>OY757309.1:232308806-233508806 GCA_963583905.1 Stenurella melanura | reverse complement strand
AATCCTTTAGAATGTGCAACAATTACATAAAAAGTGCAGTAAATCGGCGAAGAGTATAATGGTTAACTTGTTTTTTCTCAATTTAAAGTGCTTATTGATTGTTTTTCCTATGTTGGTTGTTATGGAGCTCATCTATTAAATGGTTAATAACCTATTACCGACTTATTTAATAAATTGAGATTGTCAGTGAATATTGTACAACGTAGCAAATTGTTAAAAATACGTATGGGTGGTGTATAGCCTTTATGCTATAATTAGTACATATAGATGGTTACCATATTTCCTTATGTTGAGATTAGCATTTTATTGTACATAGTTTATGCTGTAATGTCATTCAATAAACTAGTATTTCCCACCAGCCAGCGATAACTGGAGGGTATATAAGTTAGTTATAAAATTTGTTTATTTGATTAACATTGATAAGGAACCTTAACAGTGTGAGTTCCTAGATAAATATTTCTTAAGAGAATCACAGGTGAACTTAAATATTTTTGGTCTCACTAATCTTTATTTTTTACTCTTTCAGCAAAAGCAATATTAGATTTAGTGAGCAGAATCTAATTTTATTATCTGAAATCATTTATTTATTGCCATTAAAGAACAGGAAAGTAAGCCCAAAATGTAAATATATTTAAATCAAAATTCTTATTCAATTTCTGACGACAGAAGTATTACGAATTTATCAAGTACTGTCTTTAACCGCTTCAGCGCATTGGTGGAAAAAGAATTAATATAAGCGGCCCAGAACGTAAAGACTGAACATTCTCACATGATATAATTGAAGTTGGTTTCAACTCGCCTTATAACACTCCTCCTCGAATATTATCAGGTCCTTATATTCGTTGTACCTCAAATAAATTATGAAACAAAATAATAAAATATTCTTTTTTTCCTGTTTATACAGTAAGCCCGTAAAGGTTAGGATCAATTCATTATAAATCAAGTGACAAACATTCACTCAGAAGACTTTTAAATACATTTCTCAATTTGTGCATGTAAAAAGAAGTTTCTACAAACATTTTTTTAACATAAAAATAACAATAAAATAACCCCCATTTTAAAAAATGGGTACATCGAACCTGGTAGAGCAAGTTTTTTACGACTTACGCTTTTTTCATTTACTTGGCAACGCGGACCTGGCTGTAACACATTAGTCTTTGCTTGTGACATTGAATTTAAATGTCTGATAATGGAACGTTCAAGTGAGACAACGAGTTGAAATTTTGATGATGATTGGCTACAAAGACAGATCCCGAACACAAACACTGGTTTGTGAATTATTTAATAATGGTAGATCGACCTATTTCACGATCAAATGTTAACAACAAAACAGAAAAGAAGTTATATTGCGAAACGAAGAGTGTATTGTATTTAATCGGCACATTTCTAAAACCGGTAATGTCGCTTTGATCGAGAAAATATAGCGTTCCACTGTCAAAAAATGTGCAGTAAGTCGGATCCAATATCGAAAAAATGCATTTTTTCGCGTGCAGTTTTTGAGGTAATTAAAAAAATCATTATTTGGTAATTCATGGCTTAAATTAGCCCAATTTAGTCACTCGGAGGTTTTTGGGATCGCTGATCATAAATATAATGTTCAAGAAGTTCCTCGATGTACCTGGGGACCAGGAAGTCCTATGAGGCTAAGTCTCGTAGTTTTTCTCTAAATTTGCTCTGAAATCCAACCACAATATTTACTCGGGGGGATTTTGAGGTCGCTGATTACAAGTTTGATGTTCAAAATCTTCCTCAATATACCTGGAGGTCAGGGCATCCTAGTTGTATAGGCCATTCCTTGAACATTTACGCGAGTTTTTATTAAAACGCATCGAACTTTGGCACTCGAGGGGTTTTTGGGCTCGCTGATTTGATATTAAATGACTTCCCCGATGCATCTAGTAATCAGAACGACCGCGATATCAAGATCAACCACTGAAATTTTCTGCAAATGCGTTTCAATTGAACTGAATTTATTCACTTGTGGGTTTTCGAGGTTGTAGATCATGGATATGAAGTCAAAAATATTTGTCGACGTACCTGGGAATCTTGATGACTCGCTCTTCGAGACATCCGCGGGAGTTTACTTGAAATTTGTTTTTGAAATGAAGTAGAACTTATCACTCGGGGGTTGTCGTGGCGGCTGATCATGAATATAATATTCAAGAAGTTCCTCGATGTACCTGAAGCCCAGTACGTCCCCGTAGTATAACACATCCTCATAGTTTCCCTCAGAATTCAACCTTAAATTCAACCAAAATCTTTACTCGGGGTCGCTTATCATGAATATCGCTTCAAAAATGTTCCTTGATTGATATGCGGACAAGGGCGTTCTTGCTGCGTACGTCATCTATGTAACTATTATATGAATTTTTGTGTCTATTTTGTTTATTATTTATTTTTCTCATTGATTTCCAACATGATTATAATACATCACTATTTAAAATATTATTTTTTTTAAATTCGTCTAAATTTTAAAAAAATAATATTTTTTATGATTTCTTTTACGCAAATTATGATATTATTATAAATAATTTTATACAAATTGATTATAAAATTAGCGAATTTATATCATGCATCGTAGTATGTAATGGGTCTGCCGAAGCCTACTATATAGATACATAGCAGCATACTTACGTCAGCATTATGTATAGGTATGACGCTCAGGAACGTATACATTTTTTGGGCCTGACTCAAATAGAAGTTTAAAAGTAAATTTTTTATTATTTGTTTGCTTATAGTAATGAAACATAATTCTTTATAGGATTTTGCAAACAGCGGGAAAAAACTATCTATGAGAACTAAAAGAAAAACTATATGTAAAAACTGTAATAAAATCTTTGCATTCTTTCGATAACCTGACTTCTGGTTATGCTAGCAAATTAAAATCCTAAAATAAATTGGTCCAGTTTCTTATTTTACATTCTCATTACAACACTAGCATCCAACATAGTCCCCTATGGATAAGCAGATTAAACTAGTATCTATATGACCCCCTACGGTATGAAGATTCAGTTAAATAGAAGTGAAAAATACAAGGCGAATTATTATTCATTTTGTCTAACAATTTTAAATAATGATATATTATAAACATGTTGGAAATCAATCTTAACAATAAATAACAGAAATGAAATAGATAAAGAAAATTAATTATAATTAAGTTACGGAGAGGACCCAGACAGCAAGAACGCCCTTGTCCTCATACCAATCGAGGAACATTTTAGGGGCTCCAGGTACATCGATGAACTTCTTGAACATTATATTCATGATCAGCGACCCCAGAAACCCCCAGAATAACCAAATTAGGCTAATTTACACTATGGATTGCCGATAACGATTTTTTTAATTACATCAGAAACCTTACGCGAAAAAGTTAATTTTTTCGTTGCACAAGTGCAATTTCTCACTTATTTAAGATAATATGTAAGTAACAAATTGAATAAATGCATCAAGGAATCGATTGCAAAAAACCGCATTTGATCCGTGTTACTGCACAGGTTTTCGATAGTTTGTGCTAAATTTCCTCGACTACCTGCAGAGACAAGAATTTCATATCACTGTGTTAGTGATTGAATTCTGAACAACGTGCAAAATGTTCAACTGTCAGTCCGTTCGTCCGCCTGTCCGTCCGTTCGTCTGTCCGTCTGTCTATCCTCCCTCACGTTTCTTTTAAGCACGATAACTGAAGAATGAAAAGTCCGATTATGTTGTTTGAAGAGTAACTTAGTGTTGGCTAGATGAAGAGCATTATAGTTTTTGAACAAAATTGATCAATAAATAAAAAAGTTTTTAATTTCTTTCTTATGTAATCAATTTTTATATGTTTTGTAATTAAACAAAAAATGTCTAAAACTAATATTATTGAGAATAATACTGCAAAGGGTATTCCGTAGAATGTGCTAGAGTATAGTGGTAAGCTTGTTTATTTGTATATTATTTGTAATTATTTATGAGAAACTGCAAAGGGTAGAATATAGAATGCGTAACGATTATTAATAATAATTATAAATGTTCAGTAAATTTACGAGCAGTATAACACTGACTCTAGTTATTATACTCTTCGCAACTACAAATATGAAGAGTATATTACATTTGGGAAAAATATTTAGTGTCTTGATGCTTCTAGGAATTGTGTCATGACTATATCCGCTCAAGTGGGAAATAACCAGGTCCCATACAATTTGGACAGTAAGTTAGTGGTAGCTGGAGGAAGAACCCTATTATTTTTTAACAAAATTGATCAATAAAAGTTATTTAAAAAAAAATTATATTTGTAATTTGACAACAAAAAATATCTAAAACGAAAACAATTCCGCCCCTCTGGGGATAGTTGTTAAAGCAATTAGGAAGAAAGGCATAAATACAGTGATTACAGAAAATTTGAAAGTTTAGATATAAATATTGCTACTCTGCAATACCGGCTACACATAAATTTCAATAGTCCCTAATGTTTATAAACTTAAAGATAATAAATTTGTGACAAATTCCATAAGATTATAGACCATGCTTGGTGGCTTAATTAATCTCGCAGTAGTCAAGGCCATGGTCACTCGCTGACAAACTAATATTATTTATTTGCGATAAAACTGTGAAGAGTATCCTATAGAATGTGCAACAATTCTATAAAAAGTGCAGTAAATCGGTGAAGAGTATAATAATGGTTAGCTTGCTTTTTATTGTTACTCTCCTGAAGAACGAGAAGTTGTGGTTTTCTTCAATTCCAATCTTACTGGTAAATATTGTTTAAGTTGCGAATTATCCGTAGGTACAGTAGTAATTACTTCATACATTTTACCTACTTTAAGAGAAAGATTTAGTTTCTTGATGCTTCTAGCAATTGAATGGACTAACATGTAAATTCATCATAACAAATTTTATTTAAATTAATAATATACAAACATTGCATCCCCGAATCGCGATCCGGAACCAACCAGGTACATAGGGTTGGACGGGTCGTGACCGGTTTGTCTCAGTAAAATTTATACAAAAAGTTAAAACTTCTGCAACCGGCTTAAAATTAACATTTAGAATTATCACTCTTAAAACTATCGAGGCACAAGATACTAAGCACTATTAAATTTTGATTTCTGGCACCGAAAAGAAAATCTACGAAAAAACCCGTTCGAAACAATTGAACCCAAATTCATATAGGGACATTTCGAACCGTCTCGTTGAGACAGATAATTTTGGTGTATAACTTTTTCAGAACAGTCGAAGTTGAGGTTTTGATCTACTACGAGCTCTCCTATGAAAATTGACTTCATAGTCCATTTTGCTGGATAACGATAGATTTTACGAAAAATTCATACAGAATCATTTCAAGCCAACTCGTGGAGACTGATGAAATTGGTAAATAACATATTCTGCATAGACGAAGTTCAGTTTTCGACCTATTACAAGCTGACATGAAAATTCACTATTCATCCATTTTGCTGGATAACGGTTCATTTAACGCTAAATTCATATAGGGCCATTTCGAATCATCTCATTGAGACGGATAATTTTGGTATATAACTTTTTCCGAACAGTCGAAGTTGAGGTTTTGATGTACTACGAGCTCTCCTATGAAAATTGACTTGTTAGTCAAATGGACTAACATCATCAATCGTTATCCAGCCAAATGGGCTGGATAACGATTGATTTTACCTGTCGTTGGGAAGGTAGGGAAGGCAAAAAATTTTTTTAATAGTTACAATTTTTAAAAGGTTTTTCGGTCTAAAATGAATTTAGAACAAAAAAGGACAAAATGACAAAAAAGACAAACAACTGACAAACAGATAAAAGGGGGGGAAGGATAGATAAATATATAAAGGTGTGATGGGAAAAGTGTGTGATGGAAAAAATCTATGGTTAAGAGAAATAACCAGTCTCCTTATTAAGTCGAAAAATGTGTTTAAAAAGTCATTTTAGAATTAAAAGTAGTTCATATCTATTCAAAAATCAAAACTTTTAGAAACATATGTAATGGAATATTGGTGTTATTTTCTGTAAAACATCATCATCAGTTGTACGATGTCAGTATATCTACGGAAACGTTAGTAAATACGGATTGTACGATAATTATATAAGAGGATAATGTAGTAGGTTAGTGTTTTTATAACAACTTATTGCATTTTATGTTACAACAATTTGTGATGTATGAGTTATGAACTCAAAACCAGACAGATGGCAAAAAGTAAGACGATGATTTTCAGGTAATATTCTACAAATTCGATTTTTTTTTTATGTATTTTTATCAATAGTGTGAAAGCATACTTTCACAGATTAAGCACAAAATCGTATAACCTATAGCTATAATTTTAACAATAAGTCTTAACCAAGGATTTGAATTTTTGGTAGAAAACATATTTTATAAAAATTCCTCACATTTTATTTTTTTACTGGAATTGTTATTAATGTTTATGCTTAATTAAATCTTGTATTTTCTTATTTCCTTGTAATTGTGATGATATAAAAATGTGATTTCCATAAATTCCCATCTTTTCAACATCATAATTTAAGTTAATTTTGCCGACTGCTCTATAAAATTCACTTTAACGTTAATATTTTATTTGAAGTTTATATAATCCTTTTCCAGAATGACTTTACTGTAATACCGCCTTAAGAAATCTAAACTTTTCAACAAATTAAATTAGTTTATATTTAAATTTTCTTGCTAGTTCATAATCCCTTTATTAAAAGTTTACTTAAATAAACTTCTCTGTTCATTCCTCAATTGGTTAGTAGAAGAATTTGTATATTTTATGACGCCTTATAAATATAAAGAGCGGTTATTTAAAAAAAGTAAAAAATATGTTTGAAATTAACCTTACTTCGTTTCATTGTTCTAACTCGACAAGAAACGGATAGTGACAGATATAATAAATAAAACTCACCCCTTTTTGAAAAAATGCTGGCTGATTTCGCACAGAATTGGTCACAAAAGAAGTTTCACAACTTTTCCGCGCTCGTAAATATCGCGAATAGTGGAGAAACGGCACGCGTCACGGACGTCAACAACAGAATACGCGATGCGGCAAACTGAAGAAATCGCCGTCGCGACGGAGGTAGTAAACATTGGCGCATCGCGACGCCGATACTGCTCGGCGTTTTCCGTGAAATTCCGTAGAAACAGTACTTCATCAAGTGACATCGAATCGGCTTGGGAGTTCTGTTGGATTCAAAACCCTTTAGGTATAAATCGTAGGTGAAAAATATGTTGTCCTACAAATCGAATTTCTATTGATATCAATAAATTCTAGCCACCCGACAGGTTTGTAGAAAACTGTAAAACGGGCACTTGATATATTTATACGAGACATATAAGTGGTGCAAAAAAAGAACTCCTGGAACAATCAAAATTAATAGCTTCACATGCCTCGCCTAGAAAAGTGGAAAATTTCACCTGTCAATATATAAAATTTATAGTTTTTCAACACACACATGAGGAAACTAAATTTTTATTAATAAATGAAAAATTGTTTGGAAGGTTACACGGTTCATTTGGTAGTAATGAGAAAAGTCTAGTTTATGTAACCTAAAGATACAGGGATAAATTAAATTTTTTATTTATTTGCCAGTCCCATATTAAATATGAACACAAATGGCATAAACAACCACTCATTCTGATCGCCCAAACACATCCATGATCATATAAATTTTCGTGGTTTTCATACAAAAGATTGTCTGCAAGTCTGACTCGATAATACGGAATGTGTCATAAGTAAGTACGGATGACTACCTGTAGGTTCTATTCAAGACATGAGGGATTAAGCCTCTGTACCAAGTGGAACTCCTGAGGAGATAATATAAAAACAATTAAAAAAACGCTGCCTAAAGAATCACTACTTCCACATCCAGATTTTCCATCCAACTCTCTCTAAAGGAAAACATCTTGACTATATTTGCACTCTAATATGTGGAAATAATTTGTCATAGAATTTTAATAATATTTTAGGCTGACATCATAAGAAAATTTGAGGCGTTGCTTTCTAGCATATATGTATCCGAAAACTGAATTTTATGGACTCTTATTAGCTGGCCAGCGTGCTCTACTTATTTTCCCCGCTTACACCCCCCACCCCACCCCTTCAATGGATTCATGACAATCAGATACCATTACACTACATACGTGTACCAAATTTCAAGTGAATTTTATTTTATTAATCCTCTTAATAATGTAATGGGGGTGGTGGGGGGTCGAGAATATTATAAAAATCTTGGCCTTGGTTTCTGGTACATACATTAAAACTCAAGTTTTCGTACTCATACCAACTTGCTTTACTTATTTTCCCCTATTTAACCCCCTTCAACGGAATCATCTCAAGATATAATCTAATTACAGATGTCGTTATAATACATACATGTAAGTACCAAATTTCAAGTGAATATCTGCATTTTATTTTATCAACCAATTTATTAATGGAGTGGGGGACGTGGAGATGGTTGGAGGGATCGAAAATATTATAAAAAAATCTGAGGCCTTGACTTCTAGTATATACACCAAACCCAAGTTCCTGTACTCTTACCAGCTTGCCTTACTTATGTACCCCCAATCGTTCAACGGAATCATTTAAATATATAATCAAATTACAGACGTCATCATAATACATACATGTACCAAATTTCATGTCAATATCTTGAACCGTTCCAGAGAAAACGTGTGCACAAAAACAAGTTACCAACAGATCGACAGACAGACGGACATTTTTTTCGCTCAAATTTAAAATCTCTACGATTCATGTCATTTTAAGCCTGTTTTAAAGTGAATTATTATTTGTCTGCTTATAATTGTATTGATATATATTCTTTATAGGATTTTGCAAACAGCAGAAACAAATAATTATCTATGAGAAATAAAAGAAAAACTATGTGTAAAAATATTAATAAAATCTTTGCATTCTTTCGATAACCTGAATTCTGGTTATGCTAGTAAATTAAAATCCTATACTGAATTTATCTAATTTCTTATTTGAAAATTCTCATTCTAACACTAGCACCCACACAGTCCCCTACGGCAATGCAGATTAAACTAGTATCTACATAACCCCCAACGGTTATATGTATTATGACAGATTTCATGACAATTCATTCATTAAGAACGAAAATTTTTTAAGACAAGGTAGGTAAATAAATTAATTTTAGGCCTTTGTTCTCATTTTTAACTGAATATTCATGACCATAATGGTTTATGTAGATACTAGTTTAATTTGCATGGCCGTAGGGGATTGTGTGGGTGTTATTGTTAGAATTAAAATTTTTAAATAAGAAATTAGACAAATTTATTTTAATTTGCTAGTATGACCAGAATTCAGGTTATCTAAAGAATGCAAAGATTTCATTAATATTTTTACATATAATTTTTCTATAACGGAAACGAGTAAAACACTACTATGCTTTTGACCACTATATTTGCACAGTACGTGACTGCAGTTTCAACCCTTTCGGTCATTTTCAAACGTTGATTCAACTAAGAATGAAATGCAAAAGATTTGGTCCCTATTTAAATATGTTTCTAGAATTAAACAGATTAGAGAATTATGAAAGTACACAGGTACTTTCATAATGTACTTTCATAATTCTCTAATCTGTTTAATTCTAGAAACATATTTAAATATGGACCAAATTTTTTGTATTTCATTCTTAGTTGAATCATCGTTTGAAAATGACCTAAAGGGTTGAAACTACAGTCACGTTTTCTGCAAATATAGTGGTAAAGAACATAGTAGTGTTTTACTCGTTTTCGATATAATTATGAATTACCACACAGTAACGGCTTCCTCAATCAATTTCCTATAATTTTTATTTTATTTCTCATGGATTGTTATTTTTTTCTGCTGTTTGCAAAATCCCATAGCGAATGTGTTTCAATTTTAAGCCTATTTCAACAAGAAAAAATTTTGAATGTTTTTACGATTACTATACTTCCACTACACTACATGAATGTGGAAATAATTTAATAGCCAGACTGTGACTCTGGTTTCAAACTCCTTTAACAGTTCATTAAACTGATTGTTTAAGCGTTTCAGTAAAATTTTTAAAATGGTTCGTAATTTTTTCTATTCGCTTCGCTTCCTAAAGGGAAGCATTCGCACTTCGAGATTTTTCTCATTTTATACTTTCAGACTATGTAACTTAAGGAAATAAAGATCAAAGAAAAATAACATTTGGTAGGTAACTAACTAAAAGACAATATTTTGAAAAAAAAGGATATCCTTAAAAATACATTTTGAAAAAAAAAACGTACAAACTAAGTACAGGTTTCAAATAGATTTAAAACAAACTCAATCATGTTGTAATTGTTTGTTAGTTTTCTTTATTTTCATTGATGTATTTGGCAGTTTTTTGGGTTTTGGAATGTTGGAACATGCCCTGGGCATCTTTCATTAGTATTTGTAACTTCGTTGGTGCTTTCTTGGTTTTGAATTGTTGTATTATTTAAAAAAAGTTAACAGCATCTGGCTAGCTGTGTACAGGAGGAATAAATTTAAATAGCTTTTTAAATGCAATACCTTGTTAAAAGGTAACAAACATTTCTTGGATTAATTGCAAGTCCTTACTGATGGCAAATTGGCAAGAGATACAGGCCCTCTTTTTCTTCATAACTGAGATTGGTTTGCAACAACAGCCTTCCATTTGAATAATCTGTAAATTGGACTACAAACATCCAAACCAGGAGCACTAACGCATTATAACAGTAAGATAAACACGAAATGAAAGTTGGTAATATCAGAACTGTAATGTTCTAACAGCAATACCGCTTTCCTATTGTTCGAAGCTGATAGCATAACATAACTTTGAGCAGTTTTTAAATTATTCAATTGAAACAACATAACTAGCTGCTTTCGTTCAGCAGAGTTATTTGTAATCATAATAAACAGGATTTCAATGAACAGTAACCATATGATACAAACATTGCATGGTAGGGACAGAGACAACACATGAAACAGGTACCTTATGATTACGAATCGCTCTGCTGAACGAAAGAGGCTTGTGTTTACAACTAAACGACTTCACAAATGCCAGTAGGAGCATATTTTATTAGAGCAATGTGCCACCCAGTGACCAAATTCTATATTTTTCACGTTTCCCGCCAAAAATGCAGAAAGAACATTATAGTACTCGAACAATGGATGTCAGCGTGGAAATTTGCGAAAAACTAATTCACACTTCGGCAATTATTTATGACTATATCTCTAGCTATTCGTAAAATTATAAAAATAAAATTATATAAATAACAATTTTATTATTGTAGGATATTAAGACGACCTTTATATATTTTATTTGTTATTTATAAATTATACAAAATGCAACGGCGCCCACTGTAGACTGTATTATAAATAAATAACGATTACCTTTTTAATATTCTTCTTAATCCCCAATAATTGTTTAAGTATGATAAAGGTACTTGACGTGACTAATGATTTATTATTAATAATAACGTGTTGTTGTAGACATTTAGGTTTCGTTTACATGTTAGTTGGGGATTTTTGATAGCAGTTTAAACAAACCTTAAATAATAATTTTACAATTATTCATCCAGATCTACTTACAAAACCGAAACCAACTAATGTACACTCTTGAGCTGGCGATACATACTTGTATTATTCATTTGATCCAGAATGTATTGATGTTGATGATATTAACAGTGTGGATAGTAATGATATTGCTGAGTTAATAATGAATTCATTATAATTTATGCATATATCCTATTAACTCAATGACAAGGATTGCCGGTTTATCTTCGTTGAGGACAGACGTGCTGGTTGTGACGCTCTCGAAAAATCGCAAAAAGAGCCGTCTAAAACTCCATTAAACCCGATAAAATTTTAGTGTGGAGTAAAAAATTCTACGTAAAATGAAATGTAATAATAGTAAAACAAAGTACGCAACAAATTAAAACTTGAAAATTAGCGTAAAATAATTTTTAATACTATCAAATAAAGCAGACAAGTGCAAACGCAGTGTCTCTACCTACCCCTAAGACGGTCGCCTTGAAGACAATAAATAGTGTCAAAATGAGACACGTGTTTACAAAGCAATATAAACATACTAGCTGTAATGTGACTTAAAGTAATTGTGTCCACAGAAAGTGTTTTAAGTGGACGAAATCAACCTAAGAAAGGAAAGAAAATGAAACGGCAACCTCAGGACCAGACGCTACAGAGAGATAAGCTATAATTTTTTTTTATTTTGTTTTAATTTTCTATTCTCTCTGATTACTTTAATAACTTTACCAATTTAACTTCTATCAATTCAATGTAGTAAATCAAAAAATAATATTTTAAGCAGTTTCTTATCAATCTCAAAAATGAACCAGTGCTGAATGGGGGGCAAGTAATAAAATAGAAAACGTAATAAAATTATTAAACGAGAATTGAAACTAATTAATAAGTTGAGACTAATTACTACAAATCAAACCAATATGCAGGGTGTACAAAATATTCTCGGTCCTCTTTCTCACAACCCGCTCTTTTTTACTGCAAGACAGGGGTTTCCTTCCCTCCACCGTAAATGGATATTTACCTGTGAAACGGTTAATAAATAAAACAGGCAAACGAAGTGAACGCAGCTGGCAGAAGGAGGTGTACACAGCTAGATTCAGAAACAGAAGAAACAGAAAACTTAGAAGAATAAATAAGGAAGTGATGATAGATGGAACCTAAAAGAAGCATGGAAAGTAAAAAGAAGCATCGTGCAAACGCCTACACGTCCCATGCGATGATGATAGATGGAAGATAAAAAAGAAGCATGGAAACTTAAAAGAAACATCTCACAAACACCTACACTTCCCGTCCTATATGCCTACCCTATGCGTCATGTGGATTTCACTGCTGACAACAAGCATATCCCATGTCCAACCTAGAGCATGCAGCCAGTCCAGCAGTATATAAAACATCTACGGTTAGGTTCCGACGCGCGGTTTGGCCGTCTATTGAGCGTGTTCTGCGGACGACCGAGTTGCGTGATGGAACGAACCTCCAGACTAGATACCGGAATCAGCAGCAGTCATACGCTGGCCAAATCAATCAATCAATTCATTAAATCCTAGTAACTTAAAGACAATATTAGGAGGACAATTCAGCATATAAGGACGTCAGTAATGTAAGGAATATTTATTAGTAAGTAACTTCTCATTTGCAGAAGGGAAATTACTGTAACTTTGAAAAAATCACTTTGTAGGAACATATTCATCACCAATATTTTAAAGTATTCGTATATTAGATGAGCGAGAAATGAGGGTGTCTTCATCTTAAGTGAGTCACACTATATGCTGTATATGTCCAAAGAGCTTATGAAAGATATTTTTGGTATTAGTTTTCATATTTTTATATTTCTATTTTAATAACAATTAAAAGAGAATAAATAAAAAAGATTACACATGTTATTGATCGGCGATAGAACATATCCTATATAACAACAAATAGATTAGGCTTAATCCGTTTATTTATTACAGTATATTGTATATATCTTATCTACTAATTTCACACCAGTAAAACTTGATAAAATTTGCATTTTGGAACAGAAAAGCTTAATATAGTGACATTACTGGAAGTGTGTTGGATCAGATTGTACAGTTTTGTGTATTATGAAAAATTTATTTCGTGAATCTTGTTTTGTTGTTATTTTATTTTCGCGTAAGTTATTATATTTTGTACAACAATATATATGTAATATATAATTTTAATTTTCGGATAATATTTATAAAATTCAAAATACGAGTTTTGCAAATTACACTTTCGTAAAGATATTTACATTATAACTAATCGATTATATTTCACATTTACATAAATTATAAGTTTTAAACAGTATTATTTTGCAGCATGCAGTTATAGTAGACAAATATGAACGTTAACAGATATATAGGATCCGGCACGTGTATCTAATATAGTTTAAATATTAATTTAATGTTTCAATTAAAA
Source organism: Stenurella melanura (assembly GCA_963583905.1). NCBI lineage: Eukaryota > Metazoa > Arthropoda > Insecta > Coleoptera > Cerambycidae > Stenurella > Stenurella melanura. The sequence continues at coordinate 233,494,908 of OY757309.1, read as the reverse complement.
GTTTTTATTCCTTCTTTCACAAAATTTGATGTCCTTGAAATGTTCTATCTATTGAAACATACTGTTACGAGTTTCTGCCTCTTAGGAAACACCCTGTATGAATTCCGTGGGTTCTAAGTAATTTTAATAAAGGGTAACCACTGATACTTTGTTTAATAATTTACTGATTACACAGTACTTCTTAATTAACCAAAATAACCATTACACTTTGTTTACTTGATATATAACCTCACTTTTCACTTTTCAACTTCTTCACTTTGATAAAACTTCTCCTTCCTGCGCCGGGAACCTCGCCTTATATACTCAAAAATTGCCTTCAGAGTTATCTAGAACACAATCGAGAATCTTCTTCCACCACATTCCAGAAAAGTCTATCTCTTTCTATAAACTTCCAGAAGAGATGATGTCGTGTATCACTGGTTGCCTAACCATTGGTACTTAATTTCAGCTATTAATAGTCATGGGCGTATCACTCGCCAGGCCTTAGGGGGTGGTAATGCCTAACAATACTTAAACCCTTACAGTCGCGTCATTTTCGCATGAAAAATCTGAAATCCTCTATATTGAAAGGTATTGACTTCATTTTTGTTGCAAAGAGTTCAGAAAGGCATTGAGAAAAAACAATATCTTTTATTTTTGGCGGAAAAGATTCGTTTAATTTTTTTTTATCGATACTTGACCAATATTAACGGCCAATTTAATTAAATTAATTGAAAAAATTGTTATCATACACAATATGCCATAAAATTAGACGAAAATGATTACTCAGGGGTTTTGAAGTCACTGTTATCAGTGACCCCAAAACCCCCGAGTAACCATTTTCGTCTAATTATTTGGGAAATTCAAAATGGCGGACCGGAAATCGGTCCATTTTCCATAAGAAATGAGAATGGATATCTTGACCTTAAGAATCTGTGCTCGGGAGTTTTCGAGGTCGCTGATTACGAATCCGAGGTCTTATTTGGTAAATTCAAAATGGCGGACTGGATGTAGAGTCAATTTATCAGGAGAAACTCGTATTTTTTTTGTTTTTGGGCTGAAACTGAGTACTCGGGGGTTTTTTAGGTCGCTGACTATGAATCAGAGGTCCGATTTATGATACTTAAAATAGCGGACCGGAAGAACAGTCAATCTCTCCGGTAAACCTAGTATTTTTTACTTTTTTGGGCTGAAACTATGAAAAATACGAGTATTTCCTGAAAAATATACTACTTCCGGTCTGCCATTTTGAATTCTTCCTAGTTGGACATCAGATTCGTTATCAGCGATAACGAGAACCCCCGAGTTCCCACTTTCAGACCAAAAAAGAAAAGAATACGAGTTTTCCGGAGGTATGGACTGTAATTCTTTCCGTCATTTTGAATTTCGTAAATTAGACCTCTGATTCGACCTCAGAAAACCCCGAGAACTCATTTTCGGCCCAAAGACGTAATCTTGATAAATTGACTACAAATCAGACCTCGGATTCGTATTCAGCAACCTCGAGAATTAAACCAAACATTTTCGCCAAAAAATAAATGATACCCTTTTTTCTAAATGCCTTTCTGAACTCTTTGCAACAAAAATTAAGTCAATTGACGCTGTATCTTTTTTTAGAGGTAAAGTGCCAAAATAACGCGACTATTAGGGTTTTCAAATTGGAATCAATTTTGATTTAGTATGGTCACAGCAAGGGACAATTCAGCGAGTTATAGAAATCAATTGCTCTTTGAAATTAACCGGAACAAGAACGTAAATTAATTATTCATCACTATGAAAAAAAAAAGAAATACTTTTAGCAAAAATATACAGGGTTGACACCCTAACAGAAACAAATCATGGAGAAATGTGACTGGTGACAATGACACTTGACATATAAACAACACTTAGGAAGAAACCTACTTTAAATGACAAATATACAGAGTGAACAGAAGTAAAGAAATTATTAATAAAAGAAATGTGATGGAGGGCGATACTACTTTTCCTGTAACTGGATGTTCGTAACCTGTTTGAAATAAATTGCTTTGTTAGTATTATTATTGTTATATTTCGGTTTATCTGCAGGGGCTGCCGTGATTTCCGACCGATACCACGCGCCAGTGATAATTACAGCCCTACCACCGGTAGCGTTAGTGACTGTAAATTCCAGAATAGTGTGCCCTAAGTAGGCAAAGAGACCTCTTCTGCATTTGGCCTGCCAGCCATTCGGCTGATTATTAGGACCGAGTAGCCTGGGTATAGCACTTGGAGCTGAGATCGCGGTATTTGGTCTGTTTTTCCTCTTCGAAGCGATGTTTGGCTCAGCAGGTGTCGAGAACTCGATCACAAACATCACCTTGTTTTAATAGTCGAGGAGAACTATGTCACGCTTGCTGACTTGAATTAGCCTGACTGTCGGAAACGAGTAGTTCCAATAAATTCGGCACCTCTCGTTAATTGAGAAGAATTAAAAGTATTTACAGTTGATTGCTTAATATCAGTTTTTCATCAAGTAAAGTTTCGTTATATGCCACAGCTAAAATTCTTATTACTCCCAAGAAATCCTCCCTCAATTATATACTCACGTCTAAAGTAAATTGTAAAAATTCTAGTGGAAATAATAACTTTACATCTAGTGCCAAAATGTTAATTAGAAAACCAAATACAAAAATATCATAGACAAATAAATAAACTATTAAAAAGCCATAAAAAATATATATAACAAGACAGAACAAGAACAAGACCAAGACAGTGCCCGTTATAACCAGAACATAGCACACGATTAAAGAAATTAGAAAGAAACACAAAATAACATTCGTATCATCAGTCACTCTACTATTAACATCATTATCCATTATTAACCACAAAGCAAGCCATTCTTAAATGTTAGAACCCAAGGCAAGCATCATAGGTTGTTCAAAGTATTGGCATCAACAGACACTACTCGTTGGATACAAAAAATAGGCCGGGAGAAAAATGTTACTTTAAAATTTCGTCTCAAGAAGTCTTTTTAAGATTCAGAAATTTAATTTGATACATCTATTTGCAGGTATCCCTAGTCCCTCAATCGCAATTTACATTTATAATAATGATTTCACCCATTTCAGCCCAACTTACGTATTCTGTAGCATTATTTCTTATCACATTACTTTATTATTTCATTTTAGCAGTAGTTCAAAATATAATTGTTTATATATAATTTATTGACCATAAATACAAATAATTATGACCATATATCAAGTGATATAAAATTAATAAAGTTAATTTACAGTAAAGGCAATCTCGTTCTAATAAATTCTACAGAATTCATCAATGGAGAACACTCTACCTTAGATGTAATTTAATAACTTATAACAAATACCAGCAATAACAATAAATGTAAAAATATCTTAAAATAATCTAGATAGGTATCTAGATATCAAGGTGACTCCATAGTCACTAACATTCCTGAATACGGGACCTCCCGTTGACCTATAGTAATGGAAAATTATTAACAAAAATAGGTAGCTGTGTAGTCGAAAAGAGCATATTTTAATAATGTGCTCTTAATAAAACTAAGTGCAGTAGTGATATGTGGGTATAGAAGAGAATGTTTATATATGCACAACTCAAATAACTTGTCCAATAATTTTTGCGAACTGTTGGTACTTAATAGTTATTTATGAGTTTAAACTTTTACTATTTACGTTTTGTGGTTGCAATAGGTGATGGTAGATGGCTCTTATTGCAATGTGTGTGAAAACTCTTACTTAACTTAAATGAAGAGAAAAAAAATGAAATATGCTGATTGAAGGTGCCGTTACTCTGTGGTAGTTAATCATCTTGCACAAATACCTAAATAAAATAAACTACTATGTACACGTACACAGTGGTAGAGAACATAGTAGTGTGTTATGTGGGTATAGAAGAGAATGTTTATATATGCACAACTCAAATTACTTGTCCAATAATTTTTGCGAACTGTTGGTACTTAATAGTTATTTATGAAACACGCTTTAATAGCAAACGGAACTAAAAAGTAAAAAATAATACAATACAATAATACAGTACAATACAAAAAAGCCTGGGGTGCTTGATATCAACTGGTATAAATATTTTATAGTAATAGGCACCCCACGCTTTTTTGTATTATATTGTATTATTTTTTACTTTTTAGTTTGGTTTTCTATTAAAGCGTGTTTTTTTAGTATTTTTAAACTATTATTTATTGAAACAAGAGAGTAGAGCTATGCAAGCCATACATAGTGGTAGAAAATATAGTAATGTATTTTATTCAGTTATTTGTGCAAAAAAATTAAATCTTTTGTTGTAATTAGGTACTTTCCCTATACGCTAATTTGTTATTTTGGTATTATTAAAATTAAGTACTTGGTATAAAAATGTGGTTACTACCGCCCATCAACTTAAAATTTCAACAAATGAATAACATACAATTTGAATAATTGAATGGGGATGCAACACACCCTATAATTGACGGTGACGTCATCGATTTCATGACACGTTAGTCGCATTTATCAGTATAAACACAGCATTTTAATGACTTTTTATACGTTTTCCGTGGGATTAAATACTTGCCGTTTGTGTGTGTATGCATTATTGCAGAATTTAAGAAGAAATATGAACGTTTTTAACATAGCAGAAGACACGGAGTTTAATGTTCTATATTCCTATATTCTATGAATATTGTATAATTTTTTGATATAATATTATACATTCAAGATTGAATAATACAAATATAACCTATAAATGGTGCTCATAAACTTATAATTCACACAAATTTCAAGTAGATGCATTTAATAAAACATGTATTGACCATTTTCTATACTTTTAAAACACAATTTTTTTAAAACTATTGTTGTCGTTGGTAGATCACGTCTATGTAGCAGCCCTAAGCCACTTTATTTTAAGTTATTTTGAATTACCACTATCTCAAAAACTTTTCCAAGTACGTTTTGGATGTATTTTTGCATCTTGGCATAATATGCAATTATTTACAATGAGATGTTAAGATTTTGCAAAATAACATGTATTACTTATAATACACAACGAACTTTGTTTATCAACGCTGGAACTGATGACGTTTCAATTCACCAATTCAAATTTTGAAAGGCTTATTTTAAGGTATTAATCGACTGAGTGTGAAAATACAAGTATATCTTAAACATGATTAAGTATTATCTTCACAGTCAAGGAGATTTTAAAATTTGTAAAAACAGCGAACCGCATAGTCTGTACAGACGAAGGCTAAAAAGCCAGACACTGAAATACGGATGGTATAATATTCGTTACACGAATAACTTTTTATGCTGGGGCTTATTGCAATCAATTTATTTTGTACTGCACATTTTAAAATAACTTACATTGTTCAATATATTTTGCAACAGTGTATCATCATTTAAATGTGCTCTTAAATTACTACCCAGCTGTACTTGCGTAAAGATGTAAAAAGTAAATTTTGTATATATGAAATTTTATTTAATCATTTCTGGAGTTTTTTATTTTATTTTATAAAAGTGCATACATTTCTTTTATCTTTTATCTGCGCCAGCTCCGTGGCGCAGTGCTAAGGTGTTTGGCTTGCGACCACGGAGTCCCGGGTTCGAATCCCGGCTAGGGTATGGATGTTTAGTGGTGTTTTTCATGTGTTACCGAGACGGTAGCAGTGTTCTGGACCGCTGAGTTCGAGTCTCAGCTGCGGTAGATGGCAATATCGCAGGGTATGGTTGTTGTGTTGATATCTATGTGTACGTGTCCTGGTTAAGTGGTAGAACAGCAATAGCTGAACTCCGCCAGGACGTTAATATAAAAAAGGCCATTAAATAAAATAAATAAAATAAAAAATAAATCTAATGTTTGTACCTTTGTAGACTCGTACGTTATATTGTAACGGCTCATTCTTTATTCACTCGATAATAAGAGTAGGTTTTTTTTATTCACTCGATAATAAGAGTAATTTAATTAAAATACTGATTTTATTTTATATTTTGTTCTAAAATTACCTTAAGCCTACCCTGCCAGTACGTTAGAAATTATCACTTTATAAACAACCAATCAAAAGCGATCCCGCCACTTTTGGCGTTAGTTCGGTGTAATCGGTAGGAAAGAAGATGATTACCCCTGCACGGATTGGGATGTAGAATTTGTCGCTATGATTTAAAAAGTCCATAACTGCGTTTATCCAACCTACCTGCTTTAGTAAATTGATACCTAGAATTAATGTTATCAATATTTATTAAACTATATAATGACGTAGTGTAGTTCTAAACTACAGCCGAATTAAATACGCTAACAACTTTCTACCTTCTTCGTTTTCTATATTTTAAATGACCGACGCCATAAACAACGTTTGTTAACGTATTTAGTTAGTCATGATCCTGTAGTCCCTGGATGTTTGGTAACCAGAATTATAATTTCTGGATATTGCATCCTGTTATAAACATTTAGTTTTCATCGATGGTTTCCCTGAAAAACTAATTAGTGAAATCGTCGTGAGTGTCGAATTTACACAGCGTGTCCTCAAGTATACGAAAATACATGTTGGTACGATAACTAACATCTCGAATATTAACTTGTCGGTTTTGTAACTAGTTTATAAATTTTGATATTGTAAAAATTACTATCATTTAACTCTTGTTCCTGTAATAGTAAAACATTTATTTTACTCGGAACTGGCCAAACGCGAATGTTTGAGTATATATTTTGCATTTCCACCTAATAATTTTTTGTATATGTATTTATTGTTTATGCTATATTGTTTTGGTATATTTAACGAAATTGTTTTGTTATTCACTCACCCCTGAAGTCTCATCCTCCTTTAATAAATAGAGTTATTTGTAGTTCGTTTGTTTCATTTTTTTAATAAATTTTCAGGTGTAATTATTCAGCAATTTTCTTAAGATATTATTAATTAGAGGCTTAAATCTTTTAAGTTTCAATATGTTTAAAAACAGCATTAATTTATTAGACCTAGGACCAATAAACTTAACTGTTTTCATTTTTTATAGTGACGAGCGTTATAAAATGTTATGATGTAAGTTTGTCCAAAAACTATCTCAAGATGGAACTGAACAAATGGTCAAATTTTACAGTAAATATCGAGTAAGTATTGGTTTTGTAGTAACATGTATATTTTTAAATTTCTTGGAAAATAAACAAAATGCCCCTTAATTCAGAATAAATTATTCACAAGTTGACTTAAATCCGAAAACCCATATTTCTCGATTACTAATTCCATATTAATATTTCTTAACTATTGCTATATCTATTGTTGTAGCCACTCTATTAAACAAAAGACTTTACAAATTGTGTGTGGCAGTTAATTATGCTGTCTTTGTTTATTAACCTTTTACTAATACTTAAGTAACCGATTGTCATTATTAACTTATATAAAGTATATCTTCTTTATTTTAATAATTTCTTTAATTGAAATGATTTGTAAAAAAGTAACAATAAATTTCTTCAAGCGTGACCTAATTTACATTTCGTACTTTAATTAAACTATTTATTTGTAGATCTCAGGAATATGTGTATAATGGAAATATCATAATGGAAGTTAATCATACGAATAATGTAAAAGTATCTCCAAAAATCGTGGAAATACACTCCAAAAATTTTTCAAGTTGGTGTCATATGTTCCACGTATATGCTTCGAAACCAGGTTCATCCAGAATTGACATTATTTTTGGAAATACGAATAGTTCTCAACGGTAAGATTGGTGTAGGAGTCAATAATTTAGTTGATCGAATAAATGTTTACTAGTTTAATTTAATATATTCTTAAAAATATGATCTTGTATGCGTGAAATACACAGAATCTTGAATAGTTGTATTTCACAATTCTACAAGCTATAAATTCAGACTACGACTGACACTAATCTGAAGATAACTAGTCAGTACTTAAGTCATGTGTGAGATCTCGTACTATCCTGCGTAACTAAGAATTGGTCAATAATATTTCCAGAAATCACATTATGGGGTTCTAGAATTTCAGTACTTATTATTATTATTACTACATTTGCGTATATATCTTTTCTTTAAAATAACACTAATTCCGCGTATACCTTATCACTACAAATTCACCGGTATAACTTAAGGCTTAAGAGAACTCTGTGAAAACTCGAGTATGATCAGACCATACCAAAGGAAATCTTTTCTTTTTCTCAGAGAATCGGTAGAAAATTTGATTGGATAAAAGTTAGGAATAGTGGCTTGTTTTAATTTCCAGGAAAAACCTATATTATTTAATTCTAAAATACAACAATTTAGGCGATCACCACATTTCTTTCGAATTTTGGTCGTAAGCAGGACCGGCTTTACATATGGAAACTTGGGGCACGTGTCCAGCACCCCCACGTAATTGGGCCCCCGAATGTATAACAATTGTAAAAAGATGTGAGAAATAAATTAAAAAGTACAAATGGATAGAAACAGACGAAAACGCAAGAGAAAGTTAAATCAAAATTTAAAAAAATTGAACTTCCCATTCGACAAAAGTAAAATCTAAATCTCAAATAATTTTATATGAAATTGATGTTTTTTGTTAAAATGTCATTTCGTGTATACGTATTCTTCTGGTGATTCATTCCTTGACGACTAGCTGATACAGTTTTATGATCATTCTGGGTACGGGTATTTCTTTGACGCTCAGAATATATTTTGCTTCTTGCGACTCGGTACCTCTCATGACAGAGTATATTTTCCGCTGTTACTGGTGTGTTCCTGCAAAGCTTGTAGTCTAAATTGCTTTCGTACAGCTATTCTCATTTTATTGGTGTACGGATCAGTCATGAATAGTTTACTATGCCGTATGTTCGTATGTTCCGACAGTAACTAATGTATTCGTCGTTGGCCCAGTCTACTACATATATCCTTGTACTTGGGTACTCAACTGCTGGTTCGTTTGGAAAGTTATTCAGGCTTGCTTCTACCCTACTTTGTCCTGGAATCTAAACTAATTTAATTACATTTCACTCTACAAAGCTCTTGAGTCCTTCTAGGTTCTCCCATGCCACTCTTCATGTCAAGTTGTGGTATATTAGTACTCAATCCTGGCTAATTGTCTGAAACAAGTTTGATCTGTTCATATTCGTCCTGTAAAATTATGATATACTCGAACATTATTACAGAGCATTGAAGTGCTACAGAAAGGATACTCTTAAGAATGTTTGTAATATCAATCAAAATACAAGAAATTATCTTTTTTTTTCCTATTTACATTCAACATTTACTTACAATTCTAGAATAAAATTGTATCTGTTGATGAAGTACAATTTCATCTGTTGATGAATATTCTCATGTCACAAAGCAAACTAAACAACAGCAAAAATTCTCAATAAATCTATGGATAGGTATAAATAGTTAACAGTCAATTCGTAGGTCCACTTAAATTATCAAACCGTCTAAATGGACAAAAGTACCTACACTTTTTGCAATATGGTTTACTACCTCTGCTGGATAATGTGTATTTTAAAATACGACGTAATTTATGGTTCATACACCACGGTTGTCCTGCTCATTTTACTATTATTGTGCGACAGTTTCTTGACAGAGTCTATGGAAACCATTGAATTGGCAGAGGCGAGCCTACTGCGTAGCCAGCTAGGTCGCGATTTTAGTATTTGCTGTTACTTCTTTTAAACCACTGTATACTATGCTCCAATTGACACTGAATTTGCGTAATTTCCGAATTCGCTCGCCGTTGATGAAGAGAATTAATTTGTCTACTGGGACAGTTGAACGTCATGTCGAGTAGTTGTTATGTATTTTTATTAATAACCTGTACTTTTCTGTTACAAAATATTGTTCTAGAATAATTGTAAGTAAATGTTAATTATAAATAGAGGAAAAAACGATAACTTCTTGTATTTTGATTGATATTACAAAATATTTTTAAAGTACCTTTTTTGCAGCCATTTCAATGTTCTACTAAAATGTTCAAGTATTCCGTATTTTTACGGGGCGTTTAAAAAACTACAACCAGTCAAATATTACGTATCATTACGAGAAGGAACTAAGAAGTTCTTATAGAGAAACAACTAATACCAAAATTTGAAAACTGTATTTTCAATATAACGGAAATTATTGAAAAAAATATTTTTTTCTGTCTCACTTTAAGAGGATGTACTTCCTCATGGATGCATTTTTGGACTAAGGTAAGTTGGGTTATATAGGCCCAATGTGAACTCACGAATTACAGATTCCTGTCCGGGAACTTAATTCTGGGACATCCTGTATTGTGCTATGTTTCGCAAAGTTAAGGCTGGCTCACAATGAAAATATTATGAAGTAGCGAAATAGTGGTATAAACATTTCCTTTGGAACAGGATCTCTCTTTTGAAGATTTAAAAAAATTGTTATTGTAGTTGTATCTTAGGTCTTGACGATTTCATTGTCTTGTTGTTTTCTAATGTTTTCTAAATTTTTCTGTATATTACATATCAGCATCAATACACGCCTAAGTAAATCCTAAACAATCAGTTGACTTCAATCCATATCCCATAATTGTTTGTCTTGAATAATGCTAACAAAAATAATAAATTCTACAGTTCCTGAATGTGTCAAATTTAGATTAGAATATAGTATCTATAGTTTAATTGGACTTACAGTAAACCACTATTTAAGTCAAGTTTTTTATTGATGTATTTCAACGTGCGAATGGTCACGTTACTTAGCTACCACTCTGGTTTTACATTGATAATATGAAGTTTTTACAAATCTCCCATTTATTGCTTTCAAGATAAGTGAAGTTAATAATTCCACTATTTTTGTTGTCTTCAAGATAAGTGACAATTATGTCATAAAGGATTATGAAATGGAAACGAACATGATAGTACATAATCAAAACTATCTAGTCAACGAAATAACGTCATTGATTATTACAGTAGCAAACTGGAGCAGCATTGCAAATACTGTCCAGATGTATAGACGATGAATAGTTATGTGATATATGCATATACGTGCAATATCAACTAGGTTTTAAATTTCTTCTATAACTACTTGACAACTTCGTCCAGCAAATAGATATTCATTAACGAATATAAAATATACATTTTATAGTATTATGAAGTGACATATCATCGTATTAATTATTAGAATAGTAATTTAAACAACTATAATCAGAATAACATACCGAGTTTATAGCATGATCAAAGCTAACGAGATATTATTGTTGAAATTTCTGTAAATTTAGCCAACGACATTAACTGCAGTTTTGATACTTTCATAAATGTAATTCTATCAGTCAATCGATTTATTTTCTAGCAGTGATAAGAATGATGTATATCTAGATGTAGAGATTGTGAGAATGAAGGTTTTGGAAACCTACGGAACTTGGTGCCGCAAATATTACTACATATTCAGCATAATATCGGTTTACCCACAGATAGTTCTGCAGTTTCATCGACTAAGGTCAGTTATTTTTGTAGAGTTAAGTTTTGACAATACAAGCTCATATCTTTATTTTGCAGTGTAGTTGGACTTGATATGGATTATGTTTGCTTTAACATCATTGGCCATCTTGCATACGGAATATATACACTTTTCATGTACACTCAAAAGGTAAGGTTATTGTTTTATTATACCATATGTTCCAGTCACCCTATTCAACTATGAGTATCGAATTATGTATCATTTTAAGAGAAACGTTTCTTATTTCCCCTGCCATCTCCAGAATTTAAAGCGTTTAATTGTGGCTCTTTCGGTATGTACAGAGAAGTCCATAAGTAACGGATAAATTAATTATCTACGCAATTTACAATTTGTAAGTAAGTCGTAAGACACGTTAATTTTTAATTCTAAAATGGCATTTTTGAGCATAATTTCATACCTCCCGCTTCAACCCGCTTGGGGTGATAGCTACCGCTTTAAAAATTTTAAGTGCAATAAGGGTGCATGTGTCAGCTCATTTGAAAGGGTTTTTAATTCTCTATCCAGCAATATACAATTTTTTGTGTGTTCTTCATCAAGAGAATTAAATTTGAATATTTTAAAATGTATTTGAAATGCATCTTAAACTATTTATGCCTATGCACCAATTAGTTGTCAAATCTGACTGTTCTAATTCATTTTGTGTCATGTCATAACATTCAATTTACATATTGTCTGGTACGCAGGTGGAAAAATACAAAAAGAAAGAAGTAAATAGGGTTTCTTTTTACATATCAGAAAAAACTATAATTTCATTATTTGCTACATCTGTGCAAACTTATGATTCTAGTTATTTATCGCTGATTGTAAAAATCATTATTTTAACAGCGAGTCTTTCGGTTACCCAAAGAACTGAAATTTTCATATTATTAGGATGTGGTGCCAAAACAAGAATGCAGAAGCAGGTATGCGAAATCTTCAATGCTAAGTATCCTGACCATTGCATTTCTCAGTCTACGGTTAGTGGAGTAGAAAACAAATTTCGTGAATTCGGGAATGCCACAGATATTCCTAAGTCTGATAGGAAACCCAATTTAGATGATGAAAAGAAATTGGATATATTGCTAAATATTCAAGATAATCCACATACATCTACAAGACAAGTTGCTGCCGATAATGATGTTAGTAAAACGTCCATATTGAGTCTTTTAAAAAATGACAAATACCGCCCCTATAAAATTCATTTGGTTCAATGACGATGACTCTGACCGCCACGCGCCGATTGGAATTTTTCGAAAGCATGGCATACAGGTGCCAAGAAGAATTATTTATAAATAACATTCTATTTTCTGATGAAACAACATTCGTTTTAAATGGAACAGTCAACAAACAGAACTGTAGATACTGAAGTACAGAAAATCCACATTGGATGATGGAGGCCAATACTCAATGTCCTGATAAGGTGAACATTTGGGTTGGAATAATAAATACTCAAATTATCGGACTATATTTCATTGATAGCACATTAATTGGCGCGCGTTACTTGGATTTATTGCAAAATTTCTTAGTTCTAGAGTTAAGAATACTTTTCCCCGATGATGACAACCCTAATGAAATTGATAGAAATATTTGGAATCACCAGGATGAAGCTACAGCACATTTTGTATTGGAAGTAAGAGCCTAGCCCAATCAAGTTTCTCCCAATAGGTGGATCAATAGACGCGGGGAAATTAAGTGGCCTGTCCGTTCTACCGATTTGACCCCGCTTGATGGGGTTACTTAAAATCGAAAGAAAAAATTTACGTGTTTTGGGGTTTTACTCATAAATTGTAAAATTACGTAGTGAATCAATTCTATTTGTTCAGTTTTTATCATTTTCATGTTTTATCTAAGTTAAGATATGGATAATATTTTGGGGTAGGTCAGGTCACTTTAATAGAGCGTTTAGACTTCAGAAAAGAATAATTAGAACAATCGTGGACACTTCAAGGCCGCAATAATGTAGGAACATTTTTAAAGACTTAAGTTTATTAGATTTACCCTGTCTAATCATATACGAGATTCTCCTTTATGTCATGAATAATTACCAAAACTTTTTATCAAATAACTGTTTCCACGAGTACGATACCAGGTTTAATATGGATTTAACTACCCCTTCATATAATTTAAAGTTATTTGAAAATTGCCCAACTTACATGGGAATTAAATGTTTTTAATAAACTTCCACTTGGAATAAAATATATTGCCAATATAAAAATATATAAAAAGCAAGTCTTGAATTTTCTGTTCGAACGTAAATTTTATAATGTTGATAAATTTTTAAATTAATGTTTGAACTTAATTTATTTGTTAAAATTATACATGTTTTTGTAAGATTGTATTTTACATAGGATTTTAAGATTTTATATTTATTATTAAGAAATTGCTATCCTAGGAACCGCACATTATTTGACTTTTCCTATACCAATGTAAATGGTTTCTTGGAATAAATAAATTATTATTATTATTATTATTATTATTATCCGTTACTTATGAACCTCACTGTATGATGTTTCCTTTGAAAGGTTATAAACGAACAAATAGAGCATTTATTAAGAAATACACCGTACGGTCTTGAATTACATTAAATCAGAAACAGTACAGCGCAAAACAAATATCATTCGGATTATTTATTTAATTCCATTACTATATCAATGGACCTAAGGCTTATTTGGATAAGATTTCAAACATAAAGTATATAATGTGTATTGTTACTTACAAACATGGTGATTTATGCTATACTATACTATACTACCTACATGAGCTTCAAGCAAATTACGAATCAACACTATCGGAATCAAAATAATAAATGAAAAATTAGAATACATCGGAAGAAAAAGGAAGTATTGAACATGAAAGCACTGCATAGCCCAAGTAAAGAGATACAGATACAATACGACTGCATAAGGATATTACTCCAGGAAAATAAGAAAAGAATGAGCGAACTTTTTTAGGCTGAGATTTGTTTATGGAAAAGTGTAGGTTTTGAGTCCAGAAAACTTATGCCACACACGCAACCACCAGCAACATACAGACTTTTGAGATATACATGATTTTTCGTCTCAAAACCTACACTTTTCCATAAACAAAAGTCATCCTAAAAAAGTTCGCTTATTCAGTCTTTTTATGTCTAACTCTCCTGGACTATATAGTATAGGAGCCAGGGTGCAATTGCCTGAGACATTTGTCCGTAAAGTATGTGCTAGTACCTTCCATCTTCTGCAGATGCTTACCCTGGTAGCTAGAGGCAATTGTAACAGCTAAGGACATTATCAATCCTGCTTCTTGCAGCATGGTAGACAAAGAAAATGATATGAGAAATGTTCTTAATAAATAAATAAATCAAAATATCTACATCTATTACAAGCACGTATATGACGTGAACATTTCCTTATAGAATATATAATTGAGTAAAAAATTACAATTGGCATATATGGCTGCTAGTGGTCCAGCGACAAACAATCTAAATTGCAGCTACATTACCGGGCATGACAAACAAAATGGTTTAAAGCAACTCGTCAGACCTATACCACTGTATAAACTTTCCACGGGATCAGTATGTCATAGCTAAACTTAATAAAATCATCACTCAATCCATTAAAACCCAACTTGCGTAGCCATGATCAAGACTGCCAAAGGCCATCGAGAAATCAATACAGGTAACATCTACCTGACTTCCATGATCGGGGATCCCACTTATGTTTATGTATTAAATCTATGTACCAAAGTACCCGTTAAGAGTCCATAAAATATCGTTGCTCTAGTGTTATGAAAGATCTAATCTCAAATTATAGAATAATATGAATAGTAATTTAAATAGTTTTACTGTTATATAAAGTTGTGAAGAACCTGTAGAATTGTATCATTTTTATTTTCTTTTTTAATTGTGCCTGGAGATTTCTCAAGTATCTGCGAAAGTAGAGGTTTTCAATATAGGGTTAAAGATTATACGTAAATATTCATACAATAAAGTTTCACAGTCTGGAATCAAAAAGACTGGAAAGGGATCACATCCCACAGTCACGTTGGATATAATTTTTTTAAATGGTAGCTGAAACATCCTTTGTAAGCAATACATCAGTATTAAGAAAATTGCAACGTAAAATATTATTGGTGTTGGAATCACTGAAACTAAGGAAGATAAAACACTTTTCCAGAGACTGGTTGTTGTATGTCATTAGAAAGAGTACTGTGGATGTCCATTTTTAGGATCGAGCTAATATTACCCACTCGTAACATCGGACAGATGCTATTGTATGCTTCACTTTGTTTAAATTTAATGTATGTTTTTAAATAATAATAATAATAATAATAATATTTATTTATTCATGTATAGCTGTAGATTATACAGATATGAAACGTCAGCATAATGAAAATGTACGTGGTACGTATGGGATATAAACGAATACAAAACAAAAATGTAAAATTACACTTTAAAATTATAGAAAACATATACATATATACACATATATACACACACACATGTATCACAGATAAAGTATATAAAACAAATTACATTGAATATGCCATGAGGCATTTCAAAAGTAAAACAAGTGTGTAAAAAAAATATGTATTATATATTATCAAAGGACGCAGATAAAAATTCATCTATACTATAAAAGCATCCATTGACCAACATGGATTTTATATGTTTTTTAAATGTATTGTAATTTTGTATTTTCTTCAAATTAATGGGCAACTTATTATATAAATTGATGCAGTTATAGTTAGGTGAATGTTTATATGATGTGGTGGTATGTTTTGGAATACGCAATAATTCACCATGCCTTGCACTGTGGTCATGAAAGTAAGAATTGCAATTAAATAAATACAAATGTTTTTTGACAAAGGTTAAACACTTGAAGATGTAAATAGAAGGGGCTGTAAGAATTTTGTTATTTACAAACACCTGCCTACAACTTTCATTGTAATTCAAACTAAAAATTAATCTTAAAATTTTCTTCTGAGCTACGAAAATTCTCTGAAAATCTCTTCCACATTCCCAGCCGATTATATTCAGAGAAATATGTGAGTAAGCCATTGCATAGTATATGTTTAGTAGTCCTGGAACAGTTAGGGTATCCCTCATTTGTAAAATGGCATAGTACGCTTTATTTAATTTTTTACAAACACCGTCAACATGAGCATCCCAAGAAAGCCTGCTGTCAATACAAGTTCCTAGGAACATTACTGTATCCGAAAATTGAATTTCGTCATTCTGGTTATTATTAGGAATACCTCTTCTGATAAAAAAGTTTATACATTTGGTTTTAGTACTTAATTCACAAATAGTATTTTGAATGACATATTCTAGCTGTTGTGGTGTTTCTGCCGATAAGGATATAGTTGTGTCATCAGCAAACATTGTGACCAAGCCCCCAGTGATATAGTTCGGAAGATCATTAATAAATAATAAATCTTTGAAATTTCTGTAATATTATTCATTCTTACAAGAAGTATACTTTTTCCGAAAGTAGTGTTTTCTACTTTAAGCAAACAATAGGTAACATGTTTACTGAATTAAGGAAAATCATTTTTATTATTGTTATTTCTTTAGGCACGTGTTTAACAAAACTGTATTAACTAAGTCGTAAAATGGTTTAACAGCTTAGTTTAAAGCTATATAAAATGATAAGAAAGCCAGTAACCCATAGTTAACTCTCGATACATGGTAGAGAAATTATCCTCCTAAAAAGTTAATCTTAATTCATTTTTTGCTCTCTTTTGGTAATATTAAAATAGATTTCAGGAATAAATAAGGCATATGTTTATCCCGGATAATAGTATGTACCAACACAGTAGACAGTTAAACGAGATGTAAACATCTATTGTTATTAATATTTAAAATTTTATTAAATTAACTCATATAGACAATTGCATAGCTTTTCACCAAAACGAACATTTGAAACCATAAATTGTGTGGTGTGGCATACACGTCTACCTTTAATCTTTGTTTGGAAAGGATTTTTCATAGTAATTTTCCTGTGTGGACAAATCATATATATTTGTGATATTTTATTGACACTGGCGTCTTTTACAATGTATACATCAATTACGTTACGTTTTTTTTTTATGTTTTGTGAATTTTTAATTCGCCCAATCGACCTCGCTGCATCCAGCCCTTCAATTGGCACGTCCATTCTCACCATGCATGTCTGATTGGCTTTAGACGAATGCTTGAGAAGTACAGTATATGTTATTTAATTTAAAATTAGTTTATTTTGATTTTATTTGATTTTGTACTTTACCTTGGAGTCTTGGGTTCGAATCCTAGTCATAATAATGGGATTTATTTAGAACCATACTCGGACATTTGATGTATATCTGTTGTCTCTAAATTTACAGTCTCCTTCGCAAGGAGAACTCTTTTGGAATGCAGAGTTTGTATTACCCTAGAATATAAATTAATTTAATTCATAACTAATTAACTGTAGGCCTATACACAATAGTTTATAGTAAACAGGTCGGGAATGTGAAAATTTATAATTAGTATATTTGATTCTTATATCAGATAGAGATTCGCAAGCATCAAACTTTGTGTAGAATCAAAAATATATGTATTGCTGGAAAGTAAACAAAGAAATATGCCTACAAGTTGCATAACTACTATTTCTACTGCAAGTGGAAAAAATGAGGGTAACTAACAAATTATCTCGTATCACTTTTAGGATATTTATCTTATCTGCCGTACTGCACCCTGATACTCTTGCAGCTAAAATTAGAAAAAATGTAAATGTATTTCTGTTCATAGATGATATCTGTCGTCCTTTCTAATGATCTCTACAATTCTACGATACTTGGCACTTAGTATAACAAGTTTATTATCTGAATTTTAGGATGCTTATAATGAGAGAAATCCGGATGAAGATTTTCCTGTAACATTGGCTGAAAATATGTATGCACTACATGGACTCGTATTCTCAATTATCTTGGGTATACAAGCTGCAAAATATTTTGGAATTGACAAACGAATAACAGTTATAGCAAAAGAATTAATAAGCTTTTATGGAGTTGTATTCACATTTGGGTTTTTATTGGCTAAATTCCATATAATTCAGTATTTGGACTTTCTTCTTATATGTAAATACATATATGTGGCCACGATGTCGACTAAATATTTCCCTCAGGTAATAATATATGCTAGTTTTGTAATTTTCATCGATTTTATAGTGTGTATTTTAAAAACTGTTATTGTACCCTTTTGTGATCAATTTTGTAAGAAATGAAAACATATTCAGTGTAACCCAATAGGAGCTTGGATAAATCCGTAAAATTTTTTAATTGTCAATCGACTGACCATTTGAAAACATAGAGTGTCTGAAAGTTTATATCACAACAATCAGGAATATCAGAGATCCAAGGGAATCTCAATAGAGACAATATTTCTGTAACTCAGAAACATTATTTCTTATACCAGCGAACGCAACTACCACCATTTTAAATGAGATAAGTCACAAAAATAAACATCAAGTATGAAATTTTATTATGATATTAAACTCCACTACGTGAATTTGGAAGCAATATAATTGCTTCATTAATAATACATAAATATAAACGTTCCATACATTAACAAAACTTTTTTAAAAATTTTGTGTTTTATCTATAGCAGTATTTTTTTCTTTCTGGAAAAGTCAAAGAAAAGAACTTATGTAATTTTAGAAAGTGATAATGCAAAAGTATTCACTATAGCCTGTACATTATCGTCGTCTTTACTGTCTAAAATTTCTTCTTAAGAACTTAAATAAAATTTTCCGTCCTGTATTTTCTGAATGTCGGAATTAAGACATTGTATTACACCCTATTTCTTTCATAGTACAATGCAAACCTGCTTTCTTGCAGCTACATCTATTTCCAGAACAATCTGTTGTACAATTGCAAGATATTAGATTTAGAATGAATCCTGGACTGGTTCATTTCATACTTACAAATCTATAAAATATTAGGTATTAGGCCCAGCGACATTTTTTTTATTTATGACCACACCGTTGAAACTTTTTGTATCTGTTATTTGGGTGAAGTCGGACAAATTTGGGACTTGCCACATTATGGTAGTGGGGCGTTTGTCTGTCAAGCTGTCACGAAGTTATCAATTTTATGCAAAAAAAAAATGTATAACCACATTGGTAATTTTATTTTAATCAATAGTTTTTATCACATAATTAGCGGAAAAAAAATTGTCGGACAAAAATAATGGGTCACTTGACGCGTCGGACACGCCAAACACGTCAAGTTTATGAAAAAAAAAATTATTACCACACGGCTGATTTTAACAGAATCTACCATAAAAAATTGTTGCAATAATGTGGTAACCTTGTCGGACAATTTTTACGGGGCATATGCGCAGTCGGATGCGCCAAAGTCGTCAACTTCTTGCAAAACTTTTATTTACAACCCTTTTTCCGACAAAAAAAGGAAGTTATAAGTAATTATAATCTAAATCAAAATATCTAAGTGTCCGACAAAAATATTGGGGCAAATCGCCAGTCGGACAAAAAAGTAAATTTTTATTGGTAATCGATATTCGCAAACTGTACAGGGTTTCTGCATCCCTTATTTTTACAACCATTTTTCCGACAAAAGTAGGAGGTTACAAGTAATTATTTTCTTATATAAAAAATGTAATTGTCTGACAAAAATATTGGGGCAAACGTACAAAAAAAATTAATTCTTAGGCTGTCGACGTTCTTAAACTATAAAGGGGAGTTACTGCTTATTATTTTATATATATGTTATGAAATAATACATAAAATATTATTATTAAATAAATATTGTTCAGAAAATCAAATAATATTATTGAAATTATATACATAAATAATAATTAAATGATTTATTAATTAATCGTCATCATATTCAGATGCCGCATCCTCGGAATCACTGTCTAAAGCCCAATTTTCTTCGTCTTCACTCTCATCGGGTGATCTACTTAGCTCCAACTCATCTTTATCATTAGCAATGGAACCTGTAAATGAAACATTTTATTAAAAAACGTAATGAAAACTTTTAAAAGATATTTAAATGAAACATTTTAATTAAAATGTTCTTAATGCAGGTAATTGTTTCGATTTTTTTAAATCAAAATAGTTTCATTTTAATCAATTGCCAAAAATATCTGTACAATACGAAGTTTTAAAAGAAAAACCAGATTAATAGGTTAAATTTTAATGTAATTATAAATATATTACCTGAATGAGTAGATATCTCTTGAAATGTGGGACATTGCTCGCCATCAAACCAGAAAAAGTCGTAGCTGCCATCGATATTTATCCACCCGCACTCTTCAACATCGAGTGCTGTTTGTCGCCTCAGATGAGCATTGCACCACAAGTTACTAATGTAAATCGTTCGTTTTACGTGTTGTAATAGCTCTCTTTTTGTTGGTGGAAGATGTGATGCATCGGACCCAGCTAAGCTTTTCTTCCAATTTTTTTAATTTTCATATTTTTTTTCAAACAATTCGAATCTACCTTTATCGACGTCATTTTTGGTCTTTAAACTATATAATCGGCACACATAATCCTCGATAGATTTGAATGCTTCATGCTCTATATCCAAATATTTCGGCTCCATTTCTAAAAGCTGCACAAAAGCATCTTGATATGATTTTAGTTTTCTTAAAATGTCGAATGGTCTTTTTTTCCTTTTTTGTAAAATGCTGGATTAAAATCATTACCGGTAAATATGTGGCAAATGGTTAGTGCTGTTGCTATGCAATACATACATTAATAAACGTTTGTATAATAATATGTATAGAATACATAGTCGAAAATTAAAAAAAGTCCTTTTTTTAAATTGTATTAAAAAGACCCATTATTTTTGTCGGACAACCGATCCTATATGCATTACACGTGTAAAGAAACAGTACAAAATCAAAATGACATCTATGGTTGTAAATAAAAGTTTGGCAGGAAGTTGACGACTTTGGCGCATCCGACTGCGCATATGCCCCATAAAAATTGTCCGACAAGGTTACCACATTATTGCAACAATTTTTTATGGTAGATTCTGTTAAATTCAGCCGTGTGGTAATAATTTTTTTTTTCATAAACTTGACGTGTTTGGCGTGTCCGACGCGTCAAGTGACCCATTATTTTTGTCCGACAATTTTTTTTTCGCTAATTATATGATAAAAACTATCGATTAAAATAAAATTACCAATGTGGCTATACATTTTTTTTTTGCATAAAATTGATAACTTCGTGACAGCTTGACAGACAAACGCCCCACTACCATAATGTGCCAAGTCCCAAATTTGTCCGACTCCACCCAAATAACAGATACAAAAAGTTTCAACGGTGTGGTCATAAATAAAAAAAATGTCGCTGGGCCTAATACCTATATAGTTTTGTTCGTTATATAAGTAGTTTAGTGATAACATTTTTACAAAATTAATTTCAGTATTTATACCAAGGGTGAATAAATGAAACGAAAGAATATTTAACAATAATAATAATTCAAAATATCAAGTCATCTGGCTTGTATGAAATTAAAGGTAAGGATTGAAATGCCGTAAAAACAGTACTTCAGAATTTTGGAACAGGGATTAAATTGGATTGAATTTTCATGATTCGCTCTGTAATGTCTTTGTAAGCCTATGTAAATTAATGTTAATACATTTTCATTGTCAGCTTTTTATTTGCAAATCGTTCCCACCGCTTCTAGGAGAGTGGACGAAAAATAAGAAAACTACGTAGTGCATCTGATAGAGAAAGAACTTGTGAAAAAAAATAGTATACAATTTTTCATGAAAGTGGATATTTTCCAAGTTATAATGATTTGAAAATTATGATTTTACCATTAAAAAATTGATACTTCGAGACAGTGTCTCATAAATACATTTAATGAGGAAGATATATAGCACAGAAAAGAATACTATAAAAAGCCCAATGCTTTGCTTTTTACCTTATTTCTGTACGATGCATTACTAAAAATATAGCGGTTTGAGAATTATGCTCAGGCATTCATAAGTCGAGATATAATATTTAAATCTCAAATACCTCAAAAATAAACAGTCTGACGTTAAGAAAGACGTATGATTAGAGATAGAGAATTTTACCTCGGTGACGTAAAAGTCAGGGTTGGCTCTGCCGGCGCGGAAAGATTTTTATGCAAGTATGATACAATTTATCTCACCTTCTACTTTTTTTAGGGAATTCCGTAATATCTAAAGTTAATATGGTCAGTTTATTATAAACACTCACTCACACACACTCACACACGTGTATTTTTCACTATCTGAAAGTAACCCACACATGTAATTTTTCACGATCTATAACGAATATAAAAGTATATTATTAATATTTGTTCTAAATGCTCTGAGGTTAACCTTCGTCGCTTGTCATAAATCCGCTCAACGTCAACAGATGTCATCTGGGCGTACTTTAAATATGCGATATTTCTTAAAGTTTCCGTATTGACGCCTGGTGTAGAAATGTCTACTTCTTTACCCTTTAAAAGGTCTGTTCCATCATACTGCAGTTCTGGGAAATCGCGAATTCACAAGTCTATTGCAGCCGGAGAAGCACTAGACATTTTTGTATACCGCCGACTCTGTATAATTTCACACCAAGTTTGGAGTTACATACGTACGTACATATGGCTAGATTTCTACTACGGTTTGCAAAGCTGCTATCTGGGATGATCTACCCTTTCCCTCTATTAAATGTTGACATAAATGCCAATAATTGCCACAGTGCAGGTAAAACACGATTTTGAATTATTTCACAATTTCGGCGGCGTCGTATAATTAAAGTAGATAAAGCCGTAAAAAACATAAAAGTACCTCCGTAAACTGTAATTTATTGTTGACGCTCGATCCGGGTCGAATGCCTTTAACACTGCAAATATAAAAAATCAACTATGTTTTTAGGTAATTGTCAGTACGTTTCACAAATATAGTAGATTTCCAATAAAAGTAGGTTTTACGTATTAACATTAAATGAAAAAAATACGCCACATATTAAACAGAACTGGAAAGTGTGTTTAATTCAAAATTGTTTTTTTACTTGCTAGATATGTTTCACT
This sequence comes from Stenurella melanura, assembly GCA_963583905.1. Classification (NCBI taxonomy): domain Eukaryota; kingdom Metazoa; phylum Arthropoda; class Insecta; order Coleoptera; family Cerambycidae; genus Stenurella; species Stenurella melanura. The sequence goes on along the minus strand of OY757309.1, from coordinate 233,471,526 downwards.
TGTTTACTTAAATTGATTACCAAAAATACAATGTAGCTGGCAATAATAAATATTTCACCACGTTTTTCTGATTGTTTCAGTAAATGGTTGTAATATAATATTGCGTATATATGAGAGCCGTCTCTGGCACCGAGATAAACTTCCCGGTCTTTGATGATAATAGAAAACATGATTGTGAATATATTGTGATAAAAGAACCACTTTATAGACGCAGATAGTATAGAAAACCATTATAGACAGAAAGAATTTAAATTTAAACCTTCCTGAACAAGTAGAAATTTAAAATTCTTAACGAGCAATTTTTAACGTAATGTTAATTTTTCGTAACCGTTATACAGTAAACCAAAATATGTAAAAAATCGGAAATTTTCCGTAAAATTCAATGCTGTATTTTTAAAACAACTGACAGTCATGGGTCTTACCGAAAATTGCGGCCAAACTTGCTCAAAAACAGTTTTTTGCGTTTAAAAAATTAAATATGCTTTTGATTAAAAAAAGTTTCATACAAAAGTTGTAGAATTAATTATTACCGATCGATCTAGCCCGGTCCGATTTTAAAAAATTTGAAAATGAAGTGGCAATTTTAAAAAAACCATTAAAAATCGCTGTTTTTTAAAACGCTTGTATCTCTTTAAAAAAAAAAATTTTGAAGCCATACTTGGTGAAAGTGTAGCCCTTGGCAAGCCAAACAAAAGCGCTTTTGAAAATTTGAAAAACAATGAAAAGTTTTTGCAAAAACCGATTTTTTCGAGAAAAAAACATTTTTTTAAAATGCCAATAAATCATAAACCCGTGAGTTTTTATAAACGTTTCGGGGCTTAAAATTTTCTTTATTAGTTGCCGTAATATGTGAAATTACTGCGCGCCTTTTTAATTGATCGGTAATGTGCAAAAAATCGGTAGAAAAATCAGTATTTTTTTTCCATAAAAAAAAATTAAATATCTTCAAAAATTACAATTCCATACAATCGTCGTTATTCTTATCTAATAGCTAGTATTTTTCTGTAAATTAAAAAAAAAATCAACTCTCCGACCTTCTGAAGCCGAGAAATTTTTTTATTTTTTTTTTTATTCCTGTGGCGTCATTTTTTAATATTAAGGGCTCAAATTTACATGAGTTGAAGTTTAATACTTACAGATTAAATAAAAAATTTCCAAATTCAAATCAGTCATCACTGAGCACTGGAAAGTCAGTAACACGCATAGCTTGGCGCTCGTGGCCATTGAGTTACAAAAAGAAGGAAAAATTGTAAAAATACATGGCGAAGACACTGACCTACTAGTTTTATTGATACAGTTAGCGCCATCAAATACCAATATATTTTTTTGTAAACCGGGCAAAGGAAAGGATATTGAAAAAGTGTATGACTGTAATAGTTTTAAATACCCACATTTAAAAAACTACATTGGACTTTTATATATAATATCAGGCTGCGACACAACCTCCTGTTTTTTTAAACAAGGCAAAAATAAAATTTGTAAAGTTTTTGACAAGCGACAGCTACAGCTCCCAAATTTCGTAGTTTTTTACGATAAAAGTACTCCGCACACGGTTATTGCTCAAGTAGGATGCAAAATAATTTCTACTTTATACTCTCCAAAAAAATTCACGGGTACTCTGAGTGACTTAAGGTTTGCTCAGTTTAAAAATTCTACATCTAGATCATCATTTAACTTGGCAAATCTCCCACCTACTGAGGGTGCTGCAGCTCAACATTCCTATCGCACTTTTTTACAACTGCAAGCATGGCTTGTAAATTCACTTGATCCAGAACGATGGGGTTGGAAAATCGATGGCACGAATCTGCTCCCCATATGTAGCTGTGATCAAATGATCCCAGAAGACATTTTATAAACAATAGCCTGCCGATGTGGGACTGGATGCAGAACCAAAACTTGCAGCTGTAGAAAGCATGGATTAAAATGTTCAAGTATATGTTTAAAGTGTGACAACGAAACTTGCACAAATATTGAAACTCCTATTATCGAAGATATTTTCGACGATGAATTAAACGAGCTGAATATTACAGAAGCAGCTATAGACAGCGAAGAATATGTTAATGAAAATATAAATGACGACATTGTTGACAGTGATGGTGACACATCAGAACTTACTGTATATAATAGCGACAATAGTAGTAGCAGCGAAAGCGAATATAAATCACCTGTAAAGAAACAAAGATATTAATATTGTATCACGCATTGTTTAACGTTTTTCAGATAAATACACGAATTTAAAAAAAAAAAATTATTTTGTTATTTCCTTTGCAATTATAAATAACCCAAGCACTATAATCAATTACTTTGCCGCTTAAATACTCACAAATAACTAATGAAAACACAAGCATTATAATTAAGAGAAAGTCAGTGGAAGTTTGTTCTCACACACTTCTCCGATAGTGCTAATGTTCTCATGCCACGGTCCTGATCAGCCCATGTCACTAACGTTCCAGTGCTCAGTGATGACTGATTTGAATTTGGAAATTTTTTATTTAATCTGTAAGTATTAAACTTCAACTCATGTAAATTTGAGCCCTTAATATTAAAAAATGACGCCACAGGAATAAAAAAAATAAAAAAAATTCTCGACTTCAGGTCGGAGAGTTGATTTTTTTTTTTTAATTTACAGAAAAATACTAGCTATTAGATAAGAATAACGACGATTGTATGGAATTGTAATTTTTGAAGATATTTAATTTTTTTTTTTATGGGAAAAAAATACCGATATTTCGACCGATTTTTTGCACATTACCGATCAATTAAAAAGGCGCGCAGTAATTTCACATATTACAGCAACTATTAAAGAAAATTTTAAGCCCCGAAACGTTTATAAGTACTCACGGGTTTATGATTTATTGGCATTTTAAAAAAATGGTTTTTTTTTCGAAATAATCGGTTTTTGCAAAAACTTTTCATTGTTTTTCAAATTTTCAAAAACGCTTTTGTTTGGCTTGCCAAGGGCTACACTTTCACCAAGTATGGCTTCAAATTTTTTTTTTTTAAGAGATACAAGCGTTTTACAAAACAGCGATTTTTAACGGTTTTTTTAAAATTGCCACTTCATTTTCAAATTTTTTAACATCGGACCGGGCTAGATCGATCGGTAATAATTAATTCTACAACTTTTGTATGAAACTTTTTTTAATCCAAAGCATGTTTTATTTTTTAAACGCAAAAAACTGTTTTTGACCAACTTTGGCCGCAATTTTCGGTAAGACCCATGACTGTCAGTTGTTTTAAAAATACAGCATTGAATTCTACGGAAAATTTCCGATTTTTTACATATTTTGGTTTACTGTATTTCGGTAAACAGCCGAAAAAATGTAGAATGACTGGTCTATAAAGACAGTCTACAGTAAATGAGGTGCTAAGAATTATTACCAATAGGGAAAGTTTCAGAAAGATTCATTTGTATTTTCATGTTGTATAAAAGCAATAAACTCATTATCATACTAAACTAATAGCCACAATACACTTGGAATGGTGTCCAGTATAGCAGGATTACTACCTATCACATTCTATTGGCAGGCTACAACCCAGTAGTATTGTTGTAGTTGCAGTAGCTGTAGCTACTTTAAAACTAATTGCTGGAAATGAAAATCAGATTATCGCATGTGTAGCGTTTATAATGCGTAATCAATCACGTTTAATTTTTGGATTGTGAAATTTAATACATAGAGTACATTGTGCCCATAATTATTAATAACCAATACTAAAATGTAACGTTTGCGAATAAGCATAACATTACTTATTTTAGTAAGTATTTATTGTAGACATAGATTAATACATAGTTCTTATATTTATTGATCACCATTGAAACTAATTGACAAATAACACAATTACTATCTTATACGATATAGGAAAATAATAACCGGAATGCAATTGTGTTAAAAAATACACAGTGGTTATCCGACAGAAAATAGGTAAATAAAAGCAATCATATATGAATAAAACACCTTTCCAAATTTCCACCATAGTTCAATTATTTGTTAGGACAACCACCTAGTATATTTTTCATTAAAAGTGTAATAGGTTATCTTCCTTGCCAATGGGGTGTTATATACAGGGTTGGGCAATACTGCATCGGACCTCGATAACTCGAGTTCTACGATAGCTAGAAATGAAAAAAAAAATGCAAGTAAACTAGATAAAAAAGTCTATAACTGGAAATTATTTTCGACATACAGGGCAAGCCAAGACGAAATTACAGGACCAAGTGCCTTTTTACTTCCCTCGCATACCGAAGGGAAGTATTGTATTCGAGATAAAATTACCGTCCGAGATTTTTTCGAATTTTCACGTTTCAGATCATGCAGATTACGAAAATATAGGTTTTTCAATTCCGTCAGTCAAATTTGTGAACATTTTTTTTACCAACATTTTTCAAAATTTTTTTACCACTAAAATAAATGGAAAAAAATTTTTGTCTTTGTTCACATTTAAAATTTCTACGTTTTATCGCATTCTAAACATATTTAAAAAAAAAAATTTTGAAAAATGTTTTACCAACATTTTTGAAAAAAATTTACCACTAAAATAGATTTTTTTTTAAATTCCTTTGTTCGAATTTAAACTTTCCACATTTCATGGCATTCTAAACCTATTTCAAAAAAAAATTTGAAAATTCGTTTATTTGTATGTATTTATTTGCACGGTATAAAATCATTATGCTTTCCAAATTGTCTATAGTCATTTCTTGACAACTACTATTAAATATCTACTTTAATGCTGGAAAGGAGGGTTCTACATCGGCGGAGGTAAGTGGCACATACCTCATGGCCAAATATTTTGAATGGTCGGTATTACTCAGATTACTCTCTAAAAGTTTGCTAATTGTTGCAATTTTGTTAATCCGGGGTTTTTCGAAAACGTTTCGTTCAATTTGTGGTATATCTTGAAACATTTTACTCCCTCTGCTTCCTCGGGTTTGTCGAACAACGAACTAATTTTTTGCAGAAATTGATGAATTGGCAGCTTGTAGATATTCTGTGACATTTACTATAACATTAAAATTAGTCTTCCTATATGCAAGTTCTGTCTTTAGCGTTGCGCTTTCAAAAATCTTTTGCGCTTTATACCGGGTGAGTCACGAATTGCGCTCGCCCCGATATTTCCTAAAATATTTGGAATAGAAAATTGAAATTTGGAGGCCTTATTACACGACTAAAATGCCATCTTTTTAATAAAAAATCTAGTTTGGTGCACGTCCGGTTTGACCGGAAATGCCGACAACTTTCGATTTTTAAATGGAACACCCTATATATTTTTACATTTTTAGAATCTAGAGGAAATTTTGAATACAATACATCCATTTTGGTCACTTTTTGATAAACATTAAAAATTTTATTAAAAAATCTATTTCTGAATCCAGAGTGCTGTGGTGCCCAAAATATATTTTAGTTTGTGTGCTACGTTAGTATTAAAATAAAAAGAGCAATATGATTGCATTACTTAATTCTCTAGAGGCGTTTAAAATTTTTAAATGTGATTTTTATCCACTAACTCGGTTTTTTTAAATGGGAATTTAATCGTTCACCAACATTTTTAAATACCTCATTTTCATACGAATCTATCATACCAAAATTTTGAAAATCCGCTCAGAAATATTTGAGATTTCAGCCAAAATACAATGCAACCAAGCTTTTAGAAACATGCGGCTAATAGATAATAGATTAGTGGGCTTTGGAAACTAAAATGGCACATTTCTGTGTAAATCTGGTAACTTAACAACATTGGAAAAATCATAGTAGCCATTGAATGTAATAAAACAATATCAGCTGTCAGACAGATACAAAATAAAGCGTTGCGGAAATCTCTTTGAGTAAAAATTAAAGAAAATGGATAATTTTAGTAGAAATGAAAAGGTCGATATGTTACTGATATATGGAGAGCGTCTCAAAAATTCAACTGCAGCTGCAGAACTGTATCAGCAACGATATCCCAACAGACGTCATCCAAGCAGACACTTGTTTGCCAGAGTGGAACAAGAATTAAGAAACGAACCCAATCAACAAGACGACCATCAAACATTTATTGTAAGTGAGGACAAAGAATTGATGTATTAGGATTTGTGATGGTACAACCCAACAACATCAGCAAGGGAATTCTCAATGGAATGCGACATTAGTCGGTCTTCGGTTTGCAGAATTTTAAAGAAACATAAGTTTCGGTCTTATAAATACCAAACACACCAACATCTTTATGGAGATGATAACGACAGGAGGCTAGTATATTGCAACTGGTTCTTAAATGCAGTACAACAAACCCAGGTTTTCCTTTTCATATTTTATATTCAGATGAAAGAAGATTTACGAACCAAGGTATGTTTAACAGAAATAATACTAGGTACTGCGCTGAGAGAAAATCCGAGGTTGGTAGGGCTGGGGAATATTCAGGAAAGATTTGGGTTTAACTGTTGTCTTGGAGTACTTGGAGATCGAATAATTGGACCCATATTTTTTGATGGAACACTTATTGGCGAACGATATTTATTCTTTTTACAAAACCAGACAGCAGAATTTCTTGACTTACTTCCTCTTGCCTATTTACAAAATCTGTTTTTCGAACAAGATGGTGCTCCCCCACATAATTCCAGAAGAGTGATGGAATATTTAAACAACTTGCATGGTGAACCCCTTATCGCAAATCAAGGTCATATCAGGTGGCCTCCTAGGTCACCTGACTTAAGTTTAATTGTTCAAACGGAATTGATTTTTATTTATAGGCCCGATATTTATGTTCATTTAAATAAAACTCTGAAAACCGAACTGATGTCGCATTCTATTGCAAATATCCTTGTGGATGTAATTGTCTTTACCTCCACATACCTATGCTAAACTTAATTGTAACGTTCTTTGCGCTCACAATTATTAAATGTTTGATAGCTCAAGATTGCCTATGACTACACGAGTCTGTCTGACAGCTGATATTGTTTTATTACATTCAATGGCTACTATGATTTTTCCAATGTTATTAGGTTACCAGATTTACACAGAAATGTGCCATTTTAGTTTCCAAAGCCCACTAATCTATTATCTATTAGCCGCATGTTTCTAAAAGCTTGGTTGCATTGTATTTTGGCTGAAATTTCAAATATTTCTGAATGGATTTTCAAAATTTTGGTATCATTAGATTCGTATGAAAATGAGGTATTTAAAAATGTTGGTGAACGATTAAATTCCCATTTAAAAAAACCGAGTTAGTGGGTAAAAATCACATTTAAAAATTTTAAACGCCTCTAGAGAATTAAGTAATGCAATCATATTGCTCTTTTTATTTTTATAGTAACCTAGCACACAAACTAAAATATATTTTGGGCATCACAGCACTCTGGATTCAGAAATAGATTTTTTAATAAAATTTTTAATGTTTATCAAAAAGTGACCAAAATGGATGTATTGTATTCAAAATTTCCTCTAGATTCCAAAAATGTAAAAATATATAGGGTGTTCCATTTAAAAATCGAAAGTTGTCGGCATTTCCGGTCAAACCGGATGTGCACCAAACTTGATTTTTTATTGAAAAGATGGAATTTTAGTCATGTAATAAGGCCTCCAAATTTCAATTTTCTATTCCAAATATTTTAGGAAATATCGGGGCGAGCGCAATTCATGATTTACCCGGTATATTGCAATAGATTTGCGAGAATCGAACGTGTTGATTAAACTTCTAATATTTTCTGAATTTTTAGCATAATAAAATGCCTTCTGCAGCCAACTGCCTCACCTCGTAACAATAGGTTTAGGTGGCAACGGTATCCTCGAACAATGTTCATAGAACTGTACTATTCTGCTCGATGCCTTCAAGAAAACTTTTTTCACTTCTGAAGTCCCTGACATGCAAAATGAACTAAATAGAAATATATCTCTTGCAAGGCCTTCTCTGTCTTAAGCATATATCTCACGCCGTCAGTGATTAATAAAATATAATAATATAATAATGTTCTTATTACACAGTCTTTTACTGAGGAACAGTCTTGACGTAATCAGTTTTTTTTCACAAATTTGCACGACTCTAAACGTGGTTTCACAGGTTCTCTTTTATCTAAACCCCATGAAAGAGTATTATTTCGATATGAGAAGGAAAACTACTTTGTTTTCTACCACTAAAATTTATTGTAACATACACGTTACTGCAGTTTCGGTACTTTAACGTACCATTTTCAAACGTTGATTCAAATGAATGAATTTACAAAGGGTTGTGTTAATTTATACTAAGTACCTAATTACATTATTCTGGGTATTAATTTATCAGATATTAGAAAGCAATAAATATTAAGAATTTTGAATAAGTAATAAATTATGTAAATAAGTTTATTATTTATAAACTTATTTACATAATTTATTACTATTAAATAAGTTTATAAATAATAAACTTATTTACATAATTTATTACTTATTCAAAATTCTTAATATTTATTGCTTTCTAATATCTGATAAATTAATACCCAGAATAATGTAATTAGGTACTTAGTATAAATTAACACAACCCTTTGTAAATTCATTCATTTGAATCAACGTTTGAAAATGGTACGTTAAAGTACCGAAACTGCAGTAACGTGTATGTTACAATAAATTTTAGTGGTAGAAAACAAAGTAGTTTTCCTTCTCATATCGTCATGATTAACTATCACAAAGTAACGGCTTTCACAATCGAGAGTATTATTTATTTAGCGACCGTTGCATGTTTCGCTTTCAATTCTCGAATTTTCTACAGCCTCTTGTCATATTCTTCTTTAAGATAGCATTTCCGAAGATATTATTCAAATTGTATATTTAATAGGTAAATTTACATACTGATCAATAGAATTTCATGTAGCAATAGATTATTTTTCAATGTGTTTTTCATATAATTCATTGTACATTATTCAATGCTCCTGAGTGTGACCCTGTTATCGCTGGATTCCAACCCTTGAATATATGGAGTTCATCATTTTACGAAACAAAATATTTCATATCACATTTGTTGCCTAGCAACTTGCGTGGCAACCGATGCGAAATGAAATTCTGTAAAAAATGTAGTTGTTTATGATTGAATGTTGATTTAATGAGCGTGCATTAAATCAATATTTCTTGAAGTTGCCGTAAAAAAAGTATAATATACTATTATAACACTTACCGCATCATAAGCATAGCTATGGAGCTTTCAATCCGTCACTCCTTGCATTATATCAAGAGACCATGAGGGAACTTACAATGTTAACAGTCAACTGCATTTTGATCAGTTTTACGAGGCAAAACAACAAAAACTTTTCTATGTGCAGGAGATTTGTGAATACATTATTATTCTCTAGGGACAGTAAAGTAAACTGAAACTTTTTGTTTCAAAAATTGTGTACGCATGCAATACTGGGGTAGGTATTTTACGTATTCGAGTTTTACATTTTCACTAAAATATTTCACTGAGAAAGCTCTTGTAGTGGTGTTCCTTTCCTCTGGGAAGTGAATATATTATAATATTTTGAATTAATCAGCCGAGGAAATTATCTTACACTTTAGTCTTGTCTTCAGGAATTATAAATGTGTGGAAGAAGGAAGCGACGTAATTCAGTTCTTTAATTTTTACTTTTCATTATCTTACTAGCAGAGATGCCCTTGTTATATTCTAAAGATAGGGAATTTTGAAACGGGTTGTGAAGAATTAAATATTATGAAGGTACGGATCTAATTGATATTTATTGTTATTAATTATCTAAATGCGATAATTGTCAATTTGTACTCATAAACTCTTATACAGGGTGAGTCTATAATGTGTAGCCTGCCAATGTCTCCCGACTCTTTTGGCATTTAAAAAAATGTATCAGATAATAAATGTGAGAGATCCAGAGTAGCATATTTTTAGAGTACTCAAGCGTATTAAAAAAATATGAAGAATTTTTGATTACATAACGAGATGATAAATAATAATTATTGACAATAATAAATTTGAGTTACCTATTTTAATATTGTTAAAAAACACTGCGTAAACTGAGGTACCATAATGGAAAAACAATGTTGATGTCTAATTAACATATTAAAATTACCGGTAAAGTGATCTTTTAATCGAATATACATAATACCAGCTAGAAAAGTTAACACGTGCAACGAATAGGGGCCGACCAGTGGCAGACATATGAAGTGAAGTGGTAATAAACTATCATGTAGACCCAAAGTGGAATGGATTTGGAAAGTATAAATCAGCTTAAGAAAAAACTAGCGATCAACAAAACGGCGATGGCAGATGAAAAATATAAGTTTTTACTATTTTTTAAATATTACTTACACATGAATATGTCACAACAGGAAAGTTTCAACCAGCAAGTGTGACATGGTCCAAAAATTGGGCTTATTTACGAATACAGAAATATTTCAAAATAATTAAGGTCTGCTTGATATACAGAGCGTCCCAAATATTCTCCTAGATCTCTTTTATATTTTTGCAGATATTGCTTTTTTATTTATTACTTTAAATTAGCACGTCAGTATACAAAGTTCCCAAATGTTCTCTCGGTGCTGTTACTTGCTCTTCCACCGTAAATAGTTATTTACCTGTGGGACGGCTAATAAATTAAAGCTTCTTACAGCAAGTTAAGATATGTCTTGGCAAACAAATAAAAGATACACAAGTTTCTAGGAAACATGAAACCACATCTAGACGCAAGTGAGCATGACGAGTATTCAGACAGATACCTCAAGAAATTAGAAGAAACAAGAACAGAAAAAACATCTCCCTGCTACAGAACGAAGAAATCAAAACAAGTAATACAGTAAAGAAATATCAAAGATGTTCACACTGCTAGATTCAGAGACAGAACAAACAGAAGACTCAGAAGAATAATAAACAAGGAGATGATGATAGATAGAAACTTAAAGGAGGCATCTCACAAACAACTTCGGTTCCTGTCCTATATCCCTACACCATGCGTCATGTGGCTCTCGCTGCTTGCAACAAGCGTATCCCTTGTCCAATCCGGTGTATGTAACTGGTCCGGTGGTATATAAAAATATCCAGATTGGATATCCGGAAATGGCAGTAATGCCTACCGCAGTCTGGCCAATCTATCAATCAACACAAACTAAAATAAATGAAAGACTTCAAACAAATAAAACGAATCACAAGAATCATAATAAAAACAAAACGATAGTAAATAAATGTTCAGTATACCTCCCATTCTCCCCATAACATTTATTCATTCCCCTTTGAAAACGTGAATTACTGTTCGTAAGTTTGGCAGAATCTATTGAATATAATGCGTTTCTTATAATGTTCATCATATCATATCCAGTAGTGGCCTACGCCCGGTAAACAATTTCTTTTACATATCTTACTTATCTATAATAGTGTTTGTTATATCTGGAAATCTAGATTGATCAAGCGATTACTATTTCTCTGCCAATTCAATTCAGAAAATTGCCTTTGCTGCATGGTGCGTTTCGTAGCACCACACGATGTGTAGATGCTAGAGAGAATGTTGCGAAGACGTATCTTTTGGAGAATAGATGTTAGTATGATGCGATGTTCAGGATATTTTCGTCAAACGTTTCCAGTCCCACATCTCGAAATCATCAGCTTCGCTCTACAAGTATATAAGTAAGACAAAATTATAACAAAAAAAAATGGCTTATTGTTTTTAATTATTTCTTAATGAATATAAAGAGAAGCCGTTCTTCTTCTTCTTCTTCTTCTTTTAGCGGGGCGCCTGGAGGTCGCAGCACTCAGGCCTTGTGGCCCATTGTGCTACCGCTAACAAATTAGGGAGCTCCCCCGTACAGACCGGATTCCAGCCCAAAGGCTGAAATCCTTCCCACGGGAGAACTCCTTATTTCCTCCAGCATTGGAAAGCCAGTGCCGAAGTGTTTGTGCCTCAGGTTCATCAGTCCTGGGCAAGAAGTGAGAACGTGGATGGAAGTCTCCTCCTCGTCCTCACAGAACCTGCAATCGGGGTGGTCAACTACCCCCATTGTATGTAGGTGTTTTTTAAAAGAGCCATGTCCGGTCAGGAGGCCTGTTACGGCTCTAATTTGCTTTCTGCTTAGACGCAGAAATTGCTTTGTTCTCTCCGGCAAGGGTCCTGCGATTAGGAGCTTCGCTTGCCGGAGTCCAGGATAGGAATCCCAGAGGTCAGTGAACTGGGAGCGAGTCCAGTTATCTATTAACCTCTTGGCTTGGGATCTAGGGTAGCCGAGAGCCGGCTCCGGACCGAGAAGGGGTTTACGAGAGCCCCTTCTGGCCAGAGCGTCGGCCCGCTCGTTAGAGAAGCCGTTAGTTATTACTCAGGTTGTATTGCACTCATAGATCTTGTTGATATATGTTTGTTTTTAAACAAATATAATTCTACTTTCTTGACATAAAAATTTGCAATATTTAAATTAACAACACTCATGTTTATTAATGTCATATATTTTTGTTTGCAGTTGTATAAAAACCACATCATTAAAAGTACCTTTGGTTGGAACATTTGGAACTCCAACTTGGAATCTCTAAGTTGCATTACTATGATAATTTATTTGTTCATCACATCGTATAATTATGGTAAGTATAGATAGTGTTCAACTAAAGGTTTGTCAAACAACAGAAATTATAAATAAGTGGAAAATCCAAATTATTCGTGAAACTAAAAATAACTATTGTGAAGTTGGTATATAACGAGAACTGCATACGTATTTATCAGTGTGACAGACTTATGGACGAACAGACAGAAAGTCCTACTAACAATTGTTTTTGTATTTGGCTTTAGAAATGCGGTGTTTGTGGTCAAATATATTTACTGCGATGATGGCGGGGCTACAATGTACAATTCTTAACTTCAAAATTTCAAATATTGTTACAATAGTTTAATTAACCTGGTATTTCTAGAGATAATAATAAGTGTTAATTTTAAAAATTTCAATAAGTAGGATTATTTTTCTAGATAACTGGACTATCATGGTGACGGATTATTTGTTTTGGATGGCATGTATAATATTACTACAACACATTGTGTTCATGGTGCAGCATTATTTTTTGTACCAAAGATGGTCGGAATTCGATCTAGATGAATTCCAGGAAATCACACTCTATGACAAAGTTTTCCTTTATGAAGAAAGACTGGATCATTGCTGACTATTACATTGTATGCATACGTGTTTTAGTTATTATATGAGTGCACTTTTTTGTGTCTGTATAATTTATTATGTGCATTTTTTACTTTGTTTAATAAAAAAATCACAAATTAAATTGTTTTCATAAATATCAATATTAACCTTATTAAAAGGAAAATTTGCATATACTGGGAATAAGATTTTTCATTAATATTTTTTCTTCAAAATAAACTGTTGATTTGTAACAACCTAAATAGATGTTATTGTGCACTATTGATTGATGTTTAGGAATTGATACTTGAGATTTACCTATATATTCAGATTTTAAAGTCGATACGAGGCAATGTGTTATCAATACGTTATTTTGCATGTTCTTTTATGATACAAAGAAAGTATCAAGTAGCGCAAACTTTGGAGATGTTGCTGACCATCATTAAACACATCTGCTTCCAATCCATTTTTCAGATAATGTACCTCTAACTACTATTTACTTAGAGTCAAGCATTTATATCGTATTATTTTCCACAGTTATGAAACTAAATAGACACGAAGTGACATATCGACAATTGGTTTTTCCTGGAAACATAATAAGTACTTACTTTGTCCCAACATTTTCCAATTTCTTGCCACCAAATTTTTTATGATAAAAATTTCTTGTAATTTTTTCAAAATATGAAATGATTGTAAAAATGTGACCGTATTAAAACAATTGAATATCTCCTTTCTATCTGGATAACATAAATAAATTAAGAAAAATTGGAAATACCCTTAAGATATTGTACTTTGGAGTAATGCTGCGGCAACGATTAACGTATTAACCATAACGATTTTATTTAAGGGGTTAAAATAAGAGTCGGTTTAAGGTGGTGAAAATTCGAGAAACAAGTTTAAACGACCCAAATATGCCCTTCAGGATTTTTTTTTTTTGTGATCTCATCTTTAGTCTTACTCGAATCCTATGATTCTTCACAGGAATGAAAATAGAGATTGATCTAAAAATTATGATATTCCAAATACTCGTCACTAGTTGCGTTTGGACTGATAAATATTATTTTACTGGCAGGTGAAAATAGGAATAGTATCTTATCCACACCATTTCATTCCCATGCATTCAGACTAACGTAAGTAACAGCTTTAAACCTAATATAAGCTATAAGTAAGAAATTGTATGTATTAAATAACAGTCGTAAACTTAAAAGTTTTCCAGTGCCGTACCCACTAGGCACTCTAGGCACATGCCTAGGGGCGCCGACGCTCTGAGGGACGCCGAAGGCAATCTTCAGTAACAATAATTCTGGATAAAAATTATTCTATGGAATGACATTCTTCAAACTTTTAATAAAAGCAGTGGAGAATTGCAAAATTCATATATGTATAGACCTGCTAATGGCAACTAAATTATTTAATTCTTTACAAAATTTTGTAAAAGGCCTTCGAGACAATTTTAACTACTTATTATGAAAAAAAAGAATAGTAATAACAAACTGTATTGATTACAAAGTTGATCTGACAAGAAAAAAAAGTATTAAACGTCATCTAGGGGAAGGTTCTATCAGTGACTTTCATTTTGATGGAAAGTCGGAAATGCGGGTAAACACATATTACCAAATATTAGACAGGTTTCTTCAAGAGCTAACTAAAAGTCAAACTGCCTACACAGAAATCAAAAAACTTTTTGGTATCTTTAATAAGATTACAAATTTATCCGACGAAGTAATTCGTCTGAAAGCAAAAAAATGCAGGAAATGTACATTAGCGATATTGAGAACGAATTTTCTGAAGAATGTATTCAGTTTAAAAGTTTTCTTGGCGCCATGGAAACGACCAAAGTGTCGCCTGGAGAAATGTTAAAATTGATTAGATCTAAAGGTCTTACCTCTACATTTCCTAACGTAGAAGTCTCTTTACGAATATTTCTAAGTTTGGCAGTTACTAATTGTAGGGGGTGATATCTTTTTCAACATTAAAATATTATTAAAAAAATATTTAAAAAATTCGTTACAAAACGAAAGACTCCAACAGCATAATAGATCGGTTTTTTATTTCGTCTGTAAAATCAAGAAAACAGATTTTTTAATTCTGCAAAGACAATTTGTTTTGTTTTGTGTGTTTCATTTTATTTAGTGATATATTTCCAGAACCTAAATTTGTTCATATTTAATTACTTTTTATTATTTGTCGGCCTTTTTGATAGTTTTTGTTGAACCGTTTTTTTCTCAAGTTTTTTTGTTTGCTGTTTTTTATGTCCTATACATATTTCGCTTCAAAGTTTGTGAACCTATAGCACTAAGCTCTGATGAATACAAAGGGCCACTACAACCCTATGGGTATGTGGAAGAACCTGTGGCAAAACATGGGGGCTAAACCCCAGGGTAGCTATGTGGTATTATACTGTCATAGTTAGACCAATGATTACGTATGCCTCTGTTGTCGTATTAACCATAACGATTTTATTTAAGGGGTTAAAATAAGAGTCGGTTTAAGGTGGTGAAAATTCGAGAAACAAGTGAATAAAGTTTAAACGATCCAAATATGCCCTTCAGGATTTTTTTTTTTGTGATCTCATCTTTAATCTTACTTGAATCCTATGATTCTTCACAGGAATGAAAATAGG
Organism: Stenurella melanura; assembly: GCA_963583905.1. NCBI lineage: Eukaryota > Metazoa > Arthropoda > Insecta > Coleoptera > Cerambycidae > Stenurella > Stenurella melanura. The sequence continues at coordinate 233,455,854 of OY757309.1, read as the reverse complement.
GATTGATCTAAAAATTACGATATTCCAAATACTCGTCACTAGTTGCGTTTGGACTGATAAATATTATTTTACTGACAGGTGAAAATAGGAATAGTCTCTTATCCACACGATTTCATTCCCATGCATTCAGACTAACGTAAGTAACAGATTTAAACCTAATATAAGCTATAAGTAAGAAATTGTATGTATTAAATAACAGTCGTAAACTTAAAAGTTTTCCAGTGCCTGATTACCCACTAGGCACTCTAGGCACATGCCTAGGGGCGCCGACGCTCTGAGGGACGCCGAAGGCAATCTTCAGTAACAATAATTCTGGATAAAAATTATTCTATGGAATGACATTCTTCAAACTTTTAATAAAAGCAGTGGAGAATTGCAAAATTCATATATGTATAGACCTGCTAATGGCAACTAAATTATTTAATTCTTTACAAAATTTTGTAAAAGGCCTTCGAGACAATTTTAACTACTTATTATGAAAAAAAAGAATAGTAATAACAAACTGTATTGATTACAAAGTTGATCTGACAAGAAAAAAAAGTATTAAACGTCATCTAGGGGAAGGTTCTATCAGTGACTTTCATTTTGATGGAAAGTCGGAAATGCGGGTAAACACATATTACCAAATATTAGACAGGTTTCTTCAAGAGCTAACTAAAAGTCAAACTGCCTACACAGAAATCAAAAAACTTTTTGGTATCTTTAATAAGATTACAAATTTATCCGACGAAGTAATTCGTCTGAAAGCAAAAAAATGCAGGAAATGTACATTAGCGATATTGAGAACGAATTTTCTGAAGAATGTATTCAGTTTAAAAGTTTTCTTGGCGCCATGGAAACGACCAAAGTGTCGCCTGGAGAAATGTTAAAATTGATTAGATCTAAAGGTCTTACCTCTACATTTCCTAACGTAGAAGTCTCTTTACGAATATTTCTAAGTTTGGCAGTTACTAATTGTAGGGGGTGATATCTTTTTCAACATTAAAATATTATTAAAAAAATATTTAAAAAATTCGTTACAAAACGAAAGACTCCAACAGCATAATAGATCGGTTTTTTATTTCGTCTGTAAAATCAAGAAAACAGATTTTTTAATTCTGCAAAGACAATTTGTTTTGTTTTGTGTGTTTCATTTTATTTAGTGATATATTTCCAGAACCTAAATTTGTTCATATTTAATTACTTTTTATTATTTGTCGGCCTTTTTGATAGTTTTTGTTGAACCGTTTTTTTCTCAAGTTTTTTTGTTTGCTGTTTTTTATGTCCTATACATATTTCGCTTCAAAGTTTGTGAACCTATAGCACTAAGCTCTGATGAATACAAAGGGCCACTACAACCCTATGGGTATGTGGAAGAACCTGTGGCAAAACATGGGGGCTAAACCCCAGGGTAGCTATGTGGTATTATACTGTCATAGTTAGACCAATGATTACGTATGCCTCTGTTGTCCGGTGGCCTGCCACAACCAGGTCAAACATTCGGCAGAAGCTAACACAACTCCAAAGACTTGCCTGCTTAGGAGTCACAGGAGCAATACGCACGACCCCCACAGCAGCTCTGGAGGTCCTTCTGGACCTTGCGCCCCTTCACCTAGTGATTGTGGCCGAGGCTCGGAAGGCGGCTTACAGACTGGAATGCGGAGGTCAGTGGAAGAAAGGAGGAGAACAGTCAGGTCACACAAGCGCCCTATCTGATGCGATAGGAGTCCACTCACTTCTGGAGGCCAGGAGTGACGACGTGGTGCCTTCCTTCTCCTTCGCACAACCCTTCGAGGTAGTCTTCCCGGAAAGGGGAGACTGGAGACAACTCGAGAACATACTCAGGCCTGCAGATATTGTCTGGTTCACGGACGGATCGAGGCTAGAGGAAAGTACCGGAGCGGGTATATTTGGGGAAAGGCCCAGGGCTGAGCTTTCTTATGCCCTGGGCAAATTCGCCGCGGTATTCCAGACCGAGATCTCCGCTATATTAGTCTGCGCACAGGAGAACATCCGAAAGGAATACTCCAATAAACATGGCTCATCAAACTGGGTCAAGCTTCTCTGGGTGCCTGCACACAGCAACGTTGAGGGTAACGAGCGGGCGGACGCTCTGGCCAGGAGGGGCTCTCGGAGACCTCTGCCTGGCCCGGATCCGGCTCTTGGCTACCCTAGATACCACGCCAAGAGGTGAATAGATATCTGGACTCGTTCCCAGTTCAATGACCTCGGGGATTCCTATCCAGGACTCCTGCAAGCGAAGCTCTTAATATCAGAGCCCTTGCCGGAGAGAACAAAGCAAATTCTGTGTCTAAGCAGAAAGCAAATTAGAGTCGTGACAGGCCTCCTGACCGCGCATGGCTCTTTTAGGAAACACCTGCACACAATGCGGGTGGTTGACCACCCCGATTGCAGGTTCTGCGAGGACGAAGAGGAAACTTCCATCCACGTCCTCACTTCTTGCCCAGGACCGATGAACCTGAGACACAAACACTTCGGTACTGGTTTTCCAGTGCTGGAGGAAGAGTTCTCCCGTGGGAAGGATTTCAGCCTTTGGGCTGGAATCCGGTCTGTACGGGGGAGCTCCTTGACTTGTTAGCGGTAGCACAATGGGCCACAAGGCCTGAGTGTGGCGACCTCTAGGCGCCCCGCTAAAAGAAGAAGAAGCTCTGATAAAAATGAGGAAGTAGACCCACCACCAGGAACATCCAAAGAAAGTGTTGGTGGTCCAAAACAGTCGTTTTCAGGCATAGGAGATAAAGCAAAGAGAAAGCGAGTAACATACTTAACAGAAACATACAAAGCTAAAGAATTTACATTTGCTGCGAAGAAAGGTCTAAGAGAGGAGGGTCAACAATCAGCTTCTAAATTATTATCAAAAGCTGTATTTAAAACTCCTACTCGCGCTGACAAAATTTGGACTTCGTGGCTCAAATGCAGTTAACACAAAAATGTTATGCCATTTAGTGAAGATGAAGCCTTGTTACTAATTACAGAAGCAACATTTTTACGGCACCAGTACTTTTTAATAAGAAAAGAGGTAAAAAAGAATTGTGATATTTATCCAAATTACAATAAACTTTTGTTCGACTACAAGCTCTCTTGGATCATACCTCCAGTCATTTACACGAATTACAGACACCCGTTCTCTCAACTTTTGATAGTCACTATTTGAAGAAGTTAATAATATTGTTGAAAGAACCAATTTTGTGAAACTTGGGTTCTAATGTAAAAAAAGCAAAAAACTAATGTATGTTATTGAAAATATTAATTAAATATAAGATTGCATCTACCTATGTGCCTCATTCTTCCTTTATTTACGTGAAAATTAGAAGATAGCCCCTAGAGATCACCACCTTAAGCATTGTAAATTTAATTTTTCACATTTTCTAATATGTATCCCTTAAAATATTGTTAAACAAGAACAAACTGTCGACATTTTCAACAGATAACGTTTAACACGTGTATTTCACAACCCCTTCTACAAACTACCCCGTTTCGATAAGATTTTTCTCAGTATTTTTTCCGTGATTCTTGTATGCTTAACCCTTGCGGTCATCACTTTTGATTTTTAGTAGCAAAATTTTTCAACTTGGCAAGTAGTTTAATTGATTTTTCTCTAAGATTTTTGACATCGGCTACAAGGTCCTACTTTGCTTAGTTTTTGAAAAATTCAATGTGCACTATAGTGTACACTGCGACTAATCGGTTCGATATTTATTTAATAATTGGAACACTTGACGTCTTGAAAAAATACTAGAAATATTTTAGATAAATCTATTTACTATGACATCTTAAGAAACATTTTTTTTCCATTCTGTACGATTTATGTGTGTATGTGGCAGAAGCCTAGGTGGATGGGCCACTGCAAGTCCTTCATTGTTGGTGTCAAATGCAACAGGCTCTTGGTCTGGTTCTACTGCTTCGTCGTCTGCCATCTCCCCAGGATCTAAAGTATAATATATTAGCTTACAATTCATGCAAAAATTAAAACTTCACAGATCTTCTGGAGACTGTAATTCAACGCCCTCATCATGATCGTTGTCATCACTAAAATATGCTACATCGGATGCGCCAGTATCCATAATATCACACAGTTTATTTTCAGTCAGGGGCCTACTATTAGTCATTTTGAACTAAAATTCCTAGGAAAAAAGGCATAATTAAAAAAAGTGAGGTTATGTTTACTGTATAATGCTGTATCCCCGAAATCACAATGGCTACTATAATGCACACACTTTCAAAAGTCAACAATAATGTCAAAAAAAATAAGGTCATTGAGCACCGTTTCACACTCTAAAATAAGACTTCATAAACATACGAGAAAACAGCACAACGATTTACTAACAAAGAGCGATTATAAAATGACATTTATTTGAGATTTGCAGGTCATTGCAATTTGAGCATTGCAGATAGCCGTAATTTTAGTTTTTAAATTATTATTTCAGGTGGCTAGCTGTCGCTGATAGGACAGTCAGTTAAAAAATGCATTACGTTACAGTATTTTACATTTAGAAAATTAAAATTATACCCCATTTTTTCAATTTTAATTTTCCAACTTAATGCACACTATTGTACGCGGTGACCGAAAGGGGACGCGGTTAAGCGGGAAAAAATAATTAGTTCCATTTTTTTAAATCAGAACCGCTGTGCTATGGGCCCAAAATGTATTTTTTAGCATTTTTTCCTCCCTGCCGTCAAGCCTATTAGTGGAGGTCTCGTGATAGACATTCTAAACCTCAAAGATATGCGACTGAATATAACAAAGATATAACAAGCTGATTTCTTGTTTTCAATTAATTACCACTTAGTTATGACAAAAATACGATCGGCATACTTCCCGGTTAGTTGAGATCCAGAGGCAGACATTTCGAATCTGCATGATTAGTAAGGGTCGAGCTAATTGTCTCTAAATAGTTAGTTTCCTTTATAAATCAAGTTTGCACCGCTAAGATCAATTCTCATATCGCTTTTCTTGTCTGCTATACTCTATGGCAAAGAATTTATCATATTTCTAGCTGTTACAAATGTGGTCGATGCTTGCAAGCTGGTTCCTAATAACACAGGTCAACATTTGATCTAAGCGGGAACACCGCACGCAGTATATGCTACAAGGGGTTTTTGGGGTCGCTGATTACGATGAGAGGGTCAGTTAACCGCCATCACGTCAGGTTCAAGGTCATTTGAAGGTCAAGTGCAGAAAAACCCATGGAAAAAATCTGAAAAAAAATCATGCATATGTTTTTGAGGTCAGGGAATCCGAATCTGAGGTCGGCTAAGCTCTGTGAGGTCAAAGTCAAGGTCATTTGTAGGTTATTTGATCTAAGCGGGAACACCGCATGCAGTATAGGCTACAAGGGGTTTTTGGGGTCGCTGATTACGATGAGAGGGTCAGTTAACCGCCATCACGTCAGGTTCAAGGTCATTTGAAGGTCAAGTGCAGAAAAACCCATGGAAAAAATCTGAAAAAAATCATGCATATGTTTTTGAGGTCAGGAAATCCGATTATAGGTCAAGTGCGAAAAAAACGTTTTAAGTGACCTTGGAATAACCAACAAATGATGACCTTGACCTCGCAGAGATTAGCCGACCTCGAATTCGGGTTCCCTGACCTCAAAAACATATGCATGATTTTTTCAGATTTTTTCCATTGGGTTTTCTGCACTTGACCTTCAAATGACCTTGAACCTGAAGTGATGACGGTTAACTGACCCTCTCATCGTAATCAGCGACCCCAAAAACCCCCTTGTAGCCTATACCGCGTGCGGTGTTCCCGCTTAGATCAAATAACCTACAAATGACCTTGACCTCACAGAGCTTAGCCGACCTCGGATTCGGATTTCCTGACCTCAAAAATATATGCATGATTTTTTTCAGATTTTTTCCATGGATTTTCCTGCACTTGACCTTCAAATGACCTTGAACCTGACGTGATGGCGGTTAACTGACCCTCTCATCGTAATCAGCGACCCCGAAAACCCCTTGTAGCCTATACTGCGTGCGGTGTTCCCGCTTCTGTTTTTCTGAATTTGACCTTTAAATGACCTTGAACCTGACGTGATGGCGGTTAACTGACCCTCTCATCGTAATCAGCGACCCCAAAAACCCCTTGTAGCATATACTGCGTGCGGTGTTCCCGCTTAGATCAAATGTTGACCTGTGTAATAATAGTTACAGTAAGTGCACCAAGATCTTTTGTAAAATTCAAACAAAAAATAGTTATGAATGTCCACTATGCATAAAGCACTTTCATATAAAGCAGCCGTCATAATAAATCTACTTTAGAGGAGCTTGCCCATTCATACGAATCCTGCACATTCCTAGAAATTTACAATAAAAATATAAATATTTTGCCTAAGCAATATGCTCTATGTGAATTTTTCATCATATTCGTGGAACTCTGAAGGCAATTTTGAAGTGTGTTATGTGAATCTTATTTTATACAACTACAAGGCGTTACAAGGTGTGCATACCAACTATATAGCTATTTTTATAATAAAATGGTGTCGAGAGAGTTAGCATATTACACGTCAACAAGTAATTTGTAATAATTAAATTAGAAAAACTAATGAAGTACTTATATATTTATTTAAAATATGCTTATTGAAATAAGAACTCCCCAAGGAAGCATTACTAATGTAAACATTTGGTTGTCTTTCCTTCCGGTCGCAGCAATAACAACAGAAAGAAATGACATCATCAAACAACCGCCTATCGACCAGTATAAGAACTTAATAACGATTAAACCATTGAATAAACATTCCACTGATTTATGCAATATGTTTTGCCTACAAGACATTTTGTTAATTCAACACATAGTGCGTTATGTCCGATGTAAAATAAAATAACAAACACAGACAAATCCAGGGATATCACTAGTTTTGGTTGTAAGAAATTTATAAGTAGGTATCATTAAAAAGGATTGTTTTATATTGAAATCGTCAGTGGTAAAATGTACGATTTTTTTTTACTTAATTACCTAAGTATTCTTTTCTCTCTAAAACGAGTATATAGGAGCCATTGGTCAATTCAGTCCAAGATGCCTAATAAAAATATGACGAAAACAAAAATAAATTAATTACACTTAATAATAACTTCTAAAATTATATGAAAAAGATAATTTTCACAAAAAGATAATAAATTAAACCAAAGACGAATTCCAAAAAGTTATGATCTGTTTTATTTACTAGAAACATTTCTTTTTATGTATAGAAGATGATCGTTTTATCACAAATAACTGTAAGATGCCGGTGACCAGTAAAATAATTGAAAATATTGGCCAAATTCGGTTTTTGGCCAATAAAACGAAAAATTAAAAAAAAATTAGAAAACTAATAACACTCACATCAAAAACGTATATGAATTTTTTTTAAGCTCCAGATTTTTTTTAACGCACGAGATTGGAACGTGGCGACACATAATTACGGCTAGCGAAGCGTGCGCGGTCACGGACGCGCTACACTAAGTGTGTTGTAACTTTTGAACTAATTAATGAAATTTAGCTCAACAATGCTTAAATGAAACTAGAAACATGTGGCTATTGAATTATCACATTTTCAAATATAAAAATGAATGTATATAGGAATAGTACATATATTAAGTCGGAACATAAAGAGACTTCCGATGAAATCGGTTAAAGTTCTACCATGTCTACAATTTTTAAGATAAAAATCTGAAACTTTCACATATTACTCTGGAAGTAATTTATAAAAAGATCCGATGGATAGGTATGCCAAATAATTTTTGTGATAATTTACCCCAAGTTTCACGAATTTTGGAGCAAATAAAAATGTTTCCTTTATTTTCGTAAAATACAGAAGGTTAATTCAATTTTTAAGGTAGATCCTCTTTAAACATCTGAAAGTACACATTTCAAGCTTTAAAAATCGCACCTACAGAAGTCTAATAACGCGATTTAAACCAAAGTAATAGATAGCTAAAGTTAGTTATACATTGTAATGAAGCATTTTTATATAGTGTGGAAATTGCACCCGACACCGCCGTCTATTTTCCTATTTAGAATATAAATATTTTCTAATACAGGTATTGGGCGTAATTTCTGGTGTGGAAATTACACCCAAAACCACCGTCTATTTTCGTATTTTGAATATTAATATTTTATACTGTCGATACAGAGCATAAATAAGTGTTATACTTTCATTATTAAAATTATCAAGTAGGAATGCACTCCGCCAGATGGAGCCACTGTCTCCACCACTGACACGAGTAGCTTCACAGTTAACGAATACTTGGCCCAGCCAGCGTAATATTGTCCATCAAGTTATTCAAGTTGGATATTTCCCGGGTTGCCTTACGCACCTACCGGCCGACCGCAACCGACATTGCAAAGAAGAGAGAGTAAGTAAATCCGACCGAAGACAAGCAGCTTGGCTGGGACTAAGTGCCATCTTGTGTACTAATCCTAGTTTGCTCCGCCGTGTGTCTGGGAGGATACATTGGTTGACAACAGGTCTCGTGTTTGCCATCTGGTCTAGCCCCGTCGTCTGGAGGACAAGCGAGTACTTGGGAAGCTTGAGGCTTTCTGGCCTAGTCCCCGTCGGCCGGAAAGTCACAAAGCCTTCTAGCAGACCGAGATATCATCCCCGACCAAATACCGCCGATAGGAGTGAGCCAGTGTGTAAGTTGGGAGAGTGTGTGACTGGGAAATTTTCCGCTGATAACCGGACTCGTGTTTGCCCTCTGGCCTAGCCCCGTCGTCTGGAGGACAAGCGAGTACTGGGGAAGCTTTGAGCTTTCTGGCCCAGTCTCCGCCGGCCGGAAAGCTTACAACGACATCCACCAGCGCAAAATAGCGCCTGTGAACCTCGTTTGTTTAATCTCTCCTTTGGGGTGATTACACCAACAAGGAACCGTGACCAGAAGTGTGTACTAACATTAGGCTCCGCGCCTTAGCCAAGTTGCCCGAGTATTTGTTTTCTATTGTTTACATGTGCTTTTGCTTTCCTCCGCCTGGTATCTGCTCTACCCTGTCCGCTTTTATACCGATAGTAGTTACTCCGACTTACCGCTCCGTTTCTTGAAACTCGTATCCTGCTTATAGCCGCCCTCTTGCTTCGCCACCGTCACCATAATTAACCGCAGTAGTTATAGGGTAGGTAGAATTATACATATTAGGAATAATAAATATCTATATGTAGGATCTGAACTGTGCCTTTTATTTTGGTGTGCGTGAAGTCTACTACCCCTAGACACCTGGACGTACCGTGTCTTCTCTGACGCTATCCCAGCCCTACTGCAACAGGCTGTGTCAAGAGGCTAGTGTGGGTCCTTTACACCACGAGAAAAACTGTAAAGGTGGCGCCCGAGCTTGCCGTAACCGCACCGAGCTCAAGTGCCAAAGTGACGCCTCTTCACTCAACCGACGAGTGAACGAAACGTCACAACATTTCAAATCTTATCACTTTCTCAAAATTTTAAAATTTTGGAAGTGTACATCTTCCAAAATAAATTTTTGAGGTTTTTTTTCACTCATCGGATCTTTTTATACATTACTTCAAAAGCAACATATGAAATTTTCAATTTTTATCTTAAAAATTGGAGAAACAGTACAACTTTTACTGATTTCATAAGAAATCTCTACATGTTGCGACTTCATATATGTACTATTCCTACATACATTCCTTTTTATATTTGAAAATATGATACTTCAATAGCCACATATTTTTCGTTTCATTTAAGCTTTGTTGAGCTCAATTTCATTAATTATTTCAAAAGTTACAACAAATTTAGTGTAGCGCGCCATGTTCCATTCTCGTGCGTTAAAAAAATATCTGGAGCCTACATTTCCCCCTCTATCGCCTAGTGCTATTAGTTCTTTGATATATTTCTTTTATTTGTCGAGTTATTGGCCAAACATCAGCCAATATTTTCGATATTTTTAGGTGTATTCTACACCAACAAAACTATTATTCTGAAAAATTCAGCCATATAACATTTAGTGACACCTTAAAACCCGTGACGGCTGGGCTAAATGTACATTAGTCAAATTTCAGTGAATGATTTAGAATAGACACATAATTTTTTCCATTTTTTCCGCTAATCCGTTTCTGAGATATTAGCGGTTAAAGTGAAGGGTCAATACATTTGGATCGTATATTAGTGCCGACTTCTTATCAACAGCCAATGTAGCTCATGAGATAAATAAGTCTGTACTTTAATTAAAGACTAATATTTGTATAGACTTTATTCACACCTTTTGAAAATTGTTTCGATCACATGGAAAATATTTACAGATAAACCCACAGCCAACTATAATCCTTCATTTTAACTTCGTCATATATCCATCGCTAGGAGTTTGTAACTATTTTAACTATTCAAAAACGGAACTAGGAGGTAGCCGAGTTTAAGTGTTGAATGTTGTCGGACTAAAACTTACATTCATTCAGAGCTTTTAATCTCATAAAAATGTTCGTCCTAGATATATAATTACCCTCTAGAAAGTGTTATCCAGTTTTCTTTCAATAAATTGAATTTTAAAGATTTTCTCTACAGGATACTGTAACGTGCACTGCGGTTTTCCCTTTTCTTTTAACGAAAATAAAGCTCCAATCCTTACCTGTGAATATCCATTTAATTACTTCCACATCCACGTAGTGCGGTGGAAGTATGGTAACCGTAAAAAAAAAAAATTAAAAACTTTTTTTTGTTGTAATAGGTTAGAATATCATGAAAGGTCGAAAGTCTGTCGGTCTGTAACTTTTTCGCTGCAACGGTTTGAGATATTGACTTATATTTTATACATGTATCATAACGACATCTGGAACTGGAATGTTTTTTGAATTTATTTGGCGAAGGGTTAGGGGATAAATTGGGGTAAATAGGGGAGAATGATTAAAGCAAGGTGGTAAGACTACAAAAATGTGGGATTTGGTGTATATACTAGAAGCCCAAGCCTCAGATTTTTTATAATATTTTGAGATTTTCACTGGAAAATTGCTACATGTATGTAATATAACGACATCTGTAATTAGATCATATTTTGAGATGATTCCGTTGGGAGTACAGAAACTTGAGATTTGGTGTATGTACTAAAGGCCAAGGCCTCATTTTTCTTTATAATAATTTTCAACACCTCCCCGCTCCCACCTTCCACCACTACTCCCTTAATAAAAGGTTTGATAAAATAAAATTGAAATATTCACTTATTTGGACACATGTATTATCGTGACGTCTCATTGAGATCGTTGAATGAGGGGTGTATTGGGGAAAATAAGTACAGCAGGCTAAGAAAAACCCACAAACCAACACCAAAATTTCTTTATGACATTTCTCCAAATATTATCAAAATTCTATGACCAATTATTTCCACTTACTAGAGTGAAAATATAATTAAGAAGTTTTCCTTTAAAGAGATTTGGATGTAAAATCTGGATGTGGAAGTAGTAGTGAGTAGGCAGCGGTTTTTTTAAAGCATTGTTTTAGTATACGGTAGCTCAGTGGTTTAACGCGTCTAGCTTGCATACTGGCATATCTAGCGAAGCAGGTTCGATCCCTGCTCACCGCGAAATAATTTTAATTATAAAATTATCCCCAAGATGTGGTTCGGACTCCACTATAAACTGTAGGGCCTCGTTTCTCTTTACCTTACACAAAATCATTCTGGATTTTCAAGGAGTTACCTCGGTGACTTAAGAAGCGGTTAAGAAAACATTTTAAACATTTTTTCAAACATTTTATCAGAAAACCATTTCTGTATTTCTAGTTTGTAAACAAATCTTGTATAATAGAACAAAATGAAAGTCATTTTTTAAATCAGCTTTGAGAAGTCATACAGAATAAAATTAAAACGTACTAGTCCCCATGCCATATTATTTAACATGCCTATATTATCAATATAAAGAAATATTTGCCTTGTTTCTTGATGGCCGTTTCTTATAAACTGTATAATATGGCATGGCGTTACGTTTAATGTTGAATTAGAATATAGCTTAGCTATAAATAGCTGTTGAGCAAGAAAGTGTTATGTAAAAGTAAATCGATTAAGATGAATAAGCTCTGTTAAATCTTGGTCAAAAACCAAAGCGATATTTGTCAAACACTAAGATTAACTTCTCTTGAGTATAGCAATTTGTGGAAAACTTTGGGGATCGGTATTTTTCGCAGCTGTGCTCGTAATTGTTCAAATTCATGAAGTAACTTTACCATACGTTTAAAGTTTGTTAATTTATAGTGTCTACAAAACATGTAGGGGATTTAATTTAATGGTTACCCCAGTACAAAATTTATCAGATAGAGTTTAGTGAATTTTTGTGTTTAGAAGTACAGATTTTTTGTATAAATGCTTGACAGCTTGAATAGCGCTTAATTTTAAATTTCTAGGGAGGTTTTATAGCTCATGCTCTCAATTAAAATCCCCTGCACAATTTTGTAATTAAAAGTTTTCCTTTGAAAGTTTCAAGTAACGGATATTTAATCCAATTTGTGTCCATTTTACAATGCATGTCTACAGGATCATTCAAATGTTAATATTTTAATCAAAGTTAATATATTCATTATAGTATAATTGCGATGGGTAAATAGGTAAATTTCCCCATCCATAAAAATTACTGTAAGAAACTGAGATAAATACAGATATGAATTTCATTTAAAATTCAATGAATTAAATTGATAATTAATGTTATTTTAATAATTATTGAATTATTAGATTTTGATTAATAAAAACTTAAAAATCTATAGGTAATAAACACAACAACGTAAAAGAATTTCGGCGTGTTGAATTATAATTATCAAAATAAGAGGACAAAACATATTGTCGGTTTATGACGTACAAACACAAGCCGACAAGCCCATTTCGGAGCTTCAAAAATTCATAAACTTGAACCTAATAGTAATGAAGGTAAGAATTATCATTTTCCACTTGTTATAGAGAGGGGACCTCTGTAAACGCTCGCGGGGGGGGGGCACTCAGTTTCTGTTACGCATGTGCTCTAGCAGCCACTTTGGAAAGTGGTGCTCTGATTAAGTTGTAACGTGCGGAATGCACAAAAGCATCCTTCGTTACATTTTCTAATATTTAGTAGAAAAATTTTAATAATCAAACGTTTTATTATCCTATGCTCTGGTACTATAACGAACATTCCTAAACAGATGAGAAGTTGGTAGTAACTTATGCTTATGCATCGGTGTGTTGAACAGCGCACGCTCGATGATATTCAAATTAAATTAAATAAATAAATCAAACTAACTGAAAAATGAAGTTAAGTCGAGTATTTATAATAAAGTCGGATAGCCACATGAAACGTAGAACTATCAGTAACAATATAGATCCTTTAGCTGATTAAATACTTCATTAAAATAAAGGAACTACTTTTTGGGGCGGAGCCACGTTACTGTCGGTCCGGGACATATGTCACACTACGTCGCGTTAGACTAAATTCCTTCTCTTTCTCGTTGAACCATTGCACTAATTAGACGTATTTATAATTTTGTTTGACCTGTAATGGGGATGTTAGAATTTGAAAAACCTCGTGATGATCACATGAGGTAAGGTTTTAATTATTATACCGGTAAATGCCATCTAACATTTGAAATATTGTTTTAGGTTTTTCTTATATTCTTATAAATTAAGAATTAATTTCTTATGAAACAAAACTTATTCACGTCTAATGATTTAACGTAACTTTGGCGTTATATTATTTGCTTTAAGCAAGATTTGAGATTATGCACACCTTGCTATACTACATTTTGAATCGGAATACAGGAAAACATTCTAGGCGAAGAGATTTTCTTCATTTTGTCTTGGCGACAATCTTCTACGATTTCTTCACCTCACAATGGGATTAAGGCGGCCACGTGTGAAATTAAGCCCATGATCATCGGAGAATAGGACCGTATCTAGGAGTTCTCTCCATCAGGATAACAAAATAAAAGATAAGTACTTTTAATTGTTACCAATAAAAGGGATTATTTTCACATGATTGTTGAGCTATTAGAGCCAAAAATGTCTAAATTTAACATACTATATTCAAGTGAAATCTATTATATTTTGGCTATTTGCATTTTAAATTCATTGTTGTATATTAATTCGTAGTTCTTTATATCCTGAATTCGTTGTCGCAAATATTTCGCCGTAGTATTGTTTCGTAGTTTTATCGTGATTCTTTATGATTAATATCTTAGTGTAGTACTGTAATGCATTTTTGTTAATGATATAGCGAGTCGTGGTTCAATTTTTGGTTGTAACGAAAGTGTTTGAGTTTATGAACTTTGAGATAATGTTACGAGACATGTTTGTTGTAATATAGTATTTTGTCTCTCGTAAGGGATCTCAAGTTCCTAATTTTATTGTAATGTATGATTTTTAATATTGAGATAAATTTACGAGACTTATCTTCTGTAATATAGTTATTTGGCCTCTCGTAAAGGATCTCAAGTATATCTACGTTGTGTAATATATGATTTTAGTATTGAGGTGAAAGCTACGAGACGTATCTTTTGTAATATATTTTTGGTTCTCGTACACGCCTCAGATTTGCTTTGCCGTTGGGGCACATTGTAATATAGAGTATCGTGTAATATAGTAAATTTTGTAATATAGTTTCTTTTGTATATATTTCTGTCCAATATTTTGCTATACAGTATCGTTGATGCTGTGATAGTTTATTTGTTGTAATATAATATTTTTGTAATATAGTACTATGTATATATGTAACTTTTGTCTTTTGTTTATCTTTATCTTTGATTTTCTTTGATTACCCTTAGTAATCAATGGCGCCCAAGCCTTGAACTCGACGCCCTTTTGCTCTCCGTATCTTTACTGTGCTAGCCAGGTTACACCAGTGACGCTAACCACGTCGCTCGTAGGGTGGCCCACATAATAACTACTTGGGCAACTTAAAACCATCCAAAACAACGCCACACAAAGTAGCGCCTTTTCAACGCGGGGCTTGATTACTTTAAAGGAGTAGAGTTCAAGGAAAATTCTCTTTATCTATCTTTCACTATTTGTCTGCTATCTTTATCTTTTGCTGTTTATTGCTGTCTTTTATGTTTTGCTATTTTTGTAATTATTTTTCTTAGCTTTAGTATGTTGTAAATATTGTTTTTAACATTTAATATTAGTTTATTAATGCTATGCTTTTAAAATTCCTTTTATTTACTAACGATTTAGTTAATCGTTTGATATATTCTAATCGATACTTGGAAATTGTGTTTCAGTGAGAATTTTATTGTTATACAATATGGAGGTAAATTACTCACATTCAGATGAATTGAACTATGAACTAAGGATCAGAGGAGCTATCGTTCATGGGAGTATGCAAGAAGATCAATTTTTAGATGACGAGAAACTTCAATTTGTAGGAAAAATGAGTATATTAGAGGGTATGATATCTAAATTTTATTCTGATATTCGATATCCTGATTACAAAAGGATTAAAACTAAATTGTTACGTGTACATAATTGTTTAAATAAATTTTCAAAGTTAAATTAACAATTAGCTAATTTGCAAGTATGCTTTTGAACTTATGACTCAAGTTATCTTATAATTTGATCAAGTAAAGCAAGAAATATCTCAAAACATAGGTACCCATGAAAATGTAATACATTTTTGCTGTATCATTTCAAATTTTAAGTGCTAAAAATTTTCAGGCACAAAGTTCTCTTAGTCATTTAAATAATAGAGTATCTATAGAAAGAAAATTCATTAGAACTAAATATAGTTAATATTTATCACGTACATACAGTTAACCATTTAATTTATCATTTAAATTATTTTATTACCTATTTATAAAGTATAAATGTCAAGCTTACTGCTAGAAATTTCAATGTATGTATAAAAATCTCTATAAAACATCGTTTATGATTTATAAAGATATAAATACATAAAAACTTTGATGGTCAATGGTGAAATCAGGGACCGTGACAATCTCATTATAGTTGATAAAAGATATCAAACACCTTCCTTTATTTGAAGTTTATTATCTTTATTTTTTTGCAAGAATTAAATTTAATGCTTATAGTTAGGTGGTAGAGGTGCAGAAACAAACATAATCTTTATATTTATATAGGAAAATAAAATAATTAAATTCTGCCTAATATGCAACTAATCAATGTTTTATTGGATGCACTTCTTTTAAAGCTAATTTACATGTTTAATAGTATCAAATATTCACCATTTTATAATTTTAAATATACTTAGGCTTTTTGTGAACCATTCCAATTGAATTTAGATTTCGAAACATAAGTTTGGTAATTAAATGAAAATAGAATGTCACCTATGACATAAAATTAATAGTCCAGTTCATGATGCTAAAAATATTAACACGAGTAATTTTGTTAAATCTTAGTGATTATGTTGCACACTTGTTCTGTATTTACCTAGTATGATTCAACTGTTAATCAAAAACAACAATCAAGTAAAGTTACAGAAATTTTCAAAATTGGTATCTCAAAATTTAGCATTGACTAGCTTAGCTGAACATACGATAAATTGAACCGAGAATCAACCTATTAGGTATTACGTAACAAACAAAAAAAATAAAGTTAGTTTATGAACGAAATAAAGAAAAATAATATAACTTATGGAAACATGATGTTGAATTCGGAGTCTGAGATGTAGTTTATAAAAGGAACTATGTTTTGAGTGATACTAGAAAATATTTTTCAAAAAGTCGGCTCCTAAGTTCTTAAAAAGCATTATAACTTGTGAAATATCTCCTCTAATATATGAATTAGAAGGGAAGACCATTGGTCATTATTATATAAAAGATATCAAGGCCATGCATAACGATATCTCCATTGATAATCCTTCTTTAAATTTGATAAATAATTTAGAAAACATAATAATTTAAGCAAATAGACCAAATTGTCTGCTTTATGTTGCATATATTGTATATTCTGTATTTACTATTTATGTAAATTGCCTCTATAAGTGTATATTGTATTTTGGTTATATCTGATAGAAGTATGATGTATCTAACGTGAAAATAATCTCTTCGAAAAACAATCTCTTAGAGAAATTTCTTAGATAATCTCTTAGAAAAAACGTTTCTCTTAACAAAAATATATATATTTGATATATATTTTTATGTGGGCTGCGAGATATTGTAACGTGCGGAATGCACAAAAGCATCCTTCGTTACATTTTCTAATATTTAGTAGAAAAATTTTAATAATCAAACGTTTTATTATCCTATGCTCTGGTACTATAACGAACATTCCTAAACAGATGAGAAGTTGGTAGTAACTTATGCTTATGCATCGGTGTGTTGAACAGCGCACGCTCGATGATATTCAAATTAAATTAAATAAATAAATCAAACTAACTGAAAAATGAAGTTAAGTCGAGTATTTATAATAAAGTCGGATAGCCACATGAAACGTAGAACTATCAGTAACAATATAGATCCTTTAGCTGATTAAATACTTCATTAAAATAAAGGAACTACTTTTTGGGGCGGAGCCACGTTACTGTCGGTCCGGGACATATGTCACACTACGTCGCGTTAGACTAAATTCCTTCTCTTTCTCGTTGAACCATTGCACTAATTAGACGTATTTATAATTTTGTTTGACCTGTAATGGGGATGTTAGAATTTGAAAAACCTCGTGATGATCACATGAGGTAAGGTTTTAATTATTATACCGGTAAATGCCATCTAACATTTGAAATATTGTTTTAGGTTTTTCTTATATTCTTATAAATTAAGAATTAATTTCTTATGAAACAAAACTTATTCACGTCTAATGATTTAACGTAACTTTGGCGTTATATTATTTGCTTTAAGCAAGATTTGAGATTATGCACACCTTGCTATACTACATTTTGAATCGGAATACAGGAAAACATTCTAGGCGAAGAGATTTTCTTCATTTTGTCTTGGCGACAATCTTCTACGATTTCTTCACCTCACAATGGGATTAAGGCGGCCACGTGTGAAATTAAGCCCATGATCATCGGAGAATAGGACCGTATCTAGGAGTTCTCTCCATCAGGATAACAAAATAAAAGATAAGTACTTTTAATTGTTACCAATAAAAGGGATTATTTTCACATGATTGTTGAGCTATTAGAGCCAAAAATGTCTAAATTTAACATACTATATTCAAGTGAAATCTATTATATTTTGGCTATTTGCATTTTAAATTCATTGTTGTATATTAATTCGTAGTTCTTTATATCCTGAATTCGTTGTCGCAAATATTTCGCCGTAGTATTGTTTCGTAGTTTTATCGTGATTCTTTATGATTAATATCTTAGTGTAGTACTGTAATGCATTTTTGTTAATGATATAGCGAGTCGTGGTTCAATTTTTGGTTGTAACGAAAGTGTTTGAGTTTATGAACTTTGAGATAATGTTACGAGACATGTTTGTTGTAATATAGTATTTTGTCTCTCGTAAGGGATCTCAAGTTCCTAATTTTATTGTAATGTATGATTTTTAATATTGAGATAAATTTACGAGACTTATCTTCTGTAATATAGTTATTTGGCCTCTCGTAAAGGATCTCAAGTATATCTACGTTGTGTAATATATGATTTTAGTATTGAGGTGAAAGCTACGAGACGTATCTTTTGTAATATATTTTTGGTTCTCGTACACGCCTCAGATTTGCTTTGCCGTTGGGGCACATTGTAATATAGAGTATCGTGTAATATAGTAAATTTTGTAATATAGTTTCTTTTGTATATATTTCTGTCCAATATTTTGCTATACAGTATCGTTGATGCTGTGATAGTTTATTTGTTGTAATATAATATTTTTGTAATATAGTACTATGTATATATGTAACTTTTGTCTTTTGTTTATCTTTATCTTTGATTTTCTTTGATTACCCTTAGTAATCAATGGCGCCCAAGCCTTGAACTCGACGCCCTTTTGCTCTCCGTATCTTTACTGTGCTAGCCAGGTT
This sequence comes from Stenurella melanura, assembly GCA_963583905.1. Classification (NCBI taxonomy): domain Eukaryota; kingdom Metazoa; phylum Arthropoda; class Insecta; order Coleoptera; family Cerambycidae; genus Stenurella; species Stenurella melanura. The sequence continues at coordinate 233,437,001 of OY757309.1, read as the reverse complement.
ACACCAGTGACGCTAACCACGTCGCTCGTAGGGTGGCCCACATAATAACTACTTGGGCAACTTAAAACCTTCCAAAACAACGCCACAAAGTTTTTTGCTTATACCGTTTGTGTAGCGGCGGATTAGGCATGTATATTCATGTAGTACGAGAGATATGACAACCCAGCAACAGCAAACTTGCCCGACGCGGCGGCACGTAGCCACTGAAGTATCCGAGCTGTAGTTATTCATTGCCGACTGGCACACGTGATGTTACAATCCGTATTTCCTATACCTAACCCGTCATTACACGCACTGTATCTCGCTAACTATTAGCGAAATCGGAATTAAGTTTCATATAAAAAATGGAGCTCATAGATCCTGTACTACAAATACAAAATAAAAAAGTTTATCTCCACATTTCTAAAATCGTGAATATCTCTCGCAGAGAACAAAATTTATATCATTCTATTAGTCATGCAAATTTGGAACATATGCAGAATAGCATGGTAGAATACTCTTTGCTAAAATCAGACCAAATTCGTCATAGAGGACAGTCACGTTTTATATAAAGTACCTATATATCATTATATATAAATTATTAATCCGGTCAAATTAGACCAAAAAATAGGAGTGAAGGTACAAAAATTCACACCCAGCTGAAAGTTGGTAGGATTGTTCAAAACACCATTATAAATGAACTCAAAAAAGTCCTTATCGATCCGATACCTGGAAAAAAAATTTACGCGGAGTCAAAGGTCACAAAAATGGGTTTTTCGCGATTTTCAGCAAAACGGTAAGTTTTGTCATAAAATTAGTTCAGATGAAGATTGTAGATCAGACAATTATCTATAAAAAATGTCTCAATACTTTTTCCCTAAGAGCCACCGTTTCTGAGATATGACAATTCAAAAAGTTGGAAGAGTTGTAATCGTCATAATATGCACACGTTTCCACGCCACCTTTGAGGTAGTGTACTTAGCGCTTTTTTTAACGTGGTTTCCCCGGTAGGCCTATTCCACGGGTCTGTTGTGATTCTGTTTATTTGAAACTATTGAATAATAAAAGATATTAGCAAGGGTTGATAAAAGCGGTGTAAATTAAAAAAAAAATAGGGAAATTTATTCGTCTGATTCATAATTCTCTAATACTTCTGCTTCCTCTTCTTCTTGTTCTTCTTCTTAATCTTCTTGTTCTTCTTCTTGTTCTTCTTCTTCATCCTGGATGCAAGTAAATTGCGTCAATAGTGATGCATCGCATGTCTCGTCGTTGCTATCAAACGAATCCTCTACTGTTGCTGATTCAACATTGGAGCACGACCGACCTTGACAATTTGTACATGCTAGAGAACAATCCAGTCCAACTTTTTTGCAACCACATTTAGCACTACATCCCTTTTCACAGTTGCAAAAAATTGTGTTTAGCAGTTTTTCTGGCGCAGGTGGGAGTAAAGTCTGAACTGGTTCTAATGTATTGTCGACCAACTTCCAACCCCAGTCTTTTGGGTCTAGCTGATAACCAAGCCACACTTGAACTTGGTAATATACCCGAAAAAGATGTTGATGAGCAGCCACTGAGGTTGCAGGAAGACAAGCTAATTACAACATAAATTAAAATATCTGCAAATGACAATATTTGGTAGTTGTATTATTGTATATAATTGTAAAATACTTACAGTAATAATCATAGGCAAACAAAACGTAAACCATAAACAAATTGAAATCGCCATTTGACAGCAGCAGCAGCGGAATGAGCATATTGAGCATGCGCACTAACCTAGGGACCGTGGCGCGCGGTCTAGTTTGAATTCAAAATTTAAATTATATTTCACATCTACAATTTTGCCAACGATTTAAAATTTATAAAATGGATGTTATTCACCACTAGACAAGGAGTGATTATAAATGTACTTAAATCAAATCTGGATAGAGAAAAATTTATTTATTTTTATTATAAGGTTGAGGTAGATACTATATAAAAATAGCAATAGGTAGTCTCATCAGTTGTGATGCAGTTTTATTAGTTCAAAAATCTAACCGATCACCGTTCGCATAAAAAAATGCGATCCAAATATTTCCACAAAAAGTACACCTGTATCAATGTATCATACAGATAGAATCATCGACGAACGTTTATATGATGTACATGAACACATATACGAAGAGCATTCCCTGACATGTACACATAGTTCATGCGACTATGAACATAAACTTTTGTGTATGTTCGATTCATATCGTACGTATATTCATTTATGTATATGAAAATTTTATTTATATGAGAATGTTGGGGGAACATACATGGCTAGTACAGAATGCAATTAGAACATTGGGAATGCAAAATATACATTTGAGGAATAATAAATGCTATCTGGGTAGCCGCTAGCGCCATTTAGGCGCAGAATATAGGATTCATCTTGTCACTTAACTTTACCCCTAGAAGGTAGAACGAGAGGTAGGTCACTAGACAATAGACGTAGCCTTAATATATTATTTATGTGACTTATCAAATGTGATAAATATATTTTGTCATTAAATACTTCTACTGAATAAAGGTATTATAGAAATCCCTTTCTTTAACAATTAAAACTTTATTATTTAGTATTTAAAGCATTTTTACATTTCTACCTCCGCCGCCCATGTCCCATAAAGGAGATTCCGACTTTACTCCGAGTTTTAGTTTTTATGCTGTCCCAATTGAGAACATATATACTATACTATAGTTTAATTTGTCATCACTTGCGTCCATCATAATTGTTATTAGAATGTCGTTAATATTTAGAAATTGCATGATAAACTTGTTGAAGTCGCTACGATTCAGGGTTTATCCCAGCATAAAGACCAGATACATTGTATCGCTAGGTCATTTACTTGAATGGAATAAGAAATATGGTTCTAACAATATCGTGCATTGATCGGCGTCTGGGGTATTTGTACGGCGTTCTGTATGGAATTCCGTATCCTCAATTACGTGGGATACAGTATTGCTCCTATTCTATGAGCATACATTTGCATTATGGCGTACTAAGTGCAGTTTAATTTAACCGAGATTGAGATAGTATTAAGAATTTCACGCCACTGAGTGTCGAATATGCTTAAAAAGTTATCAAGGATCTTTAAAAATAGTAAATTTTGTTGGAATTTAAATTTTAACAATGAAAAATGTTCGATTTGAATCGAGTTGTATTAAAATATTGAAAGTATTATTTGGTGATAAAGACAGGGACATGTTGTAAATGCATTAAATGTGGAGATTGTTATTTAGAAGTACATTTAAAACACGATAAGGTCATTACATTATATTACCTTTTAAGAGTGAACATTACCCAAGGTCAGTGCGGAGGGGGATAAAGCGCCAAATGAAGAGATATCTCCCTAACATTCAAATTTTACCCAAAAATAGTCTTCAACAATCCTGTAGTATCTATTTTTGTACAACTTACACTTATTTTCGGTTAAATCACATCATCCAATTTCCAAGAAACAGCTCATTATTAACCATTAAAATTATGACTAACAATAAGCTGTTTTTTGCAAATTGGGTGATCTTATTCAATTTAAAACAAGCTAACCATTATACTCCTCGCTTATTTACTGCACTTTTTATATAATTGTTGTACATTCTATAGGATACTCTTTGCAGTTTTTTTAAAATAAACTACGAAGAGTATTTTTAGTTTAATTACAAAACATAAAAAAAATTAATAACGTTTTTATGCATTGATAGATTTTGTTCAAAAACAACAGGGTTATTCTTCTAGCTAACAGTAACTTACTGTCCAAATTTCAATAAAATTAGACTGTTCGTTCTTAAGTTATCGTGCTTACAAGAAACGTGACGAACGGGCAGACAGACAGACAGACAGGCAGGCAGGCAGACAGACAGACAGACGGACGGACGGACGGACATTTTGAAAGTTGTTCAGAATTCGATCACCAACACAGTGATATGAAAATTGTTTCTCTACGAGCAATATTAGGTAGGTAGCAGTTTTAGAAATGTGCCAATCGAATGCAATATACTCGTCGTTTTGTATTTGCGAAGAGTATAATAAGTGTAAGTTACATAAATAAATAGGATTGTTGAAGACTGTTTTTGGCAAAAATTTTATTATTAGGGAGATATCTCATTTGGCGCTTTATCCCCCCCCTCACTAATCTTAGGTACTAGAGTGTTCACTCTTTCCTTTCCTGAAAGTTATCATTGCTTAGTACTTGGGGAGATATCTGGGGTTACGCATGTGGATGATCAGTTTGCATACGACTACCTGGTTTTCACATTTGACGTTCTAACATATTCGAAAAAGCGTGCTTCAGTATACGGACATTAAAATGAAGAACCATGAAATGGAGAATCAAAGGTGTATCAACTGAAGATACTGTAACAAAAGTCAAATTAAGGGAAGCCAAGTCCGACCCTGTCGTTTAGAATCACCGTACTTTAGTAAACTATCGTAAAATACCAGTCATAGATACATCTGTTTTATGTTATTTTAGAGTCCAGGAAACGTGCTTTGTTAACTTTACTCTTTATTAGGTAGGCGACGTTAGCCACTTGGAAACAATAAATAACCATCCAAATTATTTTATGTCCAATTCTCTTTTGTTAGTCGAGCTTGTTAAATAAGGCCTCGCCGGGTGGTCTAGTGAGATTTTCAGGACTAAAGCAGTTGATAGAGGCTTCCAGGAACCTATGTAATAGACCATAAGATAGATAGACCACTTAAGGCAGATTTTTTCCCCCCATACAAAAGCAAAGTAAGGAACAAAAGGGGTTTTTTTCATCTGTTTGAGTGGAAATAAAATGTTCAGTTAGGCCATATGATAAATGCCATGGTTCGTTAGGTAATTTCAAATGCGTACGGTTTAAAGTAAAGAAGATCCTAATTGGTCGAGCTTTTGAAAGTTTACTGCCCACTTTTGAAACGTCTTTTTTCTATTAAGATAACATCTTGACTCTTGGTTTAACTTCGGTTCGGTCAGCATCTATCTACGGGGTATAGCAAATTCTCGGTTTGCGAACCTTTTTCAATTGTAAAGTTTAAGTACATTTGTTTCGTATTTTGCCGGTTTTAATAAGTAGAAACTTAATGTGTTGTAATCGAATTAAGAATGTTCGGTCGCGGTTAGCTAAAGATTTGAAATTGCCGCGGACCATTTGATTTCTTGATATAGAGTAATTATCGTTTGTTAATTTATTTAATCGTCTTTAAGTGCTTGTGATTGTCAATTTCATTTAATTTCATTTTCTTATGTAAATATAGTGGTTTAAGTGTTTTGAGAAATTACGTGTTTTATTTGCTTGTCAGGAAATTAAGTTCATTTTACATTCAGTAAAGTTTGTTGTGAAGTAACCTGGTTGATGGACACCAAAAAGGATAAAATCACCTAGAAAGCAAAGGGTAAGCACAGTTTTGTTTTCGATGGATATACTATGATATCGACGGAGTTTGCAAAGTGATTGGGACGCTCCGTACTCTGCCAATGGTAATGTCTGATTAAATTATGTAATTAGGGGAATAAAACCCCAGTTATTACAATACAAACAGCTATAGCGAGGTCTCTTTATACTTCGGCCCAAAAAGAACTCAGTGGAAGTTCCATAATGCAACGATATTGTTTTCCATACAAGAGTTTCATCACTCGCTGCGAGTCAAGTGCGTAACTAAATTTCTACCCTTTTCAGAGAATTTAAACCCGAAGGCATCGAACTTGTGACTAGATTTCCTAAAATTGCAAGAAAGTATGCAGACATAAGAGAGATATATACATTATATTACAAAATATCAATACAACTTCAATACAATACAACTAGTAATTGATCATAAATATGATACACAGATTGTACACACTTTATACCCAAAACATACAATTATCTAAACTACATACATTTGTGAAGTCAGGTCACTACCATTTTATTTTCTTTTTTGCACTGAAAACTTAAGTGCTGCTTTTCGACTTTACTGGCGACCGCCGACAGAATGTTCAAAACTGCATGGACTCTGATTTTGTAATAAGACACAATCTTTCCTATAATATAAACATTCACAGGACCATATTCTTACATTAACATGTAGCAACTTAATATACCGCTTCATTTCTTACTTCCACATTCACGTATAGACCAGTGCTAATATTTTTGAAAAAAAAAAATTCTTAGCACTATATGGATGGAGGGAAAATTTAAGTTTCTGTACTCTTACCAGCAAGTTGATGGTCGTAAGCGCTGTTGTGGAACGTCCTCCTTACCTTCTTTTTCTTCACGGAATTAATTCGCCTCATTGCACTGAACTTATGATTGTCCAGATATAAATGACACGCTCATGCAGATCCTTCTCGTCACGAGATGTAGAGTCAACATTATATACAGTGCTGGCAGTTGGAAAACTTGGGTCGATGCCAATGTAAGGCAGAAGAGAAATGGACAAATAATGTGCTGAAAAGAAACAGAGTTAACTTACGCTGTTGCCAATTTAAGAGGAGCTAGCGGGCGGGACTCAAGTGATTGGCATCGACGTGAATATATCACTTTCTTTCACGTATTATTTTGGCTACTATTATTTCATCTTATTATAGGGATGGACCCAAATTTTCTAACTGCCAGCGCTGTAAAATCTGTAGTTGGTTGATTTGAAACACCAGGTAGGTGAGTTCCAATGTCCTATATGTCATTAAGTAAAGTTTCGTCGTCTTCTGAGAGGGAATCCCTAACATCCGATTCATTTACTAGGATCTATAGCAGGATAACCCCAGCATGCTTAATATCTGAACCGTCAGAATCAGCATATGAATCTGAAGTTTGCACGGAAGCCAAGCAAAGCTAGGATCAGAAAATTTTTAGTGCATTGCGAAATGTTCATTGGCGCCTTTCCTACCACGTTGATCTAAATTCTATTATTCATCATATTGTACACCAAATAATATATATAGATGCAGAAAAAGGTATAGTAATGAAAACAGTATTTTTTTTATACAGCCAAAAGTCATTATAAATAGTTCGAATATAACAAACATATTCTACGTACTATGATAATATTCAACGTTACAGGCTATCACATGTAATATATTTCATACACTGTAGCATTTGAAAAATCTACATTAATGATTTCAGTTTAAATACAGTAAATTAACCCATTAATTAATTTGTTTGAGTGGAGAGGTAGGCAACCACCCGTGCTTCAAAGGGGCATAGCAGGTCGCATATCTGAAATTCTCAACAAGGAAAGAAAGCGTGTTTTCTTTTATGTATTATTTTTGAGTCAGAGGTGTTACTCACATGTTCCTGTTGTTGGAATATTACACAATGGTGTAATTCAGTCTTTAAAATGCAAAGCCCTTTGTTGGAGCATTTTTATTGGCTAGAGAAAGTGTTCTCTAGATGTTCAAGTTGGCAACGCGGAGGACTGTCAAGCGGATTTCCGTCGAGGATTCGTCTTTGAGACAGCCACGAGTCGACAGCGACGAGAGAGCTGAAGGCGGCAGTCCCGGTTTTGTAGTGAAGAATTTGGGTTTTACATCGCTGACACTGAAAAGGGATTTGATATGATGTACCCAGTGTTTCTTTACCGTCCTGCCAGAAGCATTTTGTAAGTTCCAGGAAGGAATTCTGTTGCTTGTCGTAATCCGATCGCCACGTGTTTCGGAGGTTATGTAATACTCTCTATAGGAGAGTGTTTGGTATAAGCACATGTTTTGGAGAGGCTTATGTTCTTTATGTTCTAAGATAATTCCTGTATATAAAAAAGGTGAAAAAAATAATATTGAGAATTACAGACCCATAACGATTATCAACAATTTCTCCAAAGCTTTCGAAATTTTGCTGTATGAACCAACATTTTCTTATGCAAAGAATCGCATTACTGAATACCAACACGGTTTCTTCAAGGGAAGATCTACCTCAACCAATCTTTTTTGTATTACCCAATATATAACTGATGCTATCGACGCAAACTCACAAGTTGACGTAATTTACACAGACTTCACTAAAGCATTTGACAGACTGGACCACAGTATTTTATATTCAAAATTTCAACAATTTGGTTTCTCAAGAAATCTGCTATTATTCTTTAAATCATATCTTGAAAACAGACATTACCACATTGAATACTGTGGACAGCGGTCTGTAGAATTTGTATCCACTTCAGGCGTACCCCAGGGCTCAGTGTTAGGTCCTTTATTTTTCAATATTTTCATTAATGACATAACAGTAGAACTGGGTGTCAATTGTCTCTTATACGCAGACGATATGAAGTTGTACAATAAAGTAACTGATGTTACTGATTGTGTTGCTCTACAAGCGGCCCTCGATAAAGTAAATGAATGGTGTAATTTGAACAAACTACAATTGAATGCAAAGAAGTGCAATGTTCTAACTTTTACCAATAAACATCAGCTGGTCGAATTCAATTATTGCTTAGAAGATTCAGTGCTAACACGTCCATCAACCTTCCGCGATCTCGGTGTAACATTTGATAGTAAACTTAACTTTAATTGTCATATAAACACCATAACCAATGAAAGTTTTAGAACACTGGGATTTATAACACGATGTTCTCATGATTTTAATGACAGTAATACGCTGAAACTACTTTATCAGTCTTTTCTTCGATCAAAATTAGAATACTCGTCAATTATTTGGTCTCCTCATTACAACCTACATATACAAAATATAGAGAGAATTCAGAGACGTTTCTTAAAGATTTTAAGTTACAAGGAGGACGGTGTCTATCCTGCTATTGGTTTTCCCCAGACTGCACTTTTAAACAGATTTTCGCTTTCGAGTTTGGAGACTCGCCGAACTATTTCACAACAAATATTTCTTTTTAAAGTAATACATAATATAACAGATTGTAGTGCTATCTTAAGCTTACTAAATTTTCGAACACCTAGACCAGGTTCCCGACAAAACACTTTATTTTATCTGCCGACCCCCAGAACTAACATACAGAAATTTTCACCATTGTACAAAATGTGTGAGAACTATAATAGTCTTCAAGGCCAGTTTGATATATTCCACTGCAATGTAGCTGAGATAAAGAGATTAACTGTATAAATTAAAACACGTTACCATATTTTTATTTACTTATATTCTTTTATTATTTTTTAATATATTTTATATGTACTTATCATCTCCTGCCCTGTAATTGGAATGCTCTGTTGGGCAGTGTATCGTTAAATAAATAAATAAGCATATGTTTGGTATAAGCATATGTTTGGAGGGACTGGCCCTTTGAAGATAAGTTATGTTTTGGAGAGGCCTGTACTTGGTATAGGCACATGTTTGGTGCTGTCACATTGGTTATGTAAGGGGGGCCAGCATTTAGAGGAGTAATAGGAGGAAGTCTATTATTCAGATGTTTGGTTTATGTGGGTTCTGCTGACATTTTGAGAAGTTTTGGTTGGAAAGTTGTCCACAGCAGTCTCCAAGAGATTTGGGCCGAGTTTTGGGAGCGACGCGGAGTCGTAATCGTGAGCAACGTAGAGAGCATCTTAGGAAGTGGTGATGGGTCACGCTGTAGTCGTCAGAGGAAACGCCAAGGCTCCAATCAGGTTTTATTGTTACATTTTAGTTACATCATTTTATAGAAATTATTATAGTTTCATTCAGTGATTTTTTGTTGAAATATTAGAGTAAATTGCATAACGATATGGCAACTACATGCCTGGCATGATGAAATATCTTAAGATTTTTACTGTAAGTAGCGCTTGGTACCACGTGATACAATTTACCTTCTATTATGTCACATATCGTAGTTGCATTTCTATAAAAAAAGGTCAAATCACTGAAGTAATTTTAGAGGGGGTCATTCATGCAATTTTGAATTTCTTTTGCATATACAGATCATATTTAGGGAATAATAGTGAAACTACTTGTTTTTTATTGCTGTATATCTCATGTGTGTTGTAATAAATGTCTAATGTCTACATGTTCTTATTATCTGCACTGGTACTCCTGATATTTGCTTAAATTTTGAGATTTAATAGAGTAAAGTAAGAGTTTTGACATTACAGAGATATTTTGAGAATTCCATTGCATGGTTGCTAGTAACTTAATTTTGTTCCGTGCTGGCAAAATTATTTAAATCACATTACGTAACATACAGCCGGTGGCGCCCTTTTGAGTGTCCACACAATCCTAACCCATGGCCCTATGCTCTCCACCAAAAATCGGCTGCCGTTCGCACCGATGTAACACGTTTTGATATTTAGGTATCAAAATATGTTACAACACATCAAAATAAATTAATACGGTACACGGACGACCAGAGCCGATTTTAGGTATAAATTGCCCCTAGGCCCAGGTCAATTTTGCGCCTCCCTCCCAGAAGGCTTACTATCAGTTTATGAGCACTAGCCACTAAGATGAAAGGCATAGGTTCCCCCGCAGAGTGGCGCCCCTAGGTCCGGCCCTAAGATGTCTAGTCAGAAAACCGGCCCTGCGGACGACGCAGTCCGTTAGACGGGCAACAATATTTTACACTATCCGGAAACTGGTCTGTCAGACCGACTGACTTACTGAAAGATGCCATTTATCGTGAGGACGTGTGTGAGAAAAATATTGCTGGCCTCTACGGTCTTTGGTCAACAGACTCAAAATGAAGATGTCACGGACTGCGAGGTTAGTAGTGTGGACCGGTATGATGGTACCGATGGTTAAATTTACCATGTCGTTCTCTCAGATCGATGGTCCGGGCTAAGGGTTAATAGTAGAGAGAATCTGACAGGAAAAAGGAGCGCAAGCCGACAAAGGAATTTGAAAAAAATGTTTTTGTCATTCTTTAAATTTGTGTCATGCAATTGTTCTCTGAAAATTGCAAGTCTCATACTCCAGAGGGGGAGTGAAATACTCTATGCTTGCACACAAAGTTTGCAAAAACTACTGTTTCGACGATAACTCGAAAAATAATGCCTGTATGAAAAAAAAGTCTAATTCAAAGTTAAAGTGAATTTGAAAGTACGTGATCTGAGCCATGGTTTATCCATAAATATTAATTAGATCTCTAGTTATGGGCAATTGAGGAATTCTCGGAAAATTTTTGCGGGTGGTTTCAAGTGTCAAATCGTTGATTTTCTGAAAAGAAGGATGATACTGACATTTGTAGTGAATATAGGGAAAGTGTGCTTAATTTTCATCAAGTTTGGAGGTTGGAAATTTCTTAAATTCCATTGGTTCCAAATCCAGATCAGTCTTACTATAAATTCTGCCATTTTTAATCAATATCAATATCAAAAATATTTGAAAAAGTAATTTATAAAAGATTATTGTCATATATAAAAAACCATAACCTTTTAACAAGCCATCAGTACGGATTTCTGCCTAAAAGCTTGACGGAACGCGCTATATATTATATTTCCGAACATGCCGACAAAAGAGAAAAAGTTGCTGGAATATTTTTTTATTTCTCCCGAGCTTTCGAATTAATTAACCATGACCTATTACTTAACAAATTAGAGAACTACGGTATAAGAAATATATGTTTAAAACTCTTTCATTCGGATCTAAGCAACAGAACTCAACAGGTATCTATAAAAACCATAATTAATGATGGTTCAGTAAATACAGAAACATACACGTTATGAGAAAAAGTAATAATACCGCAAGGGGTACCACAGGGGTCCATTCTGGGCCCCTTATTGTTTTTACTTTATGTTGGTAATATACCATCTTTGATTGACCTTTTCTCGTTTTACCAGTTTGCAGATGATAGCACGGCAGTAGTAAATAGTACGACTATAAAAGAACTCTCCTTCAATTGTAATAATGTCATTAAAAAAATTATAGATTGGTCTAAAAATAATTCATTTAAATCAAGATAAAACAAGTCTAATGGTCTTCGACAAAACTTTCGCTATAACGCAATCCATTTATATCAGTTTCAATGGTAATGCTATACCAAAATCCGAATCAACAAAGTTTTTGGGCTTAACAATTCAAAATACCATGTCGTGGCAAGATCATATTGATGGCTTGGTGGCTAAATTAAATAGTGCAATCTGAAACAACAGGTATCTTTGGAGTCGTTGAAAGTTTATTATTTTGCTCATATAAAATCTCACTTGCACTATGGGGTTATGTTTTGGGGTGCAGATTCGCAGTGCTTCAGATTGTTCTCAGCATAAAAAAAATATATCCGATGTACGCTAGGATTGTCTTATGGAACTCCGTGTAATTTGCTATGCATGTGCCCAATGATATGACAATGCTGATGCTCTTCAAAGAATTTATGGCAATAAATATTTATTATTATTATTATTATTATAATTATTATTATTATTATTAAGATATATGTATCAAGCAGCAACAAGTAGTAAGACAGTTTAATAAATATTTAAAAGAGTAAAACAGTTCATTTAAGTCACTATATCAAACACTGTTTAAACATAATTCGATTTCTTTATGCTTTGTTTAACCACATTAGTTGTTTGAGGTCTAAACCTATCATTGCTTTTAGCAGATCATTAAGAGTAATAGTTCTTATTGTACTTTTTCGACGAATGATGTAAACGTAAATTTACAAAGTTACAGTAACAAAAATTGTTGGCTTTTCTTTCATCATCGCTGATTTATCTTGAAAATATTCACAGCATTTTAATAAATTCATTGATAATCTTCGTCGCATTCATTTACACATTTCGGTCCGTTAAAAAAAAGAACTAACACTTGAAGTATAAAGAATAATGAATTGTGTACACTATGCAATATATTCCGTGACTTTAAGAGAATATTCTTGAGTGATAAATGTTTTTAAGTGTATAATGGTAAAGAGCACCAAGGCAAACGCCTGCATTGTTACACACAATATTAATTACCAGTCCCAAACGGTTAAAACATTCAGCTTGCGCAAAGTTATTACTGCAATTACGCAGAATTATAACAATGATATTAATCCGTTTTAATGTCTAAATATTTAGGACGAATAATTGAATATGGATACAAATATCTGGAAGTGGTGAAAAAATATGTGTGATGAAACTGAAAACTAAAGAACCCAAATAGTTATATCATAACTAGTTAAAATTATTTAATAAGTACACAAGTTTACAAAAAAGTGATATTTTAAAAGAACAGTTTATTTTTTTGTAAACTTGTGTTATTATAGTAAAAATTGTATAGAAATTCGTTTCATAATTCCCTGAATTCAAATATTGAACAAAAAATGTACGTGTATAAATGTGGTGTCTGTGTAGACTATTCCTTATAAACATCATAACTTTTGTTAGATGTAAATTGTTATTTAAAATTGAGGATTTAGGACACGTGTGAAATAGCATGAATATCTATGAATATTTCCTCTACATCTGTCAGATAGAATGATCGCCAGAGTCGTGCAAAATGTCCTAGTTTATATAAACTATGTTTCATCATAATTTTAGAGCTAAATATTACCAAAACTTTTGTTTAAGCACATGAAAACGTGAATATGTACAAAATATCGAAACTGGCATATACAGCATCTTTGCTTTGCATAGATCAGATAATAAACAATAAATAAATAAATAAATAAATGTTTATTGTATAAAAGGGAAATTTCACACAAAAGGAATAGGTTAGCTTAAGTTATCTTCCACCTCCCCTATACAATGGGTAAAGTAAGATTTTAATAATTAACAAATTAACAAATTGTGTATTAAAAATATTATAGATAATAATAAATAAATAAATAAACAAACAAATGTGTATTGTATAAATGAGAAATTTCACACAAAAGGAATAGGTTAGCCTAAGCTATCTTCCACCTCCCTTATATAATAGGTAAAGTAAGATTTAAATAATTAACAAATTGTGTACCAAAAATATTGTATAATGTAGTAACAACATTATACAAAATATGTAATACATAATATATGAGGCACGCCTCAAATCCGTTGGTATACAGCCAAACATAGGATGTGGAGCGACCAGATGCCGGCTGTAGAATGAGGCAATCAAACAGATGCCACTTCTGCAGGTACGCGCAGATGGTATTTCTCCACAGTTCATCTTTGATAGACCCTATGCAATACACACCAACAGTAGCAATGAGGCTGTCAGTGAAGGAACAGTTAACATCTTCACAGATGGATCGAAAAAGAAAGAAGGAACAGGTTGTGGGGTATACTCCAGGAATCTGCAAATTCAAAGTAAATGGGCTATGGACAAACAAGCCAGTATAACACAAACAGAACTGGCGGGAATAACCATGGCCACAAAAGAAGTTTCCCGTAGGCAAAAAACGGGAAAAACAATCAGAATCTACACTGATAGCAGACAATCACTACTGGCCCTACAGAGACACAAAATAACAACAGGGTCAGTATGGGAATATCATGAAGCACTTGTGGGCGCTTCCAGCATGAACGGTGTCATTATATGCTGGGTCAAAGGTTATGCACAGTGCAGAGGCAACAGGAGAGCTGACAGTCTGGCTAAGAAGGCAGCTAGTCTAAGTATACTTGGACCTGGCCCTTCTAACATACTGCCGACCTCAGCAATAATGCTAATGATTAAAGAAAACACCCTCAGAAAATTTAAAAAACTGTGGGACGAAACTCATAGTTGTCAGTTGGCCAGGGATCTGCTTAGATACCCCGACATGGATACAACGATGACCTACCTGGGAATGTCCAGGGAGAACCTGCGCTTCGCGACAGGAATTCTTACTGGTCATTGCCAGCTCACAAAGCACCTTTGTAACATGAAATTAAACGTCACATCTCTATGCAGAGGCTGTGAACAAGAAGACAAGACTGTCCAAACACGTACTCTGTGAGTGCCCGGCAGTCTCCTCTAGCAGAGAATCCATTTTGGAAGAGCGTTGGCCTACTTTGACCGACTTGAGGGATATTCCCCTAGGCGGCATCACCACCTTCTTCACAAGATTAGGATGGTTGGAGGCCTAGGTGGAATCTTGTATCCCTCGGGAGGATGTACGGGCGGCCCAATAGTAGGTGCTAGTACTCCATATAATAATCTTAAATATCTATCCTAAAATTGTAATTCTGGATAGTTAACAAATGATAGTAATATCCAACCAGCAAAAATAACGATAACACAGAGAATTAGAGACACCAAAATAATTTATTTACAAAAAGATTTTTTTTATATATTTTACCTAGATTATCTATTTAAAGAAACATATATTTATGTATTTTTCAATTTGCTTTGACAGAGAATTTTGCACATTTTTCTTAAACAAATTGACAGACAACTCCAATAACAACAAGTAAAACTATTTAATAGCACAGGTGCCTAATAAGAAAAACTTCCTTCAAGCTCATAAATGCGCTTTGTATGCACTAAAGTTGGGTAAGAATATTGTAATATACTGCACAAAAATATTCTACATGTGCATAAATAGTGTTTAACTAATTTTAGTTTGACTTCTTGACTTAGTTTCTATTTGAATTTATATATTGACTTTTGTTCTAAAAACGTTATTTGAAAGATGTGATCAACATGTTTTTCAAATGATAAATGACTAACAAAATATTAGTCCCAAATTTTTCGCAGATTGTACCCAGTTAATATTTATTCCATTTATATTTAGTGTATGGTCCCTAGTAATGTTATTTATCCACCTTTCAGGTGCTATACAAAGTGCCACAGTTTTATTTGGGTTAAAACGCAACCCACGATCCTCAGAATATTTTGCAATATTATGTAAGTCTATGTTTACGTTTTCGATATCACTTTCGAGAGCATTTATTGACAGGTATAGTTCGATGTCATCAACATAGAGATGTGCTTGACAATGAGACAAAGCAGAGGGAAAAACAAAAATGAAAATGGAAAATAGTATTGGTCCCAGTGGAACACCTGATGAGGTTTCTCTTGCGGATGAATATGAACTATCGTCAATCAAGACTTTCTATGATCGGCCTCTAACATAGCTACTTAACCAATTTATTGCCTGATGTTCAAACCCAATGTATTTTCATTTTGCAAGTAGTAAATCAAAATTTACTAAATCAAAGGCTTTGCTCTGATCCGGTAAGACAAAACTGATGGTAATGATTTGTGCATTGCAGTACTAATGTAATTTATAACTTTGAATAGTGTCGTTTCGATGTATTGTTTTATTTGAAAGGTCATAGTTTTTTCGAGCAATTTGGACACAGTCGGAAGAATGCTAATAGGGCGTAGGTCGTTAAAACTGGATGGACTATATATTTTTGAAATTGGTAAAACAGCAGTTTTCCATAAATTTGGAAAAGTGCTGTGTGCTCGTTAAGTATATGCTTTATAACTACAATACAGTAGGGTGTAATGAAATAATTTTAAAATTTATATCATCTACACCAAAAACCTGAGTTTTGCAATTAAAACTCCTAAATTTCCTAAACTCACTCCACCCTAAAATTAAATTTACTCTCGAAACTGAAACCGAAAACACTATTAACCTTCTAGATTTTCCTATTAAAAGACTCAATAAAAAATATGATTTTTCAATTTTTCATAAACCATCCCACACTAACATAACAATGCACAACATTTCAGCACATCCTCGCCAACACAAAATAGCAGCATACAACAGCATGATACACAGACTTTTGACTGTCCCCTTATCAGAAGAAAATTATATCAAAGAATTATAAATAATAAAATAAATTGCATTCAACAATGGTTACAACCCCAAAGTAATAGACAATATCATTGTAAAAAAATCTTTCAATAAAGCCATTAAAGAAGTATATCCAACAATAAAAGATCAAAATAACAGTTTCAAAGTTCTCACTTACATCGGCTACCCAACAGAAAAAACTTCCTCTTTAAAAAAAAAATGTAATATTAATGTAGTTTTCAAAACTAATAACACAATAGGAAAACATTGAAAAAATGCAAAAGACAAAATTTCATCAGAAAGTAAATCAGGCGTCTATAAGTTGACTTGTGGTGCTTGTCCTAAGGTATGTATTGGACAAACAGAAACAAGAAATTTTGGAAAACGGTTATCAAAACATAAAAGAAGTTACATTAGTAATAAAACAGACTCAACTTATGCTAACCACCTAATAGAAGTAGGTCACGTGTTCAACGAAGAGTTTAAAATTTTACACACCGAGAAAAAAGGGTTAAAACTCGATTTACTAGAATCTCTAGAAATAAATAAAGTCGTTTGATATTTTATTAAATAACCAAATTGAAACAAGCTCATCTCCCTTACTAAATTTATTTACTTAGACTATTAAAATTAGATTCAATAAATTACCTAGAAATATATGTACCTTTCCATTTAGTAATTAAAATTATATTGTACTTTTCCGCTTATCAATTAAGATTAGGATTAGATCGAAATTGTATAAAACCATATAGTTTGTGCATTGTAAAATTAGTATACCAGTACTCAACATCCGAAGAAGCCACTGTGTGGCGAAACAATTGTCATGTTGACAAGAAATAAAGTGAAAATCAAAAACTAATATACTTTTCTTCCCAATTAATTACAACTCAGGCTAAACTCCTTAGAGCATTAAAAACTGGTTCTTTATTTATTCGGCAAAATTAAAAGTTGGATGTTGTTATAGAATGAAAATAAATTATTATTTATTGTTGACTGACCTGCGACATTTAAAAAATAATCGTTAACTTATTCTGGTTTTTTAAATCGACTTGTAAAGTTTTTTTTTTGCGACACCTCATTTTGGTAAATATCTCCAAATTCTCGTTTAATCGTTTTAATTTTTGTTTAGTACATACTGCATATATGCAATTTTTTCACGCTTAATTGCTTCATTTACATAATTACGTATTGTAACATAGTACTCTCTATCAGTTGCTGTTTTGGTTTTTACACATTTTGTGTGAGCTTTGCTTTTAGAGTTTATCATTAGTTTCAAATTGTAAGTTACATATGGCTGGTGTTTACGACTTCTAATTATGCTACATACTGAAGCATGGCGATCAAAAAGAGACGTTTTGTAGTTATTAAAATAGTAGATATATATCAATAGACAATGGTTAAACACTCTATAAAGCACATCATACAAAAACACAAACTTAAAAACAAAGCACAGAACGAATTGCTTTTGTTGATATGTCAACTGTCATCAAGTACGTTGATTGGGTGATTCAAGTTGCCCAATCATAAGCCGGAAAAATGTAAAAAAATAATAAACACAACAAATAAGATTTTGGCTTCAAACAATCCTTGTTGTTTTCAATATCTATGATTATCTCCTGACCTACGTATATATGTATTTCAAAGCGCAGAGCGAATTAAACAAAAAACGATTATTAAAATGGCAGTCTACCAACACTGCCAACACTATAGCACACATTAGAAAATTAACTCTTATTTTTGACCATAATGCAAAATCTACATTAAGTGAAAACTCACTTTTTTCTTTTAATTTGAAAACATCCAACTCCCTTTCGTGAATAAAGTATATTTTTGAATGTTTTTTAACACACATATGAACATAACATCTATTGCTTAATTGAACAATATTCACATAACGTAAGTATTTTATAGAAATTTACCATTGCACTTGATTTTATTAACGCACAAATTGTATACGGTTAATGCTGACAGGGAATATTATGTTTAAACCGGATACTCAACTGCAAGTAGTAAATACACTCTTCAAAGTACAATTTACATGAAGGACAATAGCCCAGAGGGAAGCGTACTGGAGTACCAAGTGATGGGCCTAATTAATAAAAACGTAAAATGAATAAAAACCGAAAGATTAAATAATATTCTCAAGTGAACAAAGATTTTTATTTGGGCTCGTATTCGTCAAATTAAGGTCATACTGAACGTGACTGTGACGTCAGGATATGACATCATTAGGATGTGACATTAGACCGTCATTTAGACGTAAGTACATTGAACGTCGTTATATTGGGACTTATGATGTAAATCATGATGAGCTCCAGATCATCCCAGATGAGCAGTTCGCCTACCGAACAGAACATTCCACCGAGCTCCAAGTACTTCGTCTAACGGAGTACATCACGGAGGGTTTCAACCACCGTCAAGTCACAGGAGCGATCTTCTTAGATGTAGCCAAGGCCTTCGACAGGGTTTGGCATGAAGGTCTCCTGGCGAAGATGTTGTCGATGGGTTACCCTGTCTGCAAAGTCAAACTTGTGAGATCCTATCTTCATCAGAGGCAACTCCGTGTGAAGATTGCCGACAAGCTGTCAAACTACAGGCCCATGGAAGCAGGTGTACCGCAGGGATCGGTACTATCTCACCACCTGTTCACCATCTACACCTCCGACATGCCAAGAACCGCAAGGACCTCTTTGGCGCTCTACGCAGATGACACGGCCATAATCGCAAGATCATGGAGTGCAAGACTTGCCACCCGCAACCTCCAGGAAGCAGCATCCCTTCTGGAAGTGTGGTGCAACAAGTGGAAAGTCAAAATCAACGCGGAGAAGAGAAAAGCCATCCTCTTCAAGAGAGTCAGGAAGCAATATCCCACAGCACACGTCTCCTTGAACGGCGAGAACATTCAATGGCACGATACCGTCAAGTACCTTGGCGTTATCATGGATCGAAGCCTGACGTGGAGACAGAACACGGAAGCGATAATACAGAAAGCGAGGACGCGGACGAGGAGAACTCTACTTTACCCTATGATAGGTAGACAGAGCCAACTCACAACAAGCTCACGCTTATCAGAACTCTCATTGCACCTATTCTGACCTACGCCTCCGTTGCCTGGGGATACCAAGCAGCCACCCATCTGAAGAGGATACAAGCCGTGGAAAACGTCGCACTTCGGTGCGCCGTGGATGCACCATGGTTTGTCAGAAACGCCGACATCTTCAGAGATCTGGAATACACCCCAGTAACTGAAGTCATCCGGGACAGAGCGAAGAACCTATATGCCCGTGCAGCAGAGCATGGGAATCCGCTGGTCAGACAGGCGACTGACTATGACCCCAACGACGCTCCGAGGCACAAGAGGCCGAAGCTCCAGATCCTGGATAATGGGTAAGTATAACTAACCCTTTCTCTGTTTCAGCCCGATCTGCAAGCCACACCGCAAGGAGACAATGACCAAAACATCAAATTACCCGATCCTGGGGGTACCAAGCAAACAACCAGCTCGGTACAATTACCCTATCCCGTGCCAGCCTCTGACGCTAGGAAAGCGTCTCTGGCCGAACACAATCCTGAACTACACAGTTCACACTTCCTTCCGACGAAATCGGAGCACATGATGCCAATTGGCACCCTGGGCTCCCGACTAGTCAACACCCCCAAATCCCTTTCAAACTCCGAGAGGGCTCGGTAACAGCCGTTCCCTCTCACGACAGGCGAAAGACGCTCCCGGGAGCCTATACATGCCAGCGAAGAAAGAAGACCAAGACAGAAGAAACGACCCAGCTGGCAGGGTCCAACAGCCAGGACCAGGCGAGGTTTGCTAACATCGGCTATACCGTCCGCATTTGCGGGGGGGATAGGCGAAAAAGCAGGCCCACCCGGGCCGGTCCAGGTCTACAGTGATGATTGGGGCAAAGAGCTCAAGCTCGACCCCTAATCATACAAGACCGTCATCTTTAGTCAAGAATATTGGCGACAAATAAATGACGGCAAATTAACGTCAGCGTGCTAGCTGGGATACATTACAGTCGTTAATAGTTACGCAAACTAACAGTAATTAAATTATTATTGATGCTAAAAATTGTTATTTAAGTACAAAATCTATTTTATTTCAATCGCTAAGGGGATAAACCCTCCTACTATATCCTTCATACGTTTGTGACAATATACGCAAAGGCTCATCAGCATATACTAAAATAATAAAACAACTAATATTAATGTTTAACTCCAACTATTATATCGTTGGCACGTTTTGTTGGTATAAATAATATGGAGCACCCTCGCTTTTCTAAAGTTAATACTTACTTTGATTAATTTCTCTGTTTAATTTTCGAGGTAAGGAAAACAGATAAGCAAACAACTAGTGGAGCAACACTTCCGACACTTTAATAAAATTTGGTGATAGGAATTTAAATCAGAAGTTTCTCAAACTAAACGTTGTTAAAGCCGCGATCTTTTGATTGCCTATTAGATTTGTTTGATTATTGAAGGCGTTATCTCTTATGCTCTAAAATATGTAGCAGTGTTTAGCAAAGAGTATGACAATGTTGATTGATAACTCAATAATCATTTAGCTTTCATCAAAAACAGGAAGAGTGTAACTTAAAATATGTAAATGTGAGGTACACTCAGGGAAAAATTAGTCCACATCGTCGCATCCGTTCTATATTGTCTGTTGCCGTAAAGGCCCATAGTTGGCTGAGATGGATGAATTTGTCCCAGCATGGATGGTGCTCATTTCTCGTGCTTAGATTATTATAAATATTACTAACAATTTTGCGAAATTGTAGCCCTTAGTATTAATCCGTTTTAGAGTTAAAAAATCGAAAATTCTCGAAAACAATTTTTATCTATTGAACGGCATAACCGATGCAAATAAAATTTAAACCAATTATAGACACTATCAGAGCATGAATGTGGAATAAATTGACAAAATTTGACAACGGGAACATTCATGAATTTTTCTGGGTTTTCTTTAACCCCTATAAAATTCCGGCACAACTACCAAATTTTTTTTTTATAATCTTGGGATGATTTTTAACCATACATACATTTTCTAAAGCGATCAAATGGGCACTTGGCAGTTGAAAAAATAAGATGTCTTTTTTTATCGTTTTAAATTATGATACGTTAACGCCAAAATTATCATATTTTTTTTATAGTGTCTTGGGATATACATTCTATAGTATCCCTAATTTTTTGAAAGCGGTATTATAATTAAAAAAAAAAGACATTTTATTTTTTTAAGGATCGTCTACAGATAATACCGTTTAAAAAAAAAATGGGAATTGTAGAACACTAGATTATAATTTTAGAATTAGTGTATCATAATTTGATTCTTATATTTATTTTTAAAATAAGTATTCGACTGCAACTTTTATTCACCTCGTAATAGAAAATTTTATACATTATTATACAAAATTCATTTCATTATTATGTGATTTTAATTTGTGTCATATAATAAAAAAACCAACTGGAATAACTGCTACTAGAGTCAGTGATAAATGTTATATGCGTCAGTAATGATATTGAAATTGTGATGAAATGTATATGTGATATTATTATCTACAGAAATTATAAAAAATTTGACCCAAACAGTTTCGCTCTTCATGCCACTTACAATGTGCCTTGGGAAAATATATTTAATCAATATAATTTAAATTCAAAAGTGGAATTACCTAACAATACCTAAAAGGTGCTTTGTGTGAAATGCGTATCAAATGAAAGAAAATGTGCCATCTTTTCATAAGTAAATGAACAGACACATTGGCCAGAGGGCGGGTCAGGTAGCCATGTTTATTTTAAGTTCATAAAATTAAAATTAAAATCAAAATGTATATTTTCATCTTTCTCATTTTTTTATTTTAATATCTTAGATGACTCAGAAACATTTATGTAATATACCTAGTGTAATAATATAACTGTTTCACAAGTACAAAAGCATAAAAAAATAATAAGAATCTTTAGCAAGTAATTAACCCTGTTAAACGATACGCCTCTGTAGGCGGACGAATGTAAACATAACCCCTCCTTGCCCCTTCTATTGCGTTATTGTTTACTTTGGCTTCAAACACAGTATATACCATTTCTACAGTGTTCTTTATCTACGTCTTTTATTAATCTGTGGTGGTACCTACATACGCGATAGAGTAAGAACAATAATGTCTCAAAAATGACGTCATAACAACGTTCTGTCTACGACGTCTATGAGACGTTTTAAAATGTGATGTAACTTTGACGTCGTCTTTAAATCCAGTGTATGACGTCAGAATCTTAATATTTTTGAGGTATATTTTTTTGTTAAATTCTGTAACATGTTTTATAATCACTGTAACATAGGTATTTGGCGTATTTTCTCTATCTAATCGAATTGTTGTACAATGATGTAGAGAAATAATCCCTTATTATTAATAGTATTAGTCTTGGGCATATCTAAGAGGAACTTTTACTGATATCTTCGCATGCCTATATCAAGGAATGCGGCCCTTCTAGAGCCGTTTTAGGTTTTGGGTCCTATAAATGGCATTGGTGGAATGCCTTACATCAGAGCGAGTTCATATCTTAACAAGGATTCTCAAAGACTCCCACTACAAGAATTTTCTTAAAATACGTACCATTACCAATTATGTGTTCATCTGCACTCTATATCTGCTCCGTTGATCAGGTAATTATTTTGCATACCTTTCTCAATGGAGTCATTTAGTCAAATTTCATATTGCATTTTTTATTACAATTGTGAAAAGTAATCATCAAATAGTTTGAAAAATTTGAGGTCGCTCCGATTAGTAGTTCCAGAAACATGGTGTTTTAAAATCAAATTCTTCATAAACTGATGCGAATCGCTGACGCCATTGGCTCCAAAGTTCTGTCTCAGTGAATTTCGCGATCGCGAAAGGCAGTGTTAGTATTACCAGGTAGGATCTTTGTATGTGCGAGTCCGGATATTTAAAAGCAGATTCGTCTAATCTGCCAGAAGTGGATTTAATTATGGTGATGGAGTATTTTAACATAAATCACCAGTACATAAATGCCGAAATGAGAGGAGTACTTACACGAAAGAAAAATAACAAAATTTTAAAAAGTATTGTTGTTTGGTGGGGTTTGTTTCTATTAATTTCGCACCCTCTGGAATGGCTAATAAACAGAATTTGTCCTACCTTGAGACAGCGTGCTCGCTATAGATGATCTGGGAGGAGATGGTGGTTATCCTGAGGTATGTGGAGCCCCTCCAGGGGTGAATTTTAGCAATTTTAGGAAATTCACTTCTGTACTCCTGATACTTATTTTATCAAAAAGCACCTATAACTTGTTTAATTTTGCTCCTATGGGGTTGAAATTTTGTAGGGACACGAAGATCGATCTGATGGCTCTAAGTTGAACTGAACGTCTGCTTGTTGACCCCAAGTCGGCTTAGCTAGCGTCGAGCCGCTCTCTTTCGTGGTAAAGCAGATGTAGTTGTTTTGGGGAGATCTCAGAAATAAAACACACTTTTTAGAATAATGACGAGAGGTTACGAGAGTTTCGTTTCACGGCCTACGTAAGTTTCAGTTTTCACAAGTACATTTAATGTTAAATACACCACACGAGAAAGTTCACTGTGACTTTTCTTATTAATAATATTTTCTCGTTTGACGCGGTTTTGTAGATTTCTGACTAGTTATGTTGTCGAAAAAATTTTCGCAGACGCGGAGTACTGCCCTCTCCGATTATCTGGTCGCCACTCACTCGTTAGGGGCTCGCGGTCTGGGGTCTTTATATCGTACTCTGAATAAAGGCTGGTTGAGTTCTCTTTGTTCCCTTTGACGGCGGATGGTCCTTTCAAAATTTGTTTTTCGAAAATCGCATAGCTCATTATAATACTTACTTCATTATAATACTTAAAAACCGAACGTTTTACTTCGGTATTTGCACTATTCATTATACACACAGTCCTTATACTACTGCATTTAATTACAGATTGTTAGGCATCTAGGCAGCGGCTTCGTCTCTCGACGCGCTTGGAGAGCCTCTGACGTCACACAGATATAACACGAAAGCGCCACGTATTGTTGTTCTTGATTAATTTTAAGGCATATAGAGACTTTAGAAAATTGTTTTCTTTTGCATTTCGTTCTAGAATTAAAATATCGTTCAGAAAATGTAATTTAAAAAATGCTAAATGATCCCATTGTTTCGAAGGCTTCTAGAATAACTGGCACGATTGCGGTCTTTGCATTTCGCATGGTGCTAACTTCTAATTCAAAATCTTTGCACTTACTCACTTCTTAGTGGAGGTACAGCGGCAGGTATTTTAAACCTGCAAGGTGTTAACTTTTAAGCTATGATTAGTAAATATCAAGCTATTTTTTTCAAGTAATTTATTCCATTTATAAATCAAGTTTGCATAACTGAAAAGAATTCTCACATGACTCTGCTTGTCACCCTTACTCTAAGGCAAAAGACTAATCATGTCTCTAGCTGTTATAAATGTATCAGACAATTTTCCACGCTGGCTCATGTACTATCTTAAGGTCCGGGTTCGAGTCCCGGCACTTGGATTTTATCGGAAAAAGAATTTATTCCAAGTGCAGTCATATACTGGGTGTGTTTCCCCTATGTAAAAGTGCACACCCCCACCTCTCACAATGCCATTCCACACCTTCAAGGATAAAGGGGGTAGTTTTACCATTTGTACTATTATTATTATTCTTATTAAAAATTGAATAGTCGAAACCGTTACTTTGTGATAATCACTCGTTATAATCTGTTAAAGCGCGTTTTACTTTGGTTTTTTATCACTGAATTTATTGTAACCAAAACTAACGTTGTAATTTTGGGACTAAGGTGCCATTTTCAAACGTTCACAGCTGAATGCACTTACAATAAATTCAGTGAACAGATCATAATTATTATTATTATTATTATTATTATTTATTCATTTCTTATCTTTCAGTATCCTTTTCTCGAACCAAGCACTGTATCTTTTGTTTAGATCATAATTATTGTTGGTTGCTTTAAGTTTACTAACACTACATAAATGATGAATTAAATAATGATAAAAATCAATGCAAAACATTGTAGTCGTTTGGAAACAACACTGCAACAAGTAAAATTATTAACCTGTTTAGAATATCCAGGACACAAAAACCCCCTCACAACTCACATTTTGCTATTTCTATTAGTTACATTTCCATAAACATGTTTCGTGTACTTTAATATTTTATTTTCAATAACAAAAATGTGAAAGTGGGAAATGCAAATATTGCAGAACATTGAACAGATGTTACACCGCAATATAAAGATAAGGATAGATGCATATTGCGTTTGAACGTATGAACAGGGTGAAATTTAAAATAGGATGTGTATATTCCGGCTCATATTGGTCTTCTGAGGAAACACTTTACATTTCGTGTTGCTTAACTATGCATTAAAATATCTTTGCCGCTATATGTTCACAGGATATTCTCAAACGCGAATAACTGAATATTTTTTTCTTCCGTTTAATTTAATTAAAGCGCCTTGGAGTTCGTTTCTTTATTTATTCTTCAGCAGCTCATAAAGTATAGTGCTTTATAGTGGAGAAATGGAAATAAGAACCGCAAGAGAGCATCTTATGAAGACTGTGACAATGTGACGGTCGATAGATCTCTTAACAAGACAATATCGCTGTAAATAATGGACTAAAATTGTCTAGAATAATTTATATTGATAAGGTATCATTGAATTACTTTTTGAACTAAAACTAAACTCTTTCAAGAACAAGATCTTTGAAAGTGAATTATTATTTGTTTGCTTGTAATTGTAATGGAACATGTTTTTTATAGGATTTTGCAAACAACAGGAAAAACTGTCTATGAGAACTAAAAAGAAAAGCTATATGTAAAAAATATTAATGAAATATTTACATTCTTTCGATAACCTGAATTCTGGTTATGCTAGCAATTAAAACCTTAAAATGAATTTGTCTATTCTGTTTGGCAATAATTCTCTCTGTAACACTAGCACCTACGACTATGCAGATTAAAGCAATATCTACATAACACCCTACGGTCACGAAGATTAAGTTAAAAATGATAGGAAAGGCTTAAACTGAATTTATTTACCTACCTTGTCTTCAAAATTTTTCATTGTAATGGATTGCATAGGTGAAGATCTGTTGTTTCTGTCAGTTAAAGTCAAATATAATATCAAAATATTTGTACGGAATTTGTCTTGGTTTTTTGTACGAAACATCTTTGAGCGGCTTTATGTCTTTCTGATGAGCTCCAGGGCGAAACACGTTTCAAAGGCTAAGCATTTCCAAAAAACAGAATGGTAGATAACATCATGAAAATGTAATCCATTAGAATGAAAAATTTTTAAGGCAAGGTAGGTAAATACATTCAGTTTAAACCTTCGTTCTTATTTTTAACATAATCCTCATGACCGTAGGGGGTTATGTAGATACTGGTTTAATCTGCATAGCCGTAGGGGGTGCTAGTGTTACAATGAGAATTGTCAAACAAAATAGACAAATTCATTTTAGGATTTTAATTGTTAGCATGACCAGAATTTAGGTTATCGAAAGAATGCAAATTTTTCATTAATATTTTTTACATATAGTTTTCTTTTTAGTTCCCATAGATAGTTATTTTCTGATGTTTGCAAAATCCTATAAAGAATATGTTTCATAACAAGATCTTATTATCTAACTAAAATATTTTAATAATAATTATAGAGCTGACACTCATTTAAAATTTGCTTAAAATTAAAATGGTTTAATAAAAAATTTACCATAAAAATGGAAGAATTCAATTATACATGGTGATTCAGAACTTATGCGGAAGAATTTAAGGAGATATGCACCCTTAAAATTAGAGCCGATACAATGAAAAAAATATATAATAAAATCCTAACAGAACTGCAGTGAAAAAATATTGAAATTATGGTAGTATTAAACGCTACTTAGCCGGACGACTTGATGAAATACTGACCTACCCCTTACAGTATGCGCAGACCTCCTGAATCCTAGACTAATATGTATCAAGCAAGTAGCAACTAGTTCAGGTGTCGTGCGTCGTCAGTTTATGATTTAATCGCATTGTCAGTGGGTGTTTTTTTATTTTGTTTTAGTAGACATGAATTTAACTTACGGCGAGGCAATGCAGAATGTATTAGCAGCGTCTGAATTGTATGCGGACTATTTTCCCGGCAGATATGGCCTAACCCAGAAACTTTTACGGCAGTCGTTCAACGTGGCCGTGATACTGGAAATTTACAAAAGCGTCTAGGTACACGAGGCCTCGAGCTTCGAGCATGCGCATTACCTTTAATAAATTTCGCAAGTCAAGAAATTGAAATATTTCGTGTTATTTTCTGAAAGACAGGTGGGGGGATACCCCCTTTTCCTTGTCTGCGACGCTAATATTGCCTACGGCGCTAATAATTATTAACAATTAGATATCAGAATAAAAACCTACTAACCTAAGCTAAAGAAATCACACGAAAAAACGAAACTATTTTAAGCAGAATAAAAACCTACTAAGCTAGCCTAAAGGAATGATAGAAAAGAATTTGCGAAAAAATACATTGCCCGTTACAAAATTAAAGAAAAAAAATTCAACCAGCGCAGCAGTTTGAACACGGGACCTTGAGAACATCACCTATGCGCCGACCGTAAGGCTACCGACTAACCCTAAGGGCAAGAAATGAATTATTTTAGTAAAATATTCTTAAGCGAGGTATGTTTATTAACGATTTGATTATAAACATTTTAAAAATAAATAAAATGGTTCGTAACTGATAGGGATATGAAGATGGAGATAAAGGCATACAGAGAAATCTTGGAGGAGGCTGGAGTGAGTTTTAGCCATCTCCCGATGATGCTGATGTGATTACCAAAACGCACATCGAGTATTTATTGTGTTCGAGAGACTTGGTGTTTATGGAAACTATACATTAAGGGAAATTACAATACATCGGTTTTTGGTTAAAAGTATACAATGATAATTGAAAAAAATGTTTAATATGTTCTAATTCATTAAAGGGTTATTTTGCAGTTGGCGAACAATAGATTAGAAAATCATTCATTATTAAACGCAACAGAAAAATCTGCTTAAAATACTGTGTCTTCCATCATCAACTATAATGAAGTAAAGAAAGGACATTGATATGCATAGTTTTGTAACAGCAATATTATGATTTCATACCTTCTGGGGTATCACCAGGAGTGATACCCCAGAAGGTATGAGTGAGGAGAGTTTTCGACGTCCAGTCACTTGCGTTATATTTTAAACAATTCAGTTTTTTGAACAGCGATTTTTTAGGTAAAAAGGTGAATATCTCCGGGCCTAGAGGTCCGATCGGGACAAACAAAAAACGAAAATCTTCGTAAACAATATTTCAACAAATCTGCGGTTTTGGTCATGAAGATTCTGTTTTTTTGTCTGTCCGGATTGGATCTCTAGAACCGAAGATATGCGCCTCTTTACTTAAAAAGGCGCTGTTCAGAAAACTAAATTGTCTATAAAAACGCAATAGGCTTTGGAAGTCAAAAACTTAGATATATAGACTTCTGATAATACCCCAGGAGGTATGAAATCATAATTTAGCTGTTCCAAACTATACATATATCATCGCTTTTTTTTTGTCTTTTTTTACTGCACTAATAGTTCAATCAAACGGATTGACAATTTGTCATTTTAACCAAGTTGATTGACTCCAACCTTACTTTGCATCCGGGAACTCTGTATGCCTCATTAGTTCCATGACAAAAACCAACACAGCGAATGTAAAATAGGATAGAATTACTTTTGTCTATTATTACACTCTTCGCAAACACAAAACGAAGAGTATATTGCATTCGATCGACACAATTCTAAAACCGGTAATACTGTTCGTAGAAAAAAAAATTCCATATCACTGTGTTTGTGATAGAATTCTGAACAACTTTCAAAAATCCGTCCGTTTGTCTTTCCGTCCGTCACGTTTTTTGTAAGGACGATAACTTAAGAACGAAACGTCCGATTGTATTGAATGGACAGCAAGTTAGTGTTAGCTAGAGAAAGAACCGCATTTTTGAACAAAATCGATGAATAAATAGAAAAGTTATTCATTTTTTTAACATTTTTTTTTATAAATATTTTCTAAATGTTATTTGTGATATTATCTTAATTTTTGTCCTTCTTCAAAAAACTGACTGCATTTATAGTATTCCGTGTGAGTGCAACAAACAATACGTGGGTGAGTCATCCAGACCTTTTAGTGTAATATTGGGCGAACATCAAAATTATATAAGAAACACATAATAAACTGGGACTCTGCAAAAATTTTAACAAAAGAGGCAGATAGCAAAACAGGAAAAATTAAAGAATCCGCGAAAATATTATTGAATGAGGATAGATGCGTGTCGAATTGTTCCGTAGATGTCTGTGCAACTTGGTTGCCAATGGTACAAGAAGAACTTCACAAACTTAACATTGTATAAAAACTAAAAAAACTGTTAAATATATCAGCAGATCTATGCAAATAGTAAGTATCTATGGATATTGAATATAACAAACATTCTTAGAGCTGTATATTTATCATGCACAGCAAAAAAGATTTTTCAAAAGAAAAACCTTGAAAAAGAAAACAGAATAGATTTCCGAAACGTCTGCGAAATATTTAATTTCAAGTTTTTATACTTGTGTTGTTTATTAAAAAAAAAGCAACCTTTAACTGATCCTTTGACGTAAAAGTCACAGGCGTAGAGGTTATTTACCAGTAACATACTGGTTAATTGTGATATTTTGTAGATTCCCCGAGCACCGCTTAAAAAGAAAACATACATGTAGCAGGAAGTCTCCACGAATTGAAGAAGGAAAACATTTTTTGTCGTGTTTTGTAATTAAGCAAAAAATGTCTAAAACTAATATTATTTACAAAAAAAACTGCGAAGAGTATCCCATAGAATGTGCAACAATCATATAACTGGTTCCGTCGGATAATGGTAGCTGTTGTCATTTTGAGCCACCACCGGAGTTACTAGAGATATTAAATATGATCTACACCAGGTATGTCTAAATACTTGTGTTGTATGTCAGTAGTCACATTTTTTAAAACCGTTTTTCTTGTACCACTCTCCATAATGATATTATTGATTTACAAGAAAGCAAAGTAGGTATTGGTTAACTATAAACTAGTAAGTCTCTGTTGGTATCTAGGTACCTATCTAATGTAAAATCGGACATTGCTGAGTAATATTTTATTCATATAGATTACTTTAACTCGTAAATATCATTTTAGTATTAGAGTTTGACACGACATATTTGACACATATTGGATATTATTATGATTGAAGAATATGTGGAGTGTAAAAGTTAAGTATCAGAAACATTTCAAGTTGCCTTAATACATTCTAAGCAATGTGATAAACTTATTATCGAAATAGTTCAGGAGCTAGGTGACCCTTTCAGCAAGTCACTGTTTTATGCTCTATGAATTAATCTTAATGTTTTATGGATGATAACGAACCACAAAATCGATTCTTGATTGGTCAGCTCTGTCAAGTATGTCACAGTCACAGATTTAAAATCAGTGGAATTTTTTCGTCCTCGCATTACTCATTCTTTGTGCACACTTTTATGCCCAAAATAAATAAAAGAAAATCGCCAGATATTAGAAAGTTATAAAAATTGAGTTATGCATAGCTCTTTGTCAGGTTGAAAAAATACTTATTCAAACATTTTGAAAATAAAACAGTACCTCTAGAATGTAAATTATGTCAATTTTACTACCCAGAAAGAAAAATGTGTCTAAATTTTACAATAATTTTGATTTTGAGCGGACAATTTATCGCAGAACTCTGTTGCGCCATGTATTTCTAAGGCACATAAAAAATACGGCACCTACAAAGCGGGCAGGCGGTATCTTTACGGATTTAATGATACCGCCGCGCGGACTCCTTTGGCGGAAATTTTTTATGTGCCTTACGCAAATGGAGGCAACTGTAGTTGACTTTAAGTATACTTATACAATGTGTCCATGGAAAGTGATATTATAGGTGTAAATAACCATTTTTATTTTACTGTACATCAATAGTTCTTGCACCCACTTTACAGGTACAATAGGTACCAGTGATAGGATCAAGCTGGACATCATCAGTTGGAGGAAGCAAACATGATATAAAAATACTATGTTTTACAGTTTGAGTAAATCTAGAAAATGCTTTTGCTCTTAACAATCAAACTGTTCAAGTTGGAAAATAAATTCGTTATTTGCTTCTCTTTCCGCGTTGTTTTGAATGCATGCTGGAGCTAATTTTACTTGGTATGTGCCAAATGTTTTGGATACTACATACTCTAAAGATAAAATAGGAAACGCTATCACTGGTACCTATTATACCTGTAAAGTGGGTGCAAGAACTCATAGTGTTCCAAAGTTGTTCTTTTGGACCATAGTTTGTCAAAATGAAACGTTTTAAAGGACATCCGGCACGAAACCTAATTAATTGATAGTTAATGTTCTTGTTATAAATACTAGGTTATTCTATATACCTGTTATTTTATTTCCCCCCCCCCCCCCTCCGCCAAAGAAAACGCCACTGTCTGAAATAATACATACACATCTTTTTAACACACAATAATAATAGGCATGTTTTGCCGGAAAAATATGTCGCGAATTGAATTTAGAATATGAGATCTCACAACTGATAATTCATACACGGAACTGAATTTTCTATAACACCCTGTATGGCTAGGTCGGTCCAATTGAACAAAATGCTATATTTTGACAGCCCAGCAACATACTAGAATTTCAAGAAATTCTGTCGTCTTTGAAAACCCCTTAGAGATGTGAGATGTCTTTTAATTGACATAAATCTCAAGTGTTGACATCTTTAATGTAATTTTTACATGAAACACTTTTTGGTTTATTTATCGTGTTAAGTTTATTTTATTAAATCATGTTTATGAATGTTAATACTTGTTCGGCTATTTCCTTCCATAATTTCATTAAAATCAAACTGCTGTAGTTATTTTTATCTCTCTTCTTACAAATATAGGATTCGCAAACACGGTGTCGTCCGTGCTAAAGGTTAGTCGGTGGCCAATGTGCCATGTGCGAGGCTCAAGTTGTTGATTTGGTCACTCTCATTTAAAAGCATGGTTGTATTTAACTTTACTGTGCTATGTGCGAAATGCGATGTGCGAGGGGCGCCGATATGGCCACTCATTTAAAATAATGGTTCTATTTAATTTCAATGTGAGATGTGCGATGTGCGGTGCGCCGACATGGCCATGCACTAAATGTGCATTTTAGTTTGAAATTTCCTGCGGTTGATAACATCCATAAAGAGAGCATGTTTTTCCAAAATTTTACCTAAATAGCTACATTGATATTGACGCTATATTAAATTGCTTAAAAGAGCTAAATATTGGATTTATCATTTTAATTTTTTGAGATTAAGTACTTATATAATAGATGCCTTCTCTTGTATGTATATTTATAATCACTAAGAATGATTTCCACTTTTTGTTTTCGCAGTACTACCAATACGACAGGTGATATTTGTAAAAAAAAAAAAAAAAAAACGGGGAAACACGCTGTTTTGCGAAGTACAAAGTTTAAAACTTAGAATCATATTTTTCTATATCGTACTTCAGACACAGAAGACAGGAACTATATCCTGTCTTCCGTGCTTCAGATGCCAGAAAAAGAATTACGCCTCCTAAACAGTCTCTTTATTTAGATATTTAGCCTTATATTTACTCCACTTTATGAATTATACGGTTTTGTATATTGTTTGTAGGGTATATGTTGAAACACTGCAATCGTAATGTTAAAATTTTTTATTAATTTATAGTCTAAAAGAAAAACATACGTTAAATCATAGTGCATTAACGGAATATCCTCAATTTAGTCATCGTGGAGACATCTATCGAACAGCTCGCATATCTCCATCCCCCTAGCAAAGAATACCATACTTTATAGTGCGCTGGCCTTCTAATATAGTAAAGTACCTAACAGATGGAGCATGTCTACAATGATATCTATTGGCTATTTCAATATAGGCAAGTCGGCCTGCGGTAAAAAAGAGGTGATTTTACAAATTTTGTATTTCATTTGAGTTAACACCGGATTCTTATAGGAAAAATTCCGCTGAACAAGATTTTCTTATGAAAAATTTTCCTAAACCGCGAACTTCATGGTCAAATAATTTTTTTAACATTTTTTTTTCGTTTTTATTTAATAAAATGAAAACGCTTTGACGGATCCGAAAAATTCTTGATTCAGTTGAAACATATTTTCAATACGCGTCGTTTGGCGCAAGGCTCAACTCATTTTGTCAACCCGTTCATTTGTTATAGCCAAAATAAATTTCATAATTAACAAATTGATTATTCTGAAACTAATGAGGTCAGGATATTGTTTTTTCAACATGCCTTTTACCAAAGAATATACCATATTTTTTGGCCCGATATCTTTAGTGCTTTTTGATTGTTTAAACAATTGGCATAATTTGTTAATTAACAAATAACTTTTTTTCGAAAGTTAGATCGACTTCAAACCAACATTAAACGATAAATATTGATATCGGGCATAACCCGCATAGAAGTCTGCACGAATGCAACTTTTTGCTTTTGTTTATTTAAAGTTTAAATTAATTTTGTAAATTATCAATTGGAACATCTTGGCTTAAGGTACGCGTATCGATATATGGTTTTGTGCATATGAAAGCGCCTGGAAAGGGAACATTTTGAGACCAGAAAAAACTTGATCGGATAACCGGAACCGGAAATAAAAGTGACATTGCGTGAGAGACTCCAATTTGTTTATTAACAACTTTTTGTATCCGAGGTTTGGTGCAAATGAACGCTAATAAGTTTTTCCATCAACCCCAAAAAGTTCTACAAAAAATATTCAATACCTGAAGAGTTATACGCGTTTTTGACCATTAAAAAAATCTCTCCCGCAACGTGAAAATAGTAAGATATGACGCGCAATGGGGTGGCGGGTTCGATCCTCGGTGTGGGCAATTTTTTTTTGTTGTCAAATCCACTTTCTTGTGCAATTATATTACAATAAAATAATTTTTGAATTGTAAAAAAACGCTATAATTAATTATTTATTTTTGAGAACTTCATTAAATCCGTAACTCTCGAGCTGATGCTGTGCACCTGCTTTGTATGCTCTACATTTCTTATAGTCGAAATCATGGAAGGTGGATATGGATAAATTTTCTAAGTATGAAAGTGAAGTGAATAAGGATTTGTTAGTTAAAATTGGAAAGAGAATAATTCAGCAGATCTATGCACCTAATAAAAAATTAAAGGTTGAACTTGGTGAACTTCGATCGATATATATGCCTTGTTAAAAGAATTGATAAATCTTCCGTAGAACTCAAAAACTTGCCACCTTCCGATGATGCCGCGAAATTTCATATATATTGAACTTATCTCCAAGTTCAACTTTGGTTGGGAAATGATAGTACTGATCAAAAAAATTGGGGTTGGAAAATGACAGAAAGTGGGTTTGTTCCAATTCAAACTGAAAGACCAGCCGCTCGACCGGATTTATTAAAAATTGCTTCGTGCACATACAAGAAAAATTGTGCAAATCTTAGATGTTATGTAGAAAACTAAATTTAAAATGTTCGATATTTTGTAAAAATTGTGAGCAGTTCTTGTGAGAACTGCGAAGAAAAAAGAATAACCGTTTTGCATGATGAACCCGATCAAGATAATGATGCCAGCAACACTAATTTTATTGCTGATTTTGAGAACGATTTGATGATAATATTTTACAAGACATATAAACTGATAATGTTGCAATGAAATGTGATTCATTTCGTTGTGAAAATTCTATAATTGTTCTAGAGAATGAACATAACGAATGCGATGATATTTTTGTAGAAGATAATGATGATGAATGCACTTTTTCTAATGATCATGTAACCGATGACGATTTAGATTTAAATGGAGATGAATTGTTAAATGTTTTGAATTCAGATTGGGACACGGAAAGTTCTTTATCAAGCGATTGTTACTAGTTGTTGTCACATAGTTATTAGCGGTAATAGTTATTAATTGTAAATATTTGTAATTAAAACAATAAAATAATGCAATTAAAATAGTTAAATCTGTTGATTATTTCTTATTTACAAATAACAAAGTGTGTGTTTTTTCATGAGACGTGAACATTTTATCATTATAAGAGAAAAGTGGAAAAAAAATATATCCTTTTTATTTTTAGTCTTTTTTCGACAGGCACCCCCTCAAATAAAGTAAAACAAGCCTTCTCTTTCACAAAAAGTAGTAAAAAAAAACAAGAACTACCGACAAACCCTCGTTGGACAAGAACAATTATATGTTTGTTGCAAGATAGCCATTTATTTAATGAAAATGGAAAAAAAAAATTTTACGTTTTTAAAAATTTCTCAGAAAGTAAAAACATTTTTTATCATCTACTTGGTTGCATGAAAGAAAGCAAATTTGACGAAAAAAAAAATGTTTCCCACGTTGAGGACCTAACTCTTCAGGGAATAAATATCTTTTGTAGAACTTTTTGTGGTTGATGAAAAAACTTGTTAGCTTTCATTTGCATCCAACCTCGTGTCCAAAAAATTGTTAATAAACATATTAGAGCCTCCCACGCCATATCACTTTTATTTCCGTTTCCGGTTATCTGATCAAGTTCTTTTTGGCCTCAAAATTTTCCTTTTTCCAAACACTTTCATATGCACGAAACCCCATTTCGATACGCTTACGCAGAGCCGAGATATTCCATTTGTTAATTTGCAAAATCAATATAAACTTTAAATATACAAAAGCAAAAAGTTGAATTCGTGCAGACTTCTATGAGGGTTATGCCCGATATCAATATTAATCGTTTAATGTTGGTTTGAAGTCGATCAAACTTTCGAAAAAGAGTTATTTGCTAATTAACAAAATATGCTAATTGTTTAAACAATCGAAAATTATTGAAGATGTAGGGCCAAAAAATATATGGTATATCCATTGGTATAAAATGCATGTTTTTTGAAAAAACAATATCCTGACCTCATTAGTTTTGGAGTAATCAATTTGTTAATTAGGAAATTTATTTTGACTATGACAAATAAACTGATTGACAAAATGAGTTGTGCCTGGTGCCAAACGAAGCGTATGATCAAATTATATGATTAAGGATAATCAGAAAGAGTTGAAACGGCCCCTATTTGGTAAATTGGTAAAAAATATTTTCTTCCACTTTTTGCTGCAAATTTGGTTGAATGGGCATTGCCAGGCAAAAGTAAATTATTCTCAACCATTAAGAGGTAAAACTACCCTCTCCATTTAAGGTCCGACAACATTTTATTTTTGCCCAAGAGAGCACAGTATCCAAATTTGGAGCTTAGAGTAAATACATATTATATATCAATTTACCAAATAGGGGTGGTTTTGACTCTCTCTGATTATCCATAATCATATAATTCGGCTACATTTGGTATAAGTCAACCAACCTTTGCAAATTAATATTAATAAAAGGAGAATTCATAAGATTCTTTTTGATTCTTATTGAAATTATCGCGAAAAGCCCTCTAAAAGGGGCGTTTTTAGGGGTGTTCTCCAACTTTTAGAATTGCGGGACTCCGATTTTCATAATCAGCGACCCAGATAACGTATAATCAAAGTAATTTCAGACTGGTGTTTTGAATGGAGTACTTGGTTTGATACCTTTGCAGCCTTCTAACACATTTTCATAGAAAATAAATTTAAAAAATAAGTACAAAAAATCGGTAAAGGTCTTTAAACAGAACTTCCCTCGTTATTTGTGCCTGGCGGTCACTCTAAAAAATTAATAATTACGAAATGACATTGAGAATAATAATCGGAATATAGTTATTGCTATTATTATAACGAAAACTTGATAAGTTTTGGTCAAAAAAATATACAGATTGCTCATCCAACAGCAAAAGCTCAATACTAAATAACAGGTGCCAGATATGGCAGGCTTGCGCAAATACCTTTACAAATGTCCACCATGACGGAACTATTTCTTGGGATGACCACCCTGTACATTTTTCAATAAAAGTATAATAGGTGTATATGTCAGATATTATTGCCATCCGTCACATCAATCCAACATTCGCGTAATGGAGTGGAAGTATAATGGTGGTTAAAAAATTTCATTTTTATTTTAATTTTTTAAAAATGTTAAAAAAAAATTTTAAAATTTCTACTTCTGAAATAGGTTTAAAATGTCAAACGTAGAAATTTTAAATTTGAGCAAAAAGGAAAGTTTCCGTCTATTCTATAATAGTGGTAAAAGAAGTTTAAGATTTAAAAATTACATATTTTTTTTAAATAGGTTTAGAATGTCATGAAACGTGAAACTTTTGAGTAAAAAAAGTTTCCATCTATTCTAGTGTAAATTTTTTTTCCAAACTGGTAACAAAATGTTGCAAAAATTTGTTTTCCGAAATTGGTTTGGAATGTCATGAAACGTGGAAATTTTAAATTTGAGCAAACCAAATTTTTCGTCTATTCAATAGTAGTGATAAATAGATTAAAAATGTTTAAAAGTGAATTATTTATTATTTGTTTGCTTATAGTAATGAAACATATATTCTTTATAGGATTTTGCTTTTCTTTCCACTGTTTGCAAAATCCTATAAAGAATTAATTTCAGATTAAAAATGTTTTCAAATTTTTTAAAAAATTTTTCAAAAACATTTTTAAATTTGTTTGAATAGTTTTAGAATGCCATGGAAACGTGGATAGTTTAAATCTGAACAAAGAAAAAAAATTCTATCTTGGTGGTAAAATTTTTTAAAAATAGTAAACAAAATTTCTAATTTTCTTTTAAATAGATTTAGAACGCTATGAAACGTGGAAATATTAAATTTGAAGAAATAAAAAAAAATCCATCTATTTTAGTGGTAAAAAAATTTCAAAAATGTTGGTAAAAAAAATTTCAAAAAATTTTCAAAATTTTTTTTTCTGAATCAGGCATTCTATGCCATGAAACGTGGAAATTTTAAATTTGAAAAAAAAAAATTATCATTTTAGTAGAAAAAAAATTTTCAAAAATGTAAAAAAAATTTAATTTTTTTTTTAATAGTTTCAGAATGCCATGAAACGTAGACATTTTAAATTTGAGCAAAAAAAATTTTTTTTCATCTTGGTAAAAAATTTTTCAAAAATGGTGAAAAAAATTTTCAAAATTTTTTTTTTTCAGAAGTAGGTTTAGCGTGTCATGAAACGTGGAAATTTTAAATTTGAACAAAAAAAAATTTTTTTATCTTGGTAAAAATTTTTTCAAAAATGGTGAAAAAAATTTTCAAAATTTTTTTTTCCCGAAATAGGATTAGCGCGTCATGAAACGTGGAAATTTTAAATTTGAGCGAAAAAAAAATTTTTTCACTATTTATTCCGTTTAGACGGTCCACCCTGTATATTTTCCAGTGAAATTTCTACCAGTTCTGCGCTGACAGCAGCGTCAACTACCTGCCAAATTTGACTGCTCTCCGTCAAGTAGTTTTTTAGTAAATGCACCAACAGACAGACAGACAGACAGACTGACGGAATTGAAAAACCTATATTTTCGTAATCTACGTGTTCTGAAACGTCAGAATCCGAAAAAATCTCGGAGGGTGATTTTTTCTCGAATACAATAAATACTTCCCTTCGGTATGCGAGGGAAGTAAAAATTGTTCGCAATAAAATAATCTATGTTTAAAAATGAAAATGACACACTACAAAAACATCTGATCTATTTTTTCAGTAAAATCATTAGAAAAATGTTATAACCCTTAAGTGACATTTTTCTTGAACATTTTAGACTGTTTTTAATTATATCTTTTTCATTATCAATTTTGGAGTAAGAACTATCCAGACCAAGATTATAGAGAATTCGGTTCTCTACAAAAAAAGTCTTAGAAAATTTTTATTAGCCTTATGCTGCTCAAGATGTCGCAGAAAAACTGTTTACATCCCCTTTTTCAAGATGGCGGCCAAATGGGGGGGCTCTCAACCCTGAAAACCGAGTTTTATTCTCACACTGACCCCACCCCCCTCCCCCCCATACATAATCTTGTCCTACCCAAAATGCAAGGTCAATGTAACATTTCAATGGACTAACAGCGTATTATAACCTGATAACGATAAAGCATAGAGATAGAGACGATTTTACTTTCTTTGGATAAGGAATATTTCTTTTAAATCCAGTTTCGCTTTAATTAATTCCTTCTCAAAGAACTTTTTCTGAATTCTATAGAAGTGCAATATCTTCGCTTTTATACTTATAATAAAGATGACCTAAATTTTTATTAATGTAGAAGAGACGAATTAACTAGTTAGTTTTATTTTGACAATAACCTAAAGAATGAGCTAAATCTGAATAGGGCCTGAAGTGGAATGGAACCATTCTTCTTATAGTCAGAGAGAAGTAGTGCAATGCAGGTTTTCACGGCCGTTGTCCAATGAAGTAGTTTCTTCCGGGTTTTGCCGCGGTCGTCGAACTTG
Organism: Stenurella melanura; assembly: GCA_963583905.1. NCBI lineage: Eukaryota > Metazoa > Arthropoda > Insecta > Coleoptera > Cerambycidae > Stenurella > Stenurella melanura. The sequence continues at coordinate 233,397,041 of OY757309.1, read as the reverse complement.
ACTTGACGTTTCGCTGATCATGCTGTCAGCTTCTTCAGAAGGGTTCCAAAGACAGTCTTTGGAACCCTTCTGAAGAAGCTGACAGCATGATCAGCGAAACGTCAAGTCAAGTTCGACGACCGCGGCAAAACCCGGAAAAAACTGCTTCAGAGAGAAGTAGTCACAAATACTCAATGCTGTAATACTAAAAGACTGTTTGACCAACCAAACTTAGACCATCAGGCGGTGACAAATACAAAATTATTAAAATCTTTTGTTGTTTGTTCTTGGCCGCTTTGTTATTGAAACGTATGTCCTGTTCATGATTTAGAGTTTTGATCTGTGTGAAAATGACTTGATAAAGGCTCTACTAGTTTTGGGAAACTGGGTCTACACAATAAAAAAATATATGCTTTTTACATATTTATATTTTATTTATATGACTATAGTGTATTATAAAAATCATTCATGCGTTTACAAGTTGTTATATATGTTATGTTCTATATTAAATAATAGTGTCCTGATAACAATTACATATCTGAAGGTACTGTATGAATATATACAGAAGGTGGTCAATTCCCTGATTCTATTGTGAGTTTGCATGTTTTAATATTGTTAAATGATATTTAAGTACACACTAGAACATAGTAATAAATTAAATGTTAGACGCTAACAAATTGTTTAATAGATATTCAAATGCAAGGTACTTAACATGACTAAACTATTTCATTATTTTTGATAAAATATTTCAAAGCATGAGGAACAGTTCAAAAGTAAACAATGTTGTAAAAAATAAATTATATGAAAATTTCAAATAATAATATATACATTATAGATGAATGCTTAAACAAATTGTTGGAGCATTTTAAATTAACATACTTTTAAATTTTATATAATAAAAATACAACTTAAAGCTAACTGGTAGATATCTGGCACATGGTGTGTGTTGACTTAAAACAGTCAAAAAATTTCTTTTAAAAAATTACAAAATATTCTCCTAAAGGCCAGTATTCGCTTGCTCCGAACACTCATCTGAACCCATCGACATGTCTGCTATGATGCCACTCTCTGAAAGAAATAAAAAAATAGGTTGTAAAATTTATTGCAACAATAACATTTCTCCCAATTATCGAAAAAATTTTAAACTGTGGTTCACATTCCAAAATTATAGCAAAAACACTATTAGCCATAAACAACGCCAAAAGGAACCTTTTAGAAAAGGACACTTTATGCTTAAAGTCAACTGTTTCCTTTTCTAAAGGATCCTTTTGGCGTTGTTTATGGTCCTGGCTGTGTAAGTAACATCAGTTTTTGCATGAAGGTAATAAAACATGCGAGGTACTCTCATTCATAAAATTTCTTCTAGCCAAACATGTATTTAGTCTAGGAAATAGCATGCAAATTTTGCGCAAGTTACGTTTGCCAGCCGGTAATCGAAGAGAAATGTTTGGTATGGTGGACGAATATGGAGGGGGAGGGGGGCATTGGGGGGTTAAATTTGGCAATACGTCTGCCAGCCAAGGTTGGGGTTCTTTAGTGTCTTGTGAACCAGGCTGGCCAGGCAGACGTTTTTATCAACTTTACCTATTTTTTGTCACAATTTCTCTTTGTCCATTTTTTGCCATTTTGACGGCAAATTGCTCGAAAACCGCCCGACAGAAATGTTTGGCAAGTCACTACAGTACTGTACACACCAAAACAAACTTTTTGCGCTAGGTTTGGTCCGGTAATAATTTTTTTTTTTCATTTTCCGAAATTTTCGTCTGCCAGTGTAATTGCGGTATGTGAAGTACTTATACTGACTACCTATGCGGAAAAATATCGGTAACCTTTTGATCAAAACAAAATCCCCCCACTTCACATCAGGCCACCATACCAAAAATTTTCAGAGAAAAAAATTTCGTAGTTATATGTTCTCTTCGATCACTGAATGGCAGACGGTAACCTTTCGTCGTCAAATTTGCACACCATTTCCCTGACTATATGGTAAATTTACACAATATACAATAAAGTAAAAAAATCGACATACAGAGCCTGTGTTGCAGTTGAATGTAACTTCAAAACAGACGTTAAGAATTTTTTTCGAATTTTTAAATCGAAATTGTTTTACCAATCATGTATAAAAAACATAAATAAACACATAGTGAGACCACGCTTCTCCAAATTAAATCATGGAGACTGAGAAATATGCTAAAATCGTTGCAAAGTAACCCGAAATTACGATATGAAATACTATACAAAAAATGTTCTTGTAGAAAATTTTATAAGTGCCGTGGTTTTCGCGTCAAATAAGAATCTGAATCACGAGCCAACGCGCAACCGTCAAAATTAGCCTTTTTCCGTGCGCTTCGGCACAAAAACTTAATATCTTATAATAACTTCTGAAAAGACGACCGGATTGAAAGAAAAATACATTTTAGGGAGAAAAAGTGCATCATACGATTTTTAAACATACGAATTGTCTTTTGTCTCAAAAAATAAATTCAAATTTTTGTCAGTTTTAGATCCTACTCTATTAACTGAAATTAGTAAGAAAAAGTGCCTCGATACGAAATAATTCTATATACTTTAGGTATATTTTGGTGTCTTGAGTAACGTTTCAATAGTTCCCGACCTAGGAAGCTATGCTAAACATTTGGCAACAATATATGCGTTAAAGATCTTGCTCCGAAATAGTTTCTTGCGGTTTTTTCGATTCCTGTTGATTTTCCGACCAAGATACCTCTATACAAATCTAAAGATATGATAATTCTACACAAAAAGGACATTTTCTTTTTAGAGCAATACTTTTCATGATAAATTTCAGGGAAAAATTGGTTTAAAAAAAAATTCTCATACTGAAACGTAAAATATAAAGAAAGAATCAATAATAAATACTATTTCAAAGATTTTTATGCATTACATTGGTAGAATATTATGAGTAGAATTATATAGTTCTAATACATGTGCACAGATGTCGGAAGATTAAAACTACAGCAATGGCCACCGTACTCTGAAAGGAACTTTGGAATAAACATCAGCTCCTCCCCTCACTTTGTATGTATTCTTCCCGAAGCTTTGATCAACTTGGAAATATTCGAGATGATATTCTTGCATTCATTTTATGGGTGTGATACTACATCTACTCTTTTTGATAAAGACAAGGCAGCAGCGTTAAAATTCACTCAATTTTTTGAATAGAAATGATGCTTCTCAAGACTTAATTTCTTCAAGCAAACCAGTCAAATTGAATTTATTACCACTCACTTCCGACACAGCACAACAGCGTCAGTACTATGTCTATTAGCAGACACAAAAGTGTTTGGACAATGAATTGAATCCTGCGGATTAGGGATGGATGTCAAAGGACTATATTTTATGACCAAACACAACATTTAACCTCCCTGATTGTCTTATGAATATGATTTTCTGCAATGGCACAAACGGCTGTGAACCATTGTGCACTTGTCGAAGATTGGGACTAAGTACATTGCTCAAACTCAGACTGCAGTAATTGTCATGGTCAATCTCGTTCAAATGCTAAGCCAACTGAAGATGATCCATCGGAAGCCTGAATGATGTGACACAGAAATTCAAGAATCTGCTAATATAAACCCTTCAGATTACCTTGAACAAACTAGGGTGGAAGAAGAAATTGAATAAGAAAGATAGAACAAATGTATGATACTAAATATTAAACCATGAAGTAGAAAAAAAAGATTTTTTTATATTTTACGTTTCAGTATGAGAAAAGTGAAAAGCAAATTTTTTTCTAAACATGGTTTTTCAAAGGGATTTATCATGCAAGGTGTTGCTCTAAGAAGAAAATGTCATAGACCCTCTTTTGTATAAAATGATCGTATCTATAAATTTGAATAGAGGTATTTTGGTCATAAAATCAACAGGAATCGAGAAAATCGCGAAGAAACATTTCGGAGTAAGATTTTTGACGCTTACATTGATGTCAAATATCTGGCGTAGCCTCCTACCTCGGGGACTTTTGAGACGTTACTCAGAACACCAAAATATGCATAAAAACACACTTATAACTTAATAAAGAATTATTCCGTATCAAAAGCCTAATTTCCGTGGATTATTATTATTAATTAGGATTTGTGAACAAAAATCCTCTTTTCTTTAGGATAAAGATCCCAAAGCCAAAGAGATTTGTGTCATATATGGGGCATAAAAATGTCCCATTTTAAAATATCAATTTTCGAAAATTTCTCCTACATATAACAACATGTAGGAGAAATTGTCGAAAAACGAGGTATTTCAACAATTTCTCCTAAGTGTACCTTTAATCTGATTCAATTTCTTTACGGGCTTTTAGAAAAAACTGTTTTCTAATGGTGTGAAAAAATATTGTTTAAATTGGTTTAGGCATGTGATCGAAATCGGCGAAATACAAGGTTATCTTTTAAATCAAATCTAACCATTATTTCCGTTCACCTTAAATCTATTCGGCAAATAATTTCATTGGATATCGATAAATTTTTCCAACGAATTTATCTACTTAGAATTAAAAAAAAAGAATAGCTAGTCTCGAACAAGTCGTATGAGCAAGCTTTTCTATTATCACGTTTAGTAAAGTAAATTGTAGTTAATGTTAGCTTCTTAATGACTCAATAACCAGTAATTAGAAGCAGATGGTGCCATAAAATTTCAGTTAGAATATATTAGCTAGCATTTGTTGATTGAAGAATTCATACTCCAAAGACCATAGCATTAAACAATAGTCATCAAGATAATATAGCGTTATCACATTTAAGCCACAGCATAAACACTTGGCTTACCAGATGTTTCTATGAAAGAAGCAGTATCTTGAACGAAAAGATTCCAGGATCTCATTCTAGTATCTGTGGATATAAGAGGCAATTAATGCACACAACGAATGTAAAGAATATACGATGTATTACTTAAAGTATAGTAAATGCCTCAAAATTGACCTCAAAAATATTAAAAGATTAAAAATCATTTTATAACCTGACGAAATTTTTTCATCATTGTACAACAAATTATACAGACATTGGTTTTATTGAACTCAACAAATAAAAACAGTCTGTGTATCTGTATGTACGTATGTGTGTGTAGTGGTATGTGTTTATAGTACATCGAATTATATTTCCCATAGTAATAAATTATATTTACCTACCTACGGAACACTGGCTATTAAGAGTTGCAGATCTATGGTAAGGCTTGGGGCTTTCACAAGTCGACTCAAAACTAAGGCTCATAGAATTTGTCTGTCCAGCAGGTATACCACTGGAACCCCCTGAGCTTGTGCTACTGGACGAAACGCTCGACATAGATATAACGGAATGGGGTCGTTTCACATTTCGGCAGGATTCGATGACTGGACCTACAATGGAGTTGCGAAATCGTGGGACAGCTATAGAGCAGAAAAACATTGTTATAGGAAATTTTTGGAAATGTTAAAAGTTAAGAATTAAGCAAGATATTGTACTGTCCATGCATTCCATATCATATCAATGTTATATTAAATATATTTCTTATGCTTGTATTTTCAATGCAAATTTTAAGAAATTACTGACTACATCTTAGATTATTGTAATTTTGGACGGTTTTCGAGATACAATTTTTGTTATTTTTGAAAATTTCCTATAACTCAGCTTTTCAGCTATTATAACTGACGTTTTATGGTTCTAACAGCTAGAAATTATTTTTATCTGTATATTTAATGTATCTTTGTACCAATGAAACAGACAATTAACGATGATAAAGAGCAAAAAATTTATGAACTAACAAAGTTATGACAACGGTTAGTTTTTTTAAACAAAAAAATGCAATAAAAGCGATGATGATATTCAATGCTTATAAAATGTTCTCAAGTTTATGCCTTTACATTCCATACAAATTTTTAAATACCTTGCAAAATAGCTGATCCAACATGGCCGTCTTTTCGATAACAGTTTCATTAAAAATGACTTAACTCGATAAATTCCAAACAAATTAGGCTCGGATTAACATATTCAATATGGAATTGGTGAGGTCTCAAAAAATAATATATCTTGATATAAAAAGTATTTTTTTTTTAATTAAATACAATACAAAAGTTCTTTTGCTTTTTTCTCTTTCTGTTATTCAGGCATTATAATTTGAGTCATGGCTCTGTACTACGTGAATATTTTGAATATGATTTCGATATTTTAAACAGGATAAAAATTTTAGATATATTCCAATTTTTTTCCTTTCAATCAAATTTACTTATTTTGAGGTCCTACTATAAATATATGCTGGACGTGTTTGCTCAATAAATTTTTTATAAAAGTTATTTACCCCTAATTTTACGAATTTTGGAATTTAGGAGCAATAGCATTTTTTTTATTTTCGTAAAAGAAAGAGGGTTAATTTAATTTTTAAGGCAAATTCCTTTGAAACATTTTAAAGTACACATTTCAAGCTTTAAAAATCGCACATATAGAAATCTCATAACACGATGTAAACCAGAGTAATAGGTTAATAGGTAGTTATACATATCAAATGTTATCACTTTCTCAAAATTTTGAAACATTCAAAAATATATTTTTGAGATTTTTTTCACACATCGGATCTTTTTACCCATTATTTCAAGAGTAATATGTGAAAGTTCAAGGACTTTATATTGAAAATTGTAGAAATCTCTTTATGATCCGATTTCATATATGTACTATTCTTACATACATTCATTCTTATATTTGAAAATATATAATAATCCAATAGCCACATGTTTCTTCTTTCATTTAAGCTTCGTTAAGCTCAATTTCATTAATTAGTTTAAAAGTTACAACAAATTTATTGTAGCGCTCCTCGCGCGACAAAAAAATTTGGAGCCTACATTTTTGATCGTACAAAAGAACTTCATATACATTCTTGATGTGAAATTTCCTGTACTTTCAAATGGAGCAATTAGTCTTTTTAGGAAAAATTATTTTAAGAGATATTTGACAAAAACTGGTATTTTGCAACTAATACGTTTAATAACAAATGGCGCTTAAGGACTATTGTTGATAACATTTGGTATGTTGTTCCTGACATATTCAGAGATGTATTCTCAAAAGCTATCGCTTCCCGGAATTTTTCCGAAGTGAAAACCTTTAGTGACTCCACTATCAGTAAAATTGAAGGTTTTATTTAAATTTAGGTACCCGCATTCAAAAGTCAATTTAGTCAATTTTAATTAAATTATCATCAATTTGTAAAAAAATCAGGAACCTAAATACCTAGTTTAACACGATTATTTACAATATCAATGATTATAGTAAATTGCTTGCTAATTTCAGTTCTTGAGATTGATATGATATGGAGTGACACGGCGTTTTATACAAAAGCATTAGTTATTTTATGTACCTGCCCACAGCTGACATGTATTGTTAGTAAAACAAATACTCTTGTCATCATCAGAAGCGTAATAAACACTCTCATCATCACCACTACTGTTATTATTATTGCATGCACTTATGCTAGGCACAATTCTAACAAACAAAGATCTGCAACCTAAAGATCAAAGGATGTCATGCAGAAGTGAATAAAAATAGAAAAAACTTTTAGAAAGCTTCAGCGAGTTACTTACTCCGACTTAGTTGAGCGAAGCTAATCGATCTGTCGCTGATTTGGTTGCCACTAGGCCGAATATCCAAACATGGTTTATTTCCAATGCCCATCGAAGACATTTCAGCCATTCTCACAGCTGTGAAATTAACAGATAAACATCTCATGTATCAAACATCGTTTAAGTGCAATTATTAATATATTTATTTTTTGTTTAATAATATAATCTATAGAAAGTGGGGAATAGAACCTATTAGTCACTGTAACTGTAATGACTGTAATGACCTGAATATAAAGACGTTGATACATTAATTATATTGCAAATTTAAGTAACCTTGATGCTTTTTTCAAGGTCTGATTCTGTCGCTATGATAATAATTTATTTTACATATTGACCTATATTTCTCTCATTTTTAAATTGAACATATTTTTGTGTTTGAATCAGTAGATGTTTGACATTGTACCGAACAAATTTATTAAAAAATCCGTTTACTGTAGTGGGACAAAATTCATGAAACAAAATCAAAACTGTTTGCCTCGTTCTTCCACCATCATATCATACTACAATTAAAGTGACTTCATCCTCTAATTCTAGCATCTCTACATCTATTTAAGTTTCACAAAGAGAATAGTTATTTTAGGCTTAAAAATTATTACACAAGTTGGTCCCACTTTAAACATCCAGAACCATTTTCTTAATGACTTAAAGAGAATATTTAAATTCAACAAATCGTACTCTCTAGAATATAAAAATGATTTCAGTTTTGAGTAATCGCGATCTTTCCACAAACTGAGATATACATGGCGTTGTGATGGAAACTAATTTTTCGACCTCAGCTGCCTTGAAAGGAGATGCATCTTATGAAATATTACATTCTAAGCAACTCTTATAGTGTTCAAGCAATGTTCCAGAATTCACTAGTTCAGTGATTGTTGAAAAATTGCTCGTAATATAAAAGTTATATAGTGTAATGTTCTGTCACATGCACCTTTTTTTTTCAAGGTTCCAGAAATCGATGCATCGCAGCGCCATCTATACCTCAATTTGAAGCGCTTTTACTCAAAACTGAAGTCATTAATACATTCTAGTGAATACTTTTCGCAAACAGCAAATATCAATGGCTCCGGGAGTTTCAAGTGGGACAGCCTGTATATTTCAATTGCTCAAATAAGGAATTCCCTATTATCTAGTCGGCTCGAACACCTGCTCTAAGGTCACTTGATTTTTATAAGGTTAAAATGAAATGATTGCACTTAGCTTAATAACAGTTGTACATTTGCCAGTAAGGTTTTATTTGACAAAACGTAATTTATTCTTAAAGAAGCCCGACTACCTGATCTAAGGCGTCTTGATTTTTTATGGATTTAAATTGCAAATAGTGTAGTGTAGTAAGTCTTCACTCGATATATTCTTACCTCTATTTTTAATAGCTTGTCGCCAAAGTAGCTGAGATAATTCTTCAGCCCATATCTTCTTAACGTCTTCGGTCATCGATTGTAATGTGAAAGTATCGTTTGGCTTGCGTTTCCTGAACCATATTTCGAATTTGGTAGGACTATCGCCGATTTTCGCTGTTAGACCAATATCAGTCATTTTTATACTATTTTTGTATATGTATAGGTCTAGATTCTGCAACAGATAAAATGACACGTAAAGACTCAGTCTCTGACATTACAATTACCGAAAATACAAAGTTCATGTAGATAATTCAACGAGATCATCACGCATATTTGTATACTCTTCGAAAATACGAAAACGAGGAGTATATTTCATTCATCAATTGTATTGCTTAGCTAGTGATCGAATTCCGAACAATTTTCAAAATATTCGTCTGTCTGTCCTCTAGTAACGTTTCTTATAAGAATTATAACTTAAGAAAGAGAAGTCCGATTGCATTAAAATTTGTATAGTATTTGTAAGTTAGTGTTAGAGGGAGAACCCCATTGCTTTTGAAAACGATAGAATAATAAGAAAAGTTACTTATCAGTTAATTTTGAAAAAATTCCCTTATTAATTATTGTTTTGCAATTCGATAGAAATCTCGTGAAATTCTCTTCCCTATCATTTATTTGCACATTTTACTAATGTATATATTATAATAGTATATTGAAAAGTCGAAATATAATTTTCAATTAGACACATTATATTTAGACACTAACACATTGGATGTAATTTTTTCTTTTACATTATTCACATTATTTTATAGAATATAGAGAAACGATCAGTAATAAATTACTTACACGTTGGTACCTACACAGCGTGTAGGTAATTGATTGTTGAAACAATAAAACAATTGCACTATGCAATTCGATATATTTCTGCGGAAAGGTTTTTAGATATTTAAATTTTTGAATTTCGGCGAATACTGATTCCTCATATTGAAATATCAAAAAGTAATTGGATCGCAACGAAATTGAAAATATGTTTATACGTTGCTACAAACATGAATATAAAAATAATAAATCATGACTGATTGACAGATATTCGCTCGAATTCCTGTCGCATGGTGTATGATATGGGAACCTACCGCCCAGCCCTCCCGTAATATTTTATAATGTTCACCAAATTATTCATGTAAAATTCGTGTATCATGCTTGAATTTACTTTTGGCAAGGTATCTGATACCATCCGTAATATCTTTCATATTTCCACAAAAAAACATCAGAAGTAATCGAATAAGAAAAACTTGTTGACGAACAAATATTAGCACTGGGCCGTCTCGTGACGGTCGAAAATGAGCCTACATACTTCACGGTGCGGGAATTTACACCTCAAACAATAATACTAGACGAATTAAAACTTTGTCCCTATATTTATGAATTAGAACCACTAAACTATTCACTATATCACGATTTAGATATGCGGGATGGCTCTATTGATATAACGTAAAATTAGAACACACGTTCACCTGATCCTTGATTTGTTTGTACGATAATAATATCGTACAAACTTGAGACAAGAAGATCAGTTAAATCAACTCATGTTTACACATGATCTTCAGTAACTGAAGTTCAGTAACCTACCTTACGGTCGGGGAACCTTCTAGCTTTACTAAATAGTATCAACTCCTCGAACAAAAACACCTGCCGAAGAGATTTCTTTCCGCTACGTCCTTCCCATACCAAAAATTCGTTTTGTCGTAAAAGCCTCCCCTGTTCCTTTAGATTTACCTAATAACAATAAATATTTTAGAAATGCCAATAAAAGAAGTACTTGTTCCGGCTTACGTCACATTCTCGAATGGAGTCCATGGCAAGCAAGTCGTTTCCGTGTCGCAACTGAAATCTTACCATCTCTTCAGCTTGCTTAAGGTCTTCGATTTCTTGTACGCCTCTATCTGAAGAACTGAAAGATGACATCGGGCAGGCTTTCATCATTTGTTGTAGCAGGAGAGCGTACTTGCCCATCCTTTGAACTGGCTTTAATAAGTAACTGGCCAGGTCCATTTTATCCTCTAATTCTAATTGTTTACTCTGAAATTTGAAGAACAAGGAATGAATAAATAATGTTTTCCAAATGATAAAATTTATCAAAACCTGAATTAATTAGCTTATAATTTATCATCATCTGTCAAGGTATTGTGTCTATGTTTATGAATATTACTCAATCTCGATTATTTGTCTGTATAACTTTCAATATTGTCAGTCGTTTACATTTAGATTAAGTTGAATAATGTTTATTTGTGTACTTGAAGAGTAACTCGCAATATATTGTTATTGTTAACTAAGTTGTTTTTTAATTTTTGACTTTTGCCTAAAATCTTTATTAGTTATTTTTGTATAGTTTTTACGGAAGATAAAAAAATATTGTGGCGCCCATTAACTTTACTTTTGTCAGAGTTTGTATTAACTTTTGTTAATAAATTTTAGTATAACGTAAATACTTGATGACAGGCTTGAATTAATTGTACCTAGTTATCTGTCAGCTGTCAGATTGTTTCCACTCTTTGAGTGAGTCCCTGAGCCGTGGTGAGTTTTTAATAATTGTCTTTCATATTGAAGTAAAGTAAACTTAACACAATGGATCGTTAAAAATAATAATAGAAATTACACATTTCTCATATCTCGCACACTATATTAAAAAAAATTAAATAACATTGAACACAAGTGTTTGAAATAATAATGTATGGATATAATTATGTATGAAATATCCTATATTTAATTTTTAAACAGAGCTCCACAAACAACAGAATCTTAGAAGGTAAGCATCATTTCTATTCCAGTTCAAAACCAACCTTTCTGCAGAAATAATTAGGTAAGAAACGCCCATTGTGTATTGAAAGTTTGTACATTATATTAGTGTCATCGAAAAGTAGACAATTTAACCTCGAATTTTTACGTTAATTTTTGAATACTTTGCAGCATTTTATAGTTTGTAATTACTGAAAAATTGCGATATTAAGGAATTAAAAAATGTGCCATCTCATTTTATGCCGTCGAATGTAAGTGAACTATTATGGTTTATAGAATATTCTACGACTATTCAGCAAAATTATATTTATGGAATATTCTTTAGGGTGAATATTCGTCCGATTCTAAAAATATCTTGAATATTCGCAGGTTATTTAGAGGAGTCTTTAATATCCCATACTAATATTTTTAGAATGTATTTGTAATTATCTCTTTGATTAGAACGTACGTCTCAGTGCACAATTTCGAAGTTATGCTAAGGACTAAATGATTCTCGTATTAGTGAGATCGCAAGTGACTTTCTAAATAAAATCAGCATGTTATTAGTTCTTCAAGAAAAAATTAAAATCTTCATATGAACCTGCAATAGCATAAAACTTACCTTAAAAAATAATGATCCGTATTCAGACATTAACGAATCTGACTTTGGTTTATTTTTATTGTACAGTGCATACAAGTAAAACCTCATGTCGTATTTAAGAAAGATTTGACCAACTTGTAGCGGATTATTCTCGCATTCTTCTAATTCAGTCAGGAAATGTTGACTATGAAATTCGTATATTTTTTCTACATTTCCAAAAACTGTGTTCCTTTGACCTCTGAGAGCTTGAGGTATATCTTCCCTTTGTAGCTCTGGTATATAATTAACTATAATATAATCTAAAGATTTCACGTAATCTCGTTCAGTTTCTATCATCTCTTTTATAATATAAGATAAAGTTCTGGAAAGAAAATTTGACTTATTACATTTTTAATGTCGTTATATAATCTGCTTACTTTTGAGTCTTTGGGTCCATATTATTGTACAAGGCATCAGAAGGCAGATCTAAAGTGGAGGCATGGCAGTAAAGGTGGTTATTTGCGGAGACGGGAGGGACTTTTCTTCTTTCCTCTGAATAATGATCCTCTTCAATATCATCACTACTGCTGCTGAAATATTTAATAGTGATTATTTGTGCCCAGATTATGAACAGTAAAGTTGAATTAACACTAATAAATAATTAATTTCTCGCAGTAAGTATTAGATAGTTCATACCCATTAATAGAATTGTGCTTGAATTCTTTAAGATGTCCGTAACATATGCATCTGTTAGATTACATTAACAGAATATTACAGAGTTTATTTCAGTTCACTTTAGGTTTTCTATAATTGTGGGTTACGTGGGTACATCACAAAAATGATAGTGTAGGGATAGATTTAATCTGGTATTTGTACACATAATTGGAGATGAAACAGATAATAGAATGAAGAAATACGATGATAAAAACGATGATAAAATAAAAGAGCAGGATAGCAAGATAGAACAGAATGTGAAGTTGCTAAAAGAAAGCACACGTAAACAGACACTCTTATACTTGCAACAAGACACCTTTAAATTTTTGCCTTTAAATTTTTACGGAGATCATCGCATAGACCCAAAAATATTCATTACTAGATTAAAACACACAACAGGTTGATACAAACTTAAAATCAAACATGCAAAACGTTGTAAGAAAAAGTCGAATTTTGATACGAAATGATAGCCCAAATTTGAACACAGCGGAATTTGAAGCTATTGTTTTAAAACAATATTGGAGTGAGTATACTCAACAAAAAGTAGAATAAGTCTTATTTAATGGCAAATATGTTGAAAATAATGGAATTTCAAGAGAAAATTATGTGCTTAGGAAGGTATATAATATACGACATCTAGAACCAAAATTCACAGCGAGTGAAATGGTCAGATACTTAGCAAGACATTTTTCAGGATATACAAAACGTCATAATTACACGAGGAATCGCAACTTTAGATGATTTGATTGATCATTTAAGGGAAATAGATAATTATCATTAAAGTTTCAATAGGAGTTTTAATCAAAATAGGGTAAATAATATTAGATATTACCTATAATAAAGGGGGTTGAGAAGAATAGATAAGACAATGATAGGAAAGAAAAAGGGGTTATGATCTAGGTAAAAATGACAATGACAGAAGAGAACAGGGGGTCATCAGAGAAGTAATTATAAGACGTGCAATAGAAATGATGATACGCAACGCACAAATAATAATGGGAATCAATATAGGCGACCGGTAAATTTTAATCCTAATAGGAAGCAAATCAATCAGGGTTATCTGAGGATACTTGAACATGCTTGAATTTTAAGTAAGGTTGACATTTCTTTGTCTGATTTCCAATTACTAACACTTGCATTATTATAATAGCTTAAATAACATTAAATATTACTCAGTTACCTAAAATTTGAAATATGCGGGATTGCCTACGATTTTCCAGATTTATTTTCCGAATAATTAAATCTTTTATTTCAAAAAGAAAGAAAGAAAGAAAATGATTATTTTCTATATTCTTCACTATTTTATAAATATTATCGAAACCATATATTAAATAAAGTTTAAATACTAATATTTAGGTAACTTTCTATTTTTTAAATTTTTTCTTGGAAAAGTTATGCCTCGACCCAGCCATCTCGGATATGTAAGGAGTTCAGTTACAGCTTTCTTCAAAATATCATAAGCAAAACAAAACTGACTAGGATTAAAAAAATCAAATAACCATACTTTCTAGCCAATTTCTAGCAATATGATCTAGGCGACATCTGTACCTCCATCTTTTTCCTTTCCCATATATGGAGTATATGGAGAAAGCACTGAATGTTGTGGCCATATTTAGGAAATTATGTTATGCATAAATCTCTTTAATTCCCATAAAAATATCCACGAAACGACTATAATCATTGGAAATCAAGAACCAGGAAGTACATACAATTTTCTTTGGTATAAAATGATCTGCACAGAATCTCCTAGCTAATACATTTTTAAATTTTTTGGTCACGCGCACGATTTTAAAGAAAGTATAACATCGCAAACTATAGATAGGTACTTACGTGTTTAGAACACTCTTGTGACAAGAGTAATATTCTATAAATCACAGGAGAAAATATTCTTTTTCTCAAAATAGAGAAAAGAGTAGAAGTTCAATACAGATTTTGTTGTATTTAGATAAAATTGATTCCATATTATAAGTACAGATAGATAGATAGATAAATGTATCAGCCAGCTTAAGACACGAGTATGTGAAAATTATTAGTTTTTGGGAAATAGAGGATACTTCATTATGTAACACATTACAAATGAATCATTTGTTTCATTTCAAAGTTAGGAAATAGTGAAAAAGAAACGAAAATATCAGATAGCAAGTAAAATTAAATAATGTAATAGATAAAATATTTCCTTCTACCGTCGAATAATTTCAAGATAGGTACCTAAAAGTTGTGCAAGTTTTTTCATTCACATCTGAAATATTCAGAATACCTAGCACATCAACTATTCGGAATGACATTGCTATTACAAAATAATCCAAAAATCATTTTTTATGCAACCACAATGTTGACATTGAAATTTTCGTTTTATCTGACAAATATATAACAAAAACAGTTTACTTTTTCATATAATAGAATATTAGAATGCGGCAAATGAAATTTTATAATTTTAATTTTATTTTTAATAATTCCTATTACAATGTACTGTGATTTGTTACACAACGAAGATCCTCAAGGTGCGGCTAAAGATCCTTATTTTTGTATAATATTAGTTATTGAGAATAAGAATGTCATTGTTATGCTTTTTACGAATAAATTAGACTGAAATTTGAAAACGTCAATCGGTTCCTACTCGTAAGAAGAGCAAACGTTGAAAAACGTAAACAAAGGATATGGCGATACACTTGGTTGTCAGTGTCACGCGAGTTGATTGTCAGCCGCAGCAAGAGTTGATCGCGGTCGATTTAAATCAGCGAAACAGTGATTTTTAACATTGGAATTAACATTGGAAATGTTTATGTTTTCGCATATGGGGTAGAGTTACCAGTTTTTGTTCAAGGTCAAAAGACAGCGGTGTCGCGGCACAGTAGAGAGAAGACCAGTAGGCTCACTTACTCTTGAGATTTGTTGTAATCGATTTAATTTTTTATGAATCTACTGCGCATCCGATATTTGTACGCTAATCTACATATACTCTGCTCGAGCTAGAAAATGCTAATAAACTGGCCAACACTTACAATGACACAAAATTATTTTTGTTCGAAGATATCCTTGGCAGATGCTTTATTTTGCGATTGAATTTAATGTTTACCGATTAATCAATAAGTAGCGAATTAAAATTTGACCTGCCTTTACTTAAATTTGTTACATAACATCCGCGTCTGACGTCACAGACTGAAAATGTATGACTTTATATTATTCAAGAAAAAATGTGTACACGGCTGCCGAAAAGGCCACGCTACTATCGATTAGGCTGTTGCGCTTGCCAATTATATTACCTACCGTGTCGGGAGATTAACTAAAAGCTGTACAGCGATGCTGACGGTAGAACACAAAAGTGTACAGCTTGCTACAAATAGGTGCCTGCTTGCAAATAAATTATGTTAGAATTTCAACTAACTGATATAGGTTGTCTGTTGTACAAATTGAGTGACAATAATAATATCCCTTTATTTCAAAGTAATGTGTCGCGGTCGACTGAGACTATCATATGCAACGGCTGATATACGCAAATGTAATATGGGTTGCATATATCACATGGGGTCAAGTTACCAATTATCATTTAAGGTGAAAATACAGCGGTGTCGCGGTCGAGTGACTGCGTATATGCAACGGCTGATATACGCAAATGTAACATGGGTTGCATATATCACAGGGGGTAAGTTACCAGTATTCATTTAAGGTGGAAATACAGCGGTGTAGTGGATCGCGCTATTTTGAAAAACTTTATGTTTTATGTATGGTGTTATCATTTCCAATGTCCCGATGATTGCAAGGATTGCGAAATCTGTAAATTTTTAATTTGTATTTGTGATTGGCTGGATGCAGTGAATCGTGAATCGATAATTCACTCTAGTGAATTATAGGTAAATCTTTTCACGGAAAATGCTACTAATTGCCATGTTATTAAATTGGTGTAGAAAAATCGCTTAAAATTACATTTTTAAATAAATTTGAGACATAAGATATTACTGTTAAATTCCAATCACAAGTGCAACACCCCAGGAAAATGGAGAATATTTTGGAAATGACCCTTTTCAAATTTGGATTTGTACATTTTAAATACTTAATGTTTAGTAGATAGTTAAATTTTCTAGTTTTTAACCACTGCAAAGGTAAGTTATTACATTTAGATAATTGTGTTTGATAAATTCAGATACCTACATCAACTGCGTAAGTGATTATGGTAATATTTTCATCCTAGGTAAATTAGACAATCAATATTGTTTTAAAATATTTTGCATTGTTTTTAGAATTATTGTCAACTGCTTTCCGAGTCATTTAAATAAACACCTCTGAAGTCTAGGAGTTTATATTTGTCTGAGTAAATGAGACGGGGCTCTACAGTAGTTTGTAGTGAAATTTAAATCACTTCTTGGAAATAATTTACAATTCAGAAATATTTTTACAGTAGTTGTTATACACACGCACATATTGTATGCTAGATATGTCAATCACTGAGCTACTGTCTTTTAAATTCAACAACTTAATGAAATGTTAACTTCTGAAATTAATTAATTATTATCGATACACTGGGAATTTTTTAGATTATCTTATTTAACTGATGAATAAATGGTATGTATGTATCAGAAACAGCATTCCTTTTCGGCCATTTGCTTAACAGATTCTTTCATATTAGTGTATAGGCAAATTAAAGGAAAGTCGACCTAAGCTTGAAAAAGTTTACCGAACAAATGGATTTTCACGAAACTTTGTGGATTCTGTTCATTTTGATGTTTTGATCAAAATTTAAAAAATGCCGCTATTGCCTCGCAATTACTATAAACATTGATATTGTTGCTAATTTGTTAGCTAACAAAATAGAGGTAAATTTAAAAAACAAAATGAATTTTTAGACAACTAGACGAAAAGCAGCAACTTCCTACTCTTGTATAATTTCAATTCAGATATATAGGTTGTTATATTCTTTAAAATTTTGGTCTTTCATAATTTTTTTTGTAACGTGCATATTTTCCGACTTTTCAACAGTTTCTTAGGATAAAAAATATACCTAATTATTTTCACAAAATGCATATAATCTCTGAAATTATGATTAACTTATCTATATTTTAATAGAATATCTAATTTGTGAAAAAAGTTTTCAGGCGTAATAAACAATTCATTAGTTGAAAATTAGAAAATTTTATTACAAAATGAGACATTTTATTCTACAATATATCTCTCTTTAGGGTTAATTTAAATAAATAGGTTAACTGCATTTTGTGTTGTGACAAAATTTAGGTACATTCTTTATCGTGAGAAATTGATGAAAACTCGGAAAATATGCGAGTTACAAAAAAACTACAAGAGATCAAAATTTTAAAGAGTACATTAATTCTATACGTCTGAATATTTCCAGATTTATTAATTGCATAGTTCATGAGATTTCCCATTCTCCGATAAGGGTCTTTTTTCACGTTTTTCTGGAAGAACTTGGTAGGTAGACCAGGAGCAAAAGCGGAAAAACATCGAAGTGCTGCTTCTGGTACGAACTGTATGATTCCCCCGGTCGCTGAATCGATTGCGATGTGTGCTGAACCCCTCAGCATTCACCCCTATCGGACAAAAATCACCAGTGAAATCGAGTTTTTCACCAACCAAGTAGAACTCGACTTTTTTGCATTGAATGTCATATCAGTAACTTTGGAGGGTGCACCGAAGGAGTGGAAACTACCCCTCTAGGGCAAGAATCGGCGTCGGCCGATTTCCATCCCTTTTTACAAGATTTTATTTAACTTACAATGTTAGTGTGCTAGTTTGTTTACGTCAAATCTTGCAATTTTACACGTTGATTTAGTTCCTATGACATTTTTATGATAGGCATGATCTGATTCTACGCCCAGGGTATACAGTGTGGTTAATTAAGTGTGCAACAAATGGAATTTTTTTCTTTTAGTTGCACAGCCAAAGCTTAAATACCGCCAAAAGTTATTGCATGTCCGATAACCATTTCAGGGGCACTTAGAATGGACTCACGTTAAATAGCATAGAGTAGAGCAAAAAATATGAAAATCGTTCAAGTGTGCTTATGCTGAAAATAAAATTGTACAAAAAATATTTTTAAGAAAGAGCTTTTATTTTAAAAAACTACAAAAAAGTAAAATACACATATTTTTTAAATTGAGCAAAGTAACTATGCAATAGTGCTATATGACCGTCCCCAAAGCTTTTGGTTGGTGTACGAATTTACAAAAAATTATTTTTACTTTTTACTTTTTAGTAGTTATTTTAAAATAAAAACTTTTTCTTAAAAATATTTTTTTTATATAATTTTGTTTTCGACATAGCACACTTTACTCATGAATGATTTTCATGCATCAATGATTTTCATGCATTCAATGCATTGTTATCCGAACTGAATCAACATGTAAAATTTCAACTCCGTAGGATAAGAGGAAGTGGTTCTAATTCAGCTCGTAAGATTTGACCTAAAAAAAGTAACACAATAACATTGCAAGTTAATTAAAAGCTTTTAAAAAAGCGATGGAAATCGGCCGAAGTATATTTCTGCCTCGGAGGGGTACTTTCCACCCTTTCGGTGCATACTTCAAAGTTACTAATATGACAATGCAAAAGAAAAAAATCAGAAATCGAGTTCTACTTCGCGATTGATGAAAAACGCGATTTGGGGGTGGTTGCTGGCCGATAGTGGTGAATCCTGGGGGGTGAGGGATTCGACACCCATCGCAATCGATTCAGCGACGCAAAAAACAAGAGTCATGTAGTTCGTGCTACAAGCAGCACTTCGATGTTTTTCCTTCTGCTGCTGGGTCTATAGAAGTCTTGTATTTTAATAGTACATTCACCAGAATTTTTCAGGATTTTTTTCTCGTCACTTTTTATCCCCCCTCTTTTTGGAAAAAATTGAACCGATATATTTTACAAGAGTAAAAACTTGTTATTTTTCGTCAAATTATATAAAAATATTTTGTTTTTTAATTTACCTCAATTTTGTTAGTTAACAAATTAGCAAGAAAATCATTGTTTATAACAATTGCGGGACAACAGCGGCAAAACATTTTTCGGACTTTGATCTAGACATCAAAACGAACAAAATCCACAAGTTTCGTGAGATTCATTCGGTAAACTTTTTGGTCAGATATGCTAATTTGTCTACACTATAATCTGTTGTGCAGATCCTTGGATGCTGTATATTACAAAACAAACCTTTTTACAAATCCGTCGCTTCCCTCCTCAATAATACTATCCTGCTGATTGTCTGTATGATCCTGGTTAGATCCAGCACTAGAACTACCTGTACTACATAAAGCACAACTTTCTCTATAATAATGACATGAACATATTCTTTGCAATTTCTTTTTACTATTATAGACACTTTCGTCACCAACCGAATTATCAGCAGTCGACACACCACTATCACACCGGGTACAGTCGTTGTGTTCTGTTTCAATTTTCTCTAGCAGATTTTCGACACTTTCCCGTTCTTCTTTAATGCCACCGAGCGGTCCACTGTTTTTGCGTTCCAGAGTGTCTTTTCCACCCGCACCGTTACAAACGCAATTTTGTAATGTTTGTATGTATTTTTTCTTGAGTCTATAGGACACAGAATTCTCAGTATCTGACTCGCAACAGTTGCACATTTCACCCGCCGCGTGGTGGTTGCAGTGGTAGATGAAGGCAAGAGAACTGACAGATCGTCTCCTTATTTGGTTGTTTTGTGATTTAACTGGAGTACTCGATGCACTTATTTCAGTTGATGAGTATGGAGGGCTCTTGTCCTGATCATTTCTGTCCTTGTCCGGTGGTTGATTCGGATCCATGACCCCTTCATGGTCCTTGGCGGTCTGAAATTAATGTGACTGGTCAATAAAATACGTTCCAACATAATAGTGCTAGTATTAATTTACACAAACACTAAATCTGTCAAACATAACACTCGATGCGCGTTTCGATAATCACGTTAGCATCATTGGGAGATAATTAAAACTCGTTTCAATCATCCTCCGATGATGAAAACGTAGTTAGAGAAACGCGCGTCGAGTGTGTGCTGTGTTCAAAAGTTTTGTTTGTAGAAACTACGTTTCCATGTTTCAGTGATACCTACTAACAAAATTAAATTTTAAATTTTCTAAAACTATGTTTTCAATTTGTTTCATTTCAGTTTCAGTTCAGTTTCAGTTTATTAATATTTAAGTACAATTTTACGACACTATATTTATGTACAATTTTATATTAAGTTTTAATATGTATTATTTTAACGTACAATACTAATTTTCCCTCTATGACCTGCCTAAACTATAAAAGTTTGTTTGCAGTATCATAGAAGAAAAAGGAACAATTTAATAATTTATTAGTTTTTTTTTTGAGGGTATTGAGGACTGTTTAAGATATTGTAATGGATGCAATAATTATATTTATTTACTTTCCTGATAAAAAAAGGGGAGATTTTATGTTTTTCTCTCATTTTCAGTATAGTGACAGACTAAGAGAAATGTAGTTGTTGTGACAGTAGATTTATTTAGAGGTTGGGTATATTGCACTAGTAGTAGGTACATTTTTTTAATGATTTCAAAGTTTTCAGTAATAAATTTTTTTATGTTATTCTGCAATTTAGTTTTATTTCTAATTTCCTTTAAATTTTTTGGAAGCATATTATATAACTTTGGTCCGTAGTAAAATATAAATCGTTGGGTATGGCTTTTTATACACAATGGTAAAGTGACAGAAATCTTATCTTTCGTTCTTGTTGCATAATTATGGGGTAGCTTTGACATCTTTGAAGTGTTATTTAATGCCCATAGTAAAGTGTGGTAAGTATAAAGTTCTCTTACTGTGAATAAGCCTAACTCATCATACAACATTTTAGTGGAATAATCATATTTCTTTTTAAATAATATTTTTAAAATGGTGTTTTGCATTGTTTGAAGGCAATTTATAGAATTATTAAAAAGTCAGCCCCATACCAATATGCAATATCTAATTATGGATTCAACTAAGGCATTATAGATTATCATTAACAGTTTTTTATTTAAAATATCTCTTATTTGATAGAATTTATGTAACAGTCTTCTGAGCCGTCCTGTTATGTATTCCGCATGATCTTTCCACTTTAGATGCTGGTCAACTAGTACACCTAGGTATTTGATGCTATTTGTTTTCTCAATCGCGGCGCATTTACAGTTCGTTTGATTGGTACATGGCTGAGAGTGGATTTTTATGTTGTTTATTTCTGGTTGATCAGCAACTGTCGAGGAAAAAGTAACAAATTTAGTTTTTTCAATATTTAGACTTAGAAGACTGTCATCCAACCAGACTTTAAGTTTTGCCATTCCTTGTTCTGATTTTTTATATACGCTATCCCAGGAATCACTTACAAAGATTACAGCAGTATCATCAGCGAATGATATAATTTCCCCATCTATACTTTGTATCTGTGAAATTGAATTTATATATACCAAAAATAAAATGGGCCCCAGTACAGTACCCTGGGGGATACCCATTGTAACGGGGAGTGGATCACTGTATATGTGGTTTACTTTTACTATCTGATATCTCTCTGTAAGATATTGCTGGAAAATTTTTAATGGTTGACCTCTTAGGCCTAATGATTCTAATCGTTTCAATAACAATTCATGATTGACAGTGTCAAATGCCTTAGCCAAATCCAAAAATATTGCCAGACATTTTTTATTTCCATTAAATCCATTTATAAGTTCATTTAAAAATTCCATAACCGCATGTTGTGTACCTAGATTTTGCTTAAAGCCAAATTGTTTACTATTTAGTAACTTTTTACTTTCCAAAAAATTTACTAAACGTGTTTTAAGACACTTTTCTAATAATTTTGCAAAATGGTTTATGACCGATATAGGTCTGTAGTTTGTTACCAGTTTTTTATCACCTTTTTTATATACAGGCGTTATGATCGATTCTTTCATGGTTTCAGGTATTTGTCCATTGGAAATGATTAAATTAAATATAAATTTAAGAGAGGCTAGAATATATGTGTGTATTGTTTTTATGATTTTAACAGATATTCCATCAAGTCCATTTGCAGAATTATTTTTTAACTGTGATATGTATAAAATTAGTTCATTTTCGGAAATAGGGTGAAGGAAAATGTTTTGGTTATTATTAATATTATTATCATTACTATTATTATCATTACTACTGCTATTATTAATAGTACAAGATTTGTTAGTTGTTTTGGTGTAACACAACATTTCATTAAAAATATATGAGGAGTTCGGTTTCGGATCGCGTCGGAGGCAGACACGTTTGTGTAGCTTCTACGAAATCTCGAACGAACTTGGTTAAAACTGTGAGAAATCGTACGAAATTGTGTTGAATTAAAGCGTGGACAATTCTACATTAACTGATATAAATTAGCTTGAGTCTGGCTATTTGATACTTTATTAAGATATATTGGTTAAACAAACCTAAAAGCGTATATACACAAATTGAAAAGACGACATAAAGATCTGGCGATATAATATAAACTGTGCACCATAAATAAACAGTGTGGGAATCCTACAGACCAGATAGGAAAGCTGCCGACATATACACACAGACGAAAGAGATAAGTTATATTTGTAGTATTAGTTTATTAATCCTTATTAATTATTAAACCTAACTGAATTTTTTTAAATTAAAATTAATACATTTTTAATCGGGCAGGCACGACAATAGGAAGGTTTGGCAGCTGTCACATGGGTTATTTACGAATACAAAAATATTTCTAAGGTCAAAGTAGTTGCGGGTCTGCTTGATATACAGAGTGTCCAACATTCTCCTAGATCTCTTTTTACTTTCTGCAGATTTTACTTTTTAATTTTCGTTGGCAGATCGGTATGCATGGTGTCTCAAATATTTTCTTGGGGCTCTTCCTTGCACTTCCACTGTAAATAGCTATTTACCTATGAAACGGTTAACAAATGAAAGCGTCTTACAATGAGTTAATGTATGTCTTGGTAAGCAAACAAAATGGACGCATTAACGCAGGACGTTGAAACAACGAAAACACAAATTTCTGGGAAACATAAAACCATATCTGGACGCAAGCGGGCAGGAGGAGGCGCACACTGCTAGATTTAGAAACAGAAGAAGCATAAGACTCAGAAGAAGAATAAACAAGGAGATGATGATAGACGGAAACTTAAAAAGAAGCATCTCACAAACACCTACACCTTCCATATTATATTCCTACCCCATGCGTTCTGTGGTTCTCGCTGCTGGTAACAAGCATGTCCCATATCCAATCCGGCGGCGGCGGTATATAAAAATATCGAGATTGTCTACGTCAATTGGGAGTCGAAATTGGACATGATTAACCACGTATAAACCGAATAAGTGGCATGATAACTTGAAATGTGCACTAAACATTTCTTAATATCCAAAACTATTTGTCGAATATATGACGATTTTTTAATCATGCAAATTTTTGAAAAATTATCAAGTTGAAGTTGCCCGACCGTGCGTAGAAACAGCAATGTCGCGCACTGCCAACGGTCGAAGTTACATTCAAGCATAACAATATAGTTTCATACAACTTAATCAAAAACATTTAGAGAACACTTTTATTGAACTACTAAAAAAGCAACTAACAAAAATAAAAAGTAAAATTTTACATGGAAATTGCCAAAGTATTGTTCAAATAAATTGGGTTTCTTAAAATTTGGCAGTAATACTAAAATCTACAAAAAAACCCAATTGTTTTACAAGAAAAAAGATATCGTGATACGATAAAGTTAAAGGCCTATGAAGCAGGATTTAATTACGTCGTGAGAATGCTGTCGGACTATTTCTACTCGAGAAATTTTCAACAATTTGTGTGACTAAAAAAATTGTACCATGTTCAGCGAATTTTAGACATTAGGAAATAATCACTGCAAATTTCAAGTCATGTTTTACATTTCTTAATTTTAAAACTAAAAGTAAAGTAAATCTACTTCACTATAAAGGAATTAAAGGCGCGCAATATCTTATCGCTGGTAAATATTTGTTATATACAAAACTGTAAAGGATACAGGTCGAAATTAAACCTTTGTTTATATAGGTTTGCAAAAGATGACAATCAGCGCACATTTAAAATGGTTCATTTTGATATAAACACTATACATGATAATATTTATTTGTCTTTGTAAATATTTAGTAATAATATCATATGTATTTATAATTCTATTATTGTAACCAACGCTGTTTTATTTGCGTGACATGGTGAATGTTTTACCTTTTTTGAAAATAGTTATAAGTTAATATATAAAATAACAAATTTGAGCTGATAACTCAAAAGTCGGAAAAAAGTATTACTATTTATCCCGCTTTCGTATCTAAGGGCCGGTTTTTCAATGTCCAGTTAAGGGCCGGTACTTTCATCTATAGATAGCGACATTTATTCTTTAGAATAAGTCCTATTCTAGAAGATAAGCAAAAAATCGCTATTTTCACCTACAAATAGTGATATCAATCAGATAAATATGCTTATTCCTAGGATAAACTATTCGGCGCCCAAATCGACGAATAAGACTTTTAACTACCGGATAAATGAGGCCACGCCTATGCGCTTGGGCTCTGATTGGCAGTGCTATTCTATTTTCTAACCTAAGTTTTGAAAAGTTCTTTGTTGTTTTGTGTTTAATAATATTTTAGATAAGGTTTGGCCAGTGGTGAGTTTTATAACTGGGTGATTTTACGGACTTTCACAAGCCACGGCGCCGCGGCGGGAAGAATAATACAAAAAATCTAATAACTGCTATTTATGTATTTCCTCCCTTTGTCCAAAAACATATCGCATTAAACAGTTTTATTTAATATATACCATTTAAAAATATGCAGACACAAAATCGCGCAATAAAGCATTGTAAACACTATACTCACAATGACAAACAACCAAAATGACTCAAATGTCATTAACAGGTAAGCAATAATAGTAGGGGATTATTTCTATCTTTATTTGAAGTACATAGCTTCTGCATACATTTCTCTTGTTTTGCCACATCTTAAGTTGGCAACACTTACTTTGGGAAGTGTCTAAAATCTTATCCATCGAATTGTTAACCGAAGGTATGATTTGAATGAAAGTACAGATAGAGGATATCCAGTAGATAGCAAATCCTGGTTATCTTATCCTTCGGATAGTGATCCGCCGGATAAAGTATATTTATACTTAAGTGAAAGTACCGGGCCTGAATAGCTTAACTGTCAGATAAAATTTATCTGCCAGATAAACTGTTTTTCAATGTGCACGTAAAATTTACCGGTGGGTTAAATTCACTAACTGAAAGTAAATTTAGCAGAGAGTTGAATGTGCCAGTTAAGCATTTATTCTACTGTTAGTGGTTTTGCACATGCGCATTTGGTTCAATTTCTGACAATTCTAAAACATTCAAACCTAAAAACCAATGTGATTAATTGATATGTTCGTCTTTGATTTGTGATTTATTTTAAATATATTATTGTCAATAATAATGAATAATAATGATAATATTCTGGATATGAGTGATTATGACAATGGTATTATACAATTTATAAAGTATGAAAGGAGACCCTATACCATAAGCGAACGAGAAAATAATTTAGAGAAATATGATGATAAAGATTTTTAATAATATTTCGACTGCGTCAAGAAACTGTTTTACATCTCGTTGAGATTATAGAGGAAGTTGCAGGAATAATTCTGTTTCTCCAATCACTTAAAGTGTAGTTAGCACCTTTTTTCCTTTTTACGCTTAAGTTAAGAACAGAACATCAATCAACACGTTAGACAACGCAATTAATTTTGAGGTTAAATTAGATAAACTGTCACTAAAACACGCGCGAAATTTGAATTAGACCAATTGAAAGAAACTTCAGGTAGAATCAGTAGTGCCAACATAGCTAAGAAATAATTCAACTCATGAATACGTAGCTGGCAGTTAAATTACTGTTGATAAACACTACCATAGATATATCTGCCAGCTAAGGGCCGGTACTTTCACTTAAGTATAAATATACTTTATCTGGCGGATAACTATCCGAAGGATAAGATAACCAGAATTTGCTATCTACTGGATATCTTCTATCTGTACTTTCATTCAAATCACACCTTCGGTTAACAATTCGATGGATAAGATTTTAGACACTTCCCAAAGTAAGTGTTGCCAACTTAAGATGTGGTAAAACAAGAGAAATGTATGCAGAAGTTATGTACTTCAAATAAAGATAGAAATAATCCCCTACTATTATTGCTTACCTGTTAATGACATTTGAGTCATTTTGGTTGTTTGTCATTGTGAGTATAGTGTTTACAATGGCTTTTATTGTGCGATTTTGTGTCTGCATATTTTTAAATGATATATATAAAATAAAACTGTGTTTCATGTGATACATTTTTGGACAAAGTGAGGAAATACATAAATAGAAGTTATTAGGTTTTTTTAATTATTCTTCCCGCCGTGGCTTGTGAAAGTCCGTAAAATCGCCCAGTTGTAAAAGTCACCACTGGCCCAACCTTATCTAAAATATTGTTAAACACAAAACAACAAAGAACTTTTCAAAACTTAGGTTAGAAAATAGAATAGTACTGCCAATCAGAGCGCAAGCGCGTAGGCGTGGCTTCATTTATCCGGTAGATAAAAGCCTTTTTCGTCGATTTGGGCGCCGAATAGTTTATCCTAGGAACAAGCATATTTATCTGACTGATATCACTATTTGTAGGTGAAAATACCGATTTCTTGCTTATCTTCTAGATAAGACTTATTCTAAAGAATAAATGTCGCTATCTATAGATGAAAGTACCGGCCCTAAGCGTAACTAGCAGCTACCTATCTGGCACTTTTAACTGGACATTGAAAAACCGGCCCTAAGAGTAATTATCCTAGGATTTGAAAGAATATAAGCATTTTTTTAAACAGCGTAATTCAAAGTAAAAATCCTGTTATTTATTTGTACGTTTTGGAACTGTTATTACCGTTTTGTTTTAAAATTGTAAAGAAGGAAACATTTATCACTGATCATAATAACTCAAGGATAAACATTAAAAATGCCATTATACTTTGCACTACATGACGAGACGTGTGAAATTTAAATTCATACTCTATATTTTACAAAAGGATGATAACATTGCCTCATTATGTTTTGTTTACTTAATAATTAAACACTAATTATGCCATTATAACTAGCCTGAATTAAATATATTTATTGCGAACAAAGAACAAAAGAAGATTATTTAATACATTTTTTAAGATCTAACAATAACGAACCATATTTTCTTCTGGATTTTCAAAAACGTAAACACAAGAATGCTATTTTATGTTAATTGTTTATATGCAAGGTTAGTGTACTCTTAAAGTACAATAGTGGCAAGATATATTGTAGAGGGCCAGAGGAGTAAGGCGGGTCGCAACAGCAGACAAAAATGACCGACAAAGGCTACCGCTGCGCTGCTCCCATAGCTCTTTAGTTCTACTATATATTATATAGACATTCATAGTTAAGAAAATATAATATTTCCTCAATTATAAATGTCTTTGGAGTAGAGTTCAAAGTGTGTCGAATTCTGTGACAGACGCGTGTTTCGTGGCTCCTACGGGATCTCGATATAAATCCGGATAAAGCGGCAACAAGACGTCGAAATTGTATTAAATTAAAGCGTGAAATATTCTGCATTGATTGATATGAATTAGCGCGGGTCTGGCTATTTCATATAGTTGATATTTGGTTGAAGAAAGTAACACAAAATAGTGTATATGAGGGGTTTAGAATCAAAATCAGCTAACTCCACATTTTATAAAAAATTAGTTTGGCAGCTCTTGGCACAGCAAATTGTCTTAGGAACCCTTCTGTAAAATCCATTTATGACAATATCCTTTATATCCTCTTAAAGATGGCATACAAGAATCACACTTATTTCCAAATTCCGCTATATCCCGTCATCTATTAAAAGTCGGCCAGATCTATTTCGACCAATGACATTGCAAAATTCTCGCGTCATAATATTGTTTTGATTATATTGTAGTATGCATTTACACTGAGCACATGTAAAATAAGCGGTTGTTTTAAAAGCCTTTGCTGTGTTAAGAAGAATTCTCTATAAACAAATGGAAGAATATAATAAAAATGTGTCTCAATGTATTCCTCGGAAAGCTAGGAAAATGGGTGTTAACAAAAGTGAGTGACAAAAGGCAAAAGAGAAACTTCAAAGGTAAGTAAATTATAGAGTTTAGTTGGGAGTATTTAAGTCTATAACCAACACATCTCAAAATACTAGCTCTATCAATCCTCAACCTTTGTTCTGCAATATTGCTGTTCAGAAAGACAAAGTGGTGGCTATTTCCAAACTTTTAGAAGCGCAATATGGGGAACATTGGAGAACAAAGGAAGAACTAAACTTTTATGTACAAGTTGAGCTTCAAGATAATATTATTATAGATGAAGATATTGAAGAAAATGATGAATGTCAACCACTTGAGGAAGCTGAATATTGTCTATCAATTTAATGCCTAACTTCCATTTTATTTTGCTTCTACTAATTTTTTATTACGTTTCTACTATTAAAAACTAAAAAGTTCAGAAATAATTGTTTCATTTAATAACCTACCTATCTAATATTCTAATCAGTGAATATCTTATTATTATTTTTATTATTATTATTACTATTATTATTAAACATTGTCAAAGACATAATATTATTGGAGTAAATAATATTCAAAACACGCTATATCCAGTATGATCATTTTCAAAACCAGCTATATTTCGTTACTTACTATCAAAACCGGCCAACTTCAAACAAAAAGTTAGAATAACGGACAAATCAATGGAATTTAGGTTTATCCTTTAAGAGCAATATCAGTAAGGTACCACAGAATCCCAATTTAAATATAAAAAATATTTATTTTAAAACAAAATTAAATTGCACGTTTTCTTTAATTTCTAGTAAATTTGACATTTTGGACTTAGCTGATTTTGATTCTGGACCTCACATATAAACAACCCGAGAAAGTGTACTGCTTGACCGTGAAATCTATACCTGGATCCGTCCCTTCTTGTAGTGGGTGATATAAAACAAGCAACAGCCAGCCAGATGTGTGAATGAAACAGATATGTTTTTGTTTATGTTGCATTAGCATTGGTTTATTTATGTTTTTATTAAATTTAAAACAAGAAATGGAGATCAAAATTGAAGGGGTATTAAATATAATATATAGGTGATGAAATGGAAAAAGTGCTTGAAATTGAAACCGAGTGTTTCAAGGAAATGACATACAGGGTGAGCAAACTATCCCTTCGGACCTCATTTCTCCAATGTCCATCCCGGCGTATGCAGCCGGTCCGGCGGTATATAAAACATTCGAGATTTGGTTCCGGCATGCGGTTTGGCCGTCCGTTGGGCGTGTTCGACAGACAACCAAGCTGCGTGTTGGAACGAACCTCCATGGATGCCTGGAATCGGCAGCAATGCCCACCTTACGCTGGCAAATTAATCAA
Source organism: Stenurella melanura (assembly GCA_963583905.1). Lineage (NCBI taxonomy): Eukaryota > Metazoa > Arthropoda > Insecta > Coleoptera > Cerambycidae > Stenurella > Stenurella melanura. Next base: position 233,366,659 of record OY757309.1, on the reverse strand, counting down.
TCAACTATAAATGTTTTTGGGGTATATTTATGCGTTAAAGCTAAGTAGAACACAGTACAAGATGCGTTTTTCTGAGATAACAGCCCTTTAAAGTACATTGACGTATCTTTTTGCAATTAATTCAAACACCTTAGCAACTAAATCAAGTTTGGCACATGATATGTACCATAAAATATTTACTTTTATGCAGATTTATCTTTTAATTCAACCAAAGGTAGCAGTGTGTGGCAAACATGTTTCTCTTATTTTAGAAGTTGAACCCTGAGGACTGCAAAATTATTGGAACAGTTCTCTTATTCCACAACGTTTCGATAGACGGTTTGTGACCCTGCATTATCTAGTTGGTCTTTCATTCCTATGTGGAACGTCTCTTAGCAACACGCCACCTGTCGCGGTCTGTTAGGAATACGGCCTCACCAAAATAAGATGGTTTATAGCAAATATTTATTTTCGACATTAAACCTTTTTTGTTTCAATGTATAAATGTATAAATTATTATGTCATACAAGTATATGAGTTTGGATATATGTGTAATATTTCTAAAAACAAAATAACACAGGTCAACATTTGATCTAAGCGGGAACACCGCACGCGGTATAGGCTACATAGGGTTTTTGGGGTCGCTGATTACGATGAGAGGGTCAGTTAACCGCCATCACGTCAGGTTCAAGGTCATTTGAAGGTCAAGTGCAGAAAAACCCATGTAAAAAATCTGAAAAAAAATCATGCATATGTTTTTGAGGTCAGGGAATCCGAATCCGAGGTCGACTAAGCTCTGTAAGGTCAAAGTCAAGGTTATTTGTAGGTTATTTGATCTAAGCGGGAACACCGCACGCAGTATAGGCTACAAGGGGTTTTTGGGGTCGCTGATTACGATGAGAGGGTCAGTTAACCGCCATCACGTCAGGTTCAAGGTCATTTGAAGGTCAAGTGCAGAAAAACCCATGGAAAAAATCTGAAAAAAATCATGCATATGTTTTTGAGGTCAGGGAATCCGATTATAGGTCAAGTGTGACAAAACGTTTTAAGTGACCTTGGAATAACCAACAAATGATGACCTTGACATCGCAGAGCTTAGCCGACCTCGAATTCGGATTCCCTGACCTCAAAAACATATGCATGATTTTTTCAGATTTTTTCCATTGGGTTTTCTGCACTTGACCTTCAAATGACCTTGAATCTGACGTGATGGCGGTTAACTGACCCTCTCATCGTAATCAGCGACCCCAAAAACCCCTTGTAGCCTATACCGCGTGCGGTGTTCCCGCTTAGATCAAATAACCTACAAATGACCTTGACCTCACAGAGCTTAGCCGACCTCAGATTCGGATTTCCTGACCTCAAAAACATATGCATGATTTTTTTCAGATTTTTTCCATGGATTTTCCTGCACTTGACCTTCAAATGACCTTGAACCTGACGTGATGGCGGTTAACTGACCCTCTCATCGTAATCAGCGACCCCGAAAACCCCTTGTAGCCTATACTGCGTGCGGTGTTCTCGCTTGTTTTTCTGAATTTGACCTTCAAATGACCTTGAACCTGACGTGATGGCGGTTAACTGACCCTCTCATCGTAATCAGCGACCCCAAAAACCCCTTGTAGCATATACTGCGTGCGGTGTTCCCGCTTAGATCAAATGTTGACCTGTGTAATTTTTCCAGTATTGCTTGTTACAGTTTTTGGATTCCACTATTCTTCCAGCAAATATTTTATCTTGTTTGAACAAGGATATTATAGACTGATTATGAGTATAACATATACAAGCGGCTAGATGTGTAAAGATGTCCATTGATAATTTTAAGTACAAAAATTATGTGAAACTAAAAAATTTCCTGTTTTGCCTGATAATTTAAAATATTATTTCAAATTCGAACAGATTAAAATTTTAGATATTTTTCTTCCATGTCCACGTAGAGGAGTGGAAATATTAGTAGTGGTTTCTTAAATTTATAGGGAATAAAGTAAAAAATGATTTTTGAAATTAAAAAAAAATTAAATAAGAAACTAAAAGAGTTATAATACATACATATTTTAAGTAAACCATTAGATGATATTCTACATATTCTCGCCCCATTTCAGCACTATTCGATATCACGAGAAAATTTTTATCAAATTAATTGCTACCATTCAATTAATTAATAATTATAATTCTTATTCTGTTAAATCAGTTACTCTGAATTGTCAAATTAATTAAGTTATTTAGGACGCAAGGCAAACATAATCACACCACGTAAATCATTAATTAGACAACCCCTAAATCCAAGAAATACAGCATGTGCAATGGGGTTACGCTTGAAAAATACGTGGACACAAAACCATTTCCTACTAATTCGACATGAAGCTATTAGTTGCTACCGTATTTCGCACTCTAACTCTATACGCTACAACTACCAATATCTGCTTTTAATGTTTTTAAAGCCGCTCAACGATCCCAAAAAGATATATTAAAAAAATCGGTTGCGAGTTTTAAAGTTGATTTAACAACATAAAATGGAAGCAAACCTATTTAGTTAAATAGACTCTTTTATCGGTCCAAACTGAGTTCTAACAACAAAGAGAGTTTATATTTCTTACCTTACAGATTTGACCCAGTTTGTCGTTTCCTGATTTTTCGGCTAGTTTAATAAATTCCTCCTGTTCCTTGCTGTCATCGTCCAAAATATCCTGGCAGGATTCCAGCAACAGAAAACACCTGGAACTATCTTCAATTCTTTCTCGAGTGTCTTCCAGTTTCTCTCTGAAGGCTTTCATTTGAATTTGTAGGTTCCCAGCCAGATCTTTAAGGGGTTGACCTTTGGAATCCTTGATATTTTTACATTCCTCGTGGAGATCGTTCGATTTTTCAATCTGTCTCTGAAAATAGAAACCAAAACTTTTTACGTTATTATTATTTTTACTAAAACGTTTTATTGAAGGAATCCGGATACTTCTATGTTCAAAGTAAACTACTGACTGATTTTTATAAAAAACATTTCAAGGAAAATCTAATCGGAGATCATGTATATGCGATGCGGAAGATCATAATAAATATAGACATTTATACTATGTGGATAAAAAATACATGAAGCAAAAATGTAACAACAGTTGCATAAAAGTTAAAATACGACTTGATCGGTAAGTGTTATTTATGAAAAGATGGCTGTAAAATGCATTGCTTGAATTTCAGACATTTTGAGAGACTAAGATAATTTCGTTATCGCTCGGCTAATTGACGTAGAATAATAATAGGATTGATTTTGTTATTTGTTCGTTTTTACATCTACTTCAATTGGGTAATAAGGTTCAACTAGCCGCGCATTCTATTTCAAAATTTTCATTTTAATTTTAAATTTTTTCAGTATTAGTTACTTCGAAAATGCCTCATTGGTATTTTCTAAGTAACTAATATTGTTCCATGATATTCGTTTTATATGGTTTTTATACTTTTTCATATAGTACTCGATATTCTCATTAGGCACTTAAAATTTCGTATTATTAACCTTTTCCGTTCTCGAGATATAAGGAGTTCAGATTGGTAATAGTTGCAAAAACCGAGCGCCTGTTTGTGACGTCACTATACGCAAAAGAAAAGTGACTTTCTGGGACCTTTCAAATTTAACCTGAAAGGTCGGAAAACATGGAATTTTCAAACGCTGGTAACTAAATAAATACGTCGAGTGGAAGTTCGTTCTATGTCTTTGCGGAAAAGAGAAGGTCGGCGATGAATTCTAATCGTAAATTGCAGGGTCAAAATCGAAAATTCGTCCCGACAGGAGCGAGCGAAAATTGTAATTTTTTGACATTTCACCAAATCGTACTCCCCCTACTGTCAAGAAGTAAGCAAAACAAACAATACTTCGAAAACACTTATAATTATAACAACTAAGGAGTATCAAGTCTATTGAGATCGCCAAGTCAATGCGTATAGTGACGTAGCGCCTGGCCACGCCCCATTTTCGCAAGGTGGAGATTTGTAATAGTTTTTAAGATACTAAACGTGCGAATAAGATTTGATTTTTTTTATTTGTTGCAGATCCATTATTTTATACTTGCACTTTCGATTTTTGAAATAAAAAAAAAATGTTGAACAAGCCCATTGTAATGCAATTTCGAGGAAATTTTAATTTTTCCAGATGACTGTACACGAGCTCCATACATAGCATGGAAGAGAATAAGACCAGCTAACGAACACCTTGTATAAATATAGTAGAGGAAACGTTATGCTCTGCGTCGATTTACTGTATTTTTGAAATACATTTTGTACATTCTATAGGACATTTTTTTTTGGTCCAGAATTGACTAAAGTTGTGTATAACGTATTGTAGGACGCTACCAAAAAAACGCAAAAAAAAACGTTAAAGTTAATAATATTTAAGCCACCGGTGGGTCAAGAAATTCTGCGTTAAAATGACGTATCATAAAAAAACAAAGTTCATATGGATTTCCTAAATGGAAATTACTAGTACAGTGATTTTTAATAGTACCAAGAATAAAGTAAACGGAAATAGACCTGCCCCTATACCCAAGATCCTTTCAAGTGGTTTATTGTGGTAAAGAAGACAGTGCAATAAATATTTAGTGTCAAGTAAACCACACGTGTGTAGCTGTAAATCTGTAAATAAATAATAAATTTTATGTCAGTCCAAAACAGAAGAGAATATAAGAGAGCGATCACAATACCAGGCGCTACAGAAAGATAAGCTATAAATTAATTAATTTTATTTTATTACTTTAATAACTTAATTTCTATTATTTCAGGGAACTATTGCAGCAACAGCAAATATGAAGAACATGGCAATAATAATACACCAAGAAGAAAAGCATATAATCTTCCTGATTATTGCACAAGAAAAAAAATGAAGCAGAACAACCAGAAGAAACATCCGTTCGAACTGGGACAATAACACCCCGCCGAGAATTAGGGGAAGCAACGCATATAAACACGTACCAAATATCACAGAAAACAGAAAAGCTCACAGCCAAGATTTACAATACGATGACATCACGCTGGCGGCATGAATGTCATAGGCTGCATAACGAGAGAGAAAAGAGAAAATATCGATGAGGCTCTTATGATGGAACATATACACGTTGCATGCATACAAGAGACACATATGATAGACGAATTTCTGGGAACATGAAACCATATATGGACGCAAGCGGGCAGGAGGAGATACACACTGCTAAATTCAGAATCAGAAGACTCAGAAGGAGAATAAATAAGGAGATGATGATAGACGGAAACTCAAAAGAAGCTTCTCAGAAACACCTACACTTCACATCCTATCCATGCGCCCTATGGCTCTCGTTGTTGGCAACAAGCATATATCTAATCCAGCGTATGCTGTCGATCCGGCGGTATATAAAACCATCCAGATTGGATACCCGGACTCGGCAGCAATGCTTACCTTAAGCTGGCAAATCAATCAATCAATCAATTAATCAAACATGTAGGACAGTTCTAGATATTTTTGTATCTTATTTCTTCAGCTTAATTAGTGAGATTTAAGTATGAAATAAAATGAAAAAAGAAAATAATTACATTTCACCTATTTGTGTCTCAAATCCACACCTTTTGATTTGTCTAAAGTATAACCACTAGACCAACATTCTATATTTTTACAAAATGTAGGTCTGGACGCCAGCTTTTCAGTGACATTAAAAAATATTTTTTTTAAATCATTTTGGCCACCTTTTTGGCATTTATTTAAAAATCAAATAATAACTAATGAATATTTTCGGCCATGGTAGACGAAAATCAACTTTCTTTTTTAAAAATTAAAGTTCTCGCAATTCTCTTTTTCAAAAGTGTTTTCAAAACGGCCGAAAAATGCTTTTATTGTCATTTGGTTCGTAAATAAATGCCGCAAAGTGGCCAAAATTACATTAAAAGTAATTTATTTTAATCTCATTGGAAAGCCGGTGTCCAGATCTACCTTTTGAAATTAAAATGATCCATTTTGGACATAATGGCACAAAACGGCGGGCATTTAAAATTTCACATAACGAATTCATTTGTGTCTACAATGGTTCAATGTTTGAGTACCAAAATTACAGCGTGTTTTGTTTGTAACAAAAGGAATATTTTCTGAAAGTTTGAACCCTATCGGAAATCTTGACGTCCCTAGACGTTAAGATTAACAAAAATGCTTTCAGCCAGTTCATTCCATTTTGTACGTTATGTACGTAGGTACTCAAATGATCCAAAACCAACGCAGATTTGTTGAAATTTTAATTGCGAAGGTTTTTGGTTTTTTGTTTGTTCCGATCGAACCTCTAGAATCGGAGATATTCACCTATTTACTAAAAAAAACAAAATCGTTTAAAAAAAACTCGCAATAGGCCTTGAAAGTTCAAAACTCAGAGATATACTCCTGGTGATACCCCAGAAGGTATAAAATCATAAATAAAATTGCTGTTACAAAACTATGCACATCGATGTCCTTTTTTTATTCAACTATATATGTAAGTTGTATATAAATAAATACTACAGGATTGTTGAAGAATATTTTTGGCCAAAATTTGCTAGTTAGAGAGATATCTCTTAATTCGGCCCATTACCTCATTTCCCCACTGCGCACTGGTTTTAGGCGTTGCTCCCTCTTAATAACGATTTATTACACACTGTTTTCTCAAGTAGCAAAATTTTGTTCTAATCTGACAATACCTCTTATATTAATCTTGATATAGAGCAGTATTTGGACTATCCAGCGTAGAAGAATTAATGGTTACACCAACATAAAAATACAACTTAAACATTTAGCAATCAGGAAACACCGACCTTTCATACTTATTTTATAATTTAAAATCCCTATTCAACATTTTCAATGTCTCTTCCTCTTCACTAATTGTTAAAACTTTTAGCACCTTTTCAGCAATGTGCAAATGATTGCACTTGCTTTCTTGCTTACGAGTCAGTAAACAGAAAATGATTGGATGAAATATCGGACAGGAAACAAAAAAACGTTGTTAAGAAAACCAATAATCACGCAATGATTATCGTTGATCTATAAACGTTTTCTCTCAACAAGCGACAATCTAATATTAATATTCACATGCATTTCATTTTACTTCCGGATATTTTATTAATAAATCACTTCCTAATAAACAATCGAGCCAATCTATGCACGACAGTCGGAAAATTGAGTCACGACTATTATTAAAATTTAAAAAATCCTCTTGAAAATATTCATTATGCTCGCTGGTGGCTGCTGAATTATCATAAGAAAGTGACAGTTAACATATGCAACTAATAAATAAATAATAAATACTATTTTAATTATAAAGTGAAGTTCTCGTTCAGTTATCGACAATAACGTGCAAATGGAGAAACTTTACTCATTTCATAACGCAAGTGATAACAATTGCTCAATTTCAACTTCAAGTCAACGTTGGCAATTGTAGAAATTATAGGATATTAATCAAAGTACAAAAATGTATTATAGTAAATCGCCTTAATAGGAGAGCAATAACAATCATTTTATTTTAAACGCAAAGGAAATAATAAAATATAACAGGCCATATTTACATTAGACATGTTATAGACTTTTAACATAATGGAATAGATATGTACAGAACGTTATACAACATTTGTTGTAGAGCGTTATTATCAGGAAGAGAAATGCCAATATACATGTTAATGTTTTTTAAATAATTTTTAATGTCAACAATAAGAGTTATTTCGCAATTCAGGAAAAGAAGAGTGAATCGAGTAAATATACCAAAAAATTGCATTGTGGTGATGCATTGTACTTTACGTGGTAACATAATAAACAAATAAATGAAACGGAGTTGGTGGATATTTCCAAGCCAGCTGTGCAAGGAACCTCCCCCCATTTCTTGGGGCGGTGAATCGATTGCAGTGGGTCCCGGAGTTGGAAAATTGATATAACTACCCCTAAACGCAAAGAAATATCACCAAAACTGGATTTTCGGGGTATATCGTAGGATGGCTTTTTTGTTGCCGAGGATTTCTGTTGGGAATATTTATGAGACTGATGACGAAGGATGCGGGGGTAGGTAGGGTTACAAAGGGTTGAAACCACTCCCTTGGTGAAAAAAGCAAGCAATTTCTCAATATTATTACCCCGCTCTAGAAATACAAGTATAAAGCATTAAGAGCTGTGAGAAACCCCAAGGCTACTGACTAACATAATACACAAAGAAAACTCTGGTTCACAAACTTACGTTTCCAAATAAATTAAGAAAATCAAATATTATCCTTTTGTTAAAGGGTAGAAATTAGCCGTATTAGCCGTTAAGCCGAAATAAGATTACTCCCTATTTTGGCCAGAATATTACTTTAAGAATAAAAGATTATTTTGAATCGCACAATATTTTTACATACAAGCAATTCGGGTTCAGGACAAATAAAAATAATTTAAATGATTATGGGAGGTTGTAAGCTTTTACGCGACGGCATTTGACTACGCATTCAAACTTATTTTATAATAAAAAAGTAAAATAGTATTTAATGCATTGTTACTTATGTAACACATATTAATATGTGTGTGTGTGTGAGTGGTAAACCAAAAAGATAAACTTGGAAATATGTTGAGAGCGAAAAATGGTGGACTGCAAAGTAGCGTTTTGGGACCCCTGCTTTTTTATCTATATAAATATTTTACCTGATACTTGAATATTACTGACAGAAACGTTGCTGGGTTGAAAAATTTATAATATAACTGCGTCCTCTGACTTGTTTAATGTATTAAGATGCGTCTATGTACAAATAAAACACATGCATATGTTTTTCTACCAAGCAAAATAATATTTATTTACCAACTAGATTATTCAAAAAAGTATATGCCATTAGGTAAATACAAAATAGTCAAACATAGAGGGAGCACTTTCTGCATGAAATTAGGGCTACACATTTTGAGACAATGCCTAATACCGAGTATTGGGAAATTCAAAAAGTCGGACCAGAATTCGGGTCATTTTCCAGAAAAATTGAGAATGGATATTTTGGCCTTGAAAATCTGTACTCGGGGGTTTTCGGACACTGATTACGAATCCGAGGTCTAATTCGGTAAATCCAAAATGGAGGACCGCAAGAGAGTCAATTTCTAAGAAAAAACTCGTATTTTTTTCATTTTTGGGATGAGGGTTTTTGAGGTCGCCGATCATGAATCCGAGGTCCAATATAGGATATTCAAAATGGCGGACCGGAAGAACAGTCAATTTCTCAGAAGAAACTCGCACTCTTTTCGTTTTTGGGCTGAAAGTGGAAACTCGGGGGGGTTTTGTGGTCGCTGATAACGAATCCGATGCCCAATTAGGGGAAATACAAAATAGCGGGCCAGAGGTAAAGTCAATTTCTCAGGAGAAACTCGTATTTTTTTCGTTTTTGGGCTGAAAGTGGGAACTCGGTTTTTGAGATCGTTGATCACGAATCCGATGTCAAATTAGGGGAAATTCAAAATGGCGGGCCAGAAGCAGAGCCATTTCCTCAGGAAAGACACCTCTTTCTTCTATTTTTGTAATTAAAAAAAATTCATACAATAGGGTATTTTCATTAATCTGAGATGAAAGTAAAAATGCTTATATTTGAAAAATGCATATTTTTTAAATATTTTTGGCACAGAAAAAATATGTTATATAAAACTATAAAATTATAATTTTAATTAGAAGTTTCAATTTTTCATAATGACGTCACTAAGCGAAAACTAGGTTAAATCACCAAAAAACTATTGGCAACACTGACACCACACTGTTAATCTGGTGACAGTGGCGTGACTCATTAATTTTCAATATTTGGTTTGTTTAGCTATTTGCTATTTTTTTTAATTTTTACTTACTTATAATGGTTTTTTAACCAAACTTACACACTAACAATTAGGTATTTAAAAAACCAAACTAAACGTCGTTTTTAATGAAATTTTATACTCATTCACAAGTCGATATTAGGTGTTACACAAAACTGAACATCTGTTTATGAGACAAACAAAAAATAAGGTTATAGTTACATGGAATGTCAAATCACAAATCACCAACTTGAAACTCCCTAGAAATAAGTACATTTGGCGCTCTATTTGAATTATCGCTTAATGACGTCATGAAAGTTTAACTAATTTTTTTCCGGCTTAAATAAAAAAGTAAAAAAGAAAGAAAAAACACGTATTCCTTATTCTTATTTCTAGTTTTCAATTTTCAAATAAAAAAAATATGAGAAAATACCCCATTACTCGATACGATAAGCTGAACAAATATTAATATTTCTCTACCAGAATAATATTTTTCTTAATAAAAAAAAACTACTGAAAAAGTTTATAATGTTGGTGTTTCTGGATTAATAAAAAAAAGTGAAGAATTCTCACGTTCAGTAAAAAAAAAAGAAAAAATACGAGTTACACTTGAGAAATTAACTCCGGCTACTTCCGGCCCGCAATTTCGAATTTTCCCTAATTGGACATCGGATTCGTTATCAGCGACCACGAATCTATCAGCCACCCCCCCCCCCCAAGTTCCCACTTTCAGCTCAAAAATGAAAACAGGAGAGTTTTTCCTGAGAAATTGACTGTACTTCCGGTGCGCCATTTTGAATTTCAAAAACTTTCGAGTACTCATTTTCAGCCAAAAAACGAAGAAAATACGAGTTTAACTCTACTTCCGGTCCGCCATTTTCAATTTATCAGATTAGATCTTGGATTCGCAATGAGCGATCTTGAAATATCCATTCTCATTTTTTCTGGAAAATTAGCCCGACTTCCGGTCCCCCATTTTGAATTTCCCAAATTGGCCCTCAGACACCCATAATTCCCCCATTTTGTCCATCCGCAAGGATGTTAGTGGTGACGAATGATTCTGAGGGTTCAAGGAACACAACGCAGACGGGATTTTTAAAATCGGTGCTGTTTCTGAACTTTTACACAATTTCCGGCTTATTAACAGGAATATACGTGCAGAATAGTATTTAAACGGTGGGCAGATAATTCGGAACATACTGTATACACATTGGAATTATTTAACAAGTTTGTAATTGGTCCGTAATAATAGTGACTTTCTGCAAATACTGGAGGAGGCTGGAACCTTCGGTTTGGCACTAAAGTAAACTTCATATTTCTAAGTCAGATAAAAAATGTCAAAGCTTTGCCACCTATTACCACTAGGATAGAGCAGGGCATGGATTAAAATAAGAAATTAAGGGAAACTCGCCAGTATCAGGTATAATTTCTAATAAATTACGCCACTCACTCCTAAAATATTTTACGATCTAAGGGTCACTACTGCTTACTTAATTTTTTACACACATACATAATGCTGCAAAAGGGCAAGCAGAACGGCACAGGTATTAAGCAGAGACGGACCACAGTCTTCCGCGATATTTTGAACGAGTTGTGTTGTATTTAGAATATATAGGTTATGTGCTTCATACAATAATACAGTGTGTGGTTCAGTGTTTACATTTTATTTTGATTGTGAGTGCGCAGAATGTATAATACTTTAACAGATAAGTGAAATTGCTCTTTGTTTAAGCGTATTTTATCTAGTTGTGTAAAAATATTCTGGCGGATGGTGAAATATTCGAGTGTTTTCCGTATTTTAGTGGCTGTGGTAAAATAATATTGTGATAATGTTCAGGCCTTGGGAAGATCCTAAACCTAGCACCAGCAGATAATTTAACGAAGATATGGGAAATGGTAATGGCTCGCAAATTACAGAGAAAAGTTCTAGACAACATTTATGCGAACATACTAAAAAAGTAGTTTTAAACGTTTATAAAAATATAAAAGAAAGTGAAGGTGAAAAAGGAGCCGTGGAAAAAACGGCCTACTTAACAGAAATTTCAGAACGGTCTATCTATAGAATAATTAAGGATGTGGTACCTAATCGAAAAGTTATATCGGATAAAGGTGCAGCACGAGCATTAGATTCGTCTAGATATGGTAAAATTGTTAAGAGATTTAATTTATAGCAAGTATATGGAAAATGAGGTACCAACGGTGGAATCAATACATATGGAACTGAAAACAAATGGTGCAGTGTCAGTTAGTCAAGCAACACTTCGGCGCTGGATAACAAAGATAGGATTTAGGTTCAAGATAATTAATAAAAGGGCAGGTATTATGGAAAGCTTCAGAATTGTGCAGTGGCGTAATAAAAATATAAGAAAATTTCGAAATGAACAACGACCTATTTATTATTTAGATGAAACTTGGTATGATATCCATGATACAGTGAAAAAAGGCTGGATAGATGGTTCAAAGAAATGTAAAGTTGATATGCCTGCAAATAAAGGAACCAGATTAGTAATTGTACATTGTGGATCAGAAAATGGATGGGTGCATAATGGTCTCAAATTAAGTGGAAAAAAATGGAAGAGTCAAACGTTGACTATCACCATGACTGCGGATATTTTGAAGCATGGTTTCATTGCTATCAAATATAGAAGAAAACAGCGTAATTGTTTTAGACAATGCTTCGTATCTTTTGCGACAAATTGAAAAAATACCAAATACGGGAACAAAGAAAAAATATATTCAAGAATTTCTCCGAAAACATAATTTGGAATTTGAAGAAAATTTTAGGAAGAAAGATATTTTGGAAGTTGTTAAGAAGCAAAACTTCCCAAAACAATATGTGATTGATATCATGGCTAAAGCTCAAGAACATACAATTTCACGGTTACCCCCATATTTTTGCATTTTTAACCCGATAGAATTAATATGGAGTCAGCTGAAAAAAACGGAAAAATAACACCTTCCCCAAATTTGATGCCAAAGTAGTCGGACCTTATTAAAGCTAAAGTGGGAGAAATAACACCAAGTAATTGGAAAAAGTGTATTCAGCATGTCATAAAATTGAAGATGAATTTATTAAGTGAGAAAAAAGCATCAGCCCTAATCAAGACCGTTTAATAATATCTCTATATTTAGGTAGTGATTAGAGTTTTATATAAAATGTTATATGTGATTTGATTTAGTGGACATTGTGAGTTTATCGTTTCATTAGTGTTTTACATACGCGCAAATGCAATATAACGTGATTTTTATTTATTATATTATATATTATATGTATACATATTTTATTTGATAATTATTTATTTGCTGTCCAGAATTTTATTTATTTATTTAATCTGGGTTAATTAGATTACGGGTTATTGACATAAATTCAATATTTTCTTTATTTAATGAATTTAAAAATTTACTTTATTTCTTTGACCTATTTTAATATAGATAACCTTAACTCTGAACCCACATTTTTTGGCAATGCTCGTACCTCCTCGTGGTTCTTGCTGGTCAACAATAATAATTCGATAGCTATATTAAATTATTATTGGCGAAACTGAACAACAAAAAGAATATTTGGTATCATTTTAATTTAGACTAATAAAATTCATCAATGCTCCACCAATATATAAAATATTATTCCTATCTTAACACAAGCAAAACAGAATAATTTTTTTAAATTTATCATTATCACTGTAACAAATAACTATTTATTTATCAACCATACATTAAATTAATTAGATTGTAACTCACGGCACAATAATTTTAAGTGCGGTCCTGAGCCGCAATAAATTACGTCGGTTTTGACACTTTTATGGCCGAGTTTTATGGATTTTTTTTGGGTTTCTCGCGCCGTGTTCACTCCTTTGTCGGGAATTTTTTATTTGACTTAGAAATATGAAGTTCACTTTACCTCTGAAGTATTTTCCACAAACACCAAAACACTGAAACACTACATTCGAATACTAACAGTCGCGCATTTCGCCAACGAGCTTGGCATTGGGAGATGATTAAATTTCAAACAAGTTTTGGTGTTTGTGGAAACCCCTACAGTCATGGTTTACAAAGTAGAATTAATAATCACTTTTCCAGATGTTAAAGTATACCTGGGTATTTTAAATATAGCACTGTATGTTTTTCCCAAATTTATCTAATATTAAAAATGTGTGGTTATGCCTAACATATTTTTTATAAACAATTTTAAAAATTATATTTACTGATTTTTTACTGAGTAATTCCTTAGTGTGGGGTTGTGTAATAAGTAAAAACTTATTAAAGCCTGATATTTCTAATCAAAGCTTGAGTCATTTAGGGTCCTTATCTATGTCCATTAGTATCAATAAGAAAAATTGGAAATTATTTACAAATGAAATTTCAAAATTAAGTATCAAAGTAATTTTGTGAATATATAGAAATCTTGCAACCCTTTTTTGGTGTCCACAATTCCTTTTTGTGAACTAACGCGTGTAGCCATTATATAATTTAAAGTTAATATTACCTACTAGTACAGGCAATGAAGGCAAAATGTTGTAAAAACCTCGCGAAAATTAATAAAAGAATCATCTCTGGGATTTAAGTAGTTAATAACCTGTAAAATGAAATGATGCATTCTTTGCACTTCCAAGTTCCGGGAAAATTTAAAAAAAATTTAAAAAACTTTTTGATTTCTGTTTTTTTGCTCTAAGCTAAAATAATGAAAATACAGAAAAAAAGTTTTGGACAAAATTTGTAGCTCGTCTCTTTCTCTACAAAATAGGTCTTTACAAATTTTTGTCTTACTTAAACCGTTTAGGAGATAAATCCAGTTTTCCACTTACAGTTTTGAGCCGCTCCGAAATGCGCGGAAAATGAGAATTCTCTAGGAGTTTCGTACGGCCGGACATATCGATCGATAATTATTACTATTCAGAACCGCCAAAAAAATGAAAACAACGTAAAATGTAGAGAAAAATCTCAGCTTTAATGTGGAACTAATCACAAAATTCATACAAATTTTTACCATAGCGAAAAAAGTGTTAGAAGATAGCTTAGTAAACTTTATACAGTTGATTTATTCACATCTTTAAGTTTTATGCATCCTGCCTATTTCTCCCGTAACAATGGGTGCTTTTTCACTGTATGGATTCAATTCCACGCACTTTAATCTACATTTCATGAAAATTTCATTGAAGAATGTTAAGAAACAAATAAGTTGTATATGTTTTACTGTATAATTGTGCATTTTCTGAACGTGTGTGAATAATGAAGACAAATTCAAAAAGTACTGCGCGCATTTAAAAAACTCTAGTCATTCGAAGGAATACGTTTTATTGTCTTTATAATCCAAAAATTAATACTGTTCTATTATTATTACTTAAGATATCGTGAATTGAACTCCAACATTTGGAGGTGATTGATCGATGAGAAATGTACCCTCTACTTTGATCGCAAGGCATATTTTTCCAACAAAAGTAATTGCAATAAAATGTAGATTTGATTAATATATCATTATATAAGAATATACAAGCAAAATGAATTATGATTCTAACGACTGCCGGCAAAGATATGAATAAATCTGTAGATCAACTGTACAAAGTTCACTAAGCCATCTTCTGACACTTTCTCTCTTTGATAACATTCTTTATGAATTTTGTGCTTAGTTTCACATTAAAGCTGAGGCTTTCCTCTACATTTGATGTGATTTTCATTTTTTTAGGGGCTCTGAATAGTAAGAATTAACGATTGATGAGCCCGGTCGTACGAAACTTCTGGAGAATTCTCATTTTTCGCCCATTTCGAAGCGGCTTAAAACTATAAGTGGAAAACTCGATTTATCTTCTAAACAGCTTAAGTAAGTCAAAAATTTGTAAAGACGTTTTTTGTAGAGAAAAAGACGAGATACAACTTTTGTTCGGAACTTCTTTCTCTATTTTCATTATTTTGGCCGCCAGAGCAAAGAAACCGAAAATCAAAAAGTTTTCCCAAATTTTTTTGAATTTTCCCGGAACTGGGAAGTGCAAAGAATGCATCATCTCATTCTCCAGGTTATTGTCTACTTAAATCCCAGAGATGATCCTTTTATTAATTTTTGTTACCATAAATTGTTAATTTGCCTGTACTATACGTGTAACTTTAGTTAGTCATACCCATAGATTTTAAAAATCAGAAAATAGTACAAAATGATAATATAGCAATACATCGGGCGCCCATTTTCTTTATTTTTTAAGTTGATAATATTAAATTTGGGTTCAGGATATTTAACAAAAATACATTTTCTAAGATAACCGGACCTAAAAATCCCCTTCCAGTTCAAATAGCATTCTATGTATTTTTTTTATCTTATCCGATAGCGGTTTGAATTAGCATTACATTGTTGTTTTTTTTCAAAATCAAAATTGAATCAGAAATGATCTTCTAAAATTCTATTATTGTAGTTAATTACTGATAAAAATACTAAATCCTCATTGTGTCATCTCTAAAATTAAACCGTATTTTGAAATCCATTTAAGAATCGATTTTAAATTTGAAAATTGCGTTAAAAAGCTAATTTAAAGCTCTACTGAAGGAACCTAAGAAATGTACAGGTTGTCGTTAAAAAAATGTTTTGGGCAGTTTATTTCCTATAAAATCCTGATCTAAAAAAAGTCGTAAATTAATCAAATTGCTAAAACAATCATTTGATTTAGATGAAAAATGTGTAAAAACACCGTTTGATTAAATACTGTTTATTTACTAGGTATTATAAACTTAAACTTGATTTTCATGACCAGTAATTACAAAAAATTCCATTGTCAAGGTCATTTACAATTAGATTTTGAGAATACAGTTGTAAAGATAATTCAGACCTCTATCAGACAAGACTAAAATATATACAGAGTGCCATTTAAAATGAAAAACTTCGTAGCACTTTCGGTTAAACCGGAAGTGTCTCTTTTGAGTTTTTGTGTCAATAAATGTATTTTTGTATCAAATACCCTACACTCTAATTTCAAGTTTTTATCTTGAAAAACAAAGTAAGTGAGGGTGTTCCTGGTCTCGTGGACGCCCCATATAAAATGTGTGAACGAATATTGTCTTATAATCATTTACTGAATAACTTTTTTCTTAGCAAAATTTATAGAAAATTTCATAGTAATAGCATACAATTTACATCATAATTAAAATAACATATTTTATGCTATTTAGTTAGGACTTTATAATTTGATTCAATTATGCAATACTTATTTAATAATATTAGGGAGCTAACATTGAAACTCTTAACAAACTTACCCAGGCATTAAAGAAAAATTTCTCAAAGTCGTTTGCAACTTCCTTGACACCTACAGCATCACCGGCAGAGCGTAGAAGCAAAATCAAACTGTTCAATGTTTCTTCCCCAACCTTCCTAGTCCATGAGAGAAGCTGCAAACAATTTAACGCTTATAAATCAGAGGATTCTCACGACAGACAATTAATTAGTTAATTATACATAAATATTACAATGAAGAGCATTTTTACATCTTTATGCGAACTTCTACGACGGATTTCATCCTATTATTGTTTGCACGTATTATGGAAATTTAATACTGTTCTGAAGAAGTATTTATGTCATTTACTTCTGGTTTTATAACGTTGTTCTGTATTTGTATTCTACAATATAATATAACGTCACTTTTCTACCTAAGTTATTTATGTTTTATTACCAGTTTCAACGATAAGGGACAATAACTAGAGTCGACACCTGGGCAGTATGTAATATCAAGTAGTGGGTACGAGGAGGCTTACTTGCTTGTGTTGTTAAAATATTGTATTGTAATATGCACCTATTTATAATGCGATGAAGACGACAATTGACAGTTTTAATGGCAATAATAATTTTTATTTAACAGAAAAATAGTATAGACATATTAGGAGTATGAAAACGCACAAGCAAATAATTTAAAATTTGTTAATTGTAAACACTTGTTTCGAGGTACAAAATGAAACTGGCGAAATTCCTTATTTTTATGCATATTTACACATACTTATACTATCCACATATACACGTACAAATATAATTAAGATATGATTTCAACTTAAATTAATACAAACGTAATTGCAGAAAAGTAATTTCTTAAATGTCTTAATATTTCTTTACATTTTTTTTTCTTCTGCTTAATTCACGTTCACGTTTTATATCTAAAAATTCTATAAACATTATTCTGTCTTGTTCGGAAATATACATTTTTATTTTCGGTTAAATAAAAAAGTGGATTTTATACTTTTAAACTTTGTCCTTAATTCACGTATACAGGGAGAGTGAGAGGACGATCAAATCTTCCCAATAGCTCCAAATATGAAAAAAAAAACGTTGCCTCACTACTTCCAAACCCAGATTTCTCGTCCAAGGAAATATCTTGACTATATTTGCACTCTAGTATGTGGAAATTATTATTCAAAGAATTTTAATAATATTTGGGGCACACAAAAATTGAGGAGTTGGTTTCTACCTTATACGTTACAAATCAATTTTCTAGCTTGGTCTACTTATTTTGCGCTATTCACAACCTACCACCTCCCATCCCTTCAACGGAATCATCTCAATCAGACGTCATTACTATACATACGTGTACTAACTTTCAGGTGAATATTTCAATTTTATGTTATCAATCCCTTTAATAATGGAGTGGGGGTGGGGGGGTTGAAAAATATTAGAAAAAAACCTGTGACCTTCGCTTCTAGTATATACACCAAGTCCCAAATTTCTGTACTCTTACCAGCTTGCTTTACTTATTTTCCCCTATTTACCCCTATTTAACCCCCAACCCTTCAACGGAACCATTTCAAAATATAATCTAATTCCAGATGTCGTTATAATATATACGTGTACCAAATTTCAAGTCAATATCTCAATTTTATTTTTTAAACCCCTTTAATAATGGAGTAGGGGTGGTGGGGCGTTGAAAAATATTATTCAAAAATTTGAGGCCTTGGCTTCTAGTACATACGCCGAATTTCAAGTTTCTGTACTCTTACCAGCTTGCTTTACTTATTTTCCTCTATTTACCCCTTTTTAACCCCCAACCCTTCAACGGAATAATCCCAAAATATAATCTACTCATTATAATACATACGCATACCAAATTTCAAGTGAATATCTCAATACCACTTTCCAGGCCTCTCAAAGTCGAACCTAATTCTACAGCATGTTCTTCACGATGATTAAAATTTTTACATTTTGAAACTTTCATATCTCATTCTCTTGAATTGAAGCACCCTGTATGTCTTCACTTAAAATATTTCGGCAATAAATTAACTACACCCTACTTTTTTTGGCCTCAATTTTATTTAAAACCGTCGAAAGAAAGTGATTGGTGACATTGGTTATATATTTTAAGTAAAAACATATAGGTAGGGTGTTTTATTTGAAGTTTAAAGATGTAAATATTTGAATCATCAAGAAATTTGAGGAGGAAATGGAAAACAATAAACAGGGGAAGAAATTAGTTGATTAACAATGAATTTAAAAAATAAAAATAGCGATGAGGAAACGATGATGAGGAAGAAATCGCCTGTGAGCACAAAATAAATACGCACAACTAAAAAAGGCGAAGGCCGCAGAAAAGTAGAAACATATATCAAGTACATGAGTATGAGAACATCATGGGAAAATCTTACACCACGCATGGTGAAACTAAAATAGAAGCTCGTTAAAGAACACAACAAAACAGCAAATAATAACACCTGAAACATCTCCCTGCTACAGAAAGAAGAAATCAAAAGAAGGAATACAATAAAGAAATATCAAGGATGTGCACACTGCTAGATTCAAAAACAGAAGAAATAGAAGACTCAGAAGAAGAATAAACAAAGAGATTATGATGATGGAAACATAAAATAAGCATGTAAAGTTATAAGAATCATCTCACAAACACCTACACTTCCCATACTATATTCCTACACCATGCGTCATGTGACTCTCGCTGCTGGTAACAAGCATGTCCAATGTCCAATCCGGCGTACATAGCCGGTCCGGCGGTATCTAAAAATATCCGGAAATGTCAGTAATACCTACCGTACGCTGGCTAATCAATCAATCAACCAAGAGTTTATAATCAAACTATGTTTTAATAATGGTTACATCGGCTTCCAAAATATTCTTTAGTTCGCTATATCTATGTGTTACCTTTACAAAAAATTTGCTGCATTGTCGGCGATAATTTGCATGAACTTTGAGAATGAAATATTTCGTTACATAAATCGAAAGTACTAATGGTCCTAGCACCGAGTCTTGTGGTACTACACACATAATGTTAGTAAGCCGCTCAGTATACCGTTTGTTCTCACAGACTGAAATCTATTGGTTAAGTAAGTTTCAAAAAAATTTGTAATTCCTCAGAATCTGTAAGCACCTGTATAAGTAAATCATGACTGTGTTAATGAAAGATTCATTTTATATTTACTGCTACCAAATTATATTTCACTTTTGACAATTTTCTTATTAAAATGTTTTAATTCAATTGTTTGATTGCAATCTAATAATTCTCTTGTTCTTCCTATTTATGCACTTGATGAAACATGAAACTGATTTTGAAACAAATTAGGTATTTTGTTATTCGTATTGAATTGACAATTATTTGCTATTATGTACATTATTAATGTATTGCAGTAATGTCACAAAGAAAATAATTATATTTCTCTAATTTCATGGTAGAAATACATCAAAATAATAGTATAATAGCTTATGACATTGACAAACGTTTATTTACACCCGGTGGAGCACAATTTGTGCTAAAAATAACATGCATTATTTTCTTCAGCCTCCAAATTTATATTGTACTTCCAATCGGCGAATCAATTTGAAACTAAAACTAAAATGTATGTAAAATTCGAGAAAATATAGATATGTGCTCCTAAAACATGTTTTACGAAGAATGTATAGACCTATTTAAATGTAGTTCTCGTGATTTTCTTACGAAATTTAAACCCTGATATTAAATCAATTCCTACTGAGCGTCTGTCATAACAATCAAATTATTGTTTCTGAGGACCAAATTGTTAATTTTCCACTTCATTTCTAATCATCGCATATCTTTCGTGGATAGTGTCGTATTTCAGATTTAGAAAACTTTTTGTAAAATTGGAAGAAACTAGTTCAGAGAATCATGATGTTAATCCTGGGGTTCCTCAAGGCTCTGTTTTGGGACCACTTATTCTCCTTTTATTTATAAATGACTCACCACTTTATATTGGTTCTGACTGCGTTGTGCTGTTCGCAGACGATGTCTCCATAGCAGAAGAGGCAGATACCCCTGAGGAACTGCGGGAGAAGCTCAATACTCTCTTTGAACAATTTACAAATTGGCGCAGTAGTAATAGGTTAATTTTTAATACGAAAAAACTATCTCAATACAATTTTTTGGTAGAAAAAAATTCCACACTGACATAAATGTAATATTTCATCAATTAACATTTGTCCCAAGTGCAACAAAAAAATTTCTCGATGTACATATTGACATTGATATAAGCTGGAAATACCATATTAGTAATGCTTGTGGCTGCTATGTAATCTTGCAACTCAAAAACGTTTTAGGCCAAAACTTATTATTAAATGTTTGTTATACCCTCATTAATTCGGCACTGTCGTATAACGTCATTTTGTGGGGTGGCGCCTCTGAGAAAATGTTACTTTTTAATGTCCAATTAGTTTTACATCATTTGCTTTTGCCAATCAAAAGTTCTAGCCACTTATGTACAGTGCTCCCGCAAGCCTATTCCAGCGTGAGCGACTTAGAGCGTTAGTTAACAAATTACTGCTCGCTCAACTTGAATTCGAAAAACACATGTAATATACGTCTCTTTTGTAAAAAATTTTACAGTTTTTCCATACAAATTGAATTTAAAAAGTTGTTCATGAAATATCGCATTTTTGCTCCTAAATTGTTTAATACAAAATTTTCCGCACAATTTCTCGCATTTTGATATTGTGTTCTCTACACTTCTCTGAACACTTTTCAACAAAAATCATCGATCGAGCAATTTTTCCGAAGTGAAGATCTAATTTGACTCCCCTGACACTAACCTAAATCACAGTCCACACCCACACTAACGTTGTATCTAATGCATCAGAACAATGTTTATGGATAGTGTTTACGAAGTCAATTGAAACTGGTTAGTGTTAAAGCACAGGACCGTGCGCACTTAACTTGATATTTTGTCCTATGTATTTAACAATGGTATCGAGAATCGAATAGTAGTTGAAACTGTGCAGGCGAGTGCGAGACTGGCAATGTAATCAGTCAGAATGAACCATCTACGACTGCACTGGTTTAAAAATAGTAAAACGGACAGGTCCACTAGCATAAAAAAAATTGTAAATCGTTTCTCAGCAGTCAACGTGGACTTGTGAGATGTACTGTCATTGGCCTGGGTTTGAGGACGGGTGGCGACGATTGGCTGGCACCCGGGTATTCCTCAGTCCGATTGGTCGGTCGGTGTTTGAGTTATATCAGTCATTAGTCAACGTGGACTCGATATCACCTAGTTGTTTATAACATTTCTCCAGTGCAGTGTGAAAAATGGTTTTCAGAACAGCTTTATAACAAATATTCCGCCTAATTCGGTAATTGTATTAGATAAAATGCTTCTTATCACTTGCGAATATTAAATAAAATACCAAACACTGTAACACGCGGAATACTCGATAGCATCCTTTGTTACACTGTTAATAATTATTAGAAAAATTATAAGTTATCGGAAATATATTCCCACCAACCTTAGTACTAATAGAGTCCCTTACTGCTTAGACTATGATGAACGTACGTCATCTGTCAGCGGTTGAAGTTCGCAAATACTAGATCGCGCAAGAGCAACGGTATTTCAACTAAATAACGCCGGGTAAAACTCTTTCTTGTTGAACCATTGAACTGATAAGACGTATTTATAATTTCGTTTGACCTGTAAAGGGGATAATAGAATTTGAAAAACCTCGTGACGATCGCATGAGGTAAGGCTTTAATTATTATACCGGTAAATATCATCTAACATTTGAAATATTGTTTTAGGTTTTTCTTAAAAGATTTTTCTTATAAGTTTTCTTATAATTTTCTGATAAACGAATTATTCTTTTACAAATTTTTTTGATAAGTATTTTCTTATAAAGAATTACTTCTTAATCAAATTTAATTACGTCTAATGCTATTAACGTCGATGTATTTCCACGTTATATTAATTGCTTTGAGCAAGATTAATACATTCAAGTTCTAAGACTTACTACGTTTCTACTAAGCCAGTAATATTCATTTGAAGTCAACCTTTCTATATTACATTTTGAATTGGAATATACGAAAATATTCTGGGCGAAGAGATTTTCTTCATTTTGTCTTGGCGACAATCTTCTACGATTTCATAACCTCACAATGGGATTAAGGCGGCCACGTGGGAAATTAAATCCATGATCATCGGAGAACAGGACCGTATCTAGGAGTTCTCTCCATCAGGATAACAAAATAAAAGATAAGTACTTTTTATTGTTACCCATAAAAGGGATTATTTTCACATGATTGTTGAGCTATTAGAGCCAAAAGTGTCTAAATTTAACATATTAGATTCAAGTCAAATCTATTATATTTTTGGCTATTTGCATTTTAAACCCGTTGTTATAATTAAATCCATCGTTGTATATTGATTCGTAGTTGTTTGTATCTTGAATTCGTTGTCGCAAAAATACTTCGCCGTAGTATTGTTTTGTAGTTGCTTTTAGTTGATTCCTAATGATTAATATCTTATCGTAGTACTATAATGCACGTTTGTTAGTGATATCGTAAGTCATGGTTCAATTTTTGTTGTAACGAGAGTGTCTAATGTTTATAAATTTTGAGATAAATTTACGAGACTTATCTTTTGTAATATAGTTATTTTGTGTCTCGTAAAAGATCTCAAGTTTATTTAATTTTGTTGTAATATAAGATTTTAGTGGTTGAGGTGAAAGTTACGAGACGTATCTTTTGTAATATATTTTTGGTTCTCGTACACGCCTCAGATTTGCCTTGCCGTGGTGCACATTGTAATATAGTAACTTGTAATATAGTACTTTGTTGTCTTGTAATATATACTTTCGTTTCATAATTGAGACAATTTACGAGTCACCTCTCTGTAATATATTTAATTTGGCTCTCGTAAAAGTCTCAAGCTTATCTTGAGCTTCGGTTGTTGTAATATAGTATTTTGTTATATATTTCTGTGTGATACTTTGCTATACGGTATCGTTGATGCTGTGATAGTACATTTCCTTGTAATATAATATTTTTGTAATATAGTACTATGTATATATGTAACTTTTGTCTTTTGTTTATCTATATCTTTAATTTTCTTTGATTACCCTTAGTAATCAATGGCGCCCAAGCTTTGAACTCCACGCCTTTTTGCTCTCCGTATCTTCACTGTGCTAGCCAGGTTACACCAGTGACGCTAACCACGTCGCTCGTAGGGTGGCCTACATAATAACTACTTGGGCAACTTAAAACCTTTCAAAACAACGCCACACAAAGTAGCGCCTTTTCAACGCGGGGCTTGATTACTTAAAGGAGTAGAGTTCAAGGAAAATTCTCTTTATCTATCTTTCACTATTTGTCTGCTATCTTTATCTTTTGCTGTTTATCTATTGTTTTTTATGTTTTGCTATTTTTTGTAATTATTTTTCTTAGCTTTAGTATGTTGTAAATATTGTTTTTAACATTTAATATTAGTTTATTAATGCTATGCTTTTAAAATTCCTTTTATTTACTAATGATTTAGTTAATTGTCTGATATTTACTGATCGTTATTTGGAAATTGTGTTTTAGTGAGAATATAATTGTTATACAATATGGAGGTAAATTACTTGCATTCAGATGAATTGGACTATGAACTGAGAATCAGAGGAGCTATCGTTAATGGAAATATGAATATTAAAAGATCAATTCTTAGAGGACATTTTCAACGCGAGAGAATGGACCAAGTCTCTTACCCCACCGTGCAGATTGATGTTAATGAGGAAACATTAATATGTAGAGAAAAAATTAGTATATTAGAGGGTATGATATCTAGGTTTAATTCTGATGTTCGACATCCAGATTACAAAAAGATAAAAACTAAATTATTACATGTACATAACCGTATAAATCATTTTCCGATGTCTAATCAACAAGTAGCTAATTTGCAAGCTGAACTTATGACTCAACTTATGTTATTATTTGATCAATTAGAACAAAGAATATCTCAAAACATAGGTACTAATGAAAATTTAATAAATTTAGATGTGCCACTTCAAATTTCAAGTGCAGAAAATATTCAGTTACAGAATAGTCCTAGTAATTTAAATAATAGAGTATCTGTAGAAAACTTACTAGAACAACAGGATCTAGTCAGTAATAATAACGTTCACACAGCTAACGAAAACTTTTATGATAATATACCTTTACTAAATAATATACAAACTAACGAGCCTATAAATAGAAATGTACATTTCGGAAATATTTCTTGTCCAAACTTTAATAGTCACATATCACCTGTAAATAGAAATGTAACTTCAATGCCTAACATACGATATGGTAATGAGGGTGTAAACAATTCTCAATTACAACCCCCAAATACAAATAACTTAACCTCTGACTTTTGGTCAATACTACCTAACCACAATCGTAGCAATGCTTTAAATAATAGGAATCCAACCTATCAAGTTAGTAGTACTTTCTGTTTTCCAAGTTCTCAGGGAAACCATCAAAATTTAAATAATCAAACTTCTAATAATGTAGGGTTATATGGTCAAAGACTACCAACAACTTGTCAAAGTAATTATCCTAACATGAATATAGCTAGAGATAACCTCACTTTTTCTACGAGTCAGGTTGATTCAAACTTAAATTATAAAATTTCATATATAAACAGAACACGATTGAAATTTTCAGGTTCTAATCAAAGTTTACATAGTTTTCTTGAGAAAGTAGAAGAATTTTGTGCTATGTGTAGTGTAAATAAAGCACAACTATTAAATTTTGCTTATGAATTATTTGAAGGGGACGCTTTACAGTGGTTTCGAGCTAACAGAAATTTATTTACAAACTGGGATGATTTAGTGTACGCTTTAAAAGTAATTTTTCTACCTGTAGATTTTGAAATTGACTTGTGGAATGAAATTCTGTTAAGAACACAAGGTAGCAATGAGCGATCATTGATTTATATAGCTATAATGGAAAATTTATTCAAACGACTACCTAATCCACCCCAAGAATCTTTCATGCTACAAGTAATTTTGAGAAATTTACAACCGTATTTTCAATACCATATATCTTTACAAAATCCTACATGTTTATCAGAACTTAAAAACTTATGTCGAGTAGTAGAAGAGGCTAGAAATAGAGCACAAAAATTTAGAAATCCACCACCTATTACTGCAAATACCTTAGCACCTGATTTGGCATATCGGCCACCAAGTAGTCATAATCAGAGGCTCCAAGTAAATGAAATCACTTCCCAGATAGAAAATTTTAATATTGAGTATAATTCAAATTCATTACCAACTGTACAATTCCCAGAAAGTTCAAGCGAGGTACAAAATAGTCAAATTTTGAATTCTGAGAACCAATCGTTAGAATTATTGCAAGGTGAGAATATTATAGGAGTAAATGCCTTAAAAAGCATTAAATGTTGGAACTGTGGACTAGAGGGTCATTCACATCAAAATTGTAAAAGGCCAAAGGGTATATTTTGCTATAGTTGCGGTATGAAAAACGTAACAAAACCTAAATGTCCTAAGTGTAAGTCAAAAAACCGACTTCCCACAGTGCCCAATTCGGCAGACACTGTTTAAGAAAGTTTAAGACCGAAGGTATTGTGAAGAATAATAGAAATAAAATTAAATTTAACTATAGAAATGCTTCTGTTTCAAATCAAATAAACACTAGAAATTCGAAATTAAGTAAAAATAATAAAAAGTTCTCATTAGAAAATCGTTGGTCAGTTTGGTTAAACGTTGTCAAAAATTTCTATTTACATAACGAAGTGTCACCCGTCTTTTCAAATAAGATTGGCGATTCACGTCCTTACATGGATATAATTATAAAAGACAGACAATTTTCAGGCTTATTAGATACAGGGGCTAATCAATGTGTTCTCGGAAGCTCTGCCTTTAAAACCATTTTAGATATGAATTTCAAAGTAGATTATAATGTAGATCATATGTGTGTAACCACCGCAGATGGAACATCTCAACATGTCGTGGGCACCGTTAATTTACCAATAACTTTAAAAAATATTACTCACAATTTAAAATGTTTAATAGTACCAAATATTCGCCATTTTATGATTTTAGGTGTAGATTTTTGTAAAGCTTTCAAATTGAATTTAGATTTTGAAAAGGAAGTTTGGGAATTAAATAAAAACAAAAATCATATGTTAAATAAAACTAATAGCCCAGTCGATGATGCTGAAAATATTAATCAAAGTAATCCTTTACTAAATCCAAGCAATACGTTGTACACTTGTTCTATAACTGCTCAGTATGATTTAACCAATAATCAAAAACAACAATTAAGTAAAGTCACAGATAAATTTCAAGAGTTAGTATCTCCAAAGTTAGGTTTAACTTCTTTAGCTGAACATAAAATAAATTTAACTGATAATCAACCTTTTAGACAAAGAGCATTTCCATTATCTCCTTATATGCAAAAACATATGAACGACGAAGTTGATCGTTTATTAGATTTAGGTGTTATTCGTCCATCAAAGAGTCCTTATGCCTCTAATGTTATTTTAGTGAAAAAACCATCTGGTCAGTATCGCTTATGTTTCGATGGTAGGAAATTAAACTCAATTTCAATACCAGATTCTTATCCATTGCCAAGTTTAAACAGTATACTAGATAAAGTGAGAGATGCACACTTTCTAACGTCTATCGATCTCAAGCAAGCATTTTTCCAAATTAAACTAGCCGAGGAAAGTTGCGAAAAGACAGCTTTTAGAGTGATAGGCCGAGGTCTATTTGAGTTTGTTAGAATGCCCATGGGTTTAATATCAAGTGCTAGTACACTTCAAAGAGTAATGGATAGATTATTTGATCCGTCTGATATCAATAGTAATATTTTTGTATACCTTGATGATTTAATTATAGTAAATAAATCTTTTAATGATCACCTCGCAACCTTGACAAAAGTTTATGAAATTTTAAAATCTGGAGGATTCACTATTAATTTAGAAAAGTGCAAATTTTGCAAACCAAGCTTGAAATTTCTAGGTTATGTCGTAGATAGAAATGGTTTACATAGTGATCCCGATAAAGTCAAAGCTATTGTTGAATATCCTGCCCCTAGAAATACCACTGAGGTGAGACGATTTATCGGTATGGCATCTTGGTATCGACGCTTTATAAATAACTTTTCAGAATTAATTATTCCCTTGAATGATGTGATTAAAGGACGTAAAAAAGGTCAGAAAATAGTATGGACTGATCAGGCGCAGAATTCTTTTGAAATATTAAAAGAACGTTTAATTTCAACTCCAGTATTAGCTAAGCCTGACTTTTCTAAAATGTTTACTTTACAAACCGATGCTAGTGATCATAGCGCTAGTGCCATTTTAACTCAAGGCGAGGGAGATAATGAACATGTTATAGCGTATTTTTCTAAAACGTTTACTAAATCTGAGCGCAACTATACTATTTTAGAAAGAGAATTAAAAAGTGTTCTTATGGCCGTATCTAAGTTTCGTTGTTACATCGAAGGAACCAAGTTTAAGGTTATAACTGACAATTCATCTATTTTATGGTTAAATAATTTAAAAAATCCAGTTGGTCGATTAGCAAGATGGGCTGTAGAATTATCTCAATATGATATCGAATTTGAACATAGGCGAGGAAAATTAAATGTAGTCCCTGATGCATTAAGTAGACCACCAATTGAGTTAGATACGATAGATATAGCTCAACACGATAAATGGTATTCAAAAATGATTAAAAATGTCTCAAGTAATCCTGAGAAGTTTCCATCTTTTCACGTAGACAGTAATAATTTGTATAAATATGTAAAACAGAAACATAACATTAATACTAATTTAAAACAATGGAAATTAGTAATTCCAAAAATAAAGAGGAAAGAACTCTTAGAAAAATTTCATAATGAGTTATCGGCACATTTAGGTGTAAATAAAACTTATAATCGCTTATGCGAAGAATACTTTTGGCCAGGTATGAAATATGATGTTAAAAAGTTTATTTATAACTGCCGAAATTGTAATGAACAAAAGTCTAGTCAATTAGGACGAATGGGTTTGATGGGTAATCCTAAAAATGTGTCACATCCTTTTCAGTTAATATCAATTGATTTAATGGGTCCTTTTCCTAAATCAAAATCAGGAAATTGCTATATTTTAGTTATTGTTGATTGGTTCACCAAATTTACTTTTATACATCCTTTAAAGCGTGCTCTTGCAAAGCACATTTGTACTTACCTAGAGAAAAATGTTTTCTTAATTTTTGGAGTATGCCAAACAATCGTACTCGATAATGGGTCACAATTTACTTCAAAGGAATTCAAAAAATTATTAACAACGTATCAGGTAGAAAATATATGGTACAATGCTAAATATCATCCGCAAACTAATAATGTTGAACGTTCTAATCGTGTTATTGGTACCGCCATAAGGTCATATATTAAGACAAGTCAACGTGATTGGGACTTACCTATCCCTAAAATAATGAGTGCTATAAATAGTACTGTGCATGACGTGACACAGTATACCCCAAATTTTCTAGTGTTTGGAAGACATATCCCTTGGAACGGAGAATATTATGGTAAGATTAAAAGTAGAAACCTATCTCCATATGAATTTGCAAATCGCGACATTATTGTAAACGAATTAAGTAAATTACCCGATCTGTATAAGAACGTAGCGGGGAGAATAAAGTTAGCTTATGAACGAAATAAAAAATATTATAACTTAAGGAAACGAGATGTTGAATTTGAAGTAGGAGATATAGTTTATAAAAGGAACTATGTTTTGAGTGATGCTGGTAACTATTTTTCAGCTAAATTGGCTCCTAAGTTCATTAAATGCACCATAATTAGTAAAATTTCGCCTATAATATATGAGTTGCAAGACGAAGAAGGGAAGAGCATTGGTCGTTATCATATAAAAGACCTAAAGGCCATGCATAACGATACCTCCATTGATTTGGTAAATAATTGTTAGAATGGTGATAAATAGACCAAATTATCTGTGTTATTTGATATAATATGTTGTACTTAGGATTTATGTAAATTGCCTCTATAAATGTAAATTGTATTATGTTGTATTATAGTAAGATAAGGTTGATATATGATTTATATGATGTGGAAATAATCTCTTATAAAAAAAAATATATATATATGAAATATATATTTTATGGGGGGCTGCGAGATATTGTAACACGCGGAATACTCGATAGCATCCTTTGTTACACTGTTAATAATTATTAGAAAAATTATAAGTTATCGGAAATATATTCCCACCAACCTTAGTACTAATAGAGTCCCTTACTGCTTAGACTATGATGAACGTACGTCATCTGTCAGCGGTTGAAGTTCGCAAATACTAGATCGCGCAAGAGCAACGGTATTTCAACTAAATAACGCCGGGTAAAACTCTTTCTTGTTGAACCATTGAACTGATAAGACGTATTTATAATTTCGTTTGACCTGTAAAGGGGATAATAGAATTTGAAAAACCTCGTGACGATCGCATGAGGTAAGGCTTTAATTATTATACCGGTAAATATCATCTAACATTTGAAATATTGTTTTAGGTTTTTCTTAAAAGATTTTTCTTATAAGTTTTCTTATAATTTTCTGATAAACGAATTATTCTTTTACAAATTTTTTTGATAAGTATTTTCTTATAAAGAATTACTTCTTAATCAAATTTAATTACGTCTAATGCTATTAACGTCGATGTATTTCCACGTTATATTAATTGCTTTGAGCAAGATTAATACATTCAAGTTCTAAGACTTACTACGTTTCTACTAAGCCAGTAATATTCATTTGAAGTCAACCTTTCTATATTACATTTTGAATTGGAATATACGAAAATATTCTGGGCGAAGAGATTTTCTTCATTTTGTCTTGGCGACAATCTTCTACGATTTCATAACCTCACAATGGGATTAAGGCGGCCACGTGGGAAATTAAATCCATGATCATCGGAGAACAGGACCGTATCTAGGAGTTCTCTCCATCAGGATAACAAAATAAAAGATAAGTACTTTTTATTGTTACCCATAAAAGGGATTATTTTCACATGATTGTTGAGCTATTAGAGCCAAAAGTGTCTAAATTTAACATATTAGATTCAAGTCAAATCTATTATATTTTTGGCTATTTGCATTTTAAACCCGTTGTTATAATTAAATCCATCGTTGTATATTGATTCGTAGTTGTTTGTATCTTGAATTCGTTGTCGCAAAAATACTTCGCCGTAGTATTGTTTTGTAGTTGCTTTTAGTTGATTCCTAATGATTAATATCTTATCGTAGTACTATAATGCACGTTTGTTAGTGATATCGTAAGTCATGGTTCAATTTTTGTTGTAACGAGAGTGTCTAATGTTTATAAATTTTGAGATAAATTTACGAGACTTATCTTTTGTAATATAGTTATTTTGTGTCTCGTAAAAGATCTCAAGTTTATTTAATTTTGTTGTAATATAAGATTTTAGTGGTTGAGGTGAAAGTTACGAGACGTATCTTTTGTAATATATTTTTGGTTCTCGTACACGCCTCAGATTTGCCTTGCCGTGGTGCACATTGTAATATAGTAACTTGTAATATAGTACTTTGTTGTCTTGTAATATATACTTTCGTTTCATAATTGAGACAATTTACGAGTCACCTCTCTGTAATATATTTAATTTGGCTCTCGTAAAAGTCTCAAGCTTATCTTGAGCTTCGGTTGTTGTAATATAGTATTTTGTTATATATTTCTGTGTGATACTTTGCTATACGGTATCGTTGATGCTGTGATAGTACATTTCCTTGTAATATAATATTTTTGTAATATAGTACTATGTATATATGTAACTTTTGTCTTTTGTTTATCTATATCTTTAATTTTCTTTGATTACCCTTAGTAATCAATGGCGCCCAAGCTTTGAACTCCACGCCTTTTTGCTCTCCGTATCTTCACTGTGCTAGCCAGGTTACACCAGTGACGCTAACCACGTCGCTCGTAGGGTGGCCTACATAATAACTACTTGGGCAACTTAAAACCTTTCAAAACAACGCCACAACACCAATACAAGGAAGACATTTTAAAATTCATGAGAGAAAAAAATATGAAAATTCCTGTAAAAGTTCCAATAAAGCGCGAATTACTGAAATGAATAAAAGAACAGAATTTCAAAAGGGAATATGTTATTGATAACTTATCCAATATACACGGTCATACACTTTTGCGATTACCTCCGTACTATGCATATTTAATCCTATCGAGATAGTTTGAGTAACTTTAATCGATCGCTTGCGAAAATGTAATGAACGTTAAGCGCGGTAGTAGTTGATCATATATGAGAAGTAATAAATGACCTCGACAATACTGATTTATGGAAAAATTGCGTTAAGCATGTAATTAAAAAAGAAAATCAATATCCAACACTACCCCCATTGCGCCGATTATAATTCAACCGGATAATGATTCCTCTTCAGAAAGTGAAGATTCGGACGCGTCAACTTTCAGCATTTAACTTTTTTAATATACATTTTCAGAACAATATATTTAGCTATTATATTAGGTATGAAGTTTACTTTTTTAATGTTAAATTTCTTGGAATATATTTTATTTAGTTGATAAGAAATTTAAATTTAGGTTACTTTATTCTAGAGACATATTTTAATTTTGTTTTTATTTATGTTTCATCTATACAAGTATTTATTTTTGTTGTACTAATTCTTTGCTTTGGCTAAGAAACTTACGTTTTTATTTTTATTTTAGAAGAGACTTAAATTTTATTTTTACCATTTAACATCCAATCCAATCTAACCTGTCCCATTCCCTCATCCCGGGAAGGATATATTCATACCTTCTCGTTGTTCCTTGCTGAGCAATAACATATTTCAATATAGAGATAATTTTAAGACTAAACCCAATAAATTTAAATATTTAGACTTTATATCTAAAACTGACATAATACTTCAAAAGCATGTTATTGGATAAATGAACAATAATAGCCTATCTAATAAACAAGAGATAATAAAAATTAATACAATTTTCAAAGAATTATAACATTTTCTTATGACAAGCATTTCTATTTACTTCCGCCCCTGTACAATAAAGAATTGCCGACTGTTTTTGCCGGTTTTGAGTTTTTATACGATTTCAATTGTGCTCGTATACACTATAAGTATGGATGCCCGCTGTCGACAAGATCAGAGGACATTTAATGCTTGCTAACATTATAAACTAAAATCTTCGGGCGCGACAATGGTCGTGTGGTGTCTTGTACGTAGCATCAGAAGTCTTCATGCACATTTCAAAGACAATACTATGGTATCATGACAGTCATAGTTTAATTCAATTTATAAACAATATTTTTCCACTTTTCCCTAACCTCCACACCTTTCATTCAATCTTAGGACATTACAAATTAATTAATGAGAATTTCCCTAATATAATTGTTTAACTACCAATGAACGTTAACTACAAGATAATTAAAGGAATATGTTGAGATATTTTAAAAGCAACCTTGAGTCTTCGTGCAGGTCAAAACGTGCCTATTATATTACTGAATTCAATTACATGGAATGAAAATTTAATTTGAGAAATTTGTGGCTGATTGGCGTGAAAATAGCATTAAATTTAGGATAAATATATGCAATCAATCTGTCATTCTCATAATAGTCGCCCTTATACTTTCTTATATGTTGTGGGTGTGCATGGCTTTAATGATATAAGTGAATAGGAAAAATACTCACTAATATTAATTTTCCGTAAATACTGGTGATGTTTTCACAAGAAGCACTGAGTCAGCGGCCTCGGTGCTTATGTTTTAAACTTGAGAACCCGGAGTCCCGGGTTCGATTTCTGGCTAGGGTATGAAGGTTTAATGTTGTTTTTAATGTGTTACTGAAATGATAGCAATAGGTTGAAATGCAGTAATGCTAGTCGTTATTGTCCCTATTGAGTTCAAATCTTAACTGCAGCAGAAGGCAATGTCGCTGTAAATGGTTGTTGCATTGCTGTCATTGTTTTGATTATATTAAATTATTCCTTTATTTTTGTTGGGGTTTTGGGGGCACAATGTACTATCAAACAGATAAGTTATTCTCGTTTTGCATTTGAATTTCATCACTTGCCTACAATACTTTATGTATGAAGACGTGAACTCACCATCGAGCTAGTGAATTTGAGCGTGAATGAATTGTTAGTCTCTATAAGGGTGGTAATCTTCCTGTGAGTAATCTAGCTTGGTAGTAATAAGATGGGAATCAGCGGCAAGGTGAAAGACCTTGGAGACATAATTAAAAAATAGCATCGGATACGTACATTACTTATGATATCATTATTTTGGAACTTAGAACAAATCGACTATCCTATTTTGGCAAACTTTCTATCATCATATTCTAATATCTAGACCACTACATGCATGCACAAAGTCTACTTAGTTAGCGAATTATTATTATTATTATTATTATTATTATTACAAAGTTTACTTAGCGAGCGGACTTATAGAATCCGCAACACCCATGCCTTGTGGCCTTTTTGCATTTGCGACGTGTGGGACTTCCTAGAAGAGACCAGTGCTCTCCACAAAGGAGAGCGGAGTGTTCCAGGGTTGATCCCGTAGCTCCTCCGGCTGTAGAAATTGCCTTTGGAGTCGCCCAAAGCTTGACCCACCTAAAGGTGCGCAATTGCATAGATTATGAGTCGTAGTTTCATCCTCCACTCCACACATCCGACAAATAGGGTTGTTTGTCAACCCCATTGTATAAAGACGTTTACTCACAGGACAGTGTCCCGTTGTCAAGCCTACTATCCGTCCCATTTTTTCTGTATCAAGCCCAAGTAGCCACTTAATGGTTGAGTCAGCCGAGAACCCCTTTACATA
This sequence comes from Stenurella melanura, assembly GCA_963583905.1. Taxonomy (NCBI): domain Eukaryota; kingdom Metazoa; phylum Arthropoda; class Insecta; order Coleoptera; family Cerambycidae; genus Stenurella; species Stenurella melanura. The sequence goes on along the minus strand of OY757309.1, from coordinate 233,331,900 downwards.
GAGCCTAGATTGACTCATTCCAGGGGCCTTGAGTCCAATAGTTGTTGAACCTTGCCATGGCCCAGTTTTATAACTTTGATTGAGTCCGACTTCTTGGCACACCGAAGGTTTGCTCAAGTAGGCCAGGGAAAGGAGTTGCTCCTTCTCCCGGCAACCGGCCTTCTTCCTCGTTGCCCTTGCCCTCCACACCTCTGTGCTCGGAACCTATACGAATTTGACAGAGTTGCGTTCACACAGTTCTGTCAAAATGTTCCGACAGAGTAAAACCACCCTTGATGTCACCTTGTTTGACGCAAGGTTGTCTGGCTTCCGCTGCATATGTAAATACGTTTGCTGACGATACTTCTTCTGAGATTCTCGCTTGCACACACCAGTATGGCGTATACTTGTGCTTTGAATACACTGGGATACTTTCCAAGTGGCGCCGACATACAAGCCCTTGGTTTGCATCCATTTATGCCAACATCAGATCCCTCCTGAGTCTGATCCGTATGTGTATCATTCGAGACCTCCAGGACTCAGAAGACGATAAATAAATAAATCATTTATTTCCCAGTCAGATTCTGTACAGAATATTGGTATGCCAAATAAATGATGTTTATCGAGTTCCTAGTCCTTTCGATTGGGAAGTACAACTGAGTATGGAATAGTGAACCTGTAGACGGGGAGACACCGGTCATCTTCTGATTGAGTGATCACCGGGTCACTGACCGTCAGATCCAAGGCCTTTCTATGCCCCAACCGCCAGCCCGTCTCGTTTCACATTCCATTTTTGAACAGCCTATTTACTGCTTTTCTGGCTTTCAGTTCCACCTCGATACGCAAGGGAGTGAGCCCAAGAATGGCATCCATTGCTATCGTTGGAGTGATCCTGATGGGGAATTACTCTTGGGTCAAAACTTACAGCAAATGGACTATAAGTCCAATAGTTTACGTTATATACAGGGAAGAAAACAATTAATTACATGGTTTATTTGCGAAGAAAGTGATAGGGATGATATTTCGAGAAAAGCAATAAAACATGCTTATAATTACAGGAGCTTAATCAACTCTTGATGCATCGGAGAAAGGAGACGATAATCTCTGCTAAAATTAAATCACCTAGAAAAGGGTTAGGATCGATGAAGTATAATTTTAAATATCATCACGAATGGTTATAAACATTATACTAGCACTAGAAGGTAGAATATCAACCTATACAAAATACGTCTAAAAAAATGTTGACACTATTAAAAGGAGGTCAAAGGTGATTTGATTTTAGAAAAATGTGTTTCATTTATAGTAAGCAAGGCCCTATAAAAGTTTCTCACGACAAAGACAGGCTAAAGAGTTTATTAAAGAAGGATCGGCCAAATTTACGGAGCACCTATTATGCCAAAACAGAAAGGCAATTAGAATAATAGTGGGTCTCCTAACCGGTCACTGGCAACTTAATAGACATCTGAGTCTAATGGGTCTGGCAGAGGACGCAACATGCAAATTTTGTCAAGTCGCAGACGAAACATCAGTCCAAGTATTGTGCTATTGTGAAGGCCTTGCTAGACTGAGATTCCAACTAGTTGGCGAGAAAAGGCCAAGAGCTATACTAATGGACCCTTATCAAGCTGTGGAGTCTGATACAAAGTGCAAAGCTGGCTAAGTAGCTCTGAGGAAAACAAACTAGAGCACCACAATAGATTCATGGGGGTCGCGATGGTCAAGGCCAGTTCCTCCTTCCTAAATCAAAATCTTAAAACTAAGGCATTGTAAAGAAGGAGGAAGTTATATCTGTTAGCATAGATATTGGTGAGAATAAAAAAAAAAACAAAGTTCAAAGAAGAAGAATACACAAATCTCAGATTTAAACGGATATTACCTTTATTAGTGCCACAGAAAATGTCGCAATACGCGATTCCAGTGCCTTAAGAAGATGGTAGAGGTGTCATATGTTTCCACTTTGAAAAATGTGTCTACCTTAAGCGAGGTTCTATCTATTCTAGCATGGCAACAGCACTATTAGTTTCAAGACGACAGACACCATAGTAATATGGAGTTATAAATTTAAATTTCAAGGACGAACATCAAACAAACTAAATCAACTCGATTAACAAGACAAAGTTTATTTTTTGTACCACTTCTTTTATTTGATGAAATAGATCTAAAATATGTTTAAAAGAAATGTGTTAACGGCATTAATGGACGTAAGATGATACTATTTTCTAAGTTTCTTCTAATTAAATGTTCTCTCCTTAAGAATCCAATTTTAATTTTTTTTATACTTATAGATTCTATATATTTATCATATTAGATCTAATCTATGAAGGCTATAGTGAGCATGATTGATTACAATCACTGGAATCGATTAATATTAGAGTCAATTTTTTGCAAGTGAAACCGCACTGTTTATGATTATTTACAATGGTGGGTGAGTCCTGCGTTTGGCCCTGCGCAAAAATAAAGATATAAAAACATCGACAAACGAAAACACATCGCAAAAATAATAATTACAGAAAGGGAAACTAAATGTAAAAGTAACCTAAATTTTGCTTTAATAATATGCTGTAAAATTATTGGCATTTTCGTTTGTTGGAGGAAGAGTAAAAAAATTTAATTAGTACGAATTGTAAGCTGTATGACGTCGTCAAAATCGCAATTAATTTTTTTTGTAAATCTACAGGTGTACACATTTCGTTTAATTAGAAATAAATATTTCACGCTCAATCATATGTGATTTTCATAATTACTAATTTAACGTGCACTTGACACGAAGTAGCCAGAAAATATTATTGTTGTTTTATCTTTAATTTTAGAAATCAATATATGTTACATCCTGATCAGCCTACCAATACTTAGTTTCGCTGACAAAAGGAATTTTTAATTATTGATTAATCTGCAAGAAATCAATTTGATTTATAGCTTCTTGTAGAGGGAGAATTCTGCTCTAAGAGGCTGTACCATTTTTAGATTGATTTGGTATTTTATTAAGTTTTAGAATTGCTATAAGTCTCCGCCAGTTGTTCTGTACTTACGTAGGCACTCTACGGGTCGCAATCCATAACAAATCCACTTGATATTTTCTCATCCCTTCGTCTATTGTTGGAATTTTCAATTTCATGATGATTCATTGAGTAGTTTAATTATACATATCTACTTAATCACTGTTATTACACATCATTTCTTTCGTTCTCGGCGTCTTTATTTAATAAAGAATAATTAAAATCTAATTGAGAAAACAGTTACTTTTTCTTGTAACTCTCAGTAACTCAAAAACGGAACAAGTGATCTCAAATTTTTATCGTATTATCACTGCACACGTGTTAATATGAAAATAAAATTTTAATAGGTGTAGAAAATATGAATTTCTATTCTAAGGCCATGTCAACAATATGTGAAAATTTGCAGGGGTAAATATAGGCAGCAGGAAACTTCTTGGTCTTTCAATATAATTACATTATTCAAACTTTGTGAAAACTTTTTCATTTTAGCGTTATTATTAATATTATACTTAATAGTACCACTTCCAAGCCATAGTTGACAAAAGATTCTGAAGCCGATTTAGATGATTGAACGAATATAAAAAACGTACGTATGGATCGAATTGGGAACCTTCAAATTTTTAAAATTTCTGTAGCCAGTTAAAAAATCTCCTTAGGAGTTGGACTTAGTACAGACGTAAATTAGGTTAAATTTCTATATTATATTCTGATTTGTACGTAGTTAATTTGTTACGGTCATTTTGCTTCTTAGGTAATTAGAGTAATAAATTAAATAGATTTAGAATATTTTTCTTTATTCACTTAGAGATATATGGTACAAATTAGTGGTAAGTTAATGATTACTTAATAAATTACATGGAGTGACTGGAACTGTTTATTATTATTGGTATGGTATGTCTGGACCACCTAGGCATTTCTCCTCATACATCTACAAAATATAAAACTATATTAGCACTGTGGTGAATTCACATATTTGAAATAAAGGTTTAATAAATCAAGAAAGGTACTTACCCTGCCATCTAGTGAATTGTGGAGGAACCGCTTACTAGTATCTTTATAGCTTGCTTTTATGTTGAGTTAGATCAGTTTTTTTTCAAATAGGATTTTTAATTGATATGAGTATTGATCTTTTCCGTCGATTTCCGGCGATTAGAGGGGCCATTCTTAGTTAATTGCTGGTGGTATCTACATGAAGACGTTTTGTCTGTGAACATCCGCTCCGGGATTATTCTTTGTGCAGTATTTTATTGTGATTTCGATGTTTGGCAGTATATATTTTTGAATTGTGGGCGTAGTTTTGTGAAATCGCACCTATTTAGGGATTATTACAGCAATTATTGTAAGTACCCCTCGCCCATGTGATTTTATAAATAGTAATTTATTATTTTTCTCGTGTAGTGATTATTCCACCCTCTCTATCATCACATCTCACCATCATCTAACCATTTTCGTGAAATATAGTGGAACACCCTTCAAGGAAGGTATGTTCAATTTTTTTTTGTAAATAGTTAGGTAATTAATTTTTTCTGTACTTTATTTATAAGGGTGTTACTGGAGGGCTATTATTTGACGTTTTTCTGCTGAGGAGTTCTGAGTGCTGCAGATTCTATTCTGGAAAAATAATAGTCTGGGAAATAAGTTTCTTTTTCGGGAATATTTTTTTAACCTGTCCGTCTCGACGCCCCTGTGCAACAACTTACCTTCGTGGATGTTCAGAGGCGAGGATTCAACAGGAACAAGAGAATACGCAAGTTAAACTAAAGAGCAATAGTTTTATTTTATATTTGAAAACTTATATATTTATATTTTTTTTTTGACTTACCTGGTATTTAACAAGATCAAAGTGGTTCGCACAAAGACATTATTTAGCCTAGCGCAAAATTGTTTAATTGCCCTTAATTCACAGTTATAGTTTCTTAAGGTTCGGATTAGCCTTAGTAATTTTATTGAAAAGAAATACCAGTTACTTTTCTGGTTTTGTTTTATGTGAATGCGCTTAGGCTTAAGCAACACTAAAACTGCAGTAACTTTTTTTTGCGGCGATTAGGATAAAGGTTTTTTTATGTTCTTTAATTTCTTTTGATAATACTCATAAAAAAAATACTTTATTAACCTTATCGAAACTAATATTTTACCATATACTCTATTTCTATCTAATAGGTTAAATATATTTTTGCATTATATATACCAGTTGTCCCCTAGGTAACTATTTTATTTAATTATTTATTTTGCGTAGTATTTTTTTCTTTTTGCTGGTTTATTTAGTTCATAGACTTGGCCAATTAATTATTTTCATTAGTCCAGTCAACTTTTCAAATTTTAGGTACTTTGAAATTAAGATGTGAATTCAAATATTTTTTTTAATTGGATTAATATTATGCTGTAATGCTATAATTCTTTTAGGTATTTTGAATTTATAGTACCACCTTTTTTTGTGTGCGCAACATTATTCAAACTTTTAGATTTAGATAATTTTTTTTTGTGTTGTTTTATTTGGAAATACTGCTGAATACTATTGAATACCATTGAATACTATTAAATACTGTTGTGATTTATTTGATATCTAGTAATAAACTTCCATATAGTCTTTTAAAGTAAATTTGTCATTTTTTTGTGTGTGTTCAATCTCTGTTTAATAAATTGGGGGATTGCTAAGAACTTTCAAGGGTATTTGCAAGGGAGTTTAATTTACTTGGCGCCCAATTATTAAATCAACTTTTTTGTGACCCCGCCCGTCTCCACTGATAGTTTGGCCGGCGAATACTCAACTGACAACTGACAGTTGCTTACTGTTACCTAAGAGGCTTGTAGAGTGGTAACTATTCACGAGAGATCTTATACTAGGCATATGGCTGAATTCTCATTTAAAATAACGTATGTATATTGACTTTTAGTAATAGTTCAGGAGAAAGCGAACATTTTTAGCCACTTATTTCCGCAGTCAGTAATTATCGATAGCATTGTTCTATTAGTGGTGTTAGTTAACAAATTGCCAGTTTGAACTCAATGTTCCGCTGGATCGAGCCAGGGAAAGAATTGGGGAAAACAACTGCGTAGTATTTGCTTTTCGCACTAATGAAACTTTTTCTGCTAATGAGTGTTGTCCTAAAAGTCAGTGGCTGATCTGGAGGCATGACAAATAAGTCTGGCACATAAATAATCGGAAAAATGGAAACTGAATGGATGTGCTTACTTTCGCAGTGCTGAAAACTTGTTAAATGATAATTTGCTTATAAAATTAGGAACAAAAGCAGTTTGGCAATAATATCGAAACACCAAACCATCGCCAGACTGATAGAAAGATTCAAATTATGACAATTCATGACTGATCGGAATATTTTCCATTTGCACTAGTGCAAGAGCGAAAGTATTATTCCCGCAGTCCTCAAAATTTATCAGACGATTGTCTGTACTATATATATATGAAAAAAGGCAACCTGGTTGCTATTCACAATTACCGCCTCACCAGACTCACCTACCGCATTAATTGGCCTACAGACTCGCTTGTCAACTTCGCAAATCAGCCAGACTGATACTGACTATATTTCATGATAATGTTAATTAGTATAATAAGTTTCGATAATACGAAAATAAGAGAAACACATTCCCGAAATTGATCTGATTTTCCGATCGACGCCACTGATTTATCAACAAATTCTAACTACACTCACTTTCCATACGTTGACATCTGCCAGACGGTTTTTTTAGTAAGTTTTGTGACAATATTAAGTAATACAAATACTGCGAAAATAACTCATCTGAAGTTTCCACCCATCAAACTCGGCGGAAAATCGCAGCAAGATTGGCAATTTGTTAATTAGCACCTCTTATGGCGCAAAGCCATCGATGTTCACTGACTGCAAAAATAAGTATCTAAAAATGTTCACTGCCTCCTGGACTATAATAGGAAGTTGAGGATAACATTCATTTTCCGTAAGCAGTCATAAAACTACTCGTCTTTCTCCCCTCGTGTGTCCAAAAACCACAGGAAAACATACATTTCCTTTGTAACTACGGTGTTTCAATTTCAAATGCGATCTAAATAACACAGTTGATTCATAGCTATTCAATTCAAGAAGCATGAGCTGTAACTTACTTATCCCGCCTCACACGGTCCGCGAGGATAAGTTGTGCTCCTTAAACACATCATTATTTACATATATAGCAAAAATACATAATGATTTGTATCTCTTGATCGCCTCTCTGTCAAGCAACATGTTTACATGTATCCATTAGGGGCATCATCAGGATCAGGATGTACCAAGGCCTTTTATAGCATCTAGTCAGATGATCTCGTTTTACTAATTTGTAGTTTATGGATTTTTTTGACTGTTTATGAGTCATGTTTGTTTTTCCTTATTTTACAAACTAGACGTGATGACTGTGTAAATAGTATTTACTATGTCAATTTACTGTGCCATTATAATTTATCATGGTCTGAGTAAATACACATGTTATTAGAGTATGGTATCACAGTTTAAATAGCTATTTGATATGCATTTGCATCTTTATTAAAACGGTCTTATTGTGGAAGGGTTCATTGGCTTTTACTGCACAGTTGTGTTCATCAGTTTAAATCGTTGGTAAAAGTGCACATCTCGCAAGTAATTCTATGCAATAGGTGCTAAGCGTACAACATTAGTCCACTTGTCAAATTGTTATCATTAGAAAACTACATAATTATAAAAGAATTTCATGACATTCATTCAACAAATTAATATTAATATATATAAAATATAAATTATTATGCAAAACAAGTTGAAACACGATCAAATGATTTACTACATTAAACCGTTATACGATTATAGCCCTGCTACCTGTAAATTGTCTTCAACTTCGTGTTTCAATGACAAAGAGATGCATAAGTTTACGTTCAATGTTTACTAATCTTATACCGTTCTCTGCATCGTTTCATTTACGAGGGCGTTTTCCAATGCGATTTTCTATAAAACTGTAATCTTGGAAGAAAAATGTTAGATAAAAAAGATGCCTTCGTTCCCTGTCATTGATTGTTCTCAATATACTTGGAATCTATTATATGTCGATAACTTGGAAATCAATTGTGTGATAGAAAGCGAACAAGATTGCAAAAAAACTTCAGAATAACATGATTAATGACTCATGGCTATCTATTCACTTGCTTCTCAATATATTCAAAAATTACTTTTTGGAAACTGTGTGCGAATATCACTCGTGATTTTCAAAGAATAATTGAATGACACAAACTCAAGAATGGACCTAAAAAAAATTTCAAATTCCATTGTTGGCTTCTAAATCCAGATCCGCTCTACTATGAAAAGACAGTGAGGTCACGCCCGATTGTAGGTTCTACTAGCTCTAATTCAATTTAGCTTTTACATTACTACCTTAAATTAAATTTGGGTTTATCATAAACTTGAAACTGTTCCCTTTAGTCCAGTCAACAAAGCCCCAAAAAGGCCAAATAGAGGAAATAATTCGTGTAAAGGCCAATTTAAAAAAAAATAATTTTCTTTTCGAAATAGGTTTAGAATGTCACGAAACATGAAAATTTGAATGGAATGTTTTCTTTCATTATCTATTCCCTTTAGACGGTACGCCCTGTATATTTTCCAGTGAAACCTAACCTAACCTAACCATTTCTTCGGTGGCAGTAGCTTCAGCTATCTACCAAATTTGTCTCTTCTCCGTCAAGCAGTTTATTAGATAATGCACTAAGAGGCAGACCGACCGACCGACCGACCGACGGACGGACGGACGGACGGACAGACAGAGACGAAATGGAAAATCATATTTTCGTAATCTACATGATCTGAAACATCAAACTCCGAAAAAATCTCGGAGGTTCTCGGATAAAACACTTTCCTTCGGTATGCGATTTTTCCACCCTCTGTATCTCATAAAGCATTGATTCTAAAAAAAAAAAAAAAAAATGAATTGGAACTTATTTGTTCGAAATCTCATTTATTTCAATATTGTTTAAAAATACTTTTTCGCTAGAGGGCGTGGTTATCGAGTTATAACTAGAGAAACGTGAAAAGGGAACTTTTCAAAAACTCCCCCCCCCCCCAGACCATCCACTGATTAGGACTTTTAGTATGTTGTTCTGGGCACTGCCCCCAAAATATACAGAAGTCGACAACTACACGAATTATTTCCCCTATTTTTTCTTCGTTGATTGGACTTACATCTTTATGTAAAATTAAACGGCAGCACAAAAAGGAGAAGAGGCAGAGATAAAACACAAATAAAACTCACCTCATCAGCTTCGTCTTGTAAAGTTCTAAACCTCCCTAATTCTTTTAGTCTCTCTATCCTTTCTTGCTTGAGTTGTTCTAATCTTTTTGTAACTCGCTCGACGGCATTATATGAGTCATACGCGAAACTAGCACTTCGTTTCACATCTTTACTGCTGGCTAACCACTGGCTTCGCTCTGCCAAACTCGTCAAAGTCTTGTTTCCCTCTCTTTTTAATTTTTGGACATTTTCCGATTCCAAAGCCTTCGTTATTTGCCTGAAAAAGAAAATTTCTTTAGTAAATTAGTTATCTCGAGCTAATTTGGAGATCTTGTTAGCCAAAACATAGTATAGGAAACAAAATACTATCAATATGGTAAGCTGGTTCCTAAGTATTTGGGTAATAGTTTTTCTTAGATATTTTAATTATAATGTCAGTTAATTTACATTTTGAGTTTGCAATTTTCGTCCATTATGAATACGATAATATCGCATAAAACAATTAGGGAATCTGCTAGTGTGTATGTTAAGATAAGATAATTTTAATTTTCTCTTTATTTACTTTATCAACGCAGAGGGGAATTCAGAAAATTTTTATTAGCGAAGTGTGGAACAATTCATGATTAATGTCACATTTTACATAATTCAAATACAATTTTGGTATCTTAGGAATTTAATAAGTGAATCACTTATTAAATTCCTTATCTTGAACAGACGTTCTTAAAAACGACATTTTTGCTGTACTGACAGTAAGATAGGCAACAAAAATATAATTCACTCATAAGTACTACTTGTCTAGCAAAGGCACACATAATAAATTTTATTAATTTAATACTCTTCACTCACAGATCATGCAAGATTTAACAGAATGTAGTATAGGTTAGAAAATCTATCATAAGACGCATATGTTTAATTAAAATCCGCTGCTTTTGATAGCCTAAGAGCGGGTAACATCAAAAGTAGGTACCGTCATCGCGGATTTTAAAAATAAAGTGAAAATTGACTGCAGAAAACCATGCATACAAAATGAGCCCGGTATGACGAAGTTTCTCTTGCGGGAAGTATTTTTAATTAAATTAATTATTATTAAAAACCAATAATGTTTTACCATTATCGCGGAAATTCATTTCAATTAGAGCATTCTTTAGGAAATTTGATGCTCTTTCAGAAAAACCTGGTATGACGACCTCTACTCTGCCCAAAATGTCTGTCATACCTATTTGCAGGAGGTGATAGGTAAAACTTTGTTACCTACCACCTTCTTCAAATAGGTAGGACAGACTTTTTGGCAGAGAAGAGGTCGTCATACCAGGTTGTTCTGAGAGAGCATCAAATTTCCTAAAAAATGCTCTAATTAAACTTTGTAATCTCCCAAGTGATTGAATTATTGCCGGAAATTTTTCAAGTACACGAATTTTTTGAAAATTATCCCGAGTCGCGAAGCGACGAGGGTAATTTAGTGCAATTAATTCAAGCACGCGGGGGATTCGGTAAGAAAATTTCACACGAAAATAAATTAAATAAACTCCAATTTCAACTGACATTAAGATTATTCTAAGACATAACAAGGTATAAGATTAGTAGGCCATGAATGGGTCTGGTTGACAAAGTGACAGAAACGCATCGGAATTAGTAAGTAGTGTTGTGCCAAAAGTTAAAATTATAAGAGTTATTTGAAAATGGAATACATATAATAGATATCTTTTCCACCCATTTTAGTTTCAAAAAATTACTGAAAACTAACCTAACCAATAACAAGCATGACATGTGTGTCAGCCACACAGTCACAAAACAAAGGTCACAAACTTCTCGTCTAGGGGTCTATCAGGGCATTTTTCTGAAGCAGAACATAAGGAACAAAGCTAACCTACTGACCTATTACTTAATTTTCGTCTCTTCCAAAAAATCAATTAGATAATCAAACATATTTTTCTTATTTAAAGATAACAGATGAAGTATATTAAATGGTGTCGATATTTTACCATTTTATATTATGTTATTATATAGCTTAGCAGATGCTTCTGTGTGCTTTTTACATTAAAAAAATATTTGATCTAGGTCGCCCGTAATGTTACAATATTCACAAACATCAGAATTGTAAACGTTTATTCTAAACAAATGTGCAGGGTAGCATGCATGACCAAATTTTAAACGTATAATCGCTTTAACATATTTTCTTGAACACTTGTATTTTTTGTGCCAAAAGTCATGAGGCAGGAGAATACTTAGTTACAAAAATCGCTTATTTGACCCGAATGAATATTTTTTAGGTTTGTTTAGCCATTCTAAACGAAAAAGGTCTCTTGTAATTTTTTCGTAAAGTTGACCGTTTCTGACTCATGAACAATTCAATATTTGAAAAAACGCAAAAACGGTAATTTTCAAGGTTGAAATACAATATTAAAAAATGAATTTGTTGAGTTCGCCAAAGTTCTTACACAATCTTTGAACATCCATTAACAAACTCCTGAAGAGTAAGTGCAGATTTTTTCATTTTAAAGCTTAAATTTTTAATAGACGTTTTTAGCAGGGCACGCGCTCTTTCAATTATTTATAAGTCGGAAACGGGCAACTTTACGAAAAAATAACAGGAGACATTGTTTTGTTTAAAATGACCAAGAAAACCTAATAAAAATTCGGGTAAAAAGAGCAATTTTTGTAATTTGATTAAACTATTTTTTTTTAAACAAATTACAAAAATCGGTTATTTTGACCAAAACGATTTCTTTTAGATTTTGAACAAAGAAGGTCTCCTGTAATTTTTCCGTAAAGTTGACACTTTATAAACAATTGAAAGAACGCGCGCCCGGCTAAAAACATCTATTTAACAATTAAAAATTTAAGCTTTGGAATGAAAACATCTGCACTTTTGTTAATGGATTCAGAGATTGTATAAGAATTTTGGCGAACTCAAAAAATGCATTTTTTAATACTGTATTTCAATCTTGAAACTGACGTTTTTGCGTTTTTTTCAAAGAATAAATTGTTTATAAGTCGGAAACGGTCAACTTTACGAAAAAATGACAACAGATCTCTTTTATTTAGGATGACCAAAAAACCTCATTCTGGTAAAAAAGCGATTTTTGCAAAGTCTAACATACCAGCATGGACTGGGGTTGTACAGAGTAACTGGACCACGACGGTCAAGGGCAACATCGTTTTTTATGAAGGTTAAACCCTCAGGTAGACAATAAAAAAGACAGAATGCATCACTCATATTTAGCAAACGAAAATATTCTGAGCACCTGCACTATACAGGGTGTCTCACCGTGAACTGAATCGATCGATATAGAGAAAATTACGCATCAGAAATTTTTGAAAATTTAGATAGTTACTAATGTCGGTGTGGCCAATCCAACTAAAATAATTAGAAGCATAGGGTACGTCCGGTTATACCGGAAGTCGATACCAACTTGCTTATTTTAAATGTAACACCCCATATATTTTCGACTTTTCGAGATGACAACAAAATTCTGAGTTTAGGCATGTCTCACATCCTATATCTAAACCCAGTAGTTTGGAAGATATTTGACATTTTATAAAAAATTTGACAGGTGCAACGGTTTGCAAGAACCGTTATAGCTTTTTCTGTGTAGCACATCCTCATTTGCTCTTTGGCACGGAGAAAGAACACAAGGAGAACTACGTTCTACAACTGAAATAAATTCAATAGTATCGTACCAAGTGTTCCGTTTTTCGCGTTACATTTTGTCAACTTCAAACCGCGAAAACTTGTTTAGGTCAAATGGAACACCCTGTATTTTTTTACGTCAAGTTGTGTAATATTGAATTCCCTTTTTTCTGATATTTGCTACTCGATATCCATAAAAACGGAAAAGAATACTAACACTGTAACATGCGTATTAATCGAATTGAAGATATGGCATGAACTAAAATAGCAGAAATAGGATCAATTTAAAACATGATTCCATTTTAATTTAATAATTGCTCAAAATTCCGCCCTCGAACCTTGATACATTTTACGCTCTTCTAATCCTATGATATGTTTTGAAATGCATTTCTTACTCTCTGCATACAATCTTCAATGGTTGTTAATGGGCTCTCATAAACATTATTTTTAATAGTTTCCCAAATAAAATAATCCAAAACTGATAAGTCGGGCGAGCGAGGAGGCCATAAGAAAGGTCCATTATTGGCAATCCATTGATTATAAAAAGTATCTTGTAAATAATTATTAATTAAATATGCGTTATGTGGGGAGCACCGTCGTGCTGATAAAAAATGTTTCTATGTCCGGCGAAAGGTAAATTTTCTAAAAAGTTATTATTCAAACTTTGTAAGATATTCAGATACCTTTCACCTAAAAAAAAAAAAACAAAAATTTACCTACACATATTAGCAGAAGATAAAATTTAATTTACCGTTTAAATTTTCCTGATAAAATTGTAATGCCACTACTCTATCGTTTCTTATGGCACAATAAACATTAAATTGCCAACTTTCCTGAAAGTTTAGCTCTCTGAACATATGAGGATTTGAGTCACTTCAATAATGCGAATTGTGTCTATTAAAAAGTCCATTTTTAGTAAATTTTGCTTCATCTGTCCATATAATATTTCCCAAATAAGAATCGTCACCCTCAGACCTTATTAGAATAAACTCACAAAAATTCTGTCTTCTTAGGAAATCTGTTTCTTTTAATCCTTGAACCATATGGAATGAAAACGGGTGAAACTTATGTTTTAATAAAATTCTGTGAATTGAGTTCTTGCGTAGTTCCGATTCCAGAGCAGCTTGCTTTAATGATATCCTTGGAAAGATATGAAAATATCCCAGAATGACTATTTCAATGTTTTCGTCATCAACAATAGGCTTTATTCTTTGCACTTTTGCCTTATCAGAGCCATAATTTTTAAAATTTTCCAGTATGCGTTTTATAGTGTTTGGTGACGGTTTCCGTTTTTCTGGATATCGAGTAGCAAATGTGCTGCTAAATCTTGATATTACCTTATCACATTCTCCATAAATAATGAACAAATTTAAAAAGTCTTCGTGGGTGTAATTTAAACGTGCTGGCATTTTTTGACATAAGATAATGACGGATTGTTTCTAATCACGGCTATTTTGATGAAATGATTACAACAATTCATGAATTTCTAATAAAATCGCAAATATTTCAAAAAGTTGAAAACTTTAATCCCTCAATATCAGAAAAAAGGGAATTCCATTTTACACAACTTGACGTAAAAAAATACAGGGTGTTCCATTTGACCTAACCAAGTTTTCACGGTTTGAAGTTGACAAAATGTAACGCGAAAAACGGAACACTTGGTATGATATTATTGAATTTATTTCAGTCGTAGAACGTAGTACTCCTTGTGTTCTTTCTCCGTGCCATCTTATTCGTTATCAGAAACTCGCTAAAGCAGAACTTAAATAAGATAGTGTTCACGTAACAGGAAAATAAAACTTCCCTTTTTAAAGTTTCAATTATTACAGCCGTAACTTTATTTTCGGACGAAATTAGGAGTTAATTAAGCTAGAGAAGACAGGCTTATCATTTAGAATTAATCACTTGACTTCAGACAGTTTACTTCGGACTCAAAATCAAACAATAATTGATTTAAAAATAAAAGAAGTTCAATTTTAGACGAATTTGATTCATGAACGATTCAATAAATAATAAAATTTACATAGATAACTAAATCACAGTTTGCTCAACATATAAAAATATTAATTCTAAGTGGAACGACTGTCTTCCTTCAGATTAATTAACTCTTGATTACGTCCGAAAATAAAGTTATGACTAATAATTGGTACTTCAAAAAGGAACATTTTATTTTCTCATGTTATTGAAATTCGGTATTGGTGACTTTTTGATAACAACGAATAAGATTATGAGAGTAGTCAACAGATAAAACATTGCCCAATATCTTTTTTTTGAAAAATTACATTCATTTTTCTTCATAACGACGAACGCCGCTGGTGGATTTTTAAATATTTTACCGTTACACAATCTCCCGAGTGGTAAGTACCTTGCACCCAAATTTTAAAAAAAGTCGGATATTTAATAAGGGAGCTGTGATATGGGACTCATGAAAAGTGAGACATACTGTACAGTGTACATACAGGGTGTAACATAATGGAATGTCATAAATGAAGGAGCGTATTCCTTGTACAAATTTAAGAATATTTTGTCATATAAACAATTATCATTAGAGCCTCTGTTTACAAGATATAGGGCGTTGTAGTTTTCCAAAATACAATTATTTCCCTATATATCTTTTGAACAAATGTGGACATTTATCTGGAAATTTGGGTGTAGAATACATGAGTAGTATTGTATTTAAATTTTAAAAATGAAGCCCCAGCTTTAACCAGTGACGTAG
Organism: Stenurella melanura; assembly: GCA_963583905.1. Taxonomy (NCBI): domain Eukaryota; kingdom Metazoa; phylum Arthropoda; class Insecta; order Coleoptera; family Cerambycidae; genus Stenurella; species Stenurella melanura. The sequence goes on along the minus strand of OY757309.1, from coordinate 233,316,359 downwards.
ATTTGAAGTATGTAGGGTACCTTTTTTCATGAAGTTATGGCACGCCACTGAGCCAAATTTTTTTTATCCTTTTTGGATTTAAAATTCAATTTTGAAAAACAATGTTCTCTTGACATTTTTGCGTATATTTAAAGGTTTTAAAGTTATTGCAGGAATTTCTTTTTTCGTTTATCTTTGCTAATTTTTGTTTAAATTAAAAATTAAAATTTCTGATGCGTTTGTTTTTTTTATATTTGGCACCGGTTAAAGCTGGGGCTTCATTTTTTAAATTTAAATACAATACTAATCATGTATTCTACACACAAAATTTCAGGTAAATATCTACATTTGTTCAAAAGATATATAAGGAAATAATTGTATTGTTGAAAACTACAACGCCCTGTATCTCGTAAACGAAGGCTCTAATGGCAATTGTTTATATGACAAAATATTCTTAAATTTGTACGAGGAATACGCTCCTTCATTTATGACATATCATTATGTTACACCCTGTATACATCAAATCTCCAGTTTTTGATCACTCATTAGCTTGGTTTACTTATTTACCCCTATTTACCATGCAACCATTCAACAAACTAAGTTCAATATATATAATATAGTTCCAGATTTCATCATCACACATACGTGTACCAAATTTCAAGGTAATACTTTATTACTCCCATATCTACGTAGTGAGGTGGAAGAAACAAATTTTCAATTTTTTTTTCCGTTGGAATAGAATTAGAATGTTATGAACAACGATATTTTAAATTTAAGCTAGAAAAAAAATTTCTTTCTGCCTGTCTGTCGGTCGGTCGGTCAGTCTGTCTGTCACTTTTTCCTTGCGCACGTTTCCTCTAGAACGGTTTAAGTTATTGACTTGAAATTTGGTACACGCGTATATTTTAACAAGATCTCGAACTAGATTATACTTTGAACAAATTCTGATGAAGGGTTGGAGGAAAATGGGGAAAAATAAACTGCTAAAAGTCAAAAACTTGAGATTTGGTTCATACAGTAAAAGCCTCACATACTTTTAATATTTGCCATCCCCTACAACCACCCCTCTCCAATATTAAAAGGGTTAAGAAAATAAAATTGCGAAATTCACTTGGAAATTAGTACACACATATATTATAACAACATCTGGAAGTAGGTTAAATTTTGAGATGATTACGTTGAACGGGTGGGAGAAATAGCGATGAAAAGGGATAAATAAGTAAAGCAAGTTAGTAAACTTGAACCTTGGTACACGTATGTATTATAACGAGGCTGCTTTGCGTTAATTTGTAAGCGGAAGTGAGGCTAGTTCGAAAATTTGGATTTTTATTAGGACCCCAAACTTTAAAATATAAGAAATCAGAACTGCCGATCTTTTGCAAAGCAAATAATTTTTCTGATCCCCTGCTACCGAATTATAACAAACTAGTTGATATCTAATTGTAGTAGGTTTATGAATTAGTGATATGCCCTGGGTACAAACCTCGTGAAATGTGGAGTTGCGGTACAATTGAACTTACTTTACGTTACCAAAATAAAATGGAGATACTGTGGTGGAAAGAAACCTGGACTAATTTCCTAAAAAAAAAGTCCTCTTGTAATTTTCTTGTATATGCCATGGTTTTCGATATTGAGACAAATTGCAAAATTTGTATTTTTAATGCGCGCGAATTTTCGTTTATTTGAATTTTTTGTGCGTGGCCTATAGAGAAAATTGAATTGCTCGAAAACCAAACAAGCTAGGAAGAAAAATCAAAATGAATTTTAAAGGGGATATAAAATACTCTACTGTTTCCATTTTTGATGGCTATTGATAATTATTAGTATATAAAAATAACAATATAATATAGTTATCTATTAATTTTTTGTGTATATAACTATTCACAGGCCCATAAATAAAACTGACATTAATATAAGTTATAAATGCATTATCTTTTAATTCAAGGTAGTACTTCAATGCAGAAAAAGCTAGGAATAGAAATATTTACATTTACACCAGCATGTTGAAGTTAGCCAAAAAAAATCCAAAAAACGCTGCATATTCAATTTTTTATATTTATTTATGCAATTCCTTAAATATTAAATTATAAGAAACAAAAGGTATATGATATACGAACTAAAAAAAAAAAAAAATGAGCCAAATTTTCAAGATGTTTTGGGTCTTTTTTTATTTTTAGGAAACAATAAAAAATAGGCCAAAATTTGGCTAACTTCAACATGCTGGTAAATTTGTAAATATGAATATTTTTATTCCTAACTTTTTCTACATTGAAGTACTACCTTGAACTAAAAGATAATGCATTTATAATTTATATTAAAGTCAGTTATTTTTTATGGGCCTGTGAAGAGTTAGAGGTAACTTTATTATATTGCTATTTTTATATGCTAATATATATCAATAGCCATCAAAAATGGAATCACAAGAGAGTATTTTATATCCCCTTTAAAACCCACTTTGATTTTTCTTCCTAGCTTATTTGGTTTTCGAGCAATTCAATTTTTCTATAGGCCGCGCGCAAAAAATTTCAAATAAACGAAAATTCGTACGCATTAAAAATACAAATTTTGCAATTTTCTTCAATATAGATTTTCTCGAAAACACAAGAGAGTATTTTATATCCCCTTTAAAACCCACTTTGATTTTTCTTCCTAGCTTATTTGGTTTTCGAGCAGTTCAATTTTTCTATAGGCCGCGCGCAAAAAATTTCAAATAAACGAAAATTCGTACGTATTAAAGATACAAATTTTGCAATTTTCTTCAATATAGATTTTCTCGAAAACACAAGAGAGTATTTTATATCCCCTTTAAAACCCACTTTGATTTTTCTATCTAGCTTATTTGGTTTTCGAGCAATTCAATTTTTCTATAGTTCGCGCGCAAAAAATTTCAAATAAACGAAAATTCGTACGCATCAAAAATACAAATTTTGCAATTTTCTTCAATACAGATTTTCTCGAAAATCATGGCACATACAAAAAAATTACAAGAGGACTTTTTTTTGAAAATTACTCCAGGTTTCTTTTTTATGATGAGCAATTTTTTTATATCTTCAACGGTTAACAAGTTATCAGTAAAATAAGGCTTTTTTCACAGAAGAGGTGGTTTTTTGGAGAGGTTGCGCGGCACCCCCAGAACTGATTTTTGTAGTTTTTTTTATGTATAATCCCTCCACTAACAGTTACTGCAGGAAAATCTCAGATAACATTTTCTGTTATGGAAATTTTCATAATTGTTAGAGTAGTATGTATACAGAACTAAATTTTGAAGTAAAAAATAATAAATGTTGGACATAATATTAAATTGTGGATAATAGCTTTGCAATCATTACCATGTCTGGTATTTAATGAAATGTAATAATCGCAATATGAATGGTAGCATTTTGAGAACAAACACTTTCAGGAATGCTTGATTTTCACAATCAATCAATCAACTAGGTAATATCTTGACTATATTGATGCATAAATATCAGAATATCAGACTGACAAATTACGATTAAGATGACAAGATTAGACACAATTTCAATATTCAGACATAATTAAGTTTATTATTCAGATATACGTAACTTAGCGAAATGTAGCAGTTTAAAAATGTACTTCTAGAATCTAGTTCAATAGTCCGCACCTGACAATGCTATCTGGTGTTTACATAATTTAACACTAATATAAATAATATTAGATATGATTTGCTTATCTACCTGCACTGGTGGTTTAGAAATCTCCGTGTAATTTGATGGGGTACGTCCTCGTTTCTCAACTGCGACAATATGGACAGCAAACTTTTCGCAGCAGTTCGGCAAGCCGCCTGAAATGGTTCCAATTGCTTAAAGAATTCCACCCATTCGAGCTGGTCGTGTGTGCATGTGCCACCACAACTCGCAGGGGCTTCTTCTCGGCTGATGTATTTCTTCAATGAAGGCTCTTCTGAGATAAAAACCACCTGGAAAGGATCACCGTTATATATAATACAACTAATTTTGGGTTCAGCAGGAACCACATTTTTGGGAATATTACATCAAATTTCTTTTCGGTTAATGCACGTATAAGTATATCTCTTATCCTTCTCGAAGTGAAGATGTTTAAACTCACTAGTTAATAATATTAATTTTCAATAAAAGTATTCCATTTTAGAGCAGTAAACAATGTCATGGTTCTACATGGATAAACAAATTAGTTGCAACGAACAACACAAGGATGCGCGCAGCTAACGATACGGTAGACTATCTATGGATGAGTGTTTCGTTGGAACGATCAATAGAAAATCAATTTTGCATGAATTTAGTAGTTCATATTTGTCATAGATCAAAATATTCCGATGGCACACAATAAGTCGTATAGCGTGTCCCAATTTATGTCATACTTTCGTGATTATGATAGAGATGTTATTTAAATTTTAAGAAGTATACAGGGTGTCGCACCGGAAACTGAATTTATGCATATAGGGAAAAGCATGTAACAATTTTTTTTTTAAATCATGGGAATTGAATAGAAGAGATCGCCAGAAATTATTGGACCATGAAATGGACCATTGGAGAAGAAGTATGGACTTTGTTACGACTTATTTCATTTTGTAATGAAAGCGACGGGCAATATGTACATACATATTTTAGAGCTAAAATCATAATTATAAATTTTAAAAATTACTATCAAATCCATATTCATAAAATTAAAAAAAAAAAATTAATTAGACCGCGTTAGGAATGATAGAATACGCAGATTCATGAACGTGAAAGAATGTGTCCTAGACACTTGATACCAAAAAACTAATATGGTATGGACACTTCCAACGCATGGAAGGCTATAGATGGCCCATAAAATTATAGAGCTAGATACCACCAGAACGCAGATGGAGAAGGCCACCAATAACCTGGAAAAATGATGTGGAAACCGTGGATGCCAAGACACTTCAAGAAAGAGATAGGTAAAATAGGAATTATTGGAGATTCAGAGAAGCAGCAAAGTCCGTAGAAACCTCGTATTTGAGTTTCTGTTAAACTTTGTTAATTTCTTGTTAGTAGTAATATTAGTGTGTTTATAAAACTTTAATACTTTAATTACTGGAATAAATAAATACTAAAAATGAATATTTGTTTTACAAAAAGTTGTATATAGGCTAAGTTTACAATTCTAAACATTTCTCGTAATGAAATTTTTCGAATAAATAAAGGCTTATTACAGGCATATTAGCCATTTAGGGTAACATAAATTAATAAAAGTATCATATCCGGGATTTAAATAGGTAATAACCTGAAGAATAAAATGATACATTCTTTGCACTTCCAAGTTCCGGGAAAATTCAAAAAAACTTGGAAAAACTTTTTGATTTTCGGTTTTTTTGCTCTAGCAGCCAAAATAATAAAAATAGAGAAAAAAAGTTCTCAAGAAAAGTTGAAGCTCGTCTCTTTCTCTACTAAAAAGGTCTTTAAAAATGTTTGTCTTACTTAAGCCGTTTAGAAGATAAATCGAGTTTTCCACTTATAGTTTTAAGCCGCTTCGAAATGCGCGAAACATGAGAATTCTCCGGGAATTTCATACGACCGGGCTCATCGATCGATAATTCTTAGTATTCAGTGCCCCTAAAAAAATGAAAATAACATAAAATGTAGAGAAAAGTCTCAGCTTTAATATGGAACTAATCACAAAATTCATACAAAATTTTATCATAGAGAAAAAATGTCAGAAGATGGCTTAGTAAACTTTGTACAATAGATCCACAGATTTATTCATCTTTGCCGGGAGTCGTTAGAATGATAATTCATGTTGCTTATATATTCTTATATAATGATATATTAATCCAATTAACATTTTATTGCAATTACTTTTGTTGGAAAAATATGCCTTGCGATCAAAGTAGAGGGTATATTTCTCATCGATCAATCACCTCCAAATTTTGGAGTTCAATTCGCTATATCTTAATTAATAATAATAGCACAGTGTCAATTTTCGGATTATAAGTACAATCACACCAAATTCTTTCGAATGACTTTAGAGTCTTTTAAATGTGTGCAGTAGTTTTTGAATTTGTCTACATTATTCCCACACGTTCAGAAAATGCACAGTCAAACATATTCAACTTATTTGTTTCTTAACATTCTTCAATGAAATTTTCACGAAATGTAGACTAAAGTGCGTGGAATCGAATCTATGCAGTAAAAAAGCACCCATTGTTACGGGAGAAATAGGCAGGATGCATAAAACTCAAAGATATGAATAAATCAACTGTATAAAAGTTTATTAAGCCATCTCCAACACTTTTTTCTCTGCGATAAAAATTTGTATGAATTTTGTGATTAGTTCCACATTAAAGCTGAGACTTTTCTCTACATTTTGTGTTGTTTTAATTTTTTTAGCGGCTCTGAATAGTAAGAATTATCGATCGATATTTCTGGTCGTACGAAACTCCCAGAGAATTCTCATTTTTCGGGCATCTCGGAGCGGCTCAAAACTATAAGTGGAAAACTAGGTTTATCTCCTAAACGGCTTAAGCAAGACAAAAATTTGTAAAGACCATTTTTGTAGAGAAAGAGACGAGCTACAAATTTTGTTGAAAACTTTTTGCTGTATTTTCATTATTTTAGCCGCTAGAGCAAAAAAAAACGAAAATTAAAAAGTGTTTCCAAATTTTTTCGAATTTTCCCGGAACTTGGAAGTGCAAAGAATGCATCATTCCATTCTACTGGTTATTACCTACTTAAATCCCGGAGATGATTCTTTTATTAATTTTTTTTATAAAATTTTGCCATCATTGCCTGTACCAGCTACTATGTTCATGTATCACTTTTGAGAAATAAAATCAATTCTTGGCATTTAAGAAAAATGTCAAAGATGAGAGTTAATCCAAGTAACAATTTAAATGCCTTTTAGATTTATTTAGGTTTCATCAGTGTTCTATAATGGCCACCGCATAAACCACTGATTTATACCAGATTTATTAAAGGCCAAATGCACATAGAGATAGTTTTGTCTTAAAGAAACTTTCAAAAGGCCTTCAAGAATTTACATTAAAACTAAATTATCTATTAGTCTCTATTAGCTCATGACTGACTTATCAAGGTATCTGTCGAGCCTTCAATAAAACTTTATACCTATTAAGTTCAAGTTAGGGGGATCAAATTTTATAGAGAGCAAATGTTGTAGTTTAATCATTGCTTTATGACATTAATTTGAAGTGCTTGTTAATGCTGGACTACAAATCTAATATGAAATCACTAAGTTTCAGATCGAACCTTTATAAAACCAACTGACCGCTAGATTTTAACGAAGCAAGTAAACATCTGTAATAAATCAGTCTTAAACATAACAGGATTTGGATTACCTTTGCCCAGACTATGTTTTAATATAGGTACTTTTAAAACTGTGATAAGATATATACATATTCGTCGGCATTTTGTCTGTGTATGACGTGCCTGTGGGATGGTCTCGGCAAACTGACTTTTCATGTTACATTATCCGAGCACCATAAATTCAATAGGTTTTAAATCGGTTGTGTTATGTGCTCAAATAGTCTAAAATTGGATTTAAGATAAGCCTACAAGTTTTAAAAAATTGATTGTCCAATGAGGCTTAAGATACACGTTTACAAGAATAAATCGACATACTTAAAGAGCAGTAGGTAATGTACTTGGCATTTTAAGACAAAACATGTTTGAAGTAGAATTATTCACAGCTTATAGAATTTATACATACAGCCGCCATTTTATTTCCAGTCGTCGAGGAGTATAATGGTCAGCCATACTGGGAATTTCCCAAATTGAACAAAAAAATGCAATTTTCATTTAATAAAAATGTTTTATAGAAACAATTTACATATACTAAACTATATTATGGGCAGATACTAAAACTCCCTTTTAATTTCTAAGTTACAAAAAAAATCAATTATTTACATATTTTCTAAAAATTGTGTTTTTAGGGAGTGCACGAATTTTTAAGGTCTAATACATGTTTTACAGTAAACTTAGTTGACAATTTTAGTCCATATAAGTAGTGCCATCAATTCATTACTAGTAGTCCATCTTTAACTGTTTTTCAGAACGGTTCTTAGTAGTCCCCAATTGACCATTTTATAACTTTTATATATAACTATAGCGGCCCATAGTGCATGTAGAATAGATTTATTTGTGTTTATTTTTACTTCACATAAAAGTCCGCTCAAAGCATTTGTGTGTTTTTTAAGTTTTGATATAGTGCATATCCAAAACTAAGTATGGTTTTATAAAAAATTTCAGATATTATTATTCTCTGAGTACAGCTATAGATAATTTATTAAAACTTGAAAGTTTTAATAGTAGTTTTAAAAAGAGGATGTAGATGGGCTTCTGTACTCTAAAGGTTTTAAGTCGGCTTCATATAGTCCTTCTAAACTATTTACGTTCATAACTAATCTTGGAAATAAGTTTTTAGGATAACGTATAGATTACTTTAAAACTGCAAGTGTTACTTGGTAAGGAAAATCATGTGATTGTTGTTGGCCACGTCATTTGGCGTTATTTTTTAAACAAGAACTATTAATAAAATTAGGATTGAAGATTGATTAACAAACACTTTTTCATAATATGATGTCCACTTTACTAATGACCAGTGTATATAACAGCCTTTAAAGCTTTAATTTAACAAAAAAAAATATCATAGGAGCCGACATTTTGTCAACAGTGTAACGAGCGGCAATCGCTATTCTCAATTATTTGAATAGCTACTTCCATTTGTGGTTTCAGCACTCATATTTCTTTGTGATCCTTAGATATCAACTTACATTTGCTGGCCTGAGAACTGATGATCGTCAAGGACAATGGCCTTTGAAGAAATTTGAAATACGATTTTTCCCCAAAAAAATTGGGAGTTTCTTGAAAGGATGTGTTGAGTTTACCATAATTTTATCACCTTTTTTCTTCCCAGAACTACCATTGAAATTGTCCTGGGTCAAGGAACTACTTCAAATTCATAAACAAACACATAACGAGTTTATTTAATTGTCTCCCTACAAAACCACGTTTGCTGACTATAGTAAAATTCATTTCCTTTATTTATTTCTTTATTTAGCAGTAGTAAAAGAAAGAACTGCATAGGTTAAAGATCCAGTAAAGTACACAACAAACAATAATGCTAACTGTTGTATTAATATGGGAAGGGATACCCCCACACTCCCCTACAGTCCCTTGCCGACGTTCATCCAGCTAAACCTTTAATCTATGATATTTACATGTTCTCATGTTATGAATACAGATTATCAATGTTTATTACATCCATAGGAGCACCGGGAACAGCGCACGTGATGACGACAACAAATTAAACATAAATATTAACGGAACAGTATGAATCTGACTTTATAGAGCCAGCAAATACAAGAATTATGTGGGAAAGTGAAAAGTCATTCAGGCCCAAACTATATGGGATATTAGGAATAACTACTTACTGTGAATTAACCATGTATAATTGTACACGAAAACGACCTGACACCGTGCCGTTTTCAAATAAATAAACAACAGTAATAATATTATGGCAAGCCTTCCGTGTAGTAATGCATTTATTTGTTTTGTGAGAAGCATCCTTGTATGTTTGTAATTAAGGACAAATTTGCTATGGCTAATAACTGTTTGCAAGGACATTAGTAATTTAATTTATATGTCTGGTGAGCACAATAACCATTATACTCTTCGCCGATATACTTCACTTTTTATATAATTGTTGCACATTCTATGGGATACTTTTCACAGTTCTTTTTGTAAATAAAGCTAATCTTAGACATTTTGTGTTTAACTACAAAACAAACAAACAATATTTTTTTTATAATGAAATAATTAAGAACTTGTTTATTTATTGATCGATATTGTTCAATCGGGCCTTCCTTTAGCCAACACTAACTTACTGTCCAAATTTCAATACAATCGGACTTTTCGTTTTTAAGTTATTGTGCTGACAAGAACCGCGGCGGACGGGCGGACAGAGAGACGGACGGACATTTTGAAAGTTGTTCAGAATTCGATAACCCCAACACAATGATACGATTTTTTTTTCTACGAGCAGTATTACCGGATGTGCCGATCGAATGCAGTATACTTTTCGTTTGGTATTTGCGAAGAGTATAATAAGCCATTCAAAGACAGTTGAGTAGGTCGTAGGTCATATGCTCGCATGTCAACTTTCCAAGCTTATTTCAACAGATAGATTAGTCGCCAATTACTTACAAATCTGATAAAAAAATCAGAAAATTCAAAATGGCTTACCTTAAGTGGAGCGAATTTCAAATAATAAATTTACAGTTCCTTTTCATATTTCGAGACTCTCTTACCTTTTTTTCGAGATACAATAACTTAAGAATCATAAATAATTTAATATTTTTAAGGTTTAAATAGTTTAAATATAACTGAAACATACAATAATATGGGGGTATTAGCTCAATCAACCTGTCACGATTTAATGTTAAATTTACCAAAATTAATACCCGGAAACAAAAAATATGGTTGTATAGAAGAAAAAATTCTAAGAAAGATTTGCGTTTCGATGGACTCGATCTGAAGTGGCCAACGTAACCTAAAAAATTGGAGATGATGAAAAAAACAGTTTTTCGTAAATAACAAAAAAAACGATGACTGATGAAAAAAATTGAATGATAAAGTTGTAGGTGCTAAATAGATCTTTCAATTGCTATTTTCTTAATTATCAATTGCGATAACACTTTTCAAGATATATCGAGAAAAATCGGCTTTCTTGTTTTCCCTGTATCTTTTCCAAATTTACGTTTAAATCCTTACTATCAACTGCAAGTATAGCTCATGGCAAGCCAAAAAAGCAAGTTTTTAAAAAAGTTTAAAACATCTTTTATTATTCGAGATACATCGATTTTTCGAAAAAAAGACGTTCTCGAAAATCGGTTAGTCTTGCTCAAAGGAGGGTTCTACACTAACTATCTTGGGCTCATTTTCTTTCTAAAGAGATGTCCTATCATGCTGTGTAAGTGTAATAATTGCATTATTTTAGGTTATGTTTTCTTAAAATAAGTTTACAGAAATGACATACGGGAATCGATTACTGACAACTTTTAACGAATTCACAAAAAAAAAATTGTCTACGACTTTCTGGAAATCAGAGGAAACTGAAATTGGCAGAATTATTAAAAAGAATAAACCCAAACAAACCCAAAAATGCAATTAAATTAAAGCCATTTATTTACCCTTAAAATTAATAAAACCACTTCAATTCTTTTTAAGTATGATAGTACAACTCTTTATAGAAAAATGAGCCCAAGGTCGTTACTGTAGAACCCTCCGTTGAGGAAGACTAGCCAATTTTCGAGAACGCCTTTTTTCGAAAAATTGATATATCTAGAAAAATAAAAGATATTTTAACATTTTTCAAAAACTTGCTCTACGTTTTTTTTCGATGGATTTCGAAAAGTATTATCGCAATTGATACTTTAAAAAAATAGCAATCGAAAGATCTTTTTAGCACCTACAACTTTCTCATTCAACTTTTTTCGATTGGAGTTATAGGTTTTTTTTATTTATGAAAAACTTTTTTTTTTCAACTTATTCAATTTTTTAGGTTAAGCTCGCCACTTCAGATCGATTCCATCGAAACGCAAATTTTTCTTAGAATGTTCTCTTCTATACAACCATATTTTTTATTTCCGGGTATTAATTTTGGTATACATTTCTACTTATTGATTGGGCTATAACTATTTTTTATTTATTAACATTCATTTCATAATAAGAATAATACAAGAATATGAATATATTAACTATATCTTTAACATTTTATTAGGTGGCTCGTAATTATCTTCTTTGCTAATTTTGGCATCTTCTCCATTGCTACCTTTTTCAGATTCAACGTTTCCTTCTTATTGTAAATTTATTAAACACAATGCAGGCTGAACTTTCACCTCAATAATTTCGAGTTCAGATGTCGAAACAACTGCTGGTAAATAATTTTCAATCATCTCTCTGTTTGAACATCCATCGCCTCTACATTTTTTTCAAAATTTATTATATTGAACTCAAAAATAACGTAAAAATCGAATTTCTTAATTTGAAACGCCATAATGGGTCAGCTATTTTGAATTTTCCAATTTTCACATCAGATTCGCAATCAGCGAACATGAAAACCCCCGAGAATTAAGTTTCATCTGGAAATATTAAATTTTAAAACGTTTATTTCAAGTTACTTCCTAGCGCATGTATATTATGCACTTTTGGATGCAATTCTGGGACCTAAAAGGATTTTAAACGCTGATAAATGACTCTAGATGGTAATTTATGATTAATTAATAATAAAAGAAAACATTAGTAACAGTTCTTAATAGCATTGAGCCGAATAGAACCGAAGACCATTCGAAAAAATAGCAAAAACTGCGAAAAATGTGCTTTTTGCATAAACTGTCTTGCGCCACCTATCTACTCGCTATGCCCGCGTTATGGGTTTCTGATTGTCTACACCCCATACGAGAATTCTAAGCAAAAAATTCGATGAAACAGAAACTTCTTGGGAAAATCAGTTCTGACGGATTAGATGTAGAATACACACATCTGTAATTTCTACAGGTGACTTTTTAGTATTGAAAATAGTGGATGCGTGCATATGGGGACGGCTTAATCATGAATGAAGAGGCATGCGACATATTTCTTGACCAGCCGGCGATACAGTGCAGGTCTATGTATTGAGGCGACATGCATCAGGAACAGATCTCGCGACGCTCCAGTTATAAAACGATATATCAAGATCAAGGATATAGGTACATGCAACTAATATACATAAATGTTGTCAACTACAGTCGTCGGCTGTTTATGCCTTTGATCTGACAAATATTTATTAATGTGGCCCTAAACACCTCATTAAACAATATAAGAAAACATTTCCGGCAGTACAATTAGAACGAAAAATTATTATTTTTACGATTGCTATACTTTCACACCACTGCATGGATGTGGAAGTAACAATGTAACAGATGGCAATAAGGCTTAGCATATTGTTAAAAAAGTTGGCAAGAAAGACACCTATTATAGTTTTATTGAAAAATATACAGGGTGATCATCCTAAAAATAATTCAACTACGGTGGAAATTTGTAAAAGTATTTACGCCAACTTTCAATATTTGGCACATTTTATTTAATATTCATTTTTTGCTGTCGGATGACAACTCTTTATATTTTTTTGGCCAAAAGCAATCAGATTTTCTTTGTAATGATAGTATAATAACAACTACATTCCGGTTATTATACTCTTCGCAAATACAAAACGAAGAGTACATTGCATTCGATCGGCACGTTTCTAAGACCGGTAATATTGCTCGTAAAGAAAAAATGTTCATATCACTGTGTTGGTGATCGAAGTCTGAACAACTTTCAAAATGTCCGTCCGTCTGTCTGTCCGTCCGTCTGTCTGTCCGTCCATCTGTCTGTCTGTCCGTCCGTCACGTTTCTTGTAAGCATGATAACTTAAGAACGAAAAGTCCGATTGTATTGATGCATTTGGACAGTAAGTTAGTGTTAGCTAGAGGAAGAACCCTATTGTTTTGAGCAATATCGATCGATAAATAAAAAAAACTAATAATAAATATAAAACTAATATTATTTACAAAAAAACTATGTAGAGTATCCTATAGAATGTGCAACAATTATATAAAAAAAGTGCAGTAAATCGGCGAAGAGTATAACGGTTAGCTTGTTATTCTCATATATCTTTTCTTGATTGATAATTTTTTAGAGTGTTCGCCACCGTATAAATAAAGAAGAAAGTTCTATATAAACACCCAATTTTTTTGTATGTGTACTTTTAGATTTGACCAAAAGAATTCCAATCTCTAGACACTTTAAGAAATTTATATTACTCCGCTATTACGTCGTGTGTGTCAGTTGGTTCAATAGATAATTTCTATGGCCAATATCTCAATAACGAAGGAAATTCTCAAACTATATCCTTACAACGACCATAGCTTTTGGAACAACCTGTATAAGAAAGCGTAAAATGTTATACGAATATAAATTCATAACTGCAACAACAAAGCGTACTTAAGATATATTACTTATTTCTTTACTACTTCTTAAGACATAACGATCGTTGTAGATCTCCAAAGTGTAATTGAACCAATAGACCATAAATCTTTACATGTGTATAAGTGTAAAGTTTTTAATCGGGTGATTGATTAGTCTTAAACATTTATAATCATTAGCCGGCTTTCTATTATGTTCTATTCAGCTTCTAATTAACAGCGTGGCATATTTCTACAGTTTTACTCATTATTGACATTTATAGCTTAGCTGCTATTTTTATATCTTTTGTGTTACCTTCGGATAACTTTAATTAATGTGAAACTTATGATCTTTACCTGAAAACTAATTTCTCTGAGTACCTACTAGTTATTCAAGCGAATAATTAATGAAAATATTATTTAACATTTAGTTTTTGGCAACCTACTAGATTTCTTTATTTAAACGGAGATGTATATCTAGTCATACCTTCTAAAAAAACCGCTGTCTAAGGGCCGGTTTATCAATGCGATGATAACAAGTTATCCTATAGTTAAAATACAGTGAGTCCACACGTCGATAGCATTAGAGGTGTTTCAGAATCTCATGAGCCGCGAAATGCGCAAAAGGCAAAGTTTAACCTGAGTTATAAGTATGTTTTTGAAGACACTGGAGGCTGCCTTGCTGTATACATAAACAAGAGCTCGGGATAAATTGTAAACAATAAATATAATATTTTTAAGAAGTGTAACTGAGTCAACAGGACGGATTATGTCTCTGCGCATATGAAGGTCACGGCTCATGAGGTTTTAAAACACCTCTACTCTTGCTATCGACGTGTGGTCTACGCTCAGTAAGGGAAGTGACTCTGCTGTATTATTAAACTGTGACTTAACTATAGGCTAACTTTATCCTCTCATTGATAAACCGGCCCTAAGGAATCACTACTTCCACAACATCTATCCTTCGCTTCTAGCATATACACCAAATCCCAAGTTTCTGTATTCTTGTAATAAGAGTTACAGAAACTTGGTATTGGCAAGGTACGGATAAGTGATTTTATAATACCAGATATATAACATTAATGGGATTAACAAACAACTAATCGGATTTAAGAGCAACTGTAGGGGGCAGGACCATAAAGGTATAAGTGTCAAAAAATGAAACACAGAAACAAGCGTTCAAAACTGATTGATAATTAGAAATTCTGGAGTCAATTTAGATCAAAGTGTTCTACGTAGAAAATTGGTAAAATAAAGTAAACATATTCGTCTTCGTCTTCATATCAGAGCCTTGACAGACGTGTTATGTTTCGTGTAAGACTTTTATTGGCCTCCCCTTGCTGCATAGCGTGTCCGACCGCATCAAGCCATTTGTCGCGGCTGCCTGTTAGGCGCGGCCTCACCAAGAGTCTTTCACATTCGCTCTTTGGTGGCATCAGCCCTACGTTTTAGTGGTCCCTCTCTTGATATCCTACCATCTGGTTCTTTCTGGATAATTAAAAGTTCTATATTGTTCTCTTTCCTGTTGGCGTGGTCAAAGAATGAGGGGATTTGAGAAAGTACGGCGTCGCTTTGAAGAACGCATTTCTTGGAGAACCGAGCTGTTGCGGTGCGATGGGCTGTCCAGAAAACTCGCAGCAAATGCTTCCAAACCATCTGTATTCTTCGTCGAACCTCATACTCACAGTTTCGCAGGAAAGATAATGTAAATTTTTTTATTCTCCATGGACACCAAGACATAGAATGTCTTCATTTTTATCTTTTAATAACTAAATGTGATCCTAGGTTTTTCATTATAAATGCCTCAGTATGTGCCTCAATAGTTTCAGTCAGAAGTTTCACATCAACTTCACGAAGCATATATAGCTGTAGCTCTATCAGGTTTTAGTGCAATAATTTTGTAGGCAATTTACGATTACTGTCACATCCGCAGTGTGTGAATGGATGTTAGTAAGAGGATGACATGCACTGACACTCTGACATACCACCACCATCTACTGAACTTTGTCCACGTAAATCATGTAAATGTGGACAAGCATTCTGTCATCGGCTACCTCATCGAAGCATTCTAAAGCAGGTAAGTAATGTAAGAGACCTTCGTCCGTACATACACAACTGCAATTGTTGCCATAGTGGTTACCTCCTAGATAAATTGTACCTCTGCAATTTTTTGTTAGATCGCCGTTTGGATTCTGGAAACTGCTGCTCATTTATGAAGGATACATTTACTGAAAATGGTGTTTAATCATTGGATAGACATAGCGTAATTGGATAAAACTTTCTTCGGTCATGACGATCAGGCATTTTAATACTGTTTTCATAAAGACCAAAGACAAAATCTATTCGATAATCGTGTACTACGCAATACCAGCAAACTTCTCAAAGGTTTATGAACTCCTTCCTGATTTTTCTAGCTTGAACCATGAAGTCAACTATTACTGTTATTTGCAGTTTTAAGTATGGCAGTTCATTTGTAAAACTTTAAGTGAATTTTTCAGCTCATAGATTATACCAGAGTTAACACTTTTCCGAGGCAGCAATATTTAGTAGGAACAATTATGTAACAAAAAAAGCAGGGACCAGCAAGTGACAAAAAATTTAAAAAAATTCTAAATGCGGGTAAAATTAATGGTTTTTATATACTTTGATCCGTTACATGACTATAAATATGTAATTTGTGTAACTTGAGTAAAAATCACTTTTAAAAGTTATCAACCAAAAAGTGTGGATAACTAACTATACTTTTTGTCTTGATATGACTTAACTTTTCCATGGTTCTATTCTCTTATCTTCTGATATTTCAAGAATTATAATTTCAGCAACCTGATATTAAATTTTTTTGTCTAAAGTAATTAATTTAAATTCATATTTTTAAAGGAATATTTATACATCAAAATTGTTTTTTTAGTGGAATAATATTTTTTTATCTCGTGAATAAATTGCCTTTAATTGCCTCCATAATACCACCAATAAGAGTCACTTAGCACTAACTTCCGTGTTATTATTATTTCAAGGATGTTAATAGTATCATCGATATATACACACGCTTGTAATTAAAATATTTACGAAACATTTTAGGAATGAATTCATATTAATTATAATGAAGTGTGCCAATAAATAATGTTTGTTTGATATATGACGAGATGCCTTCTTCCATTTGAGCTATTTGGAAACAGTTTATTTAAGTATCAAGAAATAATTAATCCATTATGAATTGGATATTGGATATTGGATGTATTGTTTTTAAATAATTTATTTAATGTGGGTCTCTTCTTACTACCAAGGCCAATTACCGATAACCTTGATCCTGTCTCCTTACTCTAGGCCAGGACACCATTTAGGGAACTCGCAGCAGCTTACTAAAATTAAACAATAATCAAGTTGAGTGATTACTTTCAGCAGTTGCAGTGGCGTAATTCGGGGATGGCAAGGGGTGGCAGTTGCCACCACAGAATTGTTCAACCCAGTATTTTTCCACCCCAGAATTTTGAAGTAAAAATATCAATAATTTACAAACAATTGTAAAATAAAATTTTACAAGCTCGGCACTTTCTTGATTCATTATTAATCAAGCCTTATTTAACGCAGAAAAACAAAATGTTTATTGGAACTTATATATTATAATGTTAAATAGAAACAGTGTGGCTATTAATTAAAGTAATTAACAATGAATATTTTAGGGTAAATAGAGAATGTTAGCAATTACTTTGTGGTGAAAATAATCTGAAAAAGCTTAAAAAAACTAACAATTCAATGCTAGTTTTTTTTTAATTTCCCGGGGAAGGACCCTCGGACCCCGTAGGGGCATTCCCCTCCAGATCCCTGGATCCGGTACCTTGCCACCCCAGTTAAAAAACTGAAATTACGGCCATGAGCAGTTGCATATAGTTGCAACGTATTCAATAGGTACCAAATATTCCATCGAATAATGACATCTAAATAGAATAAATTTTCAAGGTGTAAGAATTTAATATTTTATTTTGTAACTTTATTACAAAATTGCGGAAAATCTTATATACAATCCCTTACAAAAATGAGTGTTTTCTTACTTGTCGCAACTGGCAACATTTACAACTCGTGATAAAACAATTACATCTTTTTGCACCTTGTTTTATAAATAGCTATTATGCTATCTTGCGTGTTGCTTTGCTCCTGAATTTTACTCTATTACTATTTATAATTTATAAAGTTGACAGATAGTTAAGCGATTTCTTCGCTTTTTTAAAGTTATATTTATAAACCTACAGATTCATCGAATCAGATTTATTGTACAATAAAAATGTGGAATGCAATAAGTTAAAATTTATGAGATTAAAACTACTTAGCATTCATGTTGCTGTGTGTAAGTAACTTGTAAGTAATTGAAGGCCTTGTAAATAATTTGCCACAGCTGGACGAATAAATTTGTTATTTCTGCAGACATTTTTATTAAGACGCTCCATTATAGCTATTTCGATAAAAAATGGCCTTGCCTGAAAGAAGCTGGTCAATTATCGCTATTAAAAATAAAATGTTTACAAATTGCTTGCGAAGCACTCTTGGCTTCGTTAATAAAAACTTTTCTTATTCATTCATAATAATACCTTTATAGTGTTTAATAATTGATAGTATCTTACTCACAACAAACCTCGTTAATTTACATGCCTAGTTTTAAATCAGTGAAAAAACAATATATTTGGATAGACATAGTATTAAAATACTAGAATATCGTTCTCTGGAAAGTATGGACATACAAATAAATAGAAATATGTAAATGCATCAGATATTTTTCTTAATCATTTATTTAACGTTTATATCCGCGACTAAGGCCAATTATCGATGAAGGGGGGATAAACTGTCTTTATTGGCCAAACGTATCATAGAAAAGGTGTTGGGTTGTTTTGTGGAATTAATTTGGTCAGTTGAAATGAGTACTTTATTTAGATTAAATAAACATAAACATTGTTACATATCCGCCTTATACAACAGGCGGTGCTCGACTAATCTTTATATAAGCTTATTCATATAGCTCAAGTAAGGATACGTGTCTGAAATATAAACAATATTGCTCGAAGCATAAGACAATAAAATATTGAATTTATTTCTATTTATATTCTAACAAAAGGAACCAACTGTTAATAGAGTTGGTCCCCTCTGAGAGGAAGGAGATTACGAAATCCTAGCCCAATAATGCATAGCTTCTGGGTATACACTAATATACCGCTTGAAGATGTAAAAATAATTTAAAAAAATATTTTAAATTAGTTAGTCTTGTGCATATTTTCACGAAAATGAACTAATTTGGCAGTCTATGCTTAGGTCGGGTGGAGTAAACACTTTGCACGTGTTATTTAAGAAGACAAATAGAACAAACTTACGAAAATATTATTGTCCTTATGTTATTCAAATACAACTTATTACACTTTTCAGTATTTTTGTAAAATGTTAAAGCCAGTTAAGAACGCTTATTGAATAGGTATATAAACATAAATAAACACATTTATAATCATTATAGTACTTATATAGACTCACATTTAAATTAAATATTGCTTCTTGCAAAACAAAATATTCTTAGTAATAAATATTTAAACAGAATAAAATAGAAAAATTCGAATACCACAGAAACTCGGACATAAAAACTAATGAAATAATATCGAATATAAATGTGTAAATAAAAATTTCAAACCTTTTTAAAATTCCATAATTTCTGCCTTGCAAACTTTTATAATCTGGAAACTATTTTTACTGTCACGTTTTTGATGTTTACATATTACTCAGTAAAACCTCTCAAAATAAAAACTTCACACTTTCGCTTCAAATGCAATTTAATAACTGAATGAAAGTTTAGATGAATTTTTATGTGGACGGTGGCATGGCCGGAAGTCCACTAAGCCCTTTGAATTGTAATGACAGAAAATTTCAAGAAACTACTAATTCTCATCGGACATAAGACACAAGTAATTTAAAAGCACAGGCTTACTTTGTCCGCGTACAATTTAAACGATGTAATTAGAATAAATCTAAAGGCGATGGAAAAACGGAACGTTCGAATCATACTGTAAATATGTTGATAATTAAATAAGATGAAATAAATCGTGTTCAAAATTAATAGATGTTTTGTGTACTTACCTGAACGCGACTCGCTAATTCTTTTACAGCCCTCTTGTTCTTTAATCCTGGTGTCCATATAAGAAATCTGTGAATCCACGTAGAGTTTAGAATAAGGCAAACTGATTTGTCTAAAATTTCTAATATTTTATA
Organism: Stenurella melanura; assembly: GCA_963583905.1. Classification (NCBI taxonomy): domain Eukaryota; kingdom Metazoa; phylum Arthropoda; class Insecta; order Coleoptera; family Cerambycidae; genus Stenurella; species Stenurella melanura. The sequence goes on along the minus strand of OY757309.1, from coordinate 233,296,183 downwards.
GTCCGCTTCATTTTCGGCGAGAAGCAGTATCGAAAATCCCTTTTCCTTACTCTCAGCACTGCAACAAAAATTACAATTATTACCACTTAGTGAACATACTCTAACAGTACGTTTGAGATTTTGCTGCTTAAGTAAGTTACTCGGTAAGTTATGCAGATTGCAAAAAATAATTTAAATTACAAGTTTTTAATAGTATGTTTTCTGTAGATTTTTGGTCAATAAGAGTTATCCTTTTTTCCGAAGGAAGATTTAAATATAATATAGTTTTAGGTGATCAGTAGAGGTGTAATAATTTCTAGAAAATACTTACAACTACCAGTTATAATTACGATTAACTTTGGGTTAGGCAAGGAGAAGCAAAAGGATGGTCATCAACGAAGTCGACACCTTACTCGATGCAGACGGTGTCCTTGCATTTCTTAAATAGACTAAATCAAAAGTAGAAATTCAACTGTCAGCATTGAACAGACTAGGGATCTATTTGTGACTCTAACTGCCCAAGCACAAACATATTTTAAGGCACATTGGTTTCTCAAATGGGAAAAATCAAGGAGATCATCCAGTATCTTTAACATCCAAATGGAGAAGGGACCATGGGATGAGGCTTGTGTTTGCTTATACCATGACTAGATCTGACACTACATTAGCACTGTATAATAAAAGTATGGTTATGATTCTGACACTTATTTAAAACGGCGAGGAGTTGAAAGAAAAAAATGAAAATATCCAACTAAAAGGATACCAAAGAAGGCATGAAAGCCGCCAGAAAAAGGTTCCTGTTAAAATTGTATGGATCGAAACTCAAGTCTATGGCAGTGTTTTACCTCAAAATCGTTTCTTCATTGTACCTTGATCTTGTTTTGAATTCAACAAAAAATCAAGACTAGAGTAGATGTTCGGAAATTGTTATGTGACAGGAGTTGCTGTGTCAAGAAGCAAAACTTTTCTCAGATTTTCAAAACTGAATAATAATTTCTTGATGAAGAGAAATCGTTTGCTTATTAAACAAAGGAACAGAACAAATTCATAGGAAAATATGAAGATAATAATAAAAGTCATGACTCTTAGTGACTTTTAGTGACTCCTACATAAGTAGGACTACATCATGGACAAAAAATATCAAATTCGAGACGTTAAGACAAGAAGCTGATTATCGAAAGTTTGTCGAGTTAAAAGTATAGACTACTCTTGTCCTGTAAATTCAAGACAAGAAGAAACCATCAAGGCAAGATTTTTTATCTTGATGAAACACTAGTCTTTGGATAAGGTAAGATACTTCCTGTACAACAGTATAGTAGCAAAAAAAGAACTGAACATATATTTCGATATTTGTAGATCCAAGAATCGCTGGAAGACTTCTTGGAATCGATTGAGTAGGATTGGTCCATGATAGGAGATGCTGAAATCTATCTCTACTAGCAAGAAAGCAGTTCCAGCTAAACCTTTCAACTAAATTTTGTGTAACTGCAAGCTGGGATGCACCAAGAGATGCAAATATGTAGTGTGGTTTATTGTATTCAGCAATAAGCAATTATTTCCATCAACTTCCTGGTTGCGATGCCACTAGATGACTCTGTGTAATGTGTCAGCCTAGCTTACACTAATATCAATTTGATCGTAAATTACAATGGGCTTGTTCCATGATATTCTTTTTATATGGTTTTTATACTTTTTCATATAGTACTCGATATTCTCATTATGCACTTAAAATTTCGTATTATTAACTTTTTCCGTTCTCGAGATATAAGAAGTTGAAATTAGTAAGAGTTGCAAAAACTGAGCGCCCATTTATGACGTCACTATACGCAAGTGACGTAAGAAAAGTGGCTTTTTGGGAAATTTCAAATTTAACCTGAAAGGTCGAAAAACATGGAATTTTCAAACGCTGGTAACTAAATAAATACGTCGAGTGGAACTTCGTTCTATGTCTCTACGGAAAGGAGAAGGGCGGCAATGAATCCTAATCGTAAATTGCAGGGTCAAAATCGAAAATTCGTCCCGACAGGAGCGAGAGAAAATTGTAATTTTTTGACATTTCAAATAATCGTACTCCCCTACTGTCAAGTAAGCAAAACAAACAATACTTCGAAAACACTTATAATAATTATAACAACTAAGGAGCATCAAGTCTATTGAGATCGCCGAGTCTATGCATATAGTGACGTAGTGCCTGGCCACGCCCTATTTTCGCGAGGTGGAGATTTGTAATAGTTTTTAAGATACTAAACGCGCGAATGAGATTCTGATTTTTTGCTGATCCATTATTTTAACTTGCACTTTCGATTTATGAAATAAAAAAAAATGCAGAACAAGCCCATTCACTATTGTTTGTCTTTCTAATTAGAAAAGTTATTTGCACTTTGAATACCGTACTAGAATGAGAGAATATTATATGGAAAGGCTGTATTTTGTTTGGACGCGAAGAAGAGTAATAAAAGCTCAATTTTATGAAAACTAAAGTACAGCTCACTAATACAATATTGTGCCGCCGGTAGCGCCCCCTAGGCGCTGGTAGCATAAATTATTATTAAAGTCAGATGAACATGTGTTCAACTACCTCTTCGGTGATGGCGCTACTAGTACGACTTTTCCGGATTAAGATTTTTACAAGATTTCTGAAGATTTCAATTTTCAGGATTCCTTATAGAAGGGCTCCGAATGTTGGAGAATGCTCTAGACCCACCTGGTGGGATACATAAGGCGACCGATTCACGGCGGGAAGGCAGCTTTTAAATGAATTTGAGTTCAGAGAAGTTCAGATAAATCCGAGTGATCCCAAGTGAAAGTGAAATGTCAAATAATTAACTTCGTTTAAGGTTATATTAGTCTAGTGGATATTTTTATAGAATTTGTTTTTATATTGAGATTTAATTATTCTTCTTCATTTCCAAATAGATTATAGATATGACCATTAGAATTGCCCTAGCAACTACTTAAAGTTCTTAATAAATTTAAGATATTCGATTTTCCATTAGCTAAATTTTAATTGATTCGTAATCAACCCTAGGTGTTTGTAAATATGCATTCAGTTTTGCTACGAAAATAAATTGATGTATCTGATGTAACTTAGGAACTCATTTGCTCTCGTATTTACTTACGACACAATTTAACTTATTTGAGCCAGGAACTACTCACGTAAATTTGATAAACGATAGGAATTCAGAACGGGCAAGGGACAATGAAATTAAAATTAAGTAGGTATACATAACATCACAGTCAACAATAACACCGTAAATGCATTAACAGATTAACACTAAATGTAGGTTTCTGACAAGAATTCCGGTCACCTGTCGGTGCGGTATATTTACATAAAATTCTTGTGCAAATCAAGTTTGTCATGCAAAAGACTGACATGTTCTTCCTCGGCTTTGATTGATGTAAATCTGTGACAATAAAATGAAACTCATTGAAAATAAACAGTAAAGATTTTCAATGAATATGACCTGTCTGCACTTTCTTTAAAATATTCATAAAACTGGACTACACTTATTTCTTTGAAATTGGGACATGCAAATTAGATTTATTAATGACTTGTTAAAAGTAAATCAACTTTTTTTAGTCCGCATTGATTGGAAAAATTTTGACAGCTATCTTGAAAAATTGACGTTACTTTCCATGCCCACTACATATAATTTACTAGCTAAAGGTTTTTGAATGTTTTCTTTCTTGATAACGTTAATTCACAGTTTAGTGTGGTGATTTAAAACGCAGATTTCGGACATTATGGGAGATTACACTTATCCAGAGCTCGCGGATATGGATTTGGTACATGGAGAAAGTGGTGGAAATGCAGCTGGTGCGGAAGAGCTTTAGAACAATTGCAACGACGTATTTTAATGTGCATAGAAACCATAAAAAATGATCCTAATTTACCAAATGTGTTGAACGGAGTAAGTATGTTATTAGTTCGATGTACCGAAATGTGTATACGTGGAGATGGAGGTCATTTCGAACAATTTTTGTAAGAAATTCAAAAGAATTGTTCAGTTATTGGGTGTCACCTATTGGGCATTAAATGTATGATTATTATTATTAGTATTCGTTTTCTTGTTTTTATCTGTTTATTATTGTTTACATTGATTTTCATAGACACCAAAGACTTAGTTTTCGACACCTGATTGGGAAAAATTATGCGCTCAATTCGTTAAAAAAATCCGATTTCTTCCTAACTTAAAATACACAAATAATTTCTTTTATCGTATCTCGGACGTCTAACTGTTCTTTTTCCAATTTCATAAAACAATTACTAATTTTTTAAGCTTTTAACACAACGTTACAAATGTTAATAAACCACTTTTAAATTTTATAAATTCTTATAAACGACAATAAAAGCTACAATAGTTTTGTTCCAAATTAAAAAACACATGTAAACAAATCCAATTTAAACCCCTGCGGCCATGCTATGCTTGCGTTGTGCCGAAAGAGAAGGAATTATTTACATTTTCATAATTAGTGGTATAAAAAGTTCAATACAAATAAAATCCCATCAAAGTGCCACACTTCTACCGACGGGAACACAAGTCGGGTATTACAGTTTTTTATTATTTCTAATATTCGGAACTATAACATCCATTGACCCTGAAAAACAGTGGTTCTCAAATCTTTCCTACCAACATTAAAAATGTAAACCCAGGTCAGTTTTTTTCAAAGTGCCCCTAGAGAAAAAGGTCATATAGGTTTTCTGTTTGTCTAGTCGGTCCCTATTATCAGTTTTTTTTAATGACATGAAACTAATTACACCCTGTATATTAAAAGGAATCAATTTGTATAAGTGAATTATGCTGGATAATTGTCACAAAATCGAAATTATTCACGGTCAAATGACCAAATTATATTTTCTTACAAATATAGGTTTGGTAGGCACCACAACATTAATAGAAGAAATACAGAAATTTAGTGCTAAATACAAAGAAATGCTCTTTTATAATGATCAGCAATATTCAAAAACTTTTAAGTGATCTCTAAACTGCTCTAAAACGGCTTTTCATTTTAGCTTTAAAGAAAATTGCTTAACGGAATTTTTTTGAGAAATTCATTTTGATACACATGCTAATACACAATTTTATTTGATTAACCTCTATAATAATGGAGAGGGGATGATGGAGGTGGGACGGGGTGCAGACATCATAAAACATTCAGATCTCGGTTTCTAACATATATCAAACCCAAAGTTTCTGGACTTTTACTATCGTACTTTACTTATTTTCCCCTATTTACCCGCCAACCCTTCAAACCTAGCCAAACCTAACCTCTTTAATAATGGAGTGGAGCTGGTGGTAGGGGCGCGGCAGATGTCATGAAAAAATTTGAGGTTTTGGTTTCTAGTACATACACCAAAGCCCAATTTTCTGCGGACTCTTACTAGCTTGATTTACTTATTTCCTCTATTATCCCTATTAACACATAAGTGTACCAAATTTTAAGTCAATATCTTTATTTTATTTTGTTATCCACTTTATTATAAAGAATTTCAGACCTTGTCCATTAGTATATACACCAAATTCACAAGTTTCTGAACTCTTACTAGGCCGCTTCACTTATTTACCTCTATTTCTCTCCAACCTGTCAACGGAATAAACTCAAAATATAATCTACTTCCTGATCTCGTTATGGTACATACATACTAAATCTTTCCATCGTAATCGCGCGCGCAAAAAAGATACAGAGCGACAGACCCCACGACCGACAGGCAGAACTTTCTTTCTATCATGACATTCTAAACTAATTTCAAGTATAAAAAAAAAAGTTTTACGATTACTATACTTCCGACTCCACGAGGTGGAAGATTCGTTACGACCTTATTTAAGGTGCATATAATAAGTGTATGTTATTTTGCCTCATAATTCGCACTCGATAAGATCACCTGCTGTGTTTGCAATAACTTCTATGTTATATAAGTTAAACAGGTAGATCTGAATTTGATACGATCATAGAGTATTTATAGCTTTGCTTTTAAATCCATAAAGTAAAAGGTTATTAATAAGGAGCCTGTAGGTGTAGATGTATCTTTGACTGACAATTTATCTTTAAGTAGCAGTAGAAAATGCATGAAACTGTTCATAATTAAATCTAGAAAGAATCATTTATATGAATAGTCGAGAAACATCCGTTTTATTTGCCTAAATTTACCATCAAATATTTTGAAATGTTCCCTTTACGACTTTGGAAACCCTCAATATAATACTTTCATATTGAGGCCTAGGGTCTGATTACTGTTAACCAAAAAATCCTTAACCTTTCTCTAAAAAGTATGCGCTACAAGAAATTATAGTTTTGATTTGATCTATACCTACTGCCATTCAAGAAAAAAGAACAATAAATTAATGAATAACAAAATATTACTTAATACTACAAAAAATAGTCTACAATAGAACTTAGAATGTTAGATGTGCTGACGAAGAAGCGGCAATACAATTATTAGATTTCATTGATGGTGGTGCATGCCCTTTAGATTGTTGTGCTGCATGTATAAACATTTTTCCAAATACATCAATTGGAATCCTTTACTTTCTTTTTCTAAGTTGAGCTTTCGTTGCCAAACTATTTATATATTTAATATTTACTTGTAATGAAACATATTCTTTATAGGATTTTGCAAACAGCAGAAATTTACAATCTTTGCATTCTTTCGATAACCTGAATTCTGGTTACGCTAGCAATTAAAATCCTAAAATCAATTTATATTTCTTATTGGACAATTCTCATTCTAACACTAGTTTCTACACAGTCCCCTACGACTATGCAGAGTAAACCAGTATCCACATAAAATATTTACTCTGCATAGCCGTAGGGAACTGTGTAGAAACTAGTGTTAGAATGAGAATTGTCAAATAAGAAAGATAAATTCATTTTAGGATTTTAATTGCTAGCGTAACCAGAATTCAGGTTATCGAAAGAATGCAAAAATTGTAAATCAATAATTTTACAGTTTTTATTTTAGTTCTCATGGATAGTTTTTCCACAAAATCCTATAAATAATATGTTTCATTACAAGTATAAGCAAACAAAAATAATTCACTTTTAAATAATATACACTTATTTAGAAAGAACATAAAAAGTTCTCTAAATTAATTTCAATATTTTTCGGAGCTTCTAGTCTCGTACATAATTTACGAATATGTTGTAATTGCGCAGAGTTTAGGTAACTCTATCAATTGCACTATTAATCCAGTTATTTTAGGCATAAATACAGGTCTATTCTGTAATTTTTTGGTTAAAAATAAACGACCTGCTAAAATTTTAATTTTAACGGAATGCTAAAAATAAAAACTGATTTTTCTATTCTGTAGGCGACCATTTAACGGACCTGGTTAAAGTAATAGTTTTTAATGACCTGTTTGACGATAATTTAATTACGCTAGTATATAGCACCAATATTGCACCAATATATAATCCATATATAGGACCAATATGTTGTGCTACTAGGGTATCGTCAAACAGGACCCCAGTAGCACAAACATATTGGAAAAATATTGTTTCCACATATCGGCCCGACATGTAAACGACAGATTTTTTTATATTGGTGAAATATAGTTTTATAATATCGGCACAATAAATAACTATGATATTTCCCCAATATTGTGTTGAGATATAGGTCCAACGTTGAAACACATCAATGGGCCAGTGTTGGTAAATTGATATTGGTACAATATAGTTTTATAATATCGGCACAATAAATAACTATGATATTTCCCCAATATTGTGTTGAGATATAGGTCCAACGTTGAAACACATCAATGGGCCAGTGTTGGTAAATTGATATTGGTACGATATAGTTTTATAATATCGGCATAATAAATAACTATGATATTTCCCCAATATTGTGTTGAGATATAGGTCCAACGTTGAAACACATCAATGGGCCAGTGTTGGTAAATTGATATTGGTACAAGATAGTTTTATAATATCGGTACAATAAATAACTGTGATATTTCCCCAATATTGTGTTGAGATATAGGTCCAACGTTGAAACACATCAATGGGCCAGTGTTAGTAAATTGATATTGGTACAATATAATTTTATAATATTGGCAGTATGTAATGAAAACGATGCTGGTTACATGTGCTATCAACATATTGTGCCAATACTCTATAAGTATATTCTACCAATATCAATTGCACAATACTGACACACACTAGTGTTTTTAGGGGTAAAACTATATTTCAATATATTGTATATTCCAAATATTTACTACAATATATTACATATATAATTATACCTTAAACAATCATACACTTCAAACATAAAAAAATAGTTGAACCTAAAAAGATATTCTTCTAAACAAAGAGGGCGATATGTTTCGTAAAAAATGACCCTAAGAGATAGTTTGCTTTTGAGGGACAGATATTGATTGTAATAAGTGTATGGACTATGTCTTAGACACATTCAGATAATATATGAAATGTCAACAGATAGAACAGTCAAATATATAGAATAAATTAAACCAGTCAACACTGCTTATGCCAGCATTGCCAGACCGAACTTAAAAATTCCTACTTTTATATTTTGTCCGCCATTTTCAAAGTGTTCTTTAAGAGTTACGACGTGCAACCAAAGGTTCCCTATCTTACTTTTTGATGCTCTATCCAAATCCGAAATTTTAAAATTCCTAAACACAAAACATTAACACACACATACAGACTTATAGAATTCATATACCTAAGTTTTAAATTTCGGTGATAAAATATTAAACAATACAAAAGCTTCGACCCTTGGGGCGATAAAATGTCCTTGGCATAGACAAAAATAAAATACAATATTTGATAAAAAATATTTTATTATTATTAATGAGGGTGTACATCAGCGACCTTCTTTTTAAATTCTGATTTTCAAACTACTGGTGGGATTATAGGTCGATAGAAAAAACAACAACGAACTTATTGAATTTTATGTCGACGTTTCGAAAAATTTATTTCTTCACCCTCAAGGCTCACTGTAATTTATAAAACACAATTATTTTATTGTATATTAAACAAGGTTGTACTTAAATTACTTTTACATTCATAATGCTGTTTATGTCTACAATACAAGAGTTAGTTACGAAACACAATATAATAATTATTTTTTCTTCAAACGTCAAAAAAACATGACATTTCTTACTGACTTCATGACATAAAAGTTTGACATTTCAGTCGGCTGTGCTTTGCCATTAGCAACGGAGTAAAAGTACTTTTTCTTCCGCTCACAGCTACTTTTACTTACAGTTTCCATAGCAACGCATATATTGTTAAATACGCCGGCCATGCCATATTAATACAATACGTTTTTGGTAGTGAAATTCGAAGATATTTATCTTTATTTTTTTAATAGTTAATCGAAGTTTGAAGAAAAAATAGCATGTCTTATTCGGTGTAAAAGCCACTTGTTGTGATTCGTCTGTAATTGCAGGCTCATCACAAAAGTATCATTTTTACACCTAATAAAACAATATACTATTAAGTAAACTTAAAATAAATTAATATACTATTTTTTAAACAAAAGTTAAAACTTATTGATAAGAGTAGGACAATATAGTACATGTTAAAACAATTACTATAGTAATGAGTTCCTTTGGTGAATTCAACCTACGATATGATAGCTTATAGTGGGGTGTAAAATGCATTGCACACAAAGAATTAGGTAGGTACAAAAATAAATTGGAACATTAAATAATGATTTTAATATGTAAAAATAATAATGTTCCAATTTGTTTTTGTACCTACCTAATTCTTTGTGTGCGAGGCATTTTACACCCCACCACTAAGCTCTATCATATCGTAGGCATAACGTATTTCCGAAACGTCGGCATAAAATTCAATAAGTGTTGTTTTTCCCATCGAACTATAATCTCACCTGTAGTTTGAAAATCAGAATATTATTGTTATATTTTGACATTGTATAAAAAAAATGAATATATTCTATAATAAGTCATCCTCTTGCTCATTATTCTTTCTTTTTTTCCTCCCCCCTTGCCTGTCGCTAGCCCCTGCCAAGTATGCCGATATAGATTTATTTAACTCTTTGTCGGTGGCATCCTTGAATCTTCTTCGTACGGCTCCTGTAAATTTAATTAACTAACTTAGGAGATTTGTACCAGAATTCAGTGTTTTTGGGCCATCATAAAACTATGGAGATAAAAATTAAATTAGATTCTATCCTCGCCAGGATTTTTTGTAAAATAAGAAAATTTTTAAAGTTTTAACTCGAATTTTATAGTTTGTCCATATAATAGATGAATTTGCTGCAAAACTTTATTCATACCCAATTTTAATAAAATTGTTACTATATTTGTGTATATTTTGGTAAAAAAATTAGATTTTCACCGCAATAATGTACTTATCAAAATAACACAAATTCATTACTTTTTGCACATTATATAAATTGGGCATGGATAAATATAACAGAAAAAACCACAACATTGTACGTTGTGTATATGTCGCACACTTCAGTAGAAAGTTTTCAGCAAAATTATATGCCAAATAGGAAATGTTTGGCACAATTTTCTAAATATAAGTAGAGTTAATCGTTTAATTGAGCTTGTCTCTCTAGGATTTTCTAGTTAATTAGATAAAAGAGACTCCGATTTAAATAAAATTGCAGGATATTTGGTATTTGGGTTATAGTAATTTATTATATTGGCAGCATATTGGCTCAATAAGGACAACCATCATACAAAACTGACTACACCTTGATTGAACGAAAACTAAACATTTATTAGGTAAATAATAAATTGCTTACCAGAATTGTAGGTAATTCTGTAGATTACTGGAAAACTGGAATTTTCACGAACTGATTTTTGGAAAACCCTATTTTGGGATCATAAAACACGAATCTACATTATAATTTTGCTTGCACACAAATAAAACTAATTGCAGAATCGTGTTCTACGCCCCCAATAAACTTTCCTAATAAAAAGTTTCGCGAAAATTCTAATTTTCCAGTAATTTAATTTTACAGCCTCCTCAAATATACTTTCTCAATTAATAATTAAGGTGCATTTGTACCATTAACCTTACCACATTTTGTCAATACTTACAGTTTATCAAACGAGTCCTTCACTCTTTCACCACAAGTCACAATAATCGAATAAAAACGTAAGCGTCAGCGGTAATGCATTAATGGCCGCCAAACCAACATCAAGCGTGTATAATGGAAACGGAAACCAAAATGAAACGGCAGAAGTCAGATAAAGGCGCAAGCGCGATGTATCAAATCGAGCATGCCGCGACATGCAGTAAGTATATAAAGGTCGTCTCAAAACAAAGTTAATAATTCAATTACTGCAATAACCTCTTATTTACATCAGCACATCTTTATGCATACACTTTTACAGATGCAGTCTACAGATTTCTTTAGATATGCTATTATTTAATAGAGAATATAAAATCATAAATATGAGCCAACATTTTAGTACACACCTTGACAGTAAATTCCAGCTACCTTCTAGTAGTAGCTGCAAATACTAGTGTCGCTACTGTCGCTAATTTTTGGTACAATTAGACGCCCAATTTAAATTTAGAGGGACCATGAAAATTATTGTGTTTACTTACCCATTAGGTATATACATATTATTAATATTAATGGCGAATCAAATATTAATTAATATTAGTAAGAACACAACTACTATATTCATGAATGAGTTTTTGAAGAAAAATTGTGGATAAAATAAATTAGTCATAAATTCACCATTATAAATTACATTATATATAAATGTCAATTTTTTTTCTTCAAATAGGTTTAAAATGTCATGAAACATCAAGATTTTAATAGCGTTTTCCACTGGCTGCACTCGATGAAACCGAGTGCAACTTTTATGTTTCACTGAGAAACTAATAAGCTCTGTGACAGTTTCTTTTATGTTCCACTGGCAAAATTATTTTCTAGTCCATTCAAAACGCGCGTTAGGGTGTCGGAAAGAACATCTTTTCCAGACTACTTTTATTTTATGTTTTTTGGGTCGCTGATTACGAAAATCGGGTTCCCGCAGTCCTAAAATGGTTGCGTCACCCTTAAAAATGCAAAAAACACCCCTTTTTGAGGGTTTTTCGCGATAATTTTAGTAATATTCCAATGAAATTCACTTGTTTAAATATTTTTTTGTACAGGTGATTGATTTATATCAAATCAAGCCAAATATGATGATAAGGGATAATTCTAGAGGGTTAAAACTACCCATATTCGACTAAAAATAGAAAAAATATTTTTTTTCATCTTTATGCTTCTAATTCGATTAGATGGGTATTGTCAAATAAAAATAAATTAATTTCTACCCTTAAGGGGGTAAAAGTAGGGGTAGGGGTAGAAATTAATTTATTTATTTATCAGTCGGTCTATCAAACTTTTTTTGTGCGCACAATTACTTTGGAATGGTTTAACATATTGACTTCAAATTTGGTACACCATTATAACGAAATCTGGAACTATAATATTTTGAACTTATTCCATTGAAGGGTTTTGGGTGGTAAATGGAGGTAAATAAATAAAGCAAGCTATATATAGTAAAAGAGAGTAGTTCATAATGTTGGGATTTGGTGTTAGTATGAGAAGACAAGATATGGCATATATAGTTTTATTAGTTTTTAGGGTTGACGGTTTGAAATAATATATATAGTACTCGAACATTTTCCGTATATTAGTAACTATACCTGAATAACCCGAAACTGCCAGAAAAAGAAATGTTTTTCAACCTCTATATCTCACTTTACCGCCGGTTGAAATTATCGAATTTTTTCCTTAAGTCTAAAGTTATATAGATAGGTCTTATTAGTGACATAAATTTGTACATATTGGGATAAAATTTCAGAACAATATGTGCCCAATATTGGCTATAAATATTCTCAAGATATATGAATTGCAGTGATAGGTCCTATACTGGCGAAATATAGATTTTTATATATTGGAATAAAATTCCAGAACAATATGTGTCCAATATTGGTTATAAATATTCTGAAGATATATGGATTGCAGTGGTAGGTCCTATATTGGTGAAATATCGATTTTTATATATTGGGATAAAATTTCAGAACAATATGTGTCCAATATTGGCTATACATATTCTCAAGATATATGGATTTCAGTGATAGGTCCTATATTGGCGAAATATAGATTTTTACATATTGGGATAAAATTTCAGAACAATATGTGCCCAATATTGGTTATAAATATTCTGAATATATGTGGATTATACTGATAGGTCCTATATTGGTAAAATATAGATCTGTACATATTGGGCTAAAATTGCAGAACAATATATGGCCAATATTGGTTAAAGATATATTAACATATATGGGTTACGCTGATAGGTCCTATATTGGTAAAATATATATTTTTACATATTGGGATAAAATTTCAGAACAACATGTGCCCAATATAGATTATAAATATTCTGAATATATGTGGATTATACTGATAGGTCCTATATTGGTAAAATATAGATCTGTACATATTGGGCTAAAATTGCAGAACAATATATGGCCAATATTGGTTAAAGATATATTAACATATATGGGTTACACTGATAGGTCCTATATTGGTAAAATATAGATCTGTACATATTGGGCTAAAATTGCAGAACAATATATGGCCAATATTGGTTAAAGATATATTAACATATATAGGTTACACTGATAGGTCCTATATTGGAGAAATATAGATTGTGCACGTTGGGACAAAATGCCAGAACAATATGCTCCCAATATTGGCTATAGATGTCCAATATTGGGCCACTATTACATATTGGGCCAAGATGGGTTGCACATTGGTCCAATATTGTGTGCTACTGGGGGACCGCGCTTCTATTCGAGGTTATGATCACGATTATTTGAAGGCGGAAAAAAATTACTGGATATAAATGCGAAAATGGGTCGTCGAAAGAATCTCAAACTCATTGACAAACATCTTATTCTAGTGAAAAGTCAAAAAATTTCTGATTATGTTGTCTTCGGAGTTATGCAAATACAATTTTTTCGGTTGGCAAGTCAATTGAAAGTTTAGATTAAATATTTTGTTTCCTGTATTTTGAATGGTCACTTTCTTAAATAAAGTGTCATTTACTGAATGATATTATACAAGATATTATGAACCAAAAAATAAAATACGGTGTTTTTGCCTCTTTAACGGTATCGTTAAATTTTAGTGGCAGGTCCAAAGTAATTTTAAACGATGTTGGTTAAATTTAACCTTAAAAAAAGTATACAGAATACCACTGACCGTTAACTTCATTCCACTAATTATTTTAACAGTGACCTTGCCGTTAAAGATTAACAAAAATGTTACAGAATAGACCTGATAATGATTCTGTTCCATAAAATAGATAAATTTTATTAATTTTTTTATTTCAATCGCTTTACTTTATCATTCTATACAATATATTAAAAATCAAGAGTGAGATCGCGTCGTTAGAAAATATTAATGGTCAAAAGTATATAAGTTCGATTTATTGCGAATAAATATCTCACTTCCCTTGGCTTGAAATAACATCACATTCATTTTTTACGTACAGAGAACCATTTGCGATGAATAGAGCGAAGAATGTACATATGTATGTTGTATTCGTTTCCACCTTCGAGATAGAAATACAAGGCGCGGTTGTTTGCCCTAATAGTTAAGGTGCCCGCCGGGAAAATTTTTCCTGATACATACTCTCTCCAAACTTCGTGTATGGCTTCATTGGACCTAGTCTGACAGCATTTTCCTCTAGCATTTTTTTTGTTTTTGGGGCGTTTTCCCGCTAGATTTTCCGAAACATGTCATTTTGACGGCATATAAAAAAGTTATAGATACTGTTATTTTTCCAAGTAGAATAGCGTGAATTGAAACGTGAAAAAATAATTGTCTGACAATAAATGTGGGTCATTGGGCGTGTCCGCTATATCGAACATGTCGGAAAAACGACTATAAGAAAATTTATTAATAACCAGCTGATTTTCGCTGTATTAATTTATTGAAACATACAAAAACAAGTTTTCATATTGCCTGACGAAAATTATTTTCCGATTTCCCAATGTGACGCGTCAAAGTTGTCGGTTTCATGACAGCAAAAAATTTATTCATAACCTTCAGACATTGGAAAATTATATGCAGAAAATAGGTATTGAATTTGTGGTATAAGTGTCTGACAAATACAGTGGGGCATAACGAGAGTCTGACGAAAAAACATAATTTTCCAATAGCGGCCGTCGAAGTTAGGGCGATAAAAAAATGAAATTTCGTTTAGTCGAGAAGACGGTTAAAAAAGATACGGTATTTCAACTTACTTATTTTATAATCTTTATTTTGAATTTTTTGAACTCTTTTAGACTATCTGAATTCGACTTACCCAAGTTTTAAGTGCGATAATATTGAAAAAGACGTAAAACTTTTTGTAGAAAAAAGTAGCGAAAAATTGTCTTTTAGTACGTTTAAAATCGCTATATCTCCGGTACTACTAGTCCGAAAATTTTCATCCAGGGCCCAAATTAAAGGTCTTGAAACAAGTTATAAGAAAACACTTTACAATATTCGTTATAACAAAGTACCTTTTATAAATGAAAAAACAATTAATCCATTTTCGGTAAATATATGAATTAAATTTAAGTGTGCAATTTTGCATAAAAAATATATGAAGTATGCAGGGAATAAAAAAAAAATAAACATTATGCCCCAAAAAAATGTTTAGGGCGATGCTAAAAATTATCCTATTACATGAAAAACGAATTTCTGCAGCAGAAAAACGACATATTTCCAAAATTGAAAAACTAATTTTTCTGGCATCGCCCTAAAAATTTTGTTCAGTCCGCACTTTATTAAATTATACGATTTATTTTATTGTAAAAAACTTTTAGTATTATAAAAAATTATTTTCTTCGCTTTCCTCATCATCTTCATCATCAACTGAATCATCAGTTGATAAATCATCATTGTCAGTGTCATACTCAATTTCAATACCACTCTGATGAACCGAATCTGAAAATGTAGTAATATTTACTTAAAGGAATTGTATCTTAAGGGGATGCTGAGATAATAAATTGTACTGCCTGCGTACTAAACAGATGTACACAGGTGAACTTGTAAAAAAACAATATATTTTCAAGCGCGAAGTTCAAGCAATTTATTTATGATTTTTGACACTGTAAAAATGATTTTTCAATGATTAGTATGAGATAATCATGACAATTTGAAGGAAATTACAATATTAAAAAATTGTATTTTCCAGGCGTCAGACTGAAAAACACGTTTTGTCAGACTGTTAAAAAATTGGATTTGATTTATTTTTATTAAGCTATATTGAAAAAATCAGCTTGTTATTTATAAATATAGCGTCAATATATACATATGAATGTAGCATCCAAGCGTAGCTTGACAACTACATAGAAAAACCTTTTATTTAACATTTCCAGCTAAAAGGCTCTATTTCACTGTCAGACAATTTTTTTATCGTATTATAAATTTTATTTAAAAATCAAAAAAATTTGTAAGAAAATGTTATGTATAAATTTTTTGCTGTCATGAAACCGACAACTTTGACGCGTCAGACTGGGAAATCGGAAAATAATTTTCGTCAGACAATATGAAAACTGGTTTTTGTATGTTTTAATAAATTAATAAAGCGAAAATCAGCTGGTTAATAATACATTTTCTTATAGTCGTTTTTCCGACATGTTCGATATAGCGGACACGCCCAATGACCCACATTTATTGTCAGACAATTATTTTTCTACGTTTCAATTCACGTTTTTAAGCTATTCTACTTGGAAAAATAACAGTATCTATAAATTTTTTATATGCCGTCAAAATGACATGTTTCGGAAAATCTAGCGGGAAAACGCCCCAAAAACAAAAAAAATGATAGAGGAAAATGCTGTCAGACTAGGTCCAATGAAGCCATACACGAAGTTTGGAGAGAGTATGTATCAGGAAAAATTTTCCCGGCGGGCACCTTAACTATAAGCCTAATCCACATTTAGTGTTAAAATGTACATCTCGTCTTCATCTTTGTCAATGTGTATCTGTATTTTGCCGTTATTCTCTTTGAGTTTAGCTCTTCATATTTATGATCTTCACTTATATTTGCTATCAACAGATCAACGGGATTGTTCTCATGAGCCTCAGTGAATTAATTATCATAAGAATTAATGATAGAAGGGGAAGTGAGTTAAGTGTCGTCGTGAGTAGACGTGTTTTTAAGATGCTCTCTAAAAAGCGGTAAAAGAGCGTTAAAAGACCCGTTAAACTCGAAAAAATTTCAGCCACCGGTAAATTAAGTAATTTTGCATGAAATGAAGCGCCTCAATAGAAAAACAGAGTTAATTTGGAATTAATAATTACAAGATTTTCTAATAATATTAAATCAAATAAAGCAAACAAGTTCGATTGAAGTGCAGTGTCCCTACGTACATTCTAGACGACCCAACAAGATACTTTTTAAGTGGTTCATGGGCATAGTCAGTGTCAAAATGAGGCACATATGTATACAATGGAAAGTTTTTAAATGGACAAAATCAGCTCAATCCAAGAAAGAAAAGAAAAGGAAATAAAATAAAATAAAACTGCAATCACAAGACGCTGCAGAAAGACAGATAAGCTATAAATTTATTTATTTTATTTTATTTGATTAAATTGATATTATTCTATTCTATCTTTCTATCTGATCTTTACCATCTTAATTTTTATCAGCTCGATTTATTGATTTAAAACATATTTTTTTATTATTTATTATTAATTTGGAAGGCGGAAATTGAAACCGATTGTCTCAAAGAAACGACCAACAGGGTGAGCAAACTATCCCTTCGGACCTCCTTTCTTCTCATTACGCGCAAAAAAATACTGTTACCGCGAGATAGGGCCCTTCCCAGCAACTCCACTGTGAATGGATATTTACCTGTGAAACGGTTAATAAATAAAAACAATAGAAAAAAAATAAAACACGAAAGCTGCCAGATTCAGAAACAGAAGAAACAGAAAACTTAGAAGAAGAAAAATAAGGAGATGACGACAGATGGAAACTTAAAAGAAGCATCTCACAAACACCTACACTTCCATCCTATATTCCCACCCCATGCGTCATGCGGCTCTCGCTGCTGACAACAAGCATGTCCATGTCCAACCCGACGTATGCAGCCGGTCCGACGGTTGATAAAACATCTGAGATTTGGTTCCGGTGCGCGGTTTAGCCGTCCGTTGGGCGTGTTCGACGGAGCTGCGCGTTGGAACGAACCTTCATGATGCCCGAAATCGGCAGCAATGCCCTCTTTACGTTGGCAAATCAATCAATCAATCAATAAGAATTAACGATAGGAGTTTCAGGTGCGGCATTAAGACATTATTGTCCATGACAGTTGCCGGAAATAATGGAGCAAGGTAATCCGACTTTGCTGAACTACATCTTTTTGTGCAATTACAAAAAATCATATTAAAAATACTGTCTAGCGCAGGTGCTAACAATGTTGTGATGGGCTCCAAAAATTCATTATTTAAGATCCACCTCAACTCTTGCGAATCTACATCTATTCCAAGGTTTGAACCGGACAATACACTGTACATATGTTATTGCGTCGCTGCAGCCGTAGGTGGAACAGATCGTAATTTTACAGCTATATTTAACCTAACCGAAGTATCGATGGTCATCAAGTGAATTTTCCCATTTACAAGCTTCATGCATCGGCCAGAAAAATATGTACTCCATTTTCAAATATAAGTTGTTGAGAGCAATTTTCTTGTTGGAAAACTTCTGAAAATAGATGTAAATCAGGATGATTTACAAATTTAAGTAAGGCCTGCGACCATGGAATCCCAGATTCGAATTCTGAACAGGGTGTGGATGTTTAGTGGCGTTTTTAATGTGTCACCGAGACAGTACCTGTGGGTTAGACTGCTGTTAAATGGCACAACATGTTTAGTCGCTGCTATCTCTCCTGAGTTCGAGTCTCAGCTGTGATAGATGGCAGTATCGCAGGGAATGGTGTAATCGTTATAGCTAAAGCTAAACTACGCCAGAACGTAAATACAAATAAGGCAATTAAAAAACTCTTCCTTACTGCAGATATGAAGATATTTGTTAAAGCCTGAAGAATAATATAATTGGGTTTTAACCTTTGCTGTTGATTGTTGCTGTGAATAACAATGTCCTATATAAAAAGATGCAAAGGATGTATGTCTTCAACATATTTCGAAGAGCTAGTGAAATAATAATTTTAGAATTTAGAACATTCTATGCATAGGCTATACGGAGAGAAGTATACGCCTTGCGTTGAAACTTCGTAGCACGTATAACTTTTTTGTTGAAAAATTAATTATCTTTCATTATTACAATTTTATTGATTGACCTCAGATCCTCAATTTTTAATATATTGTTTACAACAGCAAATAAGGCGATTAAAACAAACAAAAGGGTTGGGATTTTTTAGAACGGAGAATCCTAATTTCCTTGGATTGTATTGTTTGGATGTAATTTACCTATATATAGTTAATGATTTAAGTTCCTTTATTCTCGTAAGTGTAGTGATTAACATACATTTTTCATTTGAAGACAACAATTGTTAAAGAAATCCAGATGTTCTAGTGTACAGTATTAGATGCATTTGAACTGGCGATTGCCTTTTATTGCATTCGACAAATGATCTTACCACTGCATGCTTATCATAGTAAGAATAGTGAGAAAGCTGAACATTATTTAATTGATACTTACATTGGAATAGAAGCATAATACAAAAGTAGTTTTGCAATTTCGTATTTATTAAGACCAGCTCGAGCGATGCATTCAGCATAACAGAGAATAATAGGCCGTCCATCTGTGTCGGTAGTGCCTGCAAAGAAGAGAAACAAATATTATTACTTTTCACTACGGAATAGAATAGTGGAGTAAAACAAAACAAAACGCATGGTCAAGCTCTTCCTATACATTAATCAGGCTGTGAATAGCAACTCAATCAAGTGCCTGTACACAATTTTTATGCTTCCTGTTGTTCGTTACATTGCGACAAAGCACTGCACTGTGCCGTCATAGTTTTGATAGAGACTTCAAGACGCGTGCACGTGTAGAATTTAAATATTATGGTAATAACAGTCGGTACCTTCAAATGGACGGATGCCACAAATCCTTATTTTACGGTATATTGTGAGTCCCATTGTAATATCGGTTGTTTTACGGTTTTCATGGTTTTGAATTATTATTAAACTAGAGAAAACAGACATTTTATCCCACTTCATTGCCTTCTACTGAAGTCAATTCTATGGAAAGCAATACAGAAATTTTCCAACATATTTTTTCTTGAGATAAGAAATAAATATATATTAACCGTCATTATTGTTGAATATTTATGAGTCCCTTTTATACGAATGCTCAAATGCTGCAAATTCCCTTCCTCCTACAGTGTATCCCAGGATAGATGTAACAAGAGGTGTAATGGACCAAAAATTTTGGAATTTTGGAATGGTATTTGGGGATTGAGTCCTGCTTGCTGTAAAACTAAAGTGTACCAAAAATGACTTGATTGGTGTTCTACAGGGTGTTTAATAAGCAAAGTCGTAAAAATCACCACTAATAAAGTACCTTTATTTTTCAAAATATGAAAAATTCCACTAAGAAAATTTATTTAGAATGCAATTTTATACCTTTGTACCAAATTTCAGGAATATAAAATTATTTTTTTGAAACTTCCCATTTTTTCAATAAATTAGTATTTTATTTTGAACCATTCAATTAAAACTTCATAGAAATTATTTTTTGTGAATTAATATTTAAAGTTATGTAGAACGTAGTCAATATTATCCTTAATTTCAATTTCAAATTAACGAACCAAGCATAAAAAACCGCTGCCTAAGGAATCACTACTTCCACATCCAGATTATTCGTCCAAGTCACTTTAAAGGAAACATCTTGACTATATTTGCACTCTAGTATGTGGAAATTATTGGTCATAGAATTTTAATAATATTTGGAATAGATGTCATAGAAAAGTTTGAGGAGTTGGTTTCTACCATATACGTTAAAAATGAAGTTTCTAGTTTACCGTACTTATTTTCCACTATTTACAACCTACCAATGGAGTCATCTCAATCAGATGTCACTACAATACATATGTGTACTAACTTTCAAGTGAATATCTCAATTTGATGTTATCAATCCCATTAATAATGAAGCGGAGGTGGTAGAGTTTGAAAATTATTAGAAAGAAATCTGAGGCCTTGGTTTCTAGTATATACACCGAATCCCAAATTTCTGTAGTCTTACCAGCTTGCTCTACTTATTTTCCCCTATTTGCCCCTATTTAACCCCCAACCCTTCAACGGCATCATCTCAAATTATGATCTAATTTCAGACGTCGTTATAATACATACGTGTACCAAATTTCAAATGAATATCTCAATTTTATTTTATCAACCCTTTTCATATTGGAGTAAGGGTGGTTGGGCTGAAAAATATTATAAGAAAATCTGACGCTGTGGCTTCTAGTACATACACCGAATTTCAAGTTTCTGTAGTCTTACCAACGTTTTACTTATATTCCTCTATTTACCCCAAATTAACCCCCAACCCTTCAACGGAATCATCTCAAAATATAAACTAATTCCAGACGTCGTTATAATACATACGTGTACGAAATTTCAAATGAATATCTCAACTTAATTTTGTCAACCACATTAATGGGGTAGGGGTGGTGGGGGGGTTGAAAAATATTATAAAAAAATCTGAGGCCTTAACTTCTTGTACATACACCGAATTTCAAGTTTCTGTACTCATACCAGCTTGCTTTACTTATTTCCCCCTATTGACCCCTAAATAACCCCCAACCCTTCAACGGAATCATCTCAAAGTATAATCTAGTTCCAGATGTCGTTATAATTCATACGTGTACCAAATTTCAAATGAATATCTCGATTTTATTTTATTAACCCTTTTAATAACGGTGGGGGTTGAAAAATATTATAAATAATCTGAGACCTTGGCTTCTAGTACATACACCGAATTTCAAGTTTCTGTAGTCTTACCAGCTTGCTTTACTTATTTTCCCCTATTTACCCCTATTTAACCCCCAACCCTTCAACGGAATTATCTCAAAATATAATCTAGTTCCAGATGTCGTTATAATACATACGTGTAGAAAATTTCAAATGAATATCTCAATTTTATTTTATCAACCCTTTTCAAATTGGAGTAGGGGTGGTGGGGGTTGAAAAATATTATTAAAAAATCTGACGCTTTGGCTTCTAGTACATACACCGAATTTCAAGTTTCTGTACTCTTACCAACTTGTTTTACTTATATTCCTCTATTTACCCCAAATTAACCCCCAACCCTTCAACGGAATCATCCCAAAATATAATCTAATTCTAGACATCGTTATAATACATACGTGTACGAAATTTCAAATGAATATCTCAACTTTATTTTATCAACCCCATTAATGGGGTAGGGGTGGTGGGGGGTTGAAAAATATTATAAAAAAATCTGAGGCCTTAACTTCTAGTACATACACCGAATTTCAAGTTTCTGTACTCTTACAAGCTTGCTTTACTTATTTCCCCCTATTTACCCCTATTTAACCCCCAACCCTTCACCGGATTTCCTCAAAAAACAATCCAGTTCCAGATCTCGTTATAATATATACGTGTACAATATTTCAGGTCAATATCTTAAACCGTTCCGGAGAAAGCGTGCGGACAAAAAAAAGTTACAGACAGACCGACAGACAGACCGACAGACAGACAGAAAATTTCGTTTCGCTCAAATTTAAAATCTCGACGTTTCATGACATTCTAAACCTATTTCACGAATAAAAATTTTTGAAAATTTTTTTGCGATTACTATACTTCCAATCCACTACGTGGATGTGGAAGTAAAATTAAGTGAAAATGGTACTCACAGTGCATGAAAAAATTTATATTGTGCAATGCTATGGAATTGGCGGTGAAAACTCGCTAAGAGAAGTGGTAAGCCAATTTAATTTGAAATTTCAAAACACTGCTTTGTCACGTACTCAGGCTATGAGAATAATTAAAAAGTTTCTGGCTACTGGTAGTGTTCTTAACATGAGAAGAAAAATAAAAGCATATGATGAAGACAATGTTATGGCTATTATAGCTTATGCCTCTGTTATAGAAAATCCTAGGATGCCACTAAGAGAGAGGTCAGCTTTTATTAATATAAGCAAGTCTAAACCCCAAACAATTTACAAGGCAAGGAAAATTAGGGCATGTAAAGCAAATTATAAACATACGCTTGAAGAGGGAGATGACGGCCGTAGGTTGGATTTTTGTTTGACCATTGGAAAAAAAATCATGGAAGAGAGATGTGTTCATCATTTCAAAATTTTCTCAGATGAATCCACATTCACAACCAATGGTGTTGTTTCAGCTCAGAATTGTCGCTTTTGTGCTTCTGAAAATCCAATTTTAGAATTCGTTGTAAAAGACAATATTATAAAAAAGTGAATGTGTGGTGTGCCGTTTCCTACCACGTTGGAATTATTGGACCTTATTTCATTGAGGGAAGGTAAACCAGCACACTTATTTACAGCTTCTTGCAAGATTTTCTGAAGAACGTTTCAATATTTTAAGAGATATGCCTTTAGTTCATTTTCAACATGATGGTTGCCCTGGCCACTCCACAGAAATGGTTAATCGGTGGTTGAATTTAAATTTTGGAGAAAATTGGATTGCCAGGAATGAACCGATCAAGTGGCCGGCGAGATCCCCAGACCTATCAATATTGGATTCCTTTTTATGGGGTCGCCTCAAGCAGTTGGTTTACGCTGAACCACTTTCTAACGATGTAGCAGTATTGAAGCAGAGAATTACAAATGCCGTAAACTCCATACCGTTAGATCATATTCGAAACAGTTTTAAGGACTTCAGGCGAAGGATCGAAATGTGTGTGGATGTGGGTGGTAGCTACGTCGAATAATAAAATAATTGTAAACATTGTTTTGTATTGGTCAATAATTAATTTGTTTGTGAATCTGTTATGTTTTTGACATTTAGTACTTGTTATAATTTTTAAACCTCATTAATCTTCTGTTAGTAATTTTTTCCTGTTTTACAATTAGTTCGAATAACTTCAATTTTTTATTTACCAATAGCCTACTTTTTGAGATGATTAACATTTGCTCCTGCACAACTCTAAACATGAATTCAACTCTTAATTCGCAAAAAATGGGAAGTTTCAAAAAGATTATTTTATATTCTTGAAATTTGGTACAGAGGTATAAAATTGCATTATAAATAACTTTTCTTAGCGGAATTTTTTCATATTTTGAAAAATAAAGGTACTTTATTAGTGGTGATTTTTACAACTTTGCTTATAAAACACCCTGTAGAACACCAAATGAAGCCATTTTTGGCATACTTTAGTTTTACAACAAGCAGGACTCAACCCCCAAATACCATTCCAAAATTACAAAATTTTTGGACCATTACACCTCTTGTGACATCTATCCTGGGACACACTGTATATTTAAAAAAAAAAACATTTTATTAAAAATATTCTGATGACTTTTTTGAGAACGTTCGCTTTTTCTGAACCTCCTCTCCCTGTATTGTTCACTTTATCACATTTTCTGAAATACTAAGATTATATTCATTGAAGGTCCAATCATCGTCAGATGAGCCTGAAGTGATTTTATTTGCAGCATATGTTTCAGTATTATAGACACATAGGTAAAACAATAATTGTTGTTCGACAACGTTTTCTACATTAAATTGGTTAACATGATTAGGAATTAGTAATGGCGTGATAAGGCCCAGATGCCAGTTTCTCAGTCATATTTTTTACATTCTTTCCAAATTACTAATTACAACAATTTGTTCCAATGATAACTTTCCCATTAATAGAGTTTCCTTACGTGGAAATATATAATTAAAACTACTTATTCTTCTAAATTGGACCTTATTTGGATCGCTCACTTGAGTCGTTAATTTATATCATAACAAACTGATAACCAAACGATGGAAAGTGATTGTTAGTATAGCTACTTGGGCGGGAGGTTAGTTGAATTGAGTCGAACGCTGTGGTCTCGAGTGTGATTTCTGACCAGCGCATTGTTATTTTTGAAAAAAAAAATAGATTTATCCCAGCATATCAAATAATTGACTGAGTTTTAGTATTGAGAATACTACTGGGCCCATGAGATAGGGCCCATCTTACGAAAAACGTATCGAGAGCGACAAATCTGTCTAGGCCGCTGCGCCGGCCTTGTAGTAGAGTAACAAGCTGCCTCTATTGTGTCATTCCGTTTGCAATGTGTTGCTAAAAGCTACGACCTATTTTAAACGATGCCCCATCAAAAGAGAAGAAGATTTGACTTGGTCGTGGAAAAATCGCCCTGTAAAGGGGGTTGCAGGGGGCGATTTTCCGAAAATCAAAAAAATTTTTGTTTCATATTTGAAATTTACAGCACGTCAGCTTTGTTTTCACGTAATATTACGTACATATCTTACTACTTAATATTTTTTTTCTAATTATTCAATATTGTCTGCGCTATGCTTTCTTATGGAGCGCCTTAATCAATTAACGCTTGCCCTGAAACGTATCAATTCACAAATCCTTTAACTCATCATAACTCGAAGCGTGTTCACTTTTCGAAAAATACCCCTGAAGTAAACGTTGTACGCTTGTTATCGAGCATTTAGTTGGTTTTTTCAAACTAATAATAGGATTTACCGTTTGATTTGTGAGAATTTTTTTGTGGACCGTTGTCGAATCTCGCCGACCCATGCGAGGAAGGTTCATAATTACCGAACGCCCCTGCTATACTCGTCCTTATGCTATTGAGCATGCGTACAGTCGATTTTCGTCTGATAACTGTTTAATCGTTACCTTCTGAGACCGTTTTCTTTCTAATTCTTTCTCTCAACGGTTGTACCTATACTATAGAGATATATTATCGAAGGTATTTAATATATAATTATTCAGTTTTTCGTAGTACGATTAATAAAAATAATATTTATAAAAAATGAAATACAGAAAATAATTTGGTGTAATTTAGCAGGCATATCAATAGGACGATCCTATAGGACTTCGACCTTATGATTATTAAATCTTACGGAAAAAACAAGAAGACAACAAAATTTTGTTGTTTCCTTAAAAACACAAACGCAAAAATTAGACATAGCATCTAAAAATATCGTAACAAAAGCTTAAAAATTTCTAACAACACTAAATATAACAATAAAATAATAATAAAATCGAAATCATTAGTCTGAACTGGATTCAGAGGAAATTGGAGAAATTGGTCTTTCAGTTGACTGAAATTTGTTGCACATATTGGCTGAGGCATACATTTACAAGAACCAATACAGCAGATCTCCTTTCTCTTACAGGAACAAAGAGATCGCGTACATCCTAAAAATAACATTTTTAAAATGGATGGAAACTTGAAGAAGGAAAATTGACAGCTGTGCTGTCAGCACAATAAAATTTTCCTGATGTTACCTCTGCCCTGAGCAGTTGTAACTGTAAAAAAGGTAAGTAGAACTTATCTGAGACGTTCTTATAATAAAAATGTTATTTTTAGGATGTACTGGATCTCTTTGTTCCTCTAAAAGAGAGGAGGTATGCTGTATTATTAAATTTGATAAAAGTTTTTTTTTCTTTTTTATTTTATCACTAATCGCTAATGGTACCTAATGCAAATGCTGAAAATACCTATCATCCTAGCCTTGGACTCCAAGAGCAGTATAGTTGCATCTGGTATTTTCAATACGCTTAAGATACTTGCGAAAGATGCAAGATCTGTAAATTTTTTTGTTTCTATTACGTCTTCCTATCGATTAGAGTTATTTTAGATATGTATATGTGTTAGAGATAAGATCGACGTTTAGACCAATTAAATTTTTTTTGTGAAAACCGAGCCATCCACAAGATAAAATATACTCACACTGACCCCTTCTACACATTCAAAAAAAAATGTTGTCCTGTCGAAAATGCAAGGTCAATGTAACATTTCATTGGACTATAATGTCTTATTCAAAATTATCTCAATAGGTTGCCATTTCAGGTTACCGCCGCTATAAATTTGGGAAAGTAACAAATTTCAACATTCGTCGCCACTTTTGATTTCTTTTTTTTTAATTATATATATAATTATTTGCCATTATGAATAATAAATTAATTATAGAATGAATAAAATACATTATACAGCATATAATTTCCATATTAAAGACGTATGTGTAGGCACAGGACATTTCTTATTATCACTGAACATGCACGATTTCCAGTGGTTTTCTCACGGCCTGCAAACTGTGGCTGACCTTTGCTGATTAACATAGACTCCCGGTGTCGAAGAATAGCACCCACTTATCCATACCTTGTGTTGGTTGAGTGCACTAGAGCAGTGTGTCTATGCCCTGCCCTTTCTATGCACCAGCTGTTTACATGTTCCAATGAAATCGGTAAAGGGCAAACTTATTTGTACACTTACTGTGCTCTAATCACCTCCGGGTTATCTGAGGCGTCAGTTTGTGTTTGGAGAATTTTTATCGCTAGAGAGGGCTTTAGTGAAAGGCTCACGTTGTAGTACTAATTACCGATAATGTAGCTTTTATTGTCACTGGAAGTAGTTCGTTCGTTCTAAGTAGCGTACCAAAATGCAGTCGTGATCTTATTGGTCATTCTGACATTTTCCAAAGGCGGCGAAGTACCTTTATTGGAATTTATACCACAATTATGGTAGTGAAGTTTCTCAAGAATTAATTTGGTTCTTTTCTGCATAGTGTTAGGATGTGGAAAACATATTCTAAACGCGACAAATTTGCACTGGGTTTACATCGTCTGTAAAGCTACATCTCCCAATATATAGGGTGTTTCAGATATACGGTCATTAATTTCTAGGGTGATTCTACATAAGATAATATGAAAAAAAGTTCATATAAACCGGATCCGGAAATCCCTCCTAAGGGCGCTGCGGACTTCTGAAGGGGGCACCCAAAATTGACATTTTATTTAATATCTCCGGAATCCTTTGAGCTACAGTGACTAGTATTTTGCACGTGATTCCATATCAATAAAGGTCTTTATCTGATGTTATCCACCGAGGTTAAATTCAATCAGGGGTGCACAAAATTGGAAATAGGGGTCTTACTTCTCCCCCCAAACATTTTAATGTGAATTTTGTGTGATTGTCTCATCGGAATATAATTCCTTGGCTATAAATACACAAAAAAGGTTATCTTGTTGTAACGCCGTAGGACCAACCGGTTTCGAGAAAGGACCTCCGCACCATTAGCATTGGAAAAAACACTTCGGTGGAATTTTCTTCAAACTTTGGAAATAGGGCTCCCGAACAAAATATGCCATATGAAAAAATCGATTTAATGCTTTCCCTGCAGAATTACAGAGACTGAAAGTTAAAAATAAAAAAATAAAAATTATCGATGGAATTTTTGTCAACCTTTGAGAATAAGTAGTTCAAGGACTTCCGAACAAAAAATGTCATATGAAAATATTTATTTAATACCTTCCCTGTATGATTAAACTAACTGGAAGTTAAAAATATTTGAAAATTCAAAGGCTTTTAACTTCCAGTCATTGTAATTCTGGAAACCGAAAGTTTTTGGTATTGTGAGAGAACATGAAGTGGGAGGGACATTTTTTTAAACGAATTTTTATTGATATCTGTCCGCGTACCGATCGGAAGTTTCATTGGCCAGTGTAATTTGGGGCATGTGAAGTACATATACTATAATATCATAAACAACAACATTTTTTTTTAATTCCGCCACCGCTCAACGAACTAAATACCTGAAAAGAAAGAATCGTGTAGAACAGACGTCCACAACTTGAATATTCGCTTCAAGGGTACACTTACTCCTCCCCTTCATCGTAAAGAACTATTTAAGCGTTCCTTTACCTACCAAATTACCAAAATTTACAATTCTATACTTTGATATATAAAAAGTAAAACATTACCAGCCTTCAAATCTGCTTTAAAAAGACATCTTTTGTTGAACAAAATATTGTACTATAGGTGAATTTTGTTCGTTAATTTATTTATTTATTCTGCAAGTACTAGCTAAATATAAATTATATAACACATGTTTTTAATGCCTGCGACTTTATATTGATAACATATCTGTTGGTTGTTTTTTTTAATATTAAATGGTTATTTCTTTTTGCCATATTGCTATTATCTACGCTTAAGATTAAATACAGAGGTTTGTCTTGCACAACCAGCTGATCTTCGGCGTTTTTCCTGCACTTTTCTTTAATCTCGCATTTTTATTTTTGTTTTATTTTGCGAAAATAAAAACCAATTATTATTATTTTTTTTTTTTCGGTTTACCCGTTGTAGGACAGGGCTTCCGTGCTTTCCGACCGATACCACACGGTAGCCGCGCCGGCCATAATTACAGCCACTTCCCACGACCTGTGGGGTTAGTGACGGTAAATTCCTGAATCGTGTGCCCTAAGTAGATGAAGGGACCCCAAGACAACCGCCTTCTGCATTTGGTCTGCCAGCCACTAGGCTGATTTCTGACAAGCTGGCATTGTCTTCAGTTCTGAGAGCAGCGTAGGCTTCATACCTCCGAGTACACCGATTATTAGGACGACCATCTTGACCGAGTAGCCTGGGTATTATTATTATTATTATTTTTTACGCGTTAGCGATGCTGGTTAGTTCTCCCGTGTCTCCGATATTCTCACGGGAGAAGCGCCAGCGAATTATCTACAACCACTCCCCACATCCCGCTGGGTTAATGGTTGTAGATTCCAGAATCGTGTACCCTAAGTAGACGCAGGGACCCCAAGACTACTGCCTTCTGCATTTGGCCTGCCAACCATTCGGCTGATTTTTGGCAGGCCACACAGTGGAAAAAATTCCCTTTTTTTGGACAAAAATCTGCCTTACGGTAATCGATCCACGCCATTGATAGATTACGATTGTATTGCACAGAATCCTGAGCAATACTGCGGTCTATCAATAGGTTCTCTTTGCAGTCTGCCACACCTTTTTTACTACATCGCTGCTCGTGTATCTCTCGGAATACAGGCTCAACTGACCTCAAAGTCCTGGCGTACAAGATACGTGTAAATAACTTGTAGCAGGAATTGAGCCAAGTGATCGGTCTGTAGTTTTTCGGGTTGGACATGTCCCCCTTTTTGGGGATCAGGACGTTAATATAAATAAGACGATTACATAAATAAATAAATAAATAAATAATAAATAATTTATATCTACACTCTTAACAAAATATATACAAAACATGCCCTCTTTATTTAACTACAATTAATATACCTAAAACTAAAACCAAATTAGAGAGAATTTTCAAATTCCTCATAAAAAACGAGAAGTTTATCCCATATCGACAGAAATAATTCCGACGATTTTTTCTCAAGATACAGGTAACACAGAATCCTGAGAAAATGACGTGAATGGTTGGTTCCGAAATTCCTTTAGCCAGAATAAATTCTTAAACGATTTTTAGGGTTTCGTAGAACCCTTGTACTTTCATCATGTTCGTTTGTCCGTCCGTCGGTATGCCACAAGTGTAGATTTATGGATTTTACTTCCACATCCACGTAGTGGATTGGAAGTATAGTAATCGCAAAAAAATTTTCAAAAATTTTTATTCGTGAAATAGGTTTAGAATGGTCATGAAACGTCGAGATTTTAAATTTGAGCAAAAAAAAATTTTCTGTCTGTCTGTCGGTCTGTCTCTCGGTCTGTAACTTTTTTGTCCGCACGTTTTCTCCGGAACGGTTTAAGATATTGACTTGAAATTTTGTACACGTATATTTATAACCAGTATTCACAGGCATTAAATAAAATCTTGAAATATGAAAATCTATTTCGGGTACCTATTTCCATTATATGTAAATCGAGAGTGAAACCTTTTTTTCACGCACTCCATCCAGTAGGGCGTCATTAAGCACGTACTTGAGAATGAAGTTAATGTTTTTTAGACAGATGTTTATTTCAATGTTTCGTTTTTATTCAAGTTTTAATTTCATAACATTTTAAAATAAACGAAAAAAAACATCTTTATTGAAACATATTCTTTATAGGATTTTGCAAACAGCGGAAAGAAAAACCATCTATGAGAACTAAAAGATTTCAAAAAATCACAATAATTGTAAGTAATGAAATTCAAATTGTAAAATTACATAAAACAATCGTACTTTATTATAAATATTGTAGTTTTTCCTCTGACGATGGTTAATAAACCGAAACGTAAGGAAATATGAGAATTTTAATGTACAGCTGACCAAAAAATCCCAGGACATACATCAAGCTAATTTGATATCAACGGTCAAGAAAATACAAATATTTATATAAGTATTTATAATGAAAAAATATTTCAATTATTAAAAGCACAGAAATGTAATCAATGAATTTCTCCTTTTATTCAACAAACAGATTTTCTAACTAGATCACTTAAGCACTAATGCAAAGTAGTACATTGACAATCCCGAGATAATAGTAATAGCAACCAACTAAATCACTACAAAGGAAAAAACAAATGACCTCTTAGGTGCGACGTCACGAGCTGACGCCTATTAATGAGGAAATTTTTTTGTAACCCCGCGAAATTAGCAAACGTGAGATTCAATTTGTATTGTTAATGCATCCTCCTACAACTTGCACATGCAGATAACGTAAGAACGTGTGTATTAAAGCACGTATCAGAATGGCACGCGGCTGAACCTGTCGTCTCCGTAGGGCTC
Source organism: Stenurella melanura (assembly GCA_963583905.1). Lineage (NCBI taxonomy): Eukaryota > Metazoa > Arthropoda > Insecta > Coleoptera > Cerambycidae > Stenurella > Stenurella melanura. Next base: position 233,264,564 of record OY757309.1, on the reverse strand, counting down.
CCACGCGGAACTGCATTTCCACCTGCCAGGTCATTATAAGGGAGGTCCGTCAGTTGCAGTTGTGCATAATATGCAACATATTCTACGTTTGACGTAATACAGCAGATTTTGATTTCAAAATTAACTACTTAAAATGCATAATCAAAGAAATATGTTTAATAACTAAAGTAAATGTTACGCTTGCCACGCATATTATTATGTGTGTATTAGTAAAGTATATACTTAATTGGATAAATAATGATAGGGAATAATATTTCACGAGAATTCTATTCAATAATCACAAAAATAAAAATAAAGAATTTTTTTCATTAATAATAATAATAATAACACATTTTTCAGAGCTATCAAGACCCGGACCGTAATCACTATCACAGTGATTAAGGAGGTTGAGGCGTTACAGTCCCAACCAAAAGTAAGTCGAATTCTAAATCAGAACTTTTCCATAATAAATTATTACAAAAGGTTTATACCTGAGCGATAGATACCAAACTGTCAAAATAAATTATGCCTTTTCAAATACCACCAAAATCACCTCAGGTGTTTTCCAGGTCTCTGCTCTAGGGCCTATCCTATTTTTAATATATACAGCTGACATTTTCAATAGTGTAAACTACACACAAATTCAATGTTATGCGGATGACACACAATTAACATGTTCTTTTGACCCAAATAATATAAGGAACACATCTGTTAACATAAATCAATATCTAACTTCTATCGAGCGTTATTCGAATTCGCATAATTTAAAATTTAATATTGGGAAATGTGCGGTAATAAGTTTTGTCAAGCAAAATATAAAACTCAAGATATCAGATAAAGCCCTAACTGTTGTAAACAAAGTTAAAATTTAGGTTTAACTTATGACGAAAATCTAAGATTTAAAGAACACGTAAACATATTAGTCAAAAAAGCGTATCTAGCATTAAAGTTACTTTATAATAATATAAATATTATTAATTTTAAATTAAGAAAAAAGCTATGTGAGTCGTTGGTGTTACCTATATTACATTATTGCAATGTCATATATTATAGCTGCTTGGACAAACTATAAAAAAACCGTCTGCAAAAATTATAGAACAGTTGTTTACCGCATTCGGAAATACCAGCGCACTTCTCAAAAATAAATAAACTTGGTTGGCTACGAGTGAAAAGTGTTTATAAATATTATATGTTCGTATTTACTCATCGTATCCTATGCACCTCCTCGTCATCACATCTTCGTAAAAAATTCATATCTAGGTAAAACATCCACAATATAAATTTGAGATATATGCAAAAGTTATCATTGCCTACTTATCGTCTTACCCTGTTTCGTAGATCCTTTTCTTACAACTCTGTCACAATTTACAACAACATAAATAATACCCTCAAATTACTAAATGTAGCCAGTTTTCGCAAAAAAGTGAAAATGAAATTCTTTTTTATGCAGTAACTTTATCTGCATCTTTGTACGTGGCTCATTCGTTGTCTGACACTACTAAACTGATAAATACCAATGCTAATACTGCTCATTCTTTTATTGGCGATTTCTTCTTCCACATATTTTTCTTTTTCTTCTTTTTACTTCTTTTTATTTATTTTTTTTATTCACAAGAATATTATACTATATCTTAATATTTGTTGATATGTACTTTAGGTATTACTATTATTACTACTTTCAGTTTTAGGAATCTCAGGTTAGATACGGTTAAGTTGAATAGCTTTAGCTAAACTTCGCCTTAGCGATTGGATTTATTGTATGTACATGCTTTCCTAATAAAGACTTTATTATTATTATTATTATAAGTAGATGATACCAATAATTATTGTCATAAAGGCATTAATAAATCATTTATTATTATTAATTAATTATTGTAGCAGATTTAATTATTTCACTTAATGAACTAACTTTTGGATGAACTTATTAAAAAAATTAATTTATGTAAGTATCTGTGTATTTTACAAATTTGTTTCCGTAAATAATTGTTTTAAAAACGAGATTCAGTGAAAATTAAAATTAAATCTTCAAATAATTGAAAAATCAATTAAGAATCATTAACGAAAAGAGAAATTTGACACTTTAAAAACGTTTAATAATTCTCTTTATTTATTAAAAGTCTCCTAATGAAATTGTAAGCAATATTAAAATATGCGTAAGACATCAATGCTTTACATACTTAGTCGTTTATTTGATTCGTGATTTAAGTCTCTTAAATTAAATGAACAATATAATTGGGTATCGTCTGCGTACAAATGATATTTACAAAATTTTAATGATTCTTTAAAAACTGATGTGTAAACCATATAGAGAAGTGGACCCAAGAGACTACCTTGAGGAACACCTGTTAATACATTAAGAGGGGCAAAATCACTAAATCCGACAAATGTAAAATCCATTTTAAAATGTCATGGTTTAACATATCAAATGTAAAAGCACAACTACAAACAGCCTTGTCTAAATCCAGATTGTTTGGTAGGTAATATATTATTAGTATTTAAGTGTACTCGAGTTTGTAATTCCATAATTTTTTGAAAACTTTGGACAGTACAGGTAGGACGCTAATGGATCTAATATGATTAAATTCAGTTGGCTGGTTGATTTTTGGCAGAGGAATGACCTTGGCCCGTTTCCATGTCCTGGGAAAATATTTATTTCTAATACACTAATTTATAATGTGCGTAACGATAGTGATTATAAAAAGACAACAGAGTTGAATAAGCGTTAAATTTAACATATTTGTCCCAAACGCTGTTGATTTCATATTATTTATTACATTAGCCACGGTAAAGTCATTTGTTAATTCAAACGTAAACGTACTACTAACACCCTGTTTAATATTATCCGAATAAAAATGAATTAAGTAATTACTAGTCGGTGAGTAATTTAGAACAGAGGTAATGAACTAATTGTTAATTGAATTGGCGTCTTTTAACACCTCAGGTATATCAATATATTTTTTAGCAATATTTAATTTTTTTAATTATCGCCTTTTATCTTCAGGATTAGAATTCTGTAATGTATGTCTCAAGTAGACCTACTGCTCTCTTTTTATAGCAATAGTTATTAAATTTTTAAATTATTTGTAGTATGGCCAATATTCGGGTACTTTTGTAGATCTAAATTTTTTTAGACCCCTTTTCTCTTAATTTCTGCATTAACTTAATGTTGTCAGTTATTCAAGGTGCACAACTATCTTTTTTATTGTAAAAGTTTTCATAGGGGTATGAGAGTCATACAATTGAATAATATTGTTATTAAATGTAGATACTTTTTCTTCAATATTCTCTGTGAATTAAACTAAATTCTACGGCATGGACTCTAGATCGTTTTGAAAATTATTTAGATTTATATTTTTCAGAGCTCTATAGGTAATATTTTTAGAGACTGCTTTTTCCAAATTATAGCTAATTTTACAATAAACTAAAAAATGGTCTGACACTTGAACGTTATCAACTCCGGCTCCGCATGCTTCACTTTAATTTTCAAACTTTACGAAAATTAAATCTAGTACAGATGTAGTTGTATTGGTGATGCGTGTAGGCTCCTTTATTAATTGTTTAAGATTGAAAATTTCCGAAATAGCACTAAGCTGCGCATACAAATTAGAATTTAGGTTTAGCATGTTTATATTAAAATCACCACAATATATTACATTACTGAAGTTTGAGTAAATGTTACCTGTTGCAAGTTCCTATTTATTAGTTATTACTTTGAGCCAAATATATTTAAACTCACAACATCCACTTAAAACAATATTGAACTTTAGATTATTTTTTATATACATACCAACTTCTCCACCTCTCGTTGACCGATCTTGCCTAATAAAATTATACCGATCAATTTTTATGACATCATTGTTTATAGCCGTGGACATCCACGTTTCTATCACCCCAATTATATCATAATCAAATTTAACTACTTGCTCTCGAAATCGACTGAAATTTGCTACCACTGACTTCGCATTAACATGTGCTATACTTAAATTCATCTAAAAAAAATATATAAAGAGAAGGTTAATTATAATATATATGTAATATGTGTATAAGAAAAATCGTTTATTTATATTTAGAGAATTAGGAAGGAAATGGAAAAATTATAGTGCATAAGGAAATAGAAGTAATAAAAGATGAAAGAAAAAAATAAAAATGTAGAAATAATAAGATAGAGGAAAAATGGTAACAAATTGATTAAGTAAAAGCAGAAAAGTATAATTATACGTCCCTAATTAAATGTGCATTTTAACTTATTTTGAAGTACCTAATAAATGGCCATGAAAAAAGTAAATAAAAATGAAAATGTGAACGTATTGCTGATTGAAAAACTAATATTAAGTTACATACAATAAAGTAGAAAAAACAAAGAAATGTGATATTTTTGCATAGTTATTAAACCTCCTCCAAAGAACTACAAAGAAAAATCATAATAATTGCAAGTATTTCCAAGTTTCCAGTTTATTCACAATTGTAATAATAACACAGCCACTCATTATACTTGACGTAAATATTACAATTGTAGCACCACACTTTGTCCTTGGAGAATTTTCTGACATTCGCTTGGCGGACACTTGCAACCGCCAGAATCACATGGCTCCAAAGAATTTATATAATATATTTATATATAAGCAGATACACATTTAGAAGTGTGTTGACAACATAGTTCAGACATTACATTTTATAATCATCTCTTTCTTTATGACCAAAATTACTATAGCCCCATTTTTGTTGCAGCCACCGTCATTTTGACACGACAAATAAATGTAAATATAACCTAAAACGCCCAATTTGTGAATTTGTGATTTGTGATCTGTAAATAAACTATTTTCAAGTGCTGAGGAGACAAAATATGACTTAAAATTGCCTCAAATAACGTTTATATGCTGTTTCTCTAATACAATGACAGTTTAAAGTCAAAATGTGTCGGTCATCAACCTATTTTGAGCTGTATACTTACATTTATTTTCCTAAAATTAACACTTTTATTTACCGTCAAACTACAGCAATATAATTAATTTTAAGGCGCCGTGGATTCGGAAAAAGATGTGTACTAGAGTCAAATTAAGTAGAGGTTGTTTCATTTAATAAGCCGATTCAGAAATTTTTTGCATCCCTTACGAATCAGAAAAGAAGTACCTAACTAATTTACAGGAAATCATGTGGCAGTTCATTTATATTTTGACAAATTGACCTAGACTTTTATTTTTTTTAAATAATATACCTCCTGTGACAAAAATAAAACTACTTACCAACTGTTCTTAATTCCTACAAGGCTACAAGTAGTGGATTGTATAGTAAAATGGAATTCTACCCGGCCACAAATTGGACTGTGAATTTGAGCATCCGCAAGGAATGTTAAGGGGCAAGGGAATAAAACAATCGTTTACAATACTTATATAAGTATTTTTGTATAGAAATATTTGCACTAAACATGAAAATAATTTAAAGGTTAGTTGAGTCAAACGTCAAACATGAACAGCTGTTATTAAATAACTAGATATAGACATATGTCTATGCTACACTCATATGCCACGGCCTTGAACAGGCCGCAACAGAGATAGCGTTATGGGCAATGTTGTATCTTAGAAAGAAATGGCGAGAAAAAGGTATGTTGGACATGTTGGCAACAGTATCGTATGACTTTTATGCTTTATCTCTGCTTCTATTTATATAAATTCTTTGCATGGCTCTTAACATCCATTCGTAAAATAGTTTACAGAACATTCCCTCAAAATTACAGCCTTGTAGAAGCATGTTAAAAATTGCTATGTCCATGACAACTTGATCTGGCACGTACTTGCAACCCAGAAAATTGTGTAGCAATTTCCTTCTACATTTAAACATATGTAAATTAAGACATCAAAATTGTAACTTTATACAAGCACATTTATTTTACTATTTTTTTACATTTTTAAAAATTTAGGGAACGATGACGCTACAGCGGGACGCCTGCCAGGTCATTACTTTCTTAAGTAACTAATACTAAAGCATTAATTTACAAATCTTTAGCATTGTGCTAAACACGTTAGTCAAACCGTCCGGTAACTCTCCTACTATCAAGTCATATTATTGTGGTGTAGTAACATACGCATTATTCAAAAGAATATTATAACGTTTTTTAGGTTTTGTCAAACATTCATCTAATACCCGTTTTCCATTTCTTCAGTTGTTAAATTATTCAATATACTTTGTTACGAATCCATTGTTTCATTTCAATGATTACTTAAGTATATTTGTACAGCTTGAAATATCCACCAGTCAAATTAAAATAAAAACGAGCCAAAATTAACAGATAATTTTAGGAAGTATGGAACCTATGTCATTTGATAGACTTTTTTACATTCATTTTATTTAATGTTGGCCTACTTCTATGAGTAAGGACAATTGCCGACGACAGTAGACGAGCTATTGCCATCCTGAAAATTTAGGAATTTTTTATTTGCCTGAGATTTAATATATTCAGACACCGACTGATTTACATTCCTCAGAAAGATCCACAACGCAATTCTTGCCTCAAATAGCATAGTTTTTGGATATAAAAGCCATTAGAAGTTGGCTCCTTTGTTTTGGAGTTCATTCGATAGGTTACGCCGTACATATTGTTAGATTCATGTCTGCAATCCCATTTTGTGACTTTATTAAATTATTAACTACCAGCTAAAGGCCTGTGCCTCGCTCCGGGGTTTGTTGAAATGAATATGTTGAAGCAGATTTACGCCGTCATACTGAAGCGACCATTCTGGCCGAGTAAGTTTTAAATCAACAGGCTGAAAGTAGAACGAGAAAAATTATATAAAGCTGTAAACAATTAAATTTTCTACAAAACAATCAGAGGGACATTGACGCACATATAGTGCCAAAATCATAGATATAATATTCCACAATTTACTTTTTGTGTGAAAGTTGAATTTTTCATACGTATAGATTGAGCGTCATATTAGAATCTTGAGTTTTGCTAACTTTGAAATTATTATGAAAGATTCCAATCTCCCAGTTAAATTTCGGTTTTCTACCTCACCAGGAAGTACCCAAACCCCGGACAGATAAACATAGCTCTAAAAACGTACTTACTCTCTTTATACGTTGAAACAGTGGCGGATTTAAGAAAAAGGGTTTAGGCAAAAGCTTCCTAGCTCCCCCCCCCCCAAAATTGCCTGATAGGTTTATAACAAGATCTTCAAAGTCATTGAAAATCAAATTTTCGATTCCGGAGTGTCCCTCGAAACTTTCAAGCAAAAAGCCAGTGGGCCTTGACGAATATGCATGTTACGAAAATGTGAAATTTATTATTATTTTTCGATAATTGGAGGTCTTTTGATACCACGGGTCCCTGAGAGAACATTCGAAATGACCAAAGTATAAACAAATGTTGAATACGAGCACATTAATAAGAAAAGGTTTTGTACTTCACATTTCAAGGACACGGCCGGAAAAAAAAAAGCCATAGTAACTTTTAAGAAGAGGGGCCTCCGGTCGGAGAGGCCAGTGGACAAATGCCCAATGCCCGCCTGTTAAATCCGCCACTGGATTGAAGTAAAAAATATGTTTCAACTCACAATTCAACAATTTCTGGAGTTTCAAGGAGTTATCTCGACGACTTGAGAGGCGGTTACGACATTTTAAGTTCGATTTTCAATTCTTGTTTCCTTATATGTTCAGTTCTACTGGACAAGTGTAAACATTCTTTTAGAAGCAATTAAAAATAAATATATCTCCTATCTATAACACGTTAATAAACAATAATATTTAATAGAAAAGTATTTCCCATCTTGGCTTCAAAGAAAATGTGTTTATAGCTCATTATTATACGGTAACAACGCATTTACCAAAAATCAATTATTCCACGCTAGTAAACATCCATGAATAAGTTCCGAATGTTATGTCAGATGGCACTCGTAGTTTGTCCGGACCACTTTCAAAATCTTAAACCATGTTTAAGAAGATTTAATATAGCCTGAAATTTGATACCACCATAAACAAAAGCGTCTACAATAGTCAGATGCAGTTAATTTTACGACAGTATTAATGATAAATTTACAGTAACCACTTACAGCAGTAATGCTATGTTTCGTACAACTGCAATCACAGATGATATGCGTAATTTATAATTTAACACACATATCTGGGACACACTAGGATACAGTATGAAAAAACAATGTTGTTACATTGTAGACGTCACTAGTGGACATAAATGCTCTCCTGTTATAAACATTACATACACTATGCATAGAGATAAAAACCGCTGCCTAAGGAATCACTACTTCCTCATCGAGATTTTTCATTCAAGTCACTTTAAAGGAAACATCTTGACTAGACCTGCACTCTAGTACGTGAAAATTATTGGTTATAGAATTTTAATAATATTTGGGGCAGATATTATAGAAAAGTTTGAGGCGTTCCACTATATACGATAAAAATGACGTTTCTAGTTTACCCTACTTATTTTCTCCTATTCACAACCTGCCACCTCCCACCCCTTCAATGGAATCATCTCAATCTGACGTCATTGCAATACATAACAATTGTCCTAACTTTCAAGTGAATATCTCAATTCTATGTTAACAATCCCATTAATAATGGAGCGAAGATGGCGGGGTTTGAAAAATATTAGAAAGAAATCTGAGGCCTTGGTTTCTAGTATATACACCAAATTCCAAATTTCTGTACTATTACCAGCTTGATTTACTTATTTTCCCCTATATTCCTATTTAACCCCCAACACTTTAACGGAATCATCTCAAAATATAATCTAGTTCCAGATGTAGTTATAATATATACGTCTACCATATTTCAAGTTAGTATCTCTATTTTATTTTATCAATCCCTTTAATAATGGAGTAATGATAGTTGAAAAATATTATTAAAAAATCTGAGACCTTGGCTTCTAGGACATACACCGAATATCAACTTTCTGTACTCTTACCAGCTCGCTTTACTCTTTTCCCTATTTACCTTCACTTACCCCCCACTCCTTCAACGCAATCATGTCAAAATATAATTTAGTTTCAGATATCGTTATAATACAAGTATGTGTACCCAATTTCAAGTGAAAATCTAAATTTAATTTTTCAACTATTTTAATAAGGGAGTGGTGATGGTGGGGGATGGAAACTATTATAAAAACCTGAGACCTTCGCTGCTAGTATATACAGCAAGTCCCAAATTTCTGTAGTATTACCAGCTTGCTTTACTTATTTTCCCCTATTTACCCCTATTTAACCCCCAACCCTTCATCAGAATAGTCCCAAAATATAATCTAGTTCCTGACGTCATTATTATATATACGTGTACCAAATTTCAAGTGAATATCTCAATTTTATTTTATCAACCCCTTTAAAAATGAATTGGAGGGGGTGGGGGGATGAAAAATATCATAGAAAATTTTGAGGCCTTGTAGTAGATACATCCAATTTCAAGTTTCTGTACTCTTACCAGCTTGCTTTACATATTTCCCCCTATTTACCCCCCAACCCTTCACCGGATATCTTCAAAAATCCAGTTCCAGATCTCGTTATAATATATACGTGTACCAAATTTGAAGTTAATATCTTAAACCGTTCCGGAGAAAACGTGCGGACAAAAAAAGTTACAGACAGACAGACAGACAGACAGACCGACAGACAGAAATTTTTTTTTCGCTCAAATTTAAAATCTCGACGTTTCATGACATTCTAAACCCATTTCAAGAAAAAAAAAATTGAATTTTTTTTTGCGATTACTATACTTACTTCCAATCCACTACGTGGATGTGGAGGTAAAATTAATTTGGGTAGAGAGTCCAGAATTTAGGATACTATATAGTACGTAGAAATCCTTAAAAATGTTATGCATGATGGTGCACAAAGCATTATTTCTAGCATTTCTCTGTCATCGTCAGTGATGCTACCTGCATATTATGTCGGGAAATGTATCCGTACTGTTCAAAATTTTGAATCACTCTCTGTTCAGTGAAGGTAAAAACCTATTTGCAAATATGTTTAACATCACAAGATAGTTTTACAATTTTATAGAAAACCGATAATTATTTTTTGTTGAAATAGGTTTAAAATGAAACGAGATTTTAAATTTGCGTGGAAACATTTCTGTCTACGTTTGATAATTTAAACCCGAGACATCTTTTTAAAGTAGCGCAAAGTTTTTGTTTGTGAGGTTTTAGACCCAATATTCAGAATTTTTTGTGAAAAAATTATTAATGCTGATATGAACGATAAAAACAATTGAAAATTTAAGCTCCGAATTAGAAACTTTTTCATTGAGTGAATGAATTGAGAAAATCTGCATCTTGTTGTTATTTTATAGAAACCTTTAAATTATTTTTTAAGGCAGGTTTAGAGTGAAACGACGTTTTAAACTTGCGAGGAAAAAAACTTTTACAACTCATCTGCTGTATTTCTCAAAGCAAAATGAACAATAATGTTACAGCGCGGCACTTATTTTAACAAATCTACTCTATGATTTGAAAATTATACTAAAAATCCCAATACAGTCATTTAACTAAAATTGTATTAATTAAGACAAAAGGCGAACCCTATTCTGATTCGAGTTTTGTATTTTCTGACCCTTGTATTTGTTAATGAATAAATTATTGTCCCTAACTCCCTAATACAACAATATTAGTTGTTCATTATAATATTACAGCAGGTGCCATCAGGAGCGTTAATGATAGTCAATAAATAATACAAATATTTCAGAAAAAACATTCGAGATGGAGCCCACTTCGACATCTATCTTCTTTTTGTCTAAGGTGTCGAAAATCCGTTGTAAAACCCCGCTTCTAGTTCTTCATTCATTAAATGCTTGAGATTTTTAATATAATTACAATATACTGACCTCTCCACTAAATATAGTGTTATTGAAAGATATCCTGAGCCGCCAATATCGAATAATCCAAAGATTTTATTTCTACTAAAATCGCTATAAAATGTTAGAAATTCACCAAGAAAGTAGACTTCTAACAAATGTGGTTATGTTGAACATGAATATAAGCTACTATTACTCACGCAACGGAAATCGTCGTATCTCAGATCTACTCCTACCAATTCTGCTTCTGAAATTCTAAAATTATAGATAGATATTCGATTCACCATTTCACATTAAACAAGAAACGTGGTGTGGATATAGTTAACCCGGTATATTGTTGGAAATAGAAAATTCTTAATTTCTCTTTGAAAGTTTGTGGCAAAAATGTCCAAGTTTGCATTTTCTTAAAAATTTTAGTTAAGTTATAGAAAACGACAATGGGAGGAATATTAAGTGATCTATTGTGTCCAGTTACTTTCTTAAAACAGAAGAAAACTAATAATAAAATCGTAAACTTAAAAAAATGGGTGAATAAGAAGTCTCGGAACGGTTAAATATCTCTAGAAATATACATGGGATCGAACAAAAAAAAGTAGGTGTTGAATATTTTTCAAAATGCTATCCAATAATACCAAACGTGACCCCTATCCCCCTCCCCCTGGCCATGGGGAGGGCAACTCTGAAATATTAAATGGAAACCCCCATTTTTTATTACAGGTTTAGATTTTACACTACAGAATACGTAGGTACTGTCCGAAACTTGTTTTGATTCACGATAGATGGCGCTGTAACAGCAAAAATAAAATTTTTCGCAATTTTCGAGAAATACACTTTGAATTGAAAAATAAAAAATATCGTGTTCAATTTTCCAAAGAAAGCTATCCAATGATACCAAACTCGACCGACTACCACCGCCTCGCCCCCTTGGAGTGGGGTAGGGAGCAAGTGGAAACCTCATATTTCATTGCAGAATTAGATTTTACGTGAAAGTTAATTGATACTATTTTTTTTATTCCTGATAGCGAAATTTTTTTCAAGAAACAAGGGTTTCCATTTAAAATTCCAGAGTTGCTCTCCACTCCACTCCCAGGGGGAGGTGGTAGTGGGTCGAGTTTGGAATGATTGGATAGCTTTTATTAGAATATTGAACAGGTATTTTTTTATTTTCCAACTCAAAGTGTATTTCTCGAGAATTGCGAAAAATCTTACAACGCCATCTATCGCGAATAAAAGAAAATGCAGACAAAACCTGTGTATTCTGCAGTGTAAAATCCGAATCTGCAATAAAACCTCGGGGTTTTTATTTAAGATTTCAAAGTTGCTCTTACGCCATCCCCAGGGGGTGGGGTAGCGGTCAAGTTTGGTATCATTGGATAGCTTTTTCAAAAATATTCAACACATACTTTTTTTGCTTCTTGACCATTGCGGGACTTTTTATTTACCCATTTACGCCCATTTTCGACGGCTCGTAACTCTGAAATGAAAGATATTTAGTTCCATTTGAAAGTTTGATCAGGACAACTGTCTTTTCCCACAGTTACAAAATATTTCACCATTTTCCCATGTACCTGATGCGGGGGCCTTTTCCTTAAAATGTTTTTGAATAGGAGATACTGATACGTATCTAAAATAGTTATAGTTAATTGAAAATCCACCATTGAAATAAGAACAAATCAATCAATAACCTCCAATCAGAGCTTGCGCGACGTGAAGCAAAACTAATGATACTCAGGATCGTGGCGACTAATGAGATCGAATTATAACTGTTGATAACCTCTTATTGATGTATTATTCTGTAAATATTCTTTGAGCATGTGTGCCCCGCAGCGAAATTTGGTGATTGTCCAATTATTAGCGTTAATGACAAATGAAGCGGCATTCAACTTAATTGAAAAGTTACTCGTGTAAAATCCTCTGATTAAGTTATTATTACACCTATTTCACTTAATCAAATAAGCATATTATAACGGAACAAAATTATCCAATAAAAAATGTGTCTACATCTGCATGTGTATTGAGCGGTTCTTCAAAACGATATAATTTATTTATAACATTTAATTCAGATATTTATGTATTTATTTATTTGTTATTACTCAAGTACATACTTAATGGGTTAAAAATCGAAACAGTAGATATAACATTAAAGAATAATACAGGCACACATAAAAAAGGTCATGTCACTTGAGCAGTTATGATACCTTCCTGGATTTGTAGCCGTTGAATCCGATGCCTCTGTCAGGATTTTTCCCTAACCTCAAAAAATTGCTAAAAATCAGTGAACATCTTAATAGGCCTGTTCAGATATTTTTTTATTTCATAAATCGAAAGTGCAAGTATAAAATAATGGATCCGGAAAAAAATCAGAATATTATTCGCACGTTTAGTTACAGTTTAATAATATGCAGTTGGGTCACTTCTCCTTATTTTTGTCCCTGACCCCACTCTTGCCATCGACGCGTGGGCTACATTCAGTACGAAACAAGTCAGTTCTCAATTATAGCAAAGATTAAAGAATAATCTTTGATTATAGCGCGCGAAGGTCAATTGTTCAAAGTTGCAAAATAAGATTACCAGTTGTGTGTTATTTGTTTTCGTATTCAAAAGTTCAAAACGATTGGAAAAATGAGTACTGCAAGTTAGTTAAATTATTAAGGCATTCATTTAATAAAACCTCCAGCTGCTTCCAGTGCAATTTTTTCAGAAATCGTATAAATCGCAATGAACTATTTGATTCATTACATTATTATTATGCGTGTAACACCATAACTATATTCTTTAATGTTTGAAACTGTTTCCTAATTATGTGAATTTTGTGCTATGATTATATTACAACACAGGACATAACCAACAAATTTGACATTTAGTTCGGTACGCCGCGCGCCGGTGTTCGCTACTCGATTTTAAAACTGGCGCCATTCCCTTCTGTGCTCGTGGCCTTTGCGCACTCGGTCTGGTCTAGAGCATAAAAAACGAAACCAAGTCCCATTTTTTCTACATAGAGTAGATAGGGAGTGAGTCTACTGTATATTTCTCTACTGTGGTTTAGTGTTTTAATTACAAACCTCCACCTCGCGAAAATGCGGCCTGGCTAGGCGCTACGTCACTATACCATAGACTCGGCGATCTCAGTCGACTCCATGCTTAGTTGTTGTAACTATAGGTGTTTTCGGAGTATTGTTTGTGTTACGTACTTTTTTTTGATTCAATATGAGTACAAAGAAAAAGAATGTTAAGTATTGTATAATTCCAGAAGGCACATATACAAGTAGAAATGCTTCAGAAAATGATTTATTTGTTTACTATCCGACCAAAAGCGAAGAGCATGGCAATGTGGCATTTCGAGGGGTCGGTGCCGCTCGGTTCGGCACAATCGCACGCGCAACAGTCGGCTATCTCTCTCGCTTCTCATTTTTAGGAACGGGCATTGGGGGACTATAGGGGAGTCCTATTTGGCGAAATATAAAAAAATTACAATTTTCTGTTGCTCTTGTCGGATCGAATTTTCGATTCTAACTTTACGATGCCGCTTCATCGCCGACCTTCCCCTTTCCATAGAGACATAGAACGAGCTTCCTCTCGACGTATTTATTTAGTTACAAGGGTCTGAAAATTCCATGTTTTTCGACCTTTCAGATTAAATTTGAAAGATTCCAGAAAGCCACATTTCAATCGCTTGCGCTCAGCTCCAATCTTCCTCTGTCCATAGAGACATCGCGAGCTTTTCCACTCCTAGTACTTATTTTTATTATTATTAAGAAAATAGCCATTTTCGCATAGACCGAGCAGAAATTCCGATTTCCACTGCGAAATTTACGATGCCGATAAAACGCCAATCTTCTTCTTTCCATAGACACCTAAAACGACCCTCAACTTCACATATTTACTTACTTCTGAAAAGCTGTTAGTGGTCGCGGTGTCTCGGTAGATTTCTGAAATCAAAGTTACGTATAGTGACGTCAAAAACGGGTGCACTGTTTTTGCAACTATTACTAATTTCAACGAGAACGGAAGAAATAGTATGATCCACTACACCGCTGTATTTCCACCTTAAATGAAAACTGGTAACTTAACCCCCTGTGATATATGCAACCCATGTTACATGTGCGTATATCAGCCATTGCATATGATAGTCTCAGTCTACCGCGACACATTACTTACTTTAAAATACAGAGATATTATTGACACTCAATTTGTACAACAGACAACCTATATCAGTTAGTTGCAATTCTGACACATCATATATTTGCAAGCAGGCACCAATTTGTAGCAAGCTGTACACTTTTGTGTTCTATCGTCAGCATCGATGTACAACTTTTAGGTAATCTTCCGACACGGTAGGTAATGTAATTGGCAAGTGCAGCAGCCTAATCGATAGTAGCGCGGCCTTTTCGGCAACCGTGTACAAATTTATGCTTGAATAATATAAAGTCATACATTTTCAGCCTGTGACATCAGACGCGGATGTTATGTAATAAATTTAAGTAAAGGCATGTCAAATTTTAATTCGCTACTTATTGAGTAATCAGTAAACATTAAATTCAATCGCAAAATAAATCATCTGCCAAGGATATCTTGGAACAAAAATAATTTAGTGTCAGTGTAAGTGTTGGCCAGTTTATTAGCATTTTCTAGCTCGAGCAGTGTATATGTAGATGAGCGTACAAATATCGGATGCGCAGTGGATTCATAAAAAATAAAATCGATTACAACAAATCTCAAAAGTGAGCCTACTGGTCTTCTCTCTACTGTGCCGCGACACCGCTGTCTTTTGACCTTGAACAAAAACTGGTAACTCTACCCCATATACGAAAACATAAACATTTCCAATGTTAAAAAGTTATCGAATATTTTTTGTTAGAAATCAGTCAGAAGATATTAAAAAAATTGTTTGATTAGAAATATATTTCCTTTTGTTACAAACAAAATTGGTTTAAACAATATCAGAGTAGGTTACCGTCTGATAACATGGATTCTCATAATCGGCATTGTCTCCTGAACTGATTCTAGCTAAAAAACTGCATCCGAAACGTATTCGAAACTCATGCGACCATAGCGCCTACTGTACTTAAAATACTAGTGGAATTCATTACAAAAGAATTCAAATAGAAGTTCTTGAGAATTTGAGAATTTCGCAAATTTTCGCAATATTTTTGTTATTTAATGTATGTTGTACAAATTTTGGTTATCTGATAATACTTATAGAAACATCAACAATCTCTTAGGTAGATAATACCTCCTTTTATATTAAAATAATTGAATATGTAGTTATCTTCTGAAAGTTGTTTCCTTCTTCGTGTGCATACATCCATATGATACATTGTCCGCTTTATAAAGCGTTTATTAATGTATTTAATTACAAATATAAAACTATTATTAACGGTTGTTTAATACTTTTTAAAGTGTCTATCTTTGAAGAGCTTACAAATTATAGTAATAAATATATTTATCTATGTACATGATGCCTTAAAATATTATGTGGGACAAATCTTTAACAGTTAGAGAGCACATCAAAAATATCCATCGTTCACATATGCTAACGCGAATGATTAAAGGAGCATCCGGTCAATCGGTTACAGGTGTGGGTGAACTCTGACCCTTTAGTGCTTCCGCATAGCAGTTATTATCGGTGAACCATCCCTATTTATATTTCTGGGTTAAGTAAGTCATGAAGGAAGTTTTACTGTCTACCGAGTAAATGCGTGTAGACAGCTTAACAAATTGCTCAAAGAAGATACAATACATACAGCGTGTTGCGAAACACCCATCCTTTTAGTTGCTGATATCACACATAAAAATATTAAGAAAATTCGTATTAACACGCGTTCGGAAATGTTACCTAATGGAGTTACGGTCCTCTGAGCATGGCGCTTTAACTTTTATTGAATATCTCGCAAACACTGTTGGACAACTTTGTAAGACTTGGTTCAAGATTTTGCATTATTAAAGCTTATTTTATTACAGTACTAATCGAAATTAATATCATCCATTGGCGGAGAAAAGAGGTAATTTTTGTTTCCACATTTCTTCATGTAGCTGAAGTTTCGAACGTTCACTTGAACGAATTTCAAATGAAAAGGAAAAATTAATATCAATTGCAAATCGACTTAAGAGTAATTTTTGTTCGGTTATATTGGTTGACACCAATACTCACAATGTTCCCTCAAAGCATCCCTCACGCCGAATTTGTAGCACACCCTTAACCAACCCCTGACTTGAAAAAAATCACCATAAATGCAAACTTGCTTAAAAGTAAAATGTACTTAGCTATAATTATGTAAACAATTGCTATAAACATATTCTCGAAATTTCTTTTGCGTATAAGGCTGGGATGCACCCCTCGCTTCAACCCTTAATTTTGTTAAAATCCTCAATAAGTTAATCTGGCTTAGGCGTAAAAGTTTTTTCGTTTTTCTAGTAACAAATAGTACCCCAAACATTCCCTCAAAGCCTCATTTACGTGTAAGTGGCGGATCACCCCTTTAGCAACCCTTATATATAAAAAATCACCATTAAATGTAATCTGGCTAAAGTACATAATTTTGTCAGCCACGTTTGCTACAAATACTTCTCCAAACATATCCTGCAAATTTCATTTACGTATAAGATCCGCATGCACCCCCGCTTCAACCCTTAACTTTAAAATATTCGTCAAAAAGTCAAACTTTCTTAGGCGTAAAAGTTTTTTCGTTTTTCTAGTAACAAATAGTACCCCAAACATTCCCTCAAAGCCTCATTTACGTGGAAGTGGCGGATCATCCCTTTAGCCACCCTTATATATAAAAAATCACCATTAAATGCAATCTGGCTAAAGTACATAATTATGTCAGCCACGTTTGCTACAAATACGTCTCCAAACATTATCATGCAAATTTCATTTACGTATAAGATCCACATGCACCCCCGCTTCAACCCTTGACTTTAAAATATTCGTCAAAAAGTCAAACTTTCTTAGGCGTAAAAGTTTTTCCGCTATTCTAGTACCAACAATACCCCAAACATTCCCTCAAAGCCTCATTTACGTGGAAGTGGCGGATCATCCCTTTAGCCACCCTTATATATAAAAAAAATCACCATTAAATGCAATCTAGCTAAAGTACATAATTTTGTCAGCCACGTTTACTACAAATACTTCTCCAAACATATCCTGCAAATTTCATTTACGTATAAGATCCTCATGCACCCCCGCTTCAACCCTTGATTTTAAAATATTCGTCAAAAAGTGAAACTTTCTTAGGCGTAAAAGTTTTTCCGTTATTCTAGTACCAACAATACCCCAAACATTCCCTCAAAGCCTCATTTACGTGGAAGTGGCGGATCATCCCTTTAGCCACCCTTATATATAAAAAATCACCATTAAATGCAATCTGGCTAAAGTACATAATTTTGTCAGCCACGTTTACTACAAATACTTCTCCAAACATATCCTGCAAATTTCATTTACGTATAAGATCCGCATGCACCCCCGCTTCAACCCTTGACTTTAAAATATTCGTCAAAAAGTCAAACTTTCTTAGGCGTAAAAGTTTTTTCGTTTTTCTAGTAACAAATAGTACCCCAAACATTCCCTCAAAGCCTCATTTACGTGGAAGTGGCGGATCATCCCTTTAGCCACCCTTATATATAAAAAATCACCATTAAATGCAATCTGGCTAAAGTACATAATTATGTCAGCCACGTTTGCTACAAATACGTCTCCAAACATTATCATGCAAATTTCATTTACGTATAAGATCCACATGCACCCCCGCTTCAACCCTTGACTTTAAAATATTCGTCAAAAAGTCAAACTTTCTTAGGCGTAAAAGTTTTTCCGCTATTCTAGTACCAACAATACCCCAAACATTCCCTCAAAGCCTCATTTACGTGGAAGTGGCGGATCATCCCTTTAGCCACCCTTATATATAAAAAAAATCACCATTAAATGCAATCTAGCTAAAGTACATAATTTTGTCAGCCACGTTTACTACAAATACTTCTCCAAACATATTGCAAATTTCATTTACGTATAAGATCCTCATGCACCCCCGCTTCAACCCTTGATTTTAAAATATTCGTCAAAAAGTGAAACTTTCTTAGGCGTAAAAGTTTTTCCGTTATTCTAGTACCAACAATACCCCAAACATTCCCTCAAAGCCTCATTTACGTGGAAGTGGCGGATCATCCCTTTAGCCACCCTTATATATAAAAAATCACCATTAAATGCAATCTGGCTAAAGTACATAATTTTGTCAGCCACGTTTACTACAAATACTTCTCCAAACATATCCTGCAAATTTCATTTACGTATAAGATCCGCATGCACCCCCGCTTCAACCCTTGACTTTAAAATATTCGTCAAAAAGTCAAACTTTCTGGGTGGCTAAAGGGATGATCCGCCACTTCCACGTAAATGAGGCTTTGAGGGAATGTTTGGGGTATTGTTGGTACTAGTATAACGGAAAAACTTTTACGCCTAAGAAAGTTTCACTTTTTGACGAATATTTTAATATCAAGGGTTGAAGCGGGGGTGCATGAGGATCTTATACGTAAATGAAATTTGCAGAATATGTTTGGAGAAGTATTTGTAGTAAACGTGGCTGACAAAATTATATACTTTAGCCAGATTGCACTTAATGGTGATTTTTTATATATAAGGGTGGCTAAAAGGATGATCCGCCACTTCCACGTAAATGAGGCTTTGAGGGAATGTTTGGGGTATTGTTGGTACTAGAATAACGGAAAAACTTTTACGCCTAAGAAAGTTTCACTTTTTGACGAATATTTTAAAGTCAAGGGATGAAGCGGGAGTGAATGCGGAACTTATAACGTAAATAAAACTTGCACGATATGTTTGTAGAAGTATTTGTAATAAACGTGGCTGACAAAATTATATACTTTAGCCAGATTACATTTAATCCAGATTTTTTTATATATAAGGGTTGCTAAAGGGGTGATCCGCCACTTCCACGTAAATGAGGCTTTGAGGGAATGTTTGGAGTATTGTTGGTACTAGAATAGCGGAAAAACTTTTACGCCTAAGAAAGTTTGACTTTTTGACGAATATTTTAAAGTCAAGGGTTGAAGCGGGGGTGCATGCGGATCTTATACGTAAATGAAATTTGCAGGATATGTTTGGAGAAGTATTTGTAGTAAACGTGGCTGACAAAATTATGTATTTTAGCCAGATTGCATTTAATGGTGATTTTTTATATATAAGGGTGGCTAAAGGGATGATCCGCCACTTCCACGTAAATGAGGCTTTAAGGGAATGTTTGGGGTATTGTTGGTACTAGAATAGCGGAAAAACTTTTACGCCTAAGAAAGTTTGACTTTTTGACGAATATTTTAAAGTCAAGGGTTGAAGCGGGGGT
This sequence comes from Stenurella melanura, assembly GCA_963583905.1. Classification (NCBI taxonomy): domain Eukaryota; kingdom Metazoa; phylum Arthropoda; class Insecta; order Coleoptera; family Cerambycidae; genus Stenurella; species Stenurella melanura. Next base: position 233,244,441 of record OY757309.1, on the reverse strand, counting down.
GCATGTGGATCTTATACGTAAATGAAATTTGCATGATAATGTTTGGAGAAGTATTTGTAGCAAACGTGACTGACATAATTATGTACTTTAGCCAGATTGCATTTAATGGTGATTTTTTATATATAAGGGTGGCTAAAGGGATGATCCGCCACTTCCACGTAAATGAAGCTTTGAGGGAATGTTTGGGGTATTATTTGTTATTAGAATAACGAAAAAACTTTTACGCCTAAGAAAGTTTGACATTTTGACGAATATTATAAAGTTAAGGGTTGAAGCGGGGGTGAATGCGGAACTTATAACGTAAATAAAACTTGCACGATATGTTTGTAGAAGTATTTGTAATAAACGTGGCTGACAAAATTATATACTTTAGCCAGATTACATTTAATCCAGATTTTTTTATATATAAGGGTTGCTAAAGTGGTGATCCGCCACTTCCACGTAAATGAGGGTTTGAGGGAATGTTTGGAGTATTGTTGGTACTAGAATAGCGGAAAAACTTTTACGCCTAAGAAAGTTTGACTTTTTGACGAATATTTTAAAGTCAAGGGTTGAAGCGGGGGTGCATGCGGATCTTATACGTAAATGAAATTTGCAGGATATGTTTGGAGAAGTATTTGTAGTAAACGTGGCTGACAAAATTATGTACTTTAGCCAGATTGCATTTAATGGTGATTTTTTATATATAAGGGTGGCTAAAGGGATGATCCGCCACTTCCACGTAAATGAGGTTTTGAGGGAATGTTTGGGGTATTGTTGGTACTAGAATAACGGAAAAACTTTTACGCCTAAGAAAGTTTCACTTTTTGACGAATATTTTAAAATCAAGGGTTGAAGCGGGGGTGCATGAGGATCTTATACGTAAATGAAATTTGCAGGATATGTTTGGAGAAGTATTTGTAGTAAATGTGGCTGACAAAATTATGTACTTTAGCCAGATTGCATTTAATGGTGATTTTTTATATATAAGGGTGGCTAAACGGATGATCCGCCACTTCCACGTAAATGAGGCTTTGAGGGAATGTTTGGGGTATTGTTGGTACTAGAATAGCGGAAAAACTTTTACGCCTAAGAAAGTTTCACTTTTTGACGAATATTTTAAAGTCAAGGGTTGAAGCGGGGGTGCATGTGGATCTTATACGTAAATGAAATTTGCATGATAATGTTTGGAGAAGTATTTGTAGCAAACGTGGCTGACATAATTATGTACTTTAGCCAGATTGCATTTAATGGTCATTTTTTATATATAAGGGTGGCTAAAGGGATGATCCGCCACTTCCACGTAAATGAAGCTTTGAGGGAATGTTTGGGGTATTATTTGTTATTAGAATAACGAAAAAACTTTTACGCCTAAGAAAGTTTGACATTTTGACGAATATTTTAAAGTTAAGGGTTGAAGCGGGGGTGAATGCGGAACTTATAACGTAAATAAAACTTACACGATATGTTTGTAGAAGTATTTGTAATCAACGTGGCTGACAAAATTATATACTTTAGCCAGATTACATTTAATCCAGATTTTTTTATATATAAGGGTTGCTAAAGGGGTGATCCGCCACTTCCACGTAAATGAGGCTTTGAGGGAATGTTTGGAGTATTGTTGGTACTAGAATAGCGGAAAAACTTTTACGCCTAAGAAAGTTTGACTTTTTGACGAATATTTTAAAGTCAAGGGTTGAAGCGGGGGTGCATGCGGATCTTATACGTAAATGAAATTTGCAGGATATGTTTGGAGAAGTATTTGTAGTAAACGTGGCTGACAAAATTATGTACTTTAGCCAGATTGCATTTAATGGTGATTTTTTATATATAAGGGTGGCTAAAGGGATGATCCGCCACTTCCACGTAAATGAGGCTTTGAGGGAATGTTTGGGGTATTGTTGGTACTAGAATAGCGGAAAAACTTTTACGCCTAAGAAAGTTTCACTTTTTGACGAATATTTTAAAGTCAAGGGATGAAGCGGGGGTGAATGCGGAACTTATAACGTAAATAAAACTTGCACGATATGTTTGTAGAAGTATTTGTAATAAACGTGGCTGACAAAATTATATACTTTAGCCAGATTACATTTAATCCAGATTTTTTTATATATAAGGGTTGCTAAAGGGGTGATCCGCCACTTCCACGTAAATGAGGCTTTGAGGGAATGTTTGGAGTATTGTTGGTACTAGAATAGCGGAAAAACTTTTACGCCTAAGAAAGTTTGACTTTTTGACGAATATTTTAAAGTCAAGGGTTGAAGCGGGGGTGCATGCGGATCTTATACGTAAATGAAATTTGCAGGATATGTTTGGAGAAGTATTTGTAGTAAACGTGGCTGACAAAATTATGTACTTTAGCCAGATTGCATTTAATGGTGATTTTTAATATATAAGGGTGGCTAAAGGGATGATCCGCCACTTCCACGTAAATGAGGCTTTGAGGGAATGTTTTGGGTATTGTTGGTACTAGAATAACGGAAAAACTTTTACGCCTAAGAAAGTTTCACTTTTTGACGAATATTTTAAAATCAAGGGTTGAAGCGGGGGTGCATGAGGATCTTATACGTAAATGAAATTTGCAGGATATGTTTGGAGAAGTATTTGTAGTAAACGTGGCTGACAAAATTATGTACTTTAGTCAGATTGCAGTTAATGGTGATTTTGTTATATATAAGGGTGGCTAAAGGGATGATCCGCCACTTCCACGTAAATGAGGCTTTGAGGGAATGTTTGGGGTATTGTTGGTACTACTATAACGGAAAAACTTTTACGCCTAAGAAAGTTTGACTTTTTGACGAATATTTTAAAGTTAAGGGTTGAAGCGGGGGTGCATGCGGATCTTATACGTAAATGAAATTTGCAGGATATGTTTGGAGAAGTATTTGTAGTAAACGTGGCTGACAAAATTATGTACTTTAGCCAGATTGCATTTAATGGTGATTTTTTATATATAAGGGTGGCTAAAGGGATGATCCGCCACTTCCACGTAAATGAGGCTTTGAGGGAATGTTTGGGGTATTGTTGGTACTAGTATAACGGAAAAACTTTTACGCCTAAGAAAGTTTCACTTTTTGACGAATATTTTAATATCAAGGGTTGAAGCGGGGGTGCATGAGGATCTTATACGTAAATGAAATTTGCAGGATATGTTTGGAGAAGTATTTGTAGTAAACGTGGCTGACAAAATTATATACTTTAGCCAGATTGCACTTAATGGTGATTTTTTATATATAAGGTGGCTAAAGGGATGATCCGCCACTTCCACGTAAATGAGGCTTTGAGGGAATGTTTGGGGTATTGTTGGTACTAGTATAACGGAAAAACTTTTACGCCTAAGAAAGTTTCACTTTTTGACGAATATTTTAATATCAAGGGTTGAAGCGGGGGTGCATGAGGATCTTATACGTAAATGAAATTTGCAGGATATGTTTGGAGAAGTATTTGTAGTAAACGTGGCTGACAAAATTATATACTTTAGCCAGATTGCACTTAATGGTGATTTTTTATATATAAGGTGGCTAAAGGGATGATCCGCCACTTCCACGTAAATGAGGCTTTGAGGGAATGTTTGGGGTATTGTTGGTACTAGAATAACGGAAAAACTTTTACGCCTAAGAAAGTTTCACTTTTTGACGAATATTTTAAAGTCAAGGGATGAAGCGGGGGTGAATGCGGAACTTATAACGTAAATAAAACTTGCAAGATATGTTTGTAGAAGTATTTGTGACACTTCCACGTAAATGAAGCTTTGAGGGAATGTTTGGGGTATTATTTGTTATTAGAATAACGAAAAAACTTTTACGCCTAAGAAAGTTTGACATTTTGACGAATATTTTAAAGTTAAGGGTTGAAGCGGGGGTGCATGCGGATCTTATACGTAAATGAAATTTGCAGGATATATTTGGAGAAGTATTTGTAGCAAACGTGGCTGACAAAATTATGTACTTTAGCCAGATTACATTTAATGGTGATTTTTTATATATAAGGGTTGCTAAAGGGGTGATCCGCCACTTACACGTAAATGAGGCTTTGAGGGAATGTTTGGGGTACTATTTGTTACTAGAAAAACGAAAAAACTTTTACGCCTAAGCCAGATTAACTTATTGAGGATTTTAACAAAATTATGGGTTGAAGCGAGGGGTGCATCCCAGCCTTATACGCAAAAGAAATTTCGAGAATATGTTTATAGCAATTTTTTACATAATTATAGCTAAGTACATTTTACTTTTAAGCAAGTTTGCATTTATGGTGATTTTTTTTAAGTCAGGGGTTGGTTAAGGGTGTGCTACAAATTCGGCGTGAGGGATGCTTTGAGGGAACATTGTGAGTATTGGTGTCAACCAATATAACCGAACAAAAATTACTCTTAAGTCGATTTGCAATTGATATTAATTTTTCCTTTTCATTTGAAATTCGTTCAAGTGAACGTTCAAAACTTCAGCTACATATTTCTTCCTAGTTTATATTTTTACTAGTTTGCAGACCTACAGCATTTTCAGACTGTCCGTATACGCTCTTTTATTTACAGGGAAAATTAATAAAATAAAATAATTTATCTACTCTTATTAGATTTTATATTACATAATCAACTGCTTTTGAACGTGTAATAGTATCCATAAACAAATATCGTCATTTACTATAACTCCCTAGTGATTTATTTTTACACCAATCACCTTTAGCTTCATGCGTAGTGTTCAATCGATGTAACGCGCAAAATAAAATAGAATGGTCAATTATTATAGAGGGGAGAAAGTTGATTTGACATATTTGAATAGTTGGGACGATGTCAAACTATTATATTAATATTTACTGTTATAATCGTAGATAAAGTATAGTAATCAACTTGCGATAATGGTAATAATGCACTTGATGATTTACAACACTCGGCTACGGCCCTTAAACTTCATCTGCGTGAGTTATTATTTACTTCATCGCTCTTGTTTAGAGATACTTCAAGGTCACCTACCACTTTCAGATATTATTAGTGTGTACTGTACTCATCGAATTAGGAAATCACTAGCGTTCATCATTTGTTGATGAGCTAAGCCAGTATTGTAATGTGACAGTTCCAATCCGTTCCTGTTACAAAGTAATACCTGATCCTATTCCAAACTGTTTCCAATGTATGAAGTGCGTCAACAATACTTGTGAGAGACAAGACAACTGCGACAGATCAGAAAAATTAGCCAGAAATATGTAATATATAATCCGTGAATGAAATTGATTGTGGCTACACGTACACAAAACTGTTGCGTTAGGTAAGATTCTGATTTTGAACAGGCGTCATATAATAGGATAATGTGGAATAAGTTTCCATATTTTGCCAAAGAAATTGTTTTCGTTTCTTCAAGTTTATTAATATTAGATTCTAACTTAAGATATAATAATTTGTGTTTTGATTTACTTCCTTATAGTTTTTCCAAGAAACCCATACTTTAAACAGTTAAATCCTAAAATATATATCGACTAACAGCAAATAAGCAGATTACCGACTAACTATGACATAAGTACTTTATAGTCTACAATGAGAATAGTAAGCAGATGCGCGATGGACAGCGATCAAGGCCGTCCTCGATTGAGAGATCACCAAAACACATTCTGAGAAAAGGTTACCCCAATAACATTGCTAGTTATTCTGTAACCCCTGCTACAACTACTAAGATCGCTTTCAGAATATTTTTGGATCAAAAGTCACAGTTTCAAGTCTGAATACTTACAACTGTTACTTATTAATTTTGATTATTGTGTCACCACAAATTAATAGTTCTGGTGTCCTAAGCATTGAAGTGTATATATTCCATTGTGTGCTAGCATCATCAAATCAACAAGGTGTGATTGGATCATTTTTAGACAAAAAACACGTTACAGAGTAATAACATTCTTACAAACCCACCCGAACTGTGGACATAAAGCAAATGAAGGAGCTTCTGAATGTACTATGTTCATTATTATAATATTTAATAACAGCATTTTAAGTGAAAATACAAAATTAGCTCGATTTGTTTCCGGACATAACTTCCCCAAACAATTTTGTTTTTTTACCATTTTGGCACTTTAGCAGGCGAATGCGTTAGGGATACCCCGGCGCATCCGCCAAAATTCAAACTCCTCAATCTTTTCAAATAATTCTTTGTATTTTTTTTTACGAATATTTATTCTATTTTGATTGCATGTATTTCGTCGGAAGCGTAATATTGACAAAAGTATTTTGTATTATTTTATTGATGATTCTAAATGAAGCGAGGTTCCATAACAATTTTTCTTAAACAACATTAGGTAAGTACCAAAAAACAGCATATTTCTGTTAAAGATTTGTTTCCTAGTTCCTATGAATTTTTAAATGAAAATTAGACAAAATAATCTTACGTAGTTATGTTTATATTATGGACAACTAGCAAGTTACATACTTATTATTTTATACATTCGTAATAAATCTGCCTAAAGGTTTGTTGTATCCCTTGTTGATATCTACTTGTATCTTGTATACTTTTCGAATTTATACAAATAGTAATAAATTACCTTACACTCGTTAAATCTTCACACATTTAAATGAACTTGACAAGAACGGAAAATTTAAATATTCATTTTGTCATTTTTATCCAGTAGAAACTAACATAGCAATAATTTATTATATTAAATAAGATGTTTAAATACCTAATTGCTAATAAAGGTTTAGATGCTGGGAAAATGTAGGCAATAAATAAAATTAAAATTAAAATCAGCTTTATCCACATTATCTTTGGAGCAGAACGAGAAACTATGTATATTTATCTACATCTCGGCAGGTAATTATTATAACCTATAATAAATCAATAAATGGTGGCGCCCTCTAACGGGTTTAATAATTATTAATTATTACTAGAGTTTTAATTTGCAATGAGATTACAGTAATTAAAGATATATTTAATTAATGGATACCACGCATAAATATGTAGGACGTGCACAGAAGGTTGCCTCGATGCGGAATCCTTCTCGCACACCTTGTGTTAAGACATACCATGTATATCTTAGCAGGACTTGACAATGTACTCTCTTTCTCATCTAGCATAATTTTATTACCATTTATCTTGCAGATAATTCTTAGTATGTATTCACATCTAAATCAATTTAATTTCTATGTTCATACCACGATTATAATGTAATTAAGGATGTTTATAATTAATCTCAGGAAACGGGTTGCAGTAACTTATCTTGAATGTCTGCTGTAAAGTAATTTAAGAAGAGTATGGCACATTCCAGGTCAATAATCTACTTGGTTCAATTAAAATTGAAATATACGAGGTGAACCTAAATGATTGTAAGAAATTTTAAGGGATGGTTCCTTGCCTGATTTTAAGACAAGTTTCTATAAATATGTGTGCGAAACGGTCTATTTTTCAAGATATTGGATATCGAATGTCGAAAGAATATTACATTGTTTTTTAACAAAATTGAAATAGTCTAAGATATTACTTCTCTCGTTTCGATGGAAAGTGTGTACCTACCTACCCAAGATTTCTTCAGATCTTCACGTTTTGGACTAGATACAATATACATGGATTACAAAAATGTATGTATTTAAATTCCATCAGTTTCTCCCTCTCTATCTTAGCTCTATATTTGTAAAATTATTTGACGAAGACCAATAATATGTAGTAGGTAGTTGATGTTACTGCCAACAAAGAAATCAGATATAGTTTTAGTGAAAGATATATCGGGTGCAAACCGTAAAAAATACATAATTAAAGATGACATATACAGGGTGTCCCAGCTCTAGTTAGACAAGCATTATTTGGAAAATAAAGAGACATCGAAAGAGATGTTAAATGGAAAAAATATTCTGTTTAAAAAGATATATCTCGAGGAGCTGGGACCAAACTGGCCCCTCTGTTTCCCCTCCAGTAATCTTTTCTTCATACCAAAAACAACCTCTAGAAAATTAAGGCTGTTGAATCTCCATCTTTGTCAATGCCAATCAACAGTCGAGCCAACACACACAATTTCTAGGGAATTCGTCGCGGTCCCAACATTGTATTGTTGTAACGTAAATAAATAAGTGAGGAAATTTAATAATAGGATATTTGACAGTGTCTTTCCAAGAATACAAAACGATTTTAATTTAAGACTGACTTCAAAATAATGACAAAATGAATAATTCGGTAACTAATGGTTTGGTGTATGTAGGGTTGCATACGGTTGAATCTTCGACAGTAGTAGATTTAGGAAGATATTTCATTGTATGTATTTATTTTCATTTTCTACAGAGTTTGGCCCTTTTCATGTTACAAACCGAAGAAAACATGTTACGGAGCACAATAGTGTTTGGCATACGGTTAACACAATTGATACGGAAGAAACTTACTACTTTCGGAGAAAAATATACAGAGTGATCACTGTAAGGAATAATTCATTAACAATCTATGGTAGAGAATAATATTTGTAATGTAGTTGACAATACTGCTACGGCAGTGTTTTTCAATATAATATAATGAAAAACAATATACCGGGTGCTCACCCTATAAATATAGGTAATTAATAAGAGATGATGCAAGAATATTTGGAATTTGGAACGTACGATGTCTATAAGAAACGGGGGAGTTTTAAAAAAGGAAAGTGGCGAAAGACTTTTTTTTTCAGTTATTGGCAATATTGACGCCTAAGACCTACTGTTTTGGTAAAAATAATTTAATACTTTTGAAAGTAAATTTGCTACAAACTGGTATCAGAACGAATTATCTGTCTAGACCAAATATTCTCCGAGATACGACTATTCAAATTTTGCAAAGTTTTCTTATTTTGCCATTTTTGCCAATTATTAACTTAAAAGTCTGTGAAATACCTACCACTACTATAACGGGGTTCAGAAAATTCATTTTACCAAGGTAAATAAAATTAAAAACATAAAATAAAATAGTACCATTATGGATCTGTAAACAGAAAGGAATATTATTAATTTTTTTTTTAATTCGTAATAAACATATTTTATATTCTTCAAACAACTTTTGGACAGTGCAATAGTGTCGTTCGTGCTATCTGGTTTCTCTCTTATCATCTTCTTGAGCCCAGAAGAGATTGTCCAACACCTCGTCGTCAGATTTTTCTGTATTTATAGTTAAATCACTATAAAAATATCTATCTCTATCTAAAAATACATATCTCTATATAAAATATCCCTCTATATTTTCTGTAACTAATTTTTTAAATAGATTCAAGAGTGATATTTTACAAAGTTGTTCGAATCGGTAAGCAGGGTGCTCTGCCCCTAGCACATCAAATTAAAAAACTCTAATATGTACAGGAAGGTAGATACATATGTAAAGTAAAACCGAAGAAATCGCTAAAATGGCGAAATATGAGAAATTTGCCGAACTTTGAACAGCTGCCCGTGTCTCGGAAATTATTAGATCTACAGAGTCCATTCTATTAACATCTTCTAGAAAATTCAGTATAATTTAAAAAAATACTAAATTGTTTTTGCCGAACATATAGGCCTTAGGGGTCGACAAGAACTGAAAAGAGGGCAAAAATCTCGCAGTTTTTTGGATCCGGATGTTTGCAAACCTGGATTTAACATTAATTTGTAATCCTATATAACATATTAAAAAAACACATATACCCGATTTGATGCCAGGTAACCGTCCTCGGTTACGAGGCTCGGAAAGCGGCCTACAGACTGGAATGTGGAGGTCAGTGGATAAAAGGAGGAGAACAATCAGGTCACACAAGGGCCCTAGCTGATGCGATAGGAGCCCACTCACTTCTGGAGGCCAGGAGTGACGACGTGATGCCTTCCTTCTCCTTCGCACAACCCTTCGAGGTAGTCTTCCCGAAAAGGGAAGACTGGAGACACCTCGAGGACATACTTAGGCCTGCAGATATTGTCTGGTTCACAGACGGATCGAGGCTAGAGGAAAGTACCGGAGCGGGTATATTTGGGGAAAGGCCCAGGGCTGAGCTTTCCTATGCCCTGGGCAAATTCGCCACGGTATTCCAGACCGAGATCTTTGCTATTTTGGTCTGCGCACAGGAGAATATCCGAAAGAAATACTCCAATAAACACACATATATATATATATATGTAGCGATAGCCAAGCGGCCCTCAAGGCCCTTGCATCGAATCGGACCAAATCAAAACTGGTCCAAAACTGTAAACAGGCCCTCTGCGAACTTGGCTCATCAAACTGGGTCAGGCTTCTCTGGGTGCCTGGACACAGCAACATTGAGGGTAACGAGCGGGCTGACGCTCTGGCCAGAAGGGGCTCTCGTAAACCTCTGCTCGGTCCGGAGCCGGCTCTCGGCTACCCTAGATCCCAAGCCAAGAGGTTAATAGATAACTGGACTCGCTCCCAGTTCATTGACCTCTGGGATTCCTATCCAGGACTCCGGCAAGCGAAACTCCTAATCTCAGGACCCTTGCCGGAGAGAACAAAGCAATTTCTGCGTCTAAGCAGAAAGCAAATTAGAGCCGTAACAGGCCTCCTGACCGGACATGGCTCTTTTAGGAAACACTTACACACAATGGGGGTGGTTGACCACCCCGATTGCAGGTTCTGTGAGGACGAGGAGGAGACTTCCATCCACGTTCTCACTTCTTGCCCAGGACTGATGAACCTGAGGCACAAACACTTCGGCACTGGCTTTCCTATGCTGGAGGAAATAAGGAGTTCTCCCGTGGGAAGGATTTCAGCCTTTGGGCTGGAATCCGGTCTGTACGGGGGAGCTCCCTAATTTGTTAGCGGTAGCACAATGGGCCACAAGGCCTGAGTGCGGCGACCTCCAGGCGCCCCGCTAAAAGAAGAAGAAGAACCGTCCTCTATGATGACAAGGTTACTGGACTAATAAATATTTGAGTAAATCAGCACCTATAATGAAGAATTTTCGTAATATTATGAGGCTATGCCGACAATTTGAATGGCGAATAACAATCACGTTTCAAACAAACAATAACATATTTGCAAATCTGGATATTAATTACAATTAGCACCTAAGCAATAGACTTACTATTGCAGAACGTGCCAATCCAATATTTTATTACGTATTCTTCCATTCGCACCTTTAACTGTGCAATATATGGATTTTAATAATTTTTTTATTAAATATAAAACATGAAATGTGGTTAACAGTATCCAAAGGGAAATCTGTTCATACAGCCAAACTTATCAAGGCCAATTAATACAACGGCTTCAATAATTGGCTATAAAGTGTAAAAATAACGACGCATCATTTCCTTTATAACAATAGCTAAGGAAATATGTCAAAAAATCTACCTTAATTGTTTATAAACACGTACTGTTTTATACTTACATTGTTATTAAAAGAGAAACTAAAGAAGCTTGAAAAATCGATAGTTTATAGCTCTTAAAATAAGGAAAACTGGAGAAACTCTACAGTGCTTGTTATTGTTGAGTTCAATGGTCAAATCCGGTATATGGCAGAAGAGCAAAATGTTCTAATGAGGAAAGATATCTCATGACATCACAGAATAATATTTTCCGCGTATACCCGTTAATTACGTATTAGTTATTATTAAATAATCTAAAATCACCAATAATATTTAACATATAATAGTAATTATAATATTATCTTTATTAATATTTATCTACTGTAAAAGAAACCATCCTATATATTCCTTTAATTAAAAGATATTATGATAAACTTTGACGTTTGTGTGAATGTAATATTTTATTAATTACATTATACAACATATAATTAGCGGCAATTAAATATGTTTTCTATAAGACGTATAAACAGACAAAAAAGGGAGAAGGTGTTGCTAACCACTCCTGCTAGAAGTTTGTTAATCAATCAGTTTGGTTTTGGTTTGCGTGAGGTTCAATTATTTCCTTAATACCCATAATTAACAAGTTTTCAGGCTTTCGGCATTTAACTCGGCGAGCGTCCAACATTCATCAGAATCAATAATAATGAAAGTATGAGACAAATTGTTGGCTTCTTAATTGTTAAAAGCCGAATTCATATCTGCTCCATCTATTCATCAGCTTCCTTCTTGTTATAAGTCGCCCTTTTCTTATTACGATTATTATCGTATTTTACGTAAAATAATGTGAATAAGTCTATCCTTGGCCAGAAATATATATAGTAAAATAATCAAATATTTCTCAAATTCTTTTCTAGTTATAGAATGGTTATTTTTGATTATTTCCCTCATAAACTTGTAACGAGGTAAATTTTCCGTTGCCAAAAATGCAGTTTACATTAATAATATACTTCGTTATTTGCTCCGCTTACATTCGAATCATAGGTATTGTAAATTAATATTATAGATTTCTCCTAATTTAGCTAGCTGAAACCGCGAAACAGATTTCTACTTTAAATAGAAATTTTGATAAACCTGGCAGTGAGAGGGCTGTCCGTAATATTAACATTAATTACAAGATTTGATACTGATGGCGTTGGTAAGTCAGCTGCGTAAATCAGTTTCATTAGAGCAGATTTGAGAATCACTTCTGTCCGATCCGTCAAACAGCCCAGTCGGGTATTATTCCGTATCTGCAACACATGTAAGTACACCGTTTTATCACCGCCGCTGGTTTCTTGTTTCTTGTCGACCTTCTTATATTAACACCGATAAGAATAATTCACTGAAATGTGTGTTTTAAAGCAATAATTTGAAACCGATTCCGTTTAAATATATCAGAATATAATTATTATTTTCCGACTTTGCCGAAATTAAATGAATTTAAATTATTACAATAATAAGAGAGTCCAAGTTAGGACCTGTCAACTTCTCCGATTTTATCCAAATAGCTATGTTCGCAAGAATTTCCAAATGGGAAAAAGAACATAGATGATATTTCGAGAGAAAATGTGTACCGTTTACCGTTTATATTATTTTAATCCAGACCATTTGTGATGGTACTGCGATAGAATAATATGTTGTTCTACCAAATGGGTAGAAGTTATAATTATCGTATATTTTATTTTAGCTAGTGCGTAGCAAAATAAAATCTGTATTTGCAAAAATTATTTTTGTGAAATTTATTGTAGTGTTATTGTTAATTTACCGTTCATTTTGTTCCCAATATTTCGTATTGATACGAAATGGAACAAAATTCCTTACTTTGAAATAGTTTATAGAAATTTATTATAGTCCGGGAATTGAGAATAAAATCTAGGCTACCGTAAATAAATTAACTAACATTATATTCTGATACATAGACATTTTCCGCATACAATCCGACAAGATACCACGTGGCCGAACCGAAATGCATTTAATGAAGGCACCCAGCTGTGGGGTTTGAGGCGCTTGGCAAACACCGCATCAAGGGTTGATGTAATTTCAACATTTCCGAACCGAACCGAAATACCACCGTTCTGATTATTGCTGTCTGTCCGCCTAGGCAGAATAATCTCCGCCGTAAGCTGATACCAAATCCGATAACCGTTTTATTTTCCGAACCGAGTGTAACCAAGGTTACACACCGCTCCGAATCCGATAACCGTTTTACTTTCCGATCCGAGTGTGATTTAAGTTACACACCGCACCGAATCCGAAAATCGTTTTATTTATTTGGTATCAGTCTTATTTAGTTTTGCCAAGTTCTTCACACTTACACTCTGACCGTCCATGTAGGCATGATTATTGCTGTTGATAACCGCTTGCTTTTGCCTGGTACTTGCATACTGCCTGCTTTTATTGCTTACTGTGATTTGGTTTCTTACCGTTTACCATTTTTTTCGGTTTACTGTTTTTCTACTGATTTTATTTTTTTTCTTTACCGCTTTCACCGTCTGCTTGCTTACCACCGCTTGCTTCCGCATTAATGAGTAGCTAACTAGCTTCTCACCGCCTGGTTACCCGTACGTCATAAAATGGCGCCCTACCTAATTCAAATTAGACTAAAGTGACATATCTTAAGTTTTTCTATTTTATTTATGAGAAACTCCGTATTTTGGTACCTAACCGATTTTTTATTGTTTTGTAAACATTTCATTGTATGTTAATAAACTGTTATTTACCGACCTCTGCCTTTTACTGTTGAATGTGAGTGAAAGTCTAATCTGCCGTCCGGACCCCTGGACATACCGTCTCTCCACTGTAGCTATCCCAGCCCTACTGCAACAGGCTGCGTTTAGGAGGCTAATGTGGAACCTTTGCCCCACGTAAAAATTGCAAAGGTGGCGCTCGAGATTACCGAATTTAATCGAAATATAGCCCAGCGCCAAAGTGACGCTTCCACTTGCCAATGCGCTAGGCAACCGGAAGAAAGCACGTCACAAACTATAGACCAATGATATTTTGTTAATTTTTAAATTTCATCCAATTACAACAGTTTTACATTTAATAAACTCAAGCTAGCTTTTGCTATGATTTAACAGAGATTAAATTAGGTCTAGTTCTTAAATGCACAATATTGATTTAAGTCAATCCATTATTTAATAGTCGTGGACAAATAAATAATCTCATTATACTTTGAACCCATTCTAGTAACAAATTTAACCGAAATATTGCCGCGGGGTAAAATAAATGTACATGATCTTAATTGGTTACCCTTACTCTACACAAATCTGTTAATTGTGCGTTTACAGTTGAGCGGTAATGAAGACGGGGATCTGCTTAGCATGGATTAGCATGGTTATGAGCTATCATGAGTCACACCTGTTTTTAGCACTTACATTAAGTTCATGGCGTTTGGTAGACATGTGGCTTCAACACTATCTAGGTCGACTCCTTGATTGACCACTAAGATCGCCTGATTCGACGTCTCCAGATTTTTTTTATAAGGCTTTTGAAGGTAAAATACTAATATGGCCATATCATAAACGTTAAAGGACCTCAAGGAATGGAATCACAATATTATCATACTCTTCGCAAATGCAAAACGAAAACTACATTGCATTCGATCGGCAGATTTCTTCTAAAACTGGTAATATCGCACACAGAGAAAACATTTTCATATCACTATGTCGGTGATCGAATTCTGAACAACTTTCAAAATGTCAGCCCGTCTGTTTGTTTGTCTGTCTATCCGTATGTCCGTCACGTTTCTCGTAAGCACAATAAATTAAGAACGAAAAGTCCGACTGTATTGACATTTG
The DNA here is from genome assembly GCA_963583905.1 of Stenurella melanura. Lineage (NCBI taxonomy): Eukaryota > Metazoa > Arthropoda > Insecta > Coleoptera > Cerambycidae > Stenurella > Stenurella melanura. The sequence goes on along the minus strand of OY757309.1, from coordinate 233,229,420 downwards.
GATAGTAGGTTAGTGTTAGCTAGAGGAAGAACCCTATTGTCTTTGAACAAACTCGATCGATAAATAAAATAATTATTAATTATTAAACTTATTAAATTCATATATTTATATAATATTGCTATATTGCAAAGCCGGTTAATTAGGCAATAATCTTAAGAGTAATAAATCTGTCACAAATGCGATAAGATTATGGACCAAGCTTTGGCGAGTTTCATTCATCCCGCAGTTGGACAATGCTACCACTCAATGCAAGCAAACATCATTTTTTATTTACGATAAAATGCGGAGAATATACTATATAATGTGCAACAATTGTATAAAAAGTGAAATATTTTGAGTAGAATAAATTGTAGCGTGCTTCTAATCCCTACTGACTTAACCATAAACTGTTATTTCCATTTTCAGTTTACAGTAAAATTATATAAACGCGATTCAAGTTAAGCGGTACATTCTTTGATGAAAACTTTGTCTATTTCACAGGGAAATTGCTAAATAAAATTGATTCACTCTGAAAAACAAAGGATAAAGGAAAGCAGATATCCTTTGACTTCAAAGGCATTAATATAATTAAAATTAAATTATTAAAGTACGAAGCCAGGTTTCATAAAACTAAAAATTATACAACAGCAGCGTCAACAAAAATATCCACAATGGAGAATGTACTAAAATGATTCAGGAAAAACCGTCATGATTTATTCCTTTCATTATGATCCCATTAATAATATTTGAACAACATTTAAAAATAAAATTAATGTACTACCTATTCTACGTAGAGTTAATTTGAACCTAAGAGAAACGCTATATATTGCAGATTCCATATCTTACACATCGTAGTATTTTTACATGCTTAATTAAATACTTTAGAAATGCTCTAAAATTAAAATAAATATCATTTTTATCCAACACGACAGTTTACACACTTCTGGCGATCAACATGTTTGACGGGAATTCCTCAATTTATATTCTATTATGCTATTTTACACATATTTCAAATCGCTGTTCTTTGCGTGAAGACAATATATGAAAAACTGACAATATTCCTAATATTAAAAGACATGACAATTTCATGATTTAAGTTCGCAAAGAAAAATTAATATGAGTCACCCACCATCGCTATTTCGCAATATTTCACAGAACTGTATAGTGGATATACCATGCAAAACATGATGAATAGATTTTGGACTATTTTTTTAAATATAACATGCATTACCAGGATGTAAACGAGCAAAATTTAAAATGATAGAGAAATATAGTTGACGTCCATAGTTTTCGCAACAATCATGTTTCATCTAGCACTTACGCGCCATTCTAATCGATAGAGGTACAGATTTTCTTTGGTGTAGGTAAATACATATCAATGATACTCAGAGCTTGTAGGCAATTAAAAAAATTAAGAAGGTAATTTTTGAATATCTCCCGAAGATGTCAAGGTGATTGGCGAAACTCGGGACAAGTATTGATATCTGAGTGTTGTATTCAAGAGAATTGGTGTTGTGGAAGTTACATCTTCAGCAGCGACACACTTAAAATTCCTGGTCCCTCCAAGAATTGAAAATAATATTCTATCGAGGAGATCAAAGTTTTTCTGTCGAATATTCTCAGCTCCGGCTGGCAAGAAGGGTGCAAAATCATACCAGGGAAAGAACAAGCGAAACGGCTACTTATGAAAAATAACGGATTGCTTGCAGTACGACAAATATCAAATAAGATTCTTAGTGGGTAATTGTCCCAACACAACTTATGTATAGTTTAAGACTGGGGATGTTTGATTTGCACAGATACTCCCATGAAGAGAAGACAACAAGTACAAATACGGATAATAATATAGATCGGATATTACTTACAACTATAAGAACAAATTGACTATGTGTCTATTAATCCGGGTGACCAAAAAGTCTGGAGACGGACTAATATTTCCAGGAAAGTAAGTTTTCGTGAAAAAAGTTTCAGATAAAAGTTATTTGGTTTTGAGAAAGAGATCTTTTGAACACCAAACTACTTCTCACCCCCTCACCCCTTCGCGTGGGGTGGGGGTGATCAAAATTTTAAATGGCAACCCCCATTTATTTGTACGAATTATGATTCTCTGAGAAGATATATCAAATTTTTGCCTAAAACACTATTTTAACCGAAGCCATTCCGACTCTCCAAACGCCTCTTGTCAAAATCCTCGTTCCTGCAACTTCAATCATTTCGAAATGTCTCAACAACGGGCTTAAGGAAAATATTTCGAGACAAAGGTTGTTTGGTTTTGAGAATTACATCTTTTGAACACAAACCACTTCTCACCCTCTCACCCCATTGCGGGGGGTGGGGGTGACTAAAATTTTAGATGGTGAACCTCATTTTTCTGCGCTGATTATGATTCTCAGAAGAAATATAACTATTGACAAATGGTTAGATTTTGGACGTTCTTGGGTCTTAAGAACCCAAAAACAGGTTCAAAATGACCTAAAATGCATCAAGACAGAGCAAACCTAAAAGGTGACATAAGCTCCTTGATTTTTTGCCAAGAATCTAATGGACTAATCGGACTTGAGATTCCATAGATTCATTGAGGCGAATCAGAATGAATTCGAGGGAATTGGAGCCGTTCGTTTTCGCTACTGTTGTCTTATCAGCCCAAAACCTAAGCACTTGCCAGTAGTAATATTTTTACTCAGAGACGTGGAAAAAAAATGGTGGTCGCCATCTTAAAGTGGTGGTTTGGTATTCAAAAGATGTTATTCTGAAAACCAAACAACTTTTGTCTGAAACTTTTTTTACGAAAACTTACTTTCCAGGAAATATTAGACCGTGCCCAGACTTCTTGAACACCCGGTATATGATCCACGTGTTGAAACCATTAACCGCAATAAAAAATGGCAACAAAGCACACGACATTAAGTAACTAAAAATTGCATCAAGTGTTTTCAGATATTCATGTTCTGTGTATGTGTATACAAATAAATAATTTATATCGTGATTATATATAGTTAGTAAACTAGCGTAAAAAATTTCAGCATAAGTTTATTTATTAATGTATAGTTTCGTTACCTAAAAATGTGTTGACCTTAAATATTTGTCTTCAACTACTGACTTGCCGGCAAAAGTATTAATATCAATATAGGATATACGAAACTGCAGTTTATTATCTTAGCAAACACTTAAGTCTTTAATGATTGCAACCTTACGCAACGAGTTGTTGAATAAAAGATGAAAGATAATCAGCAAGCTCAAAGTATAAAATAATATAAACAGTGCATTCCTCTTGGAACTGCAACATCATCTTTCGCTATCACTTCTCTCGTAATGCCACTAAATCAAAGTTTGAAAATTGGCCTGATTTGAAACAGATTCAGAACGATTATAACTTAAATTTTTAACTAGAAAATATCTCGTTCTTAAAATACTTATTATTCTAATACTTGCATAGGAAGACACGCTGCTCTAGTTATTGTAATGTTATCGAAATAGAACGATGACTTGTGTTTGATTCAAAGTAGAAAATGTATCGAATATTTGCAATTCTCACTAAAGACAACTGTTAGTACAAGGCTGAGTAAATATACAGATGTCTTATTAGTATGCTTGTACCTGTAAATTATGGTATTTTTGTAATATGCAGTTCAAGTTCATGCCTTACCAATTATCGTTCTCAACAAAATGTTGATTCAAGTGAGCTAAGTTTATACTTCTGTAACAAGGAGTGATTTCAGCACGCCCTTGATTCTATACATCATCAAACATAGTGGTAAAATAACAGCAGAAAAATTATCTTTTGAAAATGGCAAGCAAAGTGAGACCTACTTAGTAGTACATTTATGTCGATAGAAGTTTTAATATAGGTCTAAATTTTTTTAGCAATTGAAGTGTTTAAAAAACGATATGACAATAATATTAATAAAGTGTATATGTAGTGGACGTACACTTATTTTCACATCCACGTATAGTGATGTATAGTGATCGTAAAATAAATTCAAAATGTGTTTTTGAAAAAAAAATAAAAAATAAAAGCGATGAAGATGTTCAAATTCTTTTAAAATGTTCTTTAGTTTATGCCTTATGTAATATTCCGTACAGACTTTTAAACAACATGAGAAAATCGCTGACACTTGTACACAATGGACTCTGAGTTTCACCGACATTTTTTTTAATACACACCTATCTAAGCTATTACATACAAAAAAATTAAATAAATCATTAATTTATTGTTCATTGTTTGTTACTACACGCGGATATTCAAGACGGAAAGTTTTAAGAAGTATTCTGTGGACCTACGAGTCTAGATTTTTTAGAGAAGGTGTTGTAAATTTTTATAACTTACATAGTTAGATCCAAAAAGACGAAAATTCACTTTTGACGAGGTCAATGTATTTTCAAGTAAAATTCAGCGTAAACGTTTGGACAGGTATGACTGGTGGGATTCCTTTGGACCGCACTACATGAAATACAAATCAAATAGGGATAACCATCTGGAATACATGCAAAATGACCTCCCGGAACTGTTAAATAAGGTGCCACTTTTTGACGAAGGAAGGCCAATTATACTACAGAATGACGGATGTCCAGCACACTTGGTAGTGTGCTGTACATCCGTCATTTTGTAGGGAGCACTTGGCTAATGCATTTACCAATTCGTGAATTGGCAGAACTTGCCCCATTCCATGGCCCGCACAGTCTCCAGAAATAACACAGCTTGATTTTTATATCTCGGGACGCGCTTGTCTATAACGAACACATTTAAAACCGGGAACATTTAATTGCAAAAGTTAACGTCACGTTCAATACAATGAAAGAGGTACAGCTCCGCACAACTACAGTTGAAATACGAAGATGATGTCGTGCATGCATTAGAAACGGCGGAACGCAAACAAAGGCTTCAAACTTATAGCTTTTGCGACGGGGGGAAATGTACTTTCAGGAAATAAATCAGCAATACTTTTGCAAATATTACATTTTTTTCATTTAGGGGTGCTTTCCACCCCTTTGGAGTGTAGAGCATGTATCAGAGCTGTACCTAACCTGAAGACGGTACCATTTAGGAGTAATATGTTTTAAAGGTTGTAAATCTTTTCGATACAATACCAACGTCGGGTGTGCCTCAGATATAAAATATAGCCCCTTTATTATTTCTAGCATTAATAAATAACATAGGTTTCGACTTGATTCTTGATTCCAGCACAGGGATTGAGTGACGCTGATGATTTTAAGATATCTTAAACTATAAATGAGATTGACGATTGTGGTGTTTTGCATATTAAGTTAAATAATAGAGCCCAGAGGTATTCGGATCATAAATTGACATTGACCACTCATAAATATTTTGTAATGTTCTTTTCTCGCAAAAAGGAAGTCGTTACATTTGACTATTAACTTAACAGTCACACGCTTGCCAGCAAGAAGCCTCAGAGATCTTAATGTTTTACTAGTTGAAAAATTAAGCGTTATGGAACATATCGATAAAACAGTAAACTATATATAATGTTATATATTGTAATATGAAATTCTCGTAGATTTTACACATTAATGAAATAAAAGCACTGTACAATGCATTCATTATTCCTAAACTGGAATATGCCTGTATCGTGTGGTGTTTAAAATATGAACTAAAAACAAATTCATTGGAAAATATAAACTATCCAAAGTTTCTACATTATAAGATATGCAGCAATTACCAACCAAGAGGTTATGATCACGAACTGATAAGGAATATCTTTAACAAAAGTTTGAAGTTTAGAAGATTTGTACCTTGTACAATGTTTGTTCAAAAATAAATGCCGGCCTTAACTTCTAATTCGTTAGCATTGTGTAAATGGTCGTGATACCCTAGCGAACTCTTGGTTTCAGATAGATTGACAACTTTTAACTCTGTATACAGGGTGTAATTAGTTTCATCTCATTAAAAAAATGGTAGTAGGGAAAAACAAGACAAACAAAAAACCTTATATAACATGGGGTCTAAAGCTCATAGTATTGGAGAAAAAAAAAAGAACAAAAATCAAAATACTTAATAACATAGTATGAGAACTCCTGGCATATTGGGGTAGGCTTTGTTGTCGCGTCTTCTTGCACATGATACTCTGACATTCGTGGAAATAAGTATGGTGAGCCTAAGAGATAATTAGGCCGCGACGGTGGTTATCGAAAAGCATGCCGACAAAGCAATTAAAAGCGACCAACAGAGGACACCCTCAAGTTTTTTGCTACTTCGCGGCCAAATTATCTTATTACGCGTGCTATATTTTCCCTTGTAATATTCTCAAGTAATAATTTTAGTTTGTGTCCTTACTTGGTAAACAATGTAGACACGACGCGACCTACATGTTCCTTGCTTTTGTCTGTTGCTTTTGTTCTTTTAGAATTTTGTGTCACTTATGCTAAAATTTATTTTATTGACTTATCGTTCAAGTCGTTAGTACTTGGTTACGTAAGGTTCGTGCTTTTTGTGTTACTTTTTGGATTTTGGATAAGATTTTTCTTTTTGTTTTCTTTATTGATAACGTTAATTCACAGTATAGTGTGGTGTTTTAAAACGCAAATTTCGGACATTAAGGGAGATTACAATATCCAGAGCTCGCGGATATGCACTTGGTGTAGGGAGAGTGGTGGAAATGCAGCTGGTGCGGAAGAGCTTTATCGTTTAAGGTTCCCTAATCGACGTCATCCTTGTGCTCGTACATTTGTTAGTATTGACCAGCGTTTTCGAGAAACGGGTAGTCTCGATGAACATGAAGGAGAACGAGGTCCACAACGCGAAGAAAGGGTAATTCACGCAGAGGTTCAAATTTTGGAACTTGTAGAAGAGAATCCAACTTTAAGCACCCGCGATATCGCAAACCGTGTGGGAGTATCCCATTTTGTGGTATGGAGGACATTGAAAGATATGAACTTACATCCTTATCACTATCAACGTATCCAAGCACTAGAACCTCAAGATTTTGCAGAGCGAATGCAATCATCTAGGTGGATTTTAAGAAAACACGCGGCAAATGAGGATTTGTTAAACGTTCTGTGTTTCTCCGATGAGTCATGTTTTACCAGAAATGAAGTGACTAATTTTAAAACTATGCACTATTGGGCAGACGAAAATCCACGTGTAATAAGAAAGGCGCATTTTCAACGACGGTTCAGCGTCAATTTGTGGGCAGGAATTTGCGGGAATGAAATAATTGGAATTATACAATTACTTGCTAGATTAAATGGTGACGTATACTTCAATTTTTTGCAACAAACATTGCCAAATTTGCTAGAAGATGTACCCTTGGCTTCGCGCAGAAGAATGTGGTATTTGCACGATGGCGCGCCAGTCCATTATAGTCTGGATCTACAAAATTCTTTGAACAGAAAGTTTCCTCGACAATGGATTGGATGTGGCAGACCAGTTCCATGGCCTGCTAGATCGCCCGACTTAAATCCGATGGACTTTTATTTTTGGGGGCATTTTAAATCTTTGGTTTACCGTCATCCAATTGATACTTTAGAACAATTTCAACAACGTATTTTAATGTGCATAGAAACTATAAAAAATGATCCTAATTTACCAAATGTGTCGAACGGAGTGCGCATGTCCTTAGTTTGACGTGCCGAAATGTGTATACGTGGAGAAGTTATTTCGAACAATTTTTGTGAAAAATTCAAAAGAATTGTTCAGTTATTGGGCGTTACCTATTGGGCATTAAAGGTATGATTATTATTATTATTAGTATTCGCCGTCTTGTTTTGATCTGTTTATTATTGTTTACATTGATGTTCATAGAGACCAAAGACTCGATTTTTAGTTTTCGATACCTGACTGGGAAAATGTATGCGCTCAATTCGTTAAAAAAATCAGACTTTCCTAACTTAAAATACACAACTATTTTCTGTTATCGTATCTCGGACGTCTAACTGTTCGTTTTCCAATTTCATTAAATAGTTACTAATTTTTTAAGCTTTTAACACAATGTTACAAATGTTAATAAACCACTTTTAAATTTTATAAATTCTTATAAAGGATAATAAAAGCTACAATAACTTTGTTTCAAATTAAAAAACACATGTAAACAAATCCTATTTAAACCCCTGCGGCTATGCTATGATTGCGTTGTGAGGAAAGAGAAGGAATCATTTACATTTTCATAATTAGTGGTATAAAAAGTTTGGTACAAGTAATCCCGTCAAAGTGCCGCACTTCTTCCGGCGGGAACACAAGTCGGGTATTACAGTTTTTTATTATTTCTAATATTCGGAACTATAACATCCATTGACACTGAAACAGTGGTTTTCAAATGTTTCCTACCTTAACATTCAAATTTTAAACCTAGGCCAGTTTTTTCTTAGTGCCTCTAGAGAAAAAAGTCATATAGGTTTTTTGTTTGTCTAGTCGGTCCCAGTTTTTTTAATTACATGAAACTAATTACACCCTGTATGTGTTCTCTGCAAAGCCGAGCGATTATGGGACACCCTATACACCGTGAAACTCTTTTTATGAGTCTCTGATAATCTAAGAGACTTACTTACACATACATGAGATACTAAACTTGACCCATTTTATATAAAAGAGCCTTCTGTTATGACCACCATTTATGGCGTCTGTACGATGCAGGGCATATCTGCAACGATATATTTGACTGAGAGTAAGTTTGCGAAAGTAGATATCTGGCTAACAAGCTAACAATGCCATCACGACCGAAGGGGCGTGACACACGAGCATAACCAATTCTAATAATTGATTTCAAAATGGCACTGCCGTTTTACTGTCAAACATACTACTGCTTGTGCTTATTCATTACTATTAAGTAATAATATTTGACATTTGCTAATGCCTGTGGACTGTAATTATATCGGTGAAAATATCATGTGATTTAGAAAACATTTTCAAGAGAACGTGCATCCTGCGCAAATAATATGCAATTGCTTTATCTGCAACTTCACACTCACGCTCTATTATTATAGAAAGTATACAGGGCGAGTTAAAAACCTACTTCTTATTTTTAACTAGTTTTTACGATTTTACGCTTGAATAGTTGGGAAAGATTTAAGAAATAGCCGGACATTATCATTACGAATCATTTGTTAAAATTGGCGCCCGAGGCGGTCGAATGAGTAAGTACATTGCGAATCTAATAACTGATAGATATATGTTGCCTACGTATTAAGTACTCCGTTTCTATTGGGCAATAGAATATTTGTTGTCGATTAGGAGCGCAGAGTGCCAAAGCTCTTTCCTCATATCTACATTAAATTAGAAAAAAATTCAAATGGTAAAAAAACTGTAATATTATTTTCATAGGAATGTGTGACATCTGTTCTTGGCCAGACCTTTATTACCATCCTCGTTATAATGGGAAAAAAGAAACGGTTTAATATAAATTCAGTTCGTTAGAATTTTTATTTGTACCAAGATCCAATGCCACCTTAGTCCACCGCCTACAACCGATCGCAAAGTGTGGAGTAGTGGAGGCTGATCCATGTACGGGTAGGTACTATTCTTTCGTCACCACCAGTATAATTCACTTCATATTTATACGGCACATAAAAAACTCAAAGCTCCCGAGCGAGCTAAAATAAGGGGCGATCGGGGCATGCCTTATTTTTCTACAATATATTAAATAATAAATATAATGTATTAATATATAAAACATCATTACTTTTATGTGAAGTAAGCGGAAAGACTCCTATTTTAATTAACACTTCTAACTCTCGTGATATGGTTACGTATATCATCCCTAACTAGTACATCATACCCAGGAAATAGACAATAGTGCAATGAACGAAGGAAAAATAGGGGAAATTATTCGTGTAGGGGCCAATTTCTGTAAGTTGACGGGGGTAGTGCCCTGAAAAACGTACTAAGAGTCGTGACCAGTGGATGGTGAGTGGGGTGGTGGGGGGGGGGTAGTTTAAAGATCCCCTTTTCACGTTTTTCTTGAATAACTCGAAAACTAGATGAAATTTTGCACAAATAACTTCCTATTAATTTATTTCTAGGATCAATATTTTACGAGATATAGAGGGTGGAAAAATCGCATACCGAAGGGAAGTATTCGAGAATCATGTAGATAACGAAAATTTTGGTTTTTCAATTCCGTCAATCTGTCTCTCTGTTGTGTGTGCGTGTTTGTGGGCGATATTACTGAGAAACTACATGACGGAGAACCGTCAAATTTGGTAGGTAGCTGACGCTACTACCACCAAAGAAATAGTTAGACTTTCACTGGAAAATATACAGGGTGGACCGTTTAAAGGGAATAGACAAAAAAATCTTTTTCACTCAACTTTAAAAACTCCACGTTTGGTGACATTCTAAACCTACTAAAAAAAAAAAAAAAAAAAAAAAATTGGAGAAACTATTGAACCTAGAAAATACACGAAAATACATGAAACGTCATTAAGTTTCTATCGATAACACGATTATTAATTCTTTTTTATTATTTCGTTCATTCTAATATGCAAAAATTTGAAATACGGCTCTGTAGTACTCCTGTCAGTAGGTAAAAGTGCCGACATCGATAAGCTGATGACAAGTTTTTATGGCTTTTTTATATGCACTAAAAAAATGGAGACAACTATAAAACTATTGCTAAGTGAATCGAGTACTTCGTATAAAGGGTAACAACATAATGAAATGTCTAGGAACATATCTCACGAATCACCTGCAAAGGAAAGATACGGTAAGGGAACGGATCGAAGCAGCCTACAGAGACACAAGGTCTGCACTACCGTTCACTGAAGAAAATCAACCACCATAGAGTTTGATTTAAAAGATATATACGAGCATCGTACTCTTTACGATGACATACGAAGTTAAGAACGCGGCAACAACAATAGCTAACAGAAGAAGCCTGAGAAGATCTGAAAGGGACATCGTCTAATTACTTGCAAAAACAGTGAAAGCATCACATTATTAGAAAGAAGGGAAACAATTAAAAAAATTGAATCGTACGCAATGAAATACTGGGGAGACCTTCAAAGGCCGGGCACAACCACTCAAGGCAGTGCAGTGTTGTCGCAGTATCCCCGGCGAAATTTTGCGGTAGATTTCGTAAATTTTCCTCTTTTTTAAAATGGAAATAAATTGTAATATCACAAGTAAAATATAATTAACAAAATAATAAAAATAACATCAGTTCAGAAAAAAAAACAAAAAAAAAACAGGTAAGTACATATTTTTAAATATTGTTCATCTTCACTACTAAGGCAGGATCTGTCATCCGTTATTAGCAAAAGCTTTTCTTCGACAGAAAAATCACAGCACCTTTTTGTGTGATTCTTCACACAAAAAGGCGCCTTGTAACTAAACAACAAGATAAGTATAAAAACCATTTTTGGATTTCTATCCAAAAATAGTTTTTACACTTATCTTGTTGTTTAGTTGTCATTAAGTTAATGGCAGAAAAAAATATCTTTGCGTTTAGTGACGGGTGAGGAAGACCAAATATTGTGAAATCAAAAGTTGTTAATACGTTAAACACTCTAGAAAAGTCTATCTCTTTCCAGTCACTCACTATTACGCATAGGCGTAGCAATCTCCAGTTTCAAAGGGGTGTAATACATAACAATAGGTTATATTATTCTGACATATTTTACTTGAAACGTAAAGTCATCGGCCTATAAAGTATCTTTTGACTTAACAATGTAAGTAAATGTAAGAAGTGCCTTTTTTAAAAATAAACAGGAAACTCTTTGTTATACACACCCCGCCTTAATTTTTACTTAGACCGTCCCTGACTAAACGTTTACATTTCTGTTTTACGTTAATTACCGTGAAGTATTTATAATTTATATGATACGATATAGAGTAATAATGTAGTAATCTATCGGTTTTCTATCTAATAAGAAAATAACGATCTGTTGGTGTATGTAAACCTCAGATTACAACTCTAATCATAACACATCATGCGGATTGTCTGAATAGGAAAATAAGTAGGCATGAATTAAGATTCAGGAAACGCGCCTTGTAATACTGAAGAATAAATACAGAATGCCAGTGAATCGGTGGGAAAATCAATTTAAAATCAATTGTAAATATTACACCTTATTGTGATTTGATTTAAGAGCAAATTAGATGTCAATATAATATATTCATCTCTCTTTGTAAACAGTCACGCCTTGTACATTCCCATGAATTATTATTGAGAGTATTTTTTCAATCAGTTGATTTATTTATGTTTATTTCAGCGCCGATTATAAAAGGTATGATTCTCAGATCAGATTTCAACTTTCTTTGAAAGTTGTTTCTTTAATAAGTAAAATTTTACTTAACTAGATACGCTTGTTATATGACATTGCGGAAACTTTATTTATAATAATAATATATGTTATTTTAGGGGAAGATTTGTTCATTCTCACTGTGAAGGTATTAAGAGGGTTGCTAAAATTTTTTGATAATTTATTTCATATTAAATCCTGCATTAATAAATAAATTGCTATGTGTTATACCATTATGTATTACCAAAAATATGCGTCTGTAGTTTCTACTTACAAAGTCGTTGTCAAACACTGAATTTTTTTTATACGCATTATTTTTGGTTGGTTTTTGGAGCCACTCTTTATAATTATGAATAATAAATTTTGATTCTTTTGCCCTACACTCAAATTTGAACATCTCTAAATTTGAACAAAATTGTTTGATAATAACAAGCACCTCGAGGACCGTAAATTTTTCTATTATTTTTAATCAGAGAAAGACATTTCGTAAAGGATGTAGCAGAATAAGGATGGTAAAATGGCCCAGAAGCATTTGGAGCTGATTCATTGTCAGTATATCGACAATAGGAAAAGAAATGTTTTCTTCGAGTTTTGGCACTGCCGTTTTACTGTCAAACATACTACTGCTTGTGCTTATTCATTACTATTAAGTAATAATATTTGACATTTGCTAATGCCTGTGGACTGTAATTATATCGGTGAAAATATCATGTGATTTAGAAAACATTTTCAAGAGAACGTGCATCCTGCGCAAATAATATGCAATTGCTTTATCTGCAACTTCACACTCACGCTCTATTATTATAGAAAGTATACAGGGCGAGTTAAAAACCTACTTCTTATTTTTAACTAGTTTTTACGATTTTACGCTTGAATAGTTGGGAAAGATTTAAGAAATAGCCGGACATTATCATTACGAATCATTTGTTAAAATTGGCGCCCGAGGCGGTCGAATGAGTAAGTACATTGCGAATCTAATAACTGATAGATATATGTTGCCTACGTATTAAGTACTCCGTTTCTATTGGGCAATAGAATATTTGTTGTCGATTAGGAGCGCAGAGTGCCAAAGCTCTTTCCTCATATCTACATTAAATTAGAAAAAAATTCAAATGGTAAAAAAACTGTAATATTATTTTCATAGGAATGTGTGACATCTGTTCTTGGCCAGACCTTTATTACCATCCTCGTTATAATGGGAAAAAAGAAACGGTTTAATATAAATTCAGTTCGTTAGAATTTTTATTTGTACCAAGATCCAATGCCACCTTAGTCCACCGCCTACAACCGATCGCAAAGTGTGGAGTAGTGGAGGCTGATCCATGTACGGGTAGGTACTATTCTTTCGTCACCACCAGTATAATTCACTTCATATTTATACGGCACATAAAAAACTCAAAGCTCCCGAGCGAGCTAAAATAAGGGGCGATCGGGGCATGCCTTATTTTTCTACAATATATTAAATAATAAATATAATGTATTAATATATAAAACATCATTACTTTTATGTGAAGTAAGCGGAAAGACTCCTATTTTAATTAACACTTCTAACTCTCGTGATATGGTTACGTATATCATCCCTAACTAGTACATCATACCCAGGAAATAGACAATAGTGCAATGAACGAAGGAAAAATAGGGGAAATTATTCGTGTAGGGGCCAATTTCTGTAAGTTGACGGGGGTAGTGCCCTGAAAAACGTACTAAGAGTCGTGACCAGTGGATGGTGAGTGGGGTGGTGGGGGGGGGGGGGTGTTTAAAGATCCCCTTTTCACGTTTTTCTTGAATAACTCGAAAACTAGATGAAATTTTGCACAAATAACTTCCTATTAATTTATTTCTAGGATCAATATTTTACGAGATATAGAGGGTGGAAAAATCGCATACCGAAGGGAAGTATTCGAGAATCATGTAGATAACGAAAATTTTGGTTTTTCAATTCCGTCAATCTGTCTCTCTGTTGTGTGTGCGTGTTTGTGGGCGATATTACTGAGAAACTACATGACGGAGAACCGTCAAATTTGGTAGGTAGCTGACGCTACTACCACCAAAGAAATAGTTAGACTTTCACTGGAAAATATACAGGGTGGACCGTTTAAAGGGAATAGACAAAAAAATCTTTTTCACTCAACTTTAAAAACTCCACGTTTGGTGACATTCTAAACCTACTAAAAAAAAAAAAAAAAAAAAAAAAATTGGAGAAACTATTGAACCTAGAAAATACACGAAAATACATGAAACGTCATTAAGTTTCTATCGATAACACGATTATTAATTCTTTTTTATTATTTCGTTCATTCTAATATGCAAAAATTTGAAATACGGCTCTGTAGTACTCCTGTCAGTAGGTAAAAGTGCCGACATCGATAAGCTGATGACAAGTTTTTATGGCTTTTTTATATGCACTAAAAAAATGGAGACAACTATAAAACTATTGCTAAGTGAATCGAGTACTTCGTATAAAGGGTAACAACATAATGAAATGTCTAGGAACATATCTCACGAATCACCTGCAAAGGAAAGATACGGTAAGGGAACGGATCGAAGCAGCCTACAGAGACACAAGGTCTGCACTACCGTTCACTGAAGAAAATCAACCACCATAGAGTTTGATTTAAAAGATATATACGAGCATCGTACTCTTTACGATGACATACGAAGTTAAGAACGCGGCAACAACAATAGCTAACAGAAGAAGCCTGAGAAGATCTGAAAGGGACATCGTCTAATTACTTGCAAAAACAGTGAAAGCATCACATTATTAGAAAGAAGGGAAACAATTAAAAAAATTGAATCGTACGCAATGAAATACTGGGGAGACCTTCAAAGGCCGGGCACAACCACTCAAGGCAGTGCAGTGTTGTCGCAGTATCCCCGGCGAAATTTTGCGGTAGATTTCGTAAATTTTCCTCTTTTTTAAAATGGAAATAAATTGTAATATCACAAGTAAAATATAATTAACAAAATAATAAAAATAACATCAGTTCAGAAAAAAAAACAAAAAAAAAACAGGTAAGTACATATTTTTAAATATTGTTCATCTTCACTACTAAGGCAGGATCTGTCATCCGTTATTAGCAAAAGCTTTTCTTCGACAGAAAAATCACAGCACCTTTTTGTGTGATTCTTCACACAAAAAGGCGCCTTGTAACTAAACAACAAGATAAGTATAAAAACCATTTTTGGATTTCTATCCAAAAATAGTTTTTACACTTATCTTGTTGTTTAGTTGTCATTAAGTTAATGGCAGAAAAAAATATCTTTGCGTTTAGTGACGGGTGAGGAAGACCAAATATTGTGAAATCAAAAGTTGTTAATACGTTAAACACTCTAGAAAAGTCTATCTCTTTCCAGTCACTCACTATTACGCATAGGCGTAGCAATCTCCAGTTTCAAAGGGGTGTAATACATAACAATAGGTTATATTATTCTGACATATTTTACTTGAAACGTAAAGTCATCGGCCTATAAAGTATCTTTTGACTTAACAATGTAAGTAAATGTAAGAAGTGCCTTTTTTAAAAATAAACAGGAAACTCTTTGTTATACACACCCCGCCTTAATTTTTACTTAGACCGTCCCTGACTAAACGTTTACATTTCTGTTTTACGTTAATTACCGTAAAGTATTTATAATTTATATGATACGATATAGAGTAATAATGTAGTAATCTATCGGTTTTCTATCTAATAAGAAAATAACGATCTGTTGGTGTATGTAAACCTCAGATTACAACTCTAATCATAACACATCATGCGGATTGTCTGAATAGGAAAATAAGTAGGCATGAATTAAGATTCAGGAAACGCGCCTTGTAATACTGAAGAATAAATACAGAATGCCAGTGAATCGGTGGGAAAATCAATTTAAAATCAATTGTAAATATTACACCTTATTGTGATTTGATTTAAGAGCAAATTAGATGTCAATATAATATATTCATCTCTCTTTGTAAACAGTCACGCCTTGTACATTCCCATGAATTATTATTGAGAGTATTTTTTCAATCAGTTGATTTATTTATGTTTATTTCAGCGCCGATTATAAAAGGTATGATTCTCAGATCAGATTTCAACTTTCTTTGAAAGTTGTTTCTTTAATAAGTAAAATTTTACTTAACTAGATACGCTTGTTATATGACATTGCGGAAACTTTATTTATAATAATAATATATGTTATTTTAGGGGAAGATTTGTTCATTCTCACTGTGAAGGTATTAAGAGGGTTGCTAAAATTTTTTGATAATTTATTTCATATTAAATCCTGCATTAATAAATAAATTGCTATGTGTTATACCATTATGTATTACCAAAAATATGCGTCTGTAGTTTCTACTTACAAAGTCGTTGTCAAACACTGAATTTTTTTTATACGCATTATTTTTGGTTGGTTTTTGGAGCCACTCTTTATAATTATGAATAATAAATTTTGATTCTTTTGCCCTACACTCAAATTTGAACATCTCTAAATTTGAACAAAATTGTTTGATAATAACAAGCACCTCGAGGACCGTAAATTTTTCTATTATTTTTAATCAGAGAAAGACATTTCGTAAAGGATGTAGCAGAATAAGGATGGTAAAATGGCCCAGAAGCATTTGGAGCTGATTCATTGTCAGTATATCGACAATAGGAAAAGAAATGTTTTCTTCGAGTTTTAGCCCCCCCCCCCCGCCCATTATTAACCCTTGTACCCTAATAAATATGATTTTTTGCTTTAATTTTTTATCTCTGCAAGTTGTGCGTTAACTATTATGAAAAAAATTGACAATTTGGAAGTGACTTAAATGCATTTTATAAAAGAAATCCAGCTGATTTTGCTACCCCCTTCGAATGAAAAAAAAGATTAAAAAAGGTATTTATTTATTCCTGAAAATTCGCGTGCATAAAATTAAAAAAAAAAATACATTCCTATGAGCAGCTTGTTGTCGATTTTTTCAAATTTTAATTATTATTATTCACGGCACTGACCTTCATTGCAGTACATCTGCCGAGTTAAATATTAAGTAGCCGACGCCGCCGATGACGTTGACAAACACAGCCGCTCCCTTCCTCCCTGTGTGTCTCTATAACTTTCATTTCCAGTACTATAATTCTAATTGGGTTTTAGACAACCAATCATTTTGTTCTTATTCTTGACTAGTTTTAGAAGGAAAGAATTAATATCGAATGATTTGACCGTTATAGTTGCATAATTATATTTAATATCAGTGTCCACCATTGCTCAAACTTTCTTGATTTTATTAAAGTGTATACAAATATATTTTATCACAGTTGATATAAGGAGTAGCATCAGAATTTTACTGGTAAGTTCTAAACATTCTCATGAAGTATTAGAGCTAGCATCAATCTAGCACGCCAACACTGTAAGTGCCGTATAATTAGTTTTTGACTTCTTGTCGTTTTGCCAAGATCTTGCCTTATTTGACCGCTATAATCCATTTTTTGAATGAGAGCGAGAAAATTTCAGTCGGTGATGTAGAATGGGGTTACTAGCTGTAATGGATGAACCGGTTTTCTCTAGTTTCTAATACAAAAAAATCAGGGTTTGTCTAAACATAATGATGATAGAGTCTTGTGATACCTAAGTTCTTGATTTTATGTTTAAGTATTTGCAATGTCGACTTTTAAGAAGACATATCAGATGTAATAATTTCTGTCGGGAAATGACTGGCACGAAATTCGTAGCAACAGCAGAATTAGAGGTAGAAAATTTGGCAGCAGTATCACATAAAAAGCAGTAATTGGCGATGCTTTGTGTGACAAAAGAACAAACATCATACAATTCATCATCTGATGTTTCGACATTGGGGAATGCCTCAACATTTGGTTCTCCTGAGACTTCCGACATTTCAACAACCGCAACTGTCATAGAAAGGCCATTTTGCAGAACAGTGGCAACTCATAGATGTTGTGTCTTACGTCCCAATACTACCAATCTATCCGTCGTACCATTCGCTGCTCGATTATAAGCCTTCATAAAAAGACAATATACGCTCCTAAAAGAAACCGATGTTGCTCACATTGAAATAAAGGTAGTTTCTTCGAAGAGAAACTAAGATACACTCCATATTCTTACAGATTCACACAGCAGCAAATTGGACACCGAAGAAGTAACAGATTTGTTAAGACAACTATCCGTTCTATTTAAGTATACCACTAAACACCAATCAGGGAATCTACCCCAGGCGGATGAAAGTGTAAAAGTGTTAACAGGTCTTAATTGGATTAATATTGTGGAACATTGCAATAAAATAATTTCCATGAGAGAAACTAGTTCCCGAAATATCATACAAGCTCTTATTACATTTTTATTCAAGTTGTGTACTGCACGCTTAGAACTGAATTATGAGTAACATGTGTCAGATCTTTTTATTTCAGTTTTAAATTCTTTCGAAAAGGACGTTTTACCATTTTCATTTAGCTGTTCGTCCAGGGAACCTTATCCTGAAGTGTATGTCCAGTACTGCTCAAAAATTGCTCAATTTTAAAGAGGATCAATTAGTATTAATATGTGATGGCACATATATTCGTCATCAAGGAAACTTTAACAACGAGTACCAGCGAATGTAGCAAAAGTGAATATTTCTTAACGATTTCTTGTGCGACAATGGGGTAGTAGTGTTTATATTACGATTACTTGACTAACTTTTTGAAGATATTCATACTTTTCCACAGTGGCAGTATCTGAATGAATTAAACGTAAAAAATATGGATAAATAAAGTTTCAAAGACCAAAGACTAAACATTGCGTCGTAACAGTTTCTATTTTTTTTAATTATGGCGTACCGGTTCTAAAAATTTGAAAAAAATCGACAATAGACTACTCATAGCAATGTATCTTTGGTAAAAGTTTTGTGCACGCGAATCATTAACTTCATGAAAAAATTAATAAATCAATTTTTTCAATTTTTTTTTATTAGAAGGAGGCAGCAAAATCAACTGAATTCGTTGTCTAAGATGTATTTGAATCACATCTACGTCGTCAATTTTCTTCATAATTATTAACGAACAACTTGCAGAGATAAAAAATTAAAACAAATACTTATTAGGGTACAAGGGTTAATAGTGGCGACGGAGGGCTAAAACTCGAGGAAAACATTTCTTTTCCTATTGCCGATCTACTGATTAGCTCCAAACGCTTCTGGGGTCATTTTACCATGCTTATTCTGCTACACCCTTTGCAATATAATCGTGAAAAATGTAGTCAAATAAAGTTCTCTCTTCGGAGTTTTCCAGAGAATACGAATTAATCATTCCTTTTTAAATCTATCCATGGGATCCCTACCCCATAGGAAACACATGGGGTATTTCGTAGATTCGAAGGCACGTGTTAATATTACCCAATTTTACTCACATTTGGAGAGTGAGACCAAAATATTTAAAATTTGGTTTTTGAGCCACCCTAGTAGGCATATTAAAAAAAAATTGGACCGACTTGAGAATGATCGCTCTATATGTTACGCCAGCTTAATCCTGTTAAATCTATTTAACATTAGCTATTAGCTACTTCAAACTAAACTGTCCTCCGCAAGAAAAATACAGTATAATCCGTATTTTGCTCACGCGTCATTGACCAATCGATCTCATGATTTGCACTTTGCACCAAATTATGTTTCAACAATATTTGAGACCGTAACAGCATTTGTAGCCATGGCGACCAATCTCTCAACGTAGCAGGAATTACAAGATCGTTAAACAGAATACGAGCTATTCCTATAATTGTGTGCTGGTGCACACAAAAGAGTTTCTCTTTGATGCCATTATTGCAAGACCACACACTTGACTATAATCAGTGTGCACTTTAAATTGCTTATTTTATGGGCAAACACTCACACTGCACTGCAAATGCGATAAGTCCACAGGTACATGGGCGATACTACCGCGGTCTTTTATGTAGATTAAGAAAAAGCTGTGGATTGTTTTCGCAGTCCGAGGTTTTATTATCTCTTTGAACCAGTTTGTGTGCTGGTAGTTTACGCGAATTTCGCGTTTCTTAATCACTGCATGCGTTTGTCTCAAATTTCTAGTTGAAATTTACAGAAGTTTCACACTTGTTTATATCAGATTTGCATTAGTAGTTAACCGGGAAGTGCAGAATCAGATTTGCGATACAAGAATTTTTCTAGTAAAATATTTGCAAAATTGCACCTTATTAAATTTAGCTCATGGCAAATACGAATGGGTGTAATGTTTCTGGTTTCATCAGCTCTTGCCTTATAATTTAACTTCGTAAATTATACAGGGTTGGGCAATAGTCCCGGAACGGCTCTATTACAGCCGAACGGGACCTCGTATCAACTTCGGGTTTTCGACACTGTATTCAGCGAAATTTTTAGAACTTCTTGACATATATTTCAGGACCGTGACGTCATTACGTTCGGAGGTGTGACATAAGTGTCAATTTTTTTAAATGAAACACCCGGTATATTTTTCCATATTTGTATACTTTAAGGAGTCCCAAATTCAACGATGTAACGTTTGTATGGATTCTGTTATGTAATGTGGTCTCAATAAGGGAACATTAGAAATTACAATCGTAATTAACAGAGAATAGTTTTATTTTATTAAATGTTCAAATTGGAATCCTTCCACTGCCTGACAATGTGCTAGCCTGTCCACAAATTCCCGCTGAACATTTTGAAGGGACTGAGGTGTAATATTATCAGCAACCGCTAGAATTCTTTCTTGAAGCTCTTGTACCGTGGCAGGTCTTGTGCGATACACCACAGACTTCAAATGACCCCAGAAAAAAAATCAAGAGGGATTAGGTCAGGTGACCTAGCTGGCCATTCGATATGACCCCTTCTACCTATCCATTTCCGGGGAAAGACAGTGTCCAAAAAATCTCTTACAATTCTGGCATAGTGTGGCGGAGCTCCGTCTTGCTCGAAGTACACGTCATTTGCGATCACCTGAGGATTTTCGCGGTTGGGAAATATCTGAATTACAGCGGGTATAACTCTTTCGCGTAATAAAGTTAAATAGGTATCAGCAGTTAAATTACCATTTAGAAAAAACGGCCCTATTACATGTGTTCCAAATATACCCGCCCAGACATTTACTTTTTGTGGATCTTGTGTGTGCATTTCTTCCATCCAATGTGGATTCTCAGCAGACCAATAGCGACAATTGTGACGATTGACAAATTCATTTAAACAAAATGTAGCCTCATCGGAAAACAAAATGCGATCTACAAACTGTGGTGTCTCGTCTAAGAAATTCATAATTTGTTGGCAAAACTGCATTCGACGATCAGGGTCATCTTTCGCAAGTTCCTGAAGTAAGCTGACTTTGTAGGGATGTATTTTATTTCTCCTAAGTATTCTTCGAATGGATCTTTCACTGTTACCAGTTTCTAATGAAAGTTTCGGAATTGACGTTTTAGGCTCCTCCTGAATCGCTAACAGTACATCTAAAGCTCTGTCGTCGTTTGTCGCTGTTTTTGGGCTGCCAGTTTTTGGTAAATTCTTGACATTTCCCGTATGTTCAAAATTGTGCAAAATTCGACATGCTGTCGACTTGGAAATCGGGTTTCGCTCAGGAAAGGTATCGTTGAAGAGGTCACTTGCTTCCTGAAGGGATTGACGCCACTCTCCGAATACAATCATCATGAGTAAAGTTATCCGTTCAGTGTCGTTCAGTGGAGCCATTTTAAAGACACGTTTTTAGAATCATAAATTAGTATAGTACAAAAGTAATGTCACAGTGACGTTTATATCACGACTTACTTAGATAAACTAGTAAATTAATGAGAACAATAGTTATGTGAGCATCCTTATCTACATTATGCTGATGTTACCTAATGGCCACATGATGCATGCTGCTTACTAGACAATAAATACCTAGCTTATAAATAGGAGTTTTGCTATAGAGCTCATTAGATTTATATCCATTCTCGAACTTGCCACACGTGTTTAATTGTAACACTATAAAATAAATAAGTTAATTTCTTTGAGTTGTGAACTTTTGACTTTTTAAAATCTTTTTAAAAACGTCTTTTCCAAAGCGAGAGACTTAGCTGGCGCAGTCGGTGTAGATTTAAGTCCGTCGGTCCGTGCATCGTGCAGAAATCGACGTGAAATTTTGATTTCTTAAGACTTAAATAAAAGAACCTCGTGTTGTAAGTGCATAGTACAACTTTTCCATCAAGGAAATTGACAACAGCCACTGCAAGTTGAATTGAGTAGATTTGCAAGAAGAACCAAGTGCAGTTCCAGGTGGATAACTTCTCCAAAGGCAGCAGACACCTCTTCTAATCAAAGTAAGTCGAGTTTGTTTTCCTTTGTTCACTTCCTGGGTATATATCGTATAAACCCAAGAAAAGTTTAGTTTAGGTGAGAACATTTCTGTTCAAAAATTTAGTTAGGTGAGAACATTTCTGTTCAAAAATTTAATTAGGTGAGAACATTTTTGTTCAAATTCACAATCACGTGAAACGTAGATTTAAGAAGAAAAAGTAATTTTAAGAAACTTGAAAACTTTGTAATTTTTCACACATCGTAAAATAAGTGAACCGTTTCCAAATTTCAAAGAACCATCATAAATAAAACAAGTAACAATTTTTGGCATTATTTTATATTTCAAAAATTAACAATTCTTGATCAGATCTTGTCAAAATTGTATCATTTACAATCAAATTTAATTTTTATAAGAAAACATTGTAAAATCATATTTTTCATCTCATGAACGATAATAATCAATTAGACTCAATACTTTGTTCACTCAGTTCTTTATCATTAGATAAACCTGAACCAGAAAAAACAGAAAGTCCAAAAATGGCTACTGAAAATGTTATAAATATTAATGTTCTGAAATTGTATGCAGACTCAATAGCACCTTATGATGGTACGGAACTCGAACTAGAACCATTTATAAATGCGGTTGACGAATTTTATGACCTATACGGAAATACCACAGATCGCGGATTAAATAAATGTGTCGAACGCATAATAGCGGGTAAACTAAGAGACAGGGCCCGTATGTTAATAGGCGCTCGTCCAGAATTAAATTCATGGGCACTAATTAAAGAAAATCTCAGAAGTACTTTCGGAGACAACCGATCTTTGGACATTTTAGAACAAACATTATTTACCATGACGATAAAACATAATGAAAATCCTATTGAATTTGCTAGACGGATTCAAACAAACCGTAGTAAATTATGTTTTAAATTAAACTCAAAGCCTGTCACAGAAATTACCCAACAACAAAAATTAATTTATATAGATCAATATGAGTCCCAAAGTCTAAAAGTCTTTTTACGGAATTTAAATATGCGAACTTGTGATTTTATTAGATCTAGAAACCCTAAAGCATTAGAAGAAGCCATAAATTTGTATATCGAAAATGAAAACTTTATACAAACTCAAATTCAGACCCAAAATTCAATTAACAAACAACCTGTTAAAACACAAATAACGCAACAAAATTCTAACAAATTCCAGACTCAAATGCCATATAAATATAACTATCAAAACCAATTTTTGCAATTTCCACCACAGCAAAATTTTCCTAGTCAACCTATACCAATTCAGCCCAGACCAAATATGAATATTAGATTTCCCACAAATAACCAAGTTTTTGGAAATCAACAAAAACAAAATGTGTTCAGACCAAATCAGAATAGAACCCCGCAACATGCACCTGAACCCATGTCGATACAATCGCGGCAAAGTTTCCCCACAAACAGAAACTATCAAAATCACCCACAGCCGAGACTTACCTCTGGCCAGGTGAGACAACAGTTCCCTTGGGTACAACGCACCCAAAATCCAAAATACACTGTTCAGGAGCTACACGCAATAAATGACGAACCATCCGACGTCACATACGATACCGAAAATGCAAATTACCTTTATTCTGAAGAACAAAATAATGAAAATTTCGATAATCAATATTCAATTGCTGAAAATGAAATGTATCAAATACCCGATCAATACCACAATCCATATAACCAAGAATATAGAGAAGACCCTATAGATAATGCAAATTATGATCCAAATCTCGAGAATCCAAATTTTCTCAAACTTCCTCAAACAGACAGACAGACATAACATTTAATGCATATATAAACGCTTTACCATACATACAAACAACAAATCCCGATTTAAAATTATTAATCGACACCGGTTGTAACGTTTCCATGTTGAGACCAATTGTAGCCGAATTATATTTTCCAAATTGTATGTATAAAGCACCTTCATTATTACAATCGATAGGCCAAGCTCGCGAAGCTGTGTACAAAGCAAAAATACCAGCTTTTAAAGAATTACAGTCAGATAAAGAAATAGAATTTACGTTATATCCTTTTTCAGACTACTTCGACGGAATTATAGGCCTAGATGAATTACGAAAATTAGATTTACAAATGCATTTTACAGAACAAGTTTTATACAATGATAAAGTTCAAATACCGTTCAAATATCGCGAAGAACATACGCAAACGCATGTAAAAATTGAAATACCACCCCATCAAACTATTAATAAATTATTTTATGTAAATAAACGTGAAGGAAATATTTTAGTTCCCGAACAAAATCTTTTCGGACTATACATTCCTGAAACTTTAACTTATGCAGAAAATTTTCGTGCTAGATTTGAAATTCAAAATAATACTGATCAGGCTTCATGTGTAGAAATTAGAACACCTTTTGATGTCACACTTTATGATCCTGAACAATTTGAAATTTATAATATTGAAGATGCATTACCCGATTATTCTAGTCAAACAAGCCAACGTAAAAATTTAAATGACTTAATTAGAACCAGTCATATGAACGAGGAAGAACGCGAAGAAATATTAAAACTTATAAATAAATTTCCCGATATTTTTCATCACCCTGATCAAAAACTATCATTTACCAAAAAAGTAAAACATGAGATAAAAACTAACGACAAAATCCCCATTCATGTAAAAACTTATCGGTTTCCACACTATCACAAAACCGAAGTAAACACACAAATTAACAAGATGTTAAAAGACGGCATTATTAGACCAAGTCAATCACCCTGGTCCAGTCCGATTTGGATAGTCCCAAAAAAGGCTGACGCATCCGGAGTAAAGAAATGGCGTATTGTAGTTGACTATAGGCGACTAAACGAAAAAACTATAGACGACAGATACCCGATACCAAACATAGACGATATACTTGACAAATTAGGCAAGTGTAATTATTTTACAACTTTAGATTTAGCTAGCGGATTCCACCAAATCGAGATGCAACAAAATAGTATTGAAAAAACGGCATTCAACGTCGAAAATGGCCATTACGAATATTTGCGTATGCCATTTGGCCTTAAGAATGCTCCAGCCACGTTTCAACGTGTGATGGACCATGTTTTACGAGAACTTCAAAATAAAATATGTTTAGTCTACATGGACGACATAATTATTTTCAGTACTTCCCTTCAGGAACATATTCAAAATCTAAAACAAGTATTTTCAAAATTGAGAGAGGCTAAATTAAAAATACAATTAGACAAGTCGGAGTTTTTAAAACAGAACGTCGAATTTTTAGGACATGTTATTACACCACAAGGTATAAAACCTAACCCCAACAAAATCCGAGCCATCAAAAACTTTCCTATTCCTAGAACAGCACGTGAAATAAAATCATTTTTAGGACTACTTGGATTTTATAGGAAATTCATAAAGGATTTTGCAAAGATCACAAAACCCTTTACGAAGTGCTTGAAAAAAGGCGAAAAAGTTATTCATTCACCTGAATTTTTATCAGCATTCGAGACCTGTAAAAACATACTTACTAACGAACCACTGTTACAATACCCCGACTTCACCAAGCCTTTTATACTCACCACCGATGCTAGTAACTACGCAATCGGGGCGGTTTTATCACAAGGAACTATAGGTAATGATAAACCAGTAGCGTACGCTAGTCGCACCCTTAACCCTGCGGAAATAAACTACAGTACTATAGAAAAAGAGTTATTATCCATCGTGAATTTTACAAAATACTGGCGTCCAATCCTATTTGGTCGAAAATTCACCATAGTCACAGACCACAAACCTCTACAGTGGGTTAATAACTTGAAAGAGCCAAACAGTCGCCTTATGCGATGGCGTCTAAAATTAATGGAATATGACTATGACATAATATACAAAAAGGGTAAAGAAAACAAAGTAGCAGACGCTCTCTCGCGTATTGAAATTCAGCCTGAAATACATCCGATAGAAAACAAATCTATTGACGGCAATATAGACGATTCGGATCAAAACAAATTAGAAACCGATTTCCCTGAGTTAACATTAGATGATTTAATTGATCTAGAATTTCGATCAGACGAGGATGTTTCCCCCGCCGACTTAACAGTACAGAACACTCCGAAAATTAATGTAATCTCGGATACGCAAATTTGCCCCCCTAGATCACAGGCGTCAAATGAAACAATACATTCTGCAACCGAAAACCCAATATTAAATATTCCCATTTCAGAAAATGCAATAAATACATTTAAAAATCAGCTAATGATTACAGCTAGTAAAGACATTACCAGTACCCACGTAAAACTCGCAAAACCATTCGGGACAAAGACTAGATATCAGATAGTTTTTCCTAGTAGAAATAAAGACATGTTTGAAAACGAAGTAGTGAAAACTTTTAAAGAATATGTAAAACCTAAAACACTATACGGAATACTAATTGACGAACGGATTATGCAAGAAATAATTCCCATTTTGCAGCGACATTTTCAACATACTGCTTACAAATTAGTACAGACAAATAACTACGTTGACGATATCGAAAAACCAGAATCGCAACAAGAAAAAATCAAATACCACCACGAACAAAAAACTGTACATCGCGGTATTAACGAAACCACCCTCGCCCTGCGAAATCTGTATTATTGGCCAAATTTAAACAATGACGTAATAAATTACATAAATACTTGTGTCACCTGTCAGAAAACCAAGTATGAACGACATCCACATAAAATTGTATTTCAGTCAACCCCTATTGGACATCGTCCTTTTGAACATTTGTACATAGACACATTTGTTGTGAGCAAACAGAAATTTTTAACTGTAATAGATAGTTTTAGCCGTTTCGGACAAGCTTACCCTATTTGCCTTACAGCTACGCATGTTTGCGAAGGTTTACTAAAATACATGTCACACTACGGTATCCCCAGAAAAATCACTTGCGACCTAGGAACCGAATTTAAAAATCATTTATTCGAAGAATTTTGTGCTAAACATAGTATCGAATTACACTTTACAACTGTAAGAAATCCTGGTAGTAAATCCCCTATAGAGCGATTTCACTCTACTATACTAGAAGGACTACGTATATTAAATACGGGACTAAACAAGACACAAACGATCGAAACGTTAATGAGTTACGCGATTTTAGGATATAATAACTCCATGCATTCAGCAACGAAATTTACACCTTTTCAAATTATAAAAGGAGATTTCGATAATAAAACGGCATTCGAAATGTCCGAACACGACATTATTAATGATTACGTTAACAGACACAGTACAAACTTACAAATAATAGAAAGAATGGTTAACGAGAATAACGAAAAGAGTAAAGACCTTTCGAAAGTCAATAAAAATAGAAATGAACCAGAACCGGTTACCACGCACAAAACCGCGTATGCAAAATTAACTCTCAGAAATAAAATTGCTACTCCCTACGAATCAGTTATGGTCGTTCAAGACCAACAAAATAAAATATTAACAACAAAAGGCACACGCCACAAATCTACGCTTAAACCAGCCAGAAATCTAAAAGGAAAATTACCTGTTTCAGATGCTGGGACTACTAGCCATATTGTACCTGACGTCGCTAGTACAAGCACAAATCAAGATAGATAAAATTTCTAACCCTATCCTTCCTTTTTCGTTAGGCAAAGCCCGAACCACTTCACAAAAACATTCATTTATAAAATACATCGATTTAACAAATTTTGATGCCCCCATATTAAGCATAAAAATAAATATGAAAACAATAAAACCCATTATAAACGTAAACGACGAACTATATCCGCAATTAAATAATATATATGAACATCTAGAATACCTACTAAATCAAGCGGAAAATAAACTGAAAAACGTGAAACCGTTAGGAAATACACGAACAAAAAGAGGCCTTTTTAATATAATTGGAAAAGCTTCCAAATGGGCCTTTGGCACCTTAGATTCGGACGACGCAAAACGATATGACAACGCTATATCCATCCTAGAGTCAAACCAGAAAGAGATGCATACAGATTTAGAAAATTATTTAACAATTACAAACAATTTCATGAACGAAACAATATCAACATTCGAAAAAATCACTATTAATCAAAATCAAATAAATACTAGAATAAGAACGATTGAACAAAGCTTGAATAAATTTACACTATTTTTAAGATTGCAAAATTTTCTAGACAATATGATTATAGATTGTTTATCGTTAATTACCATACTAGACAACATACAAGATGCAATATTATTTGCACACCTAGAATCAATACATAGTGCTATTCTACCTATTAATGATCTAATTGATCTGACAAGGATAATGAATACCCTGTATATCGAGGGAACCCCAGAATTTAAAAACATTCAGAGTTATTACGAATTAATAAAAACAGAAATTTATTATGTAAAGCAAACCATATGCTTCATATTTCACTTCCCTATTTTGAGCGAAGGTTTATACGATTATTACCACCTATTCCCTATACCCGCTCTAAATAAAACCATAATCCCCCTAAAACCATTTATCCTTGTAAACTCGACTTATCACCACTACGAAGAACTACCATGCCCACGTATCGAGGACCTGTGTTTGTATCATGTGACACAAACCGTATCACAAGGAGATTGCCTACCCCAAATACTTAGCGGCGCTGGATCAGCACCCTGCCAAACTACAGACGTCGTCATAAAAAATGACATTGTGGAACGAATAAACAACGCCTATGTATTAGCCATACCAGCCACTAAGATGACAATAGAAAAGCAATGCGGAGAACATGGTTACAATATCATTGACCAACCCCATCTGATATATATACCCCAAAAATGTAGTATATCTATTGTCATCGGCGTCGGCGTCGCGAACAAGTTATGACTTGTCTAGCGCGCTGTGCTCATGTTTTAGTCTTCTGCCGAAACAGAAGTCATTTGAGCACAAAAAATAGTCTTCTGCCGAAGCAGAAGTCATTTGAGCACAAAAAAGTCTATATAAGAAAACACTTTTTCTCAGCGAGCAAGTAGTGATCGGTCCTTCAAGTAGTAATGTTCCAGCCTTCAGCAACTAATAGTCTTCTGCCGAAACAGAAGTCAGTTGAGCACAGAAGCCAACGCCAATGCTGACGAGGTCATCCCTTCCTCTTGTGTTGTAACCAGACAGTGTGTTTTATTTGAGTTTTATTGTGTTGAGTGTCAAGTGGCAATGCATACCCGGAGTGGCAAGGCAGTAGGCACTGGGGTCGAGAGCGACGTCTCCACGTCGGCCCCCCCTCACTGCACGACGCCCCTCACAGCATCTGACCACGAAGTGCTCCGCCAACACGACGCCCTGACAAGGGGTACGGGGGTCACGCCCGACGTCTCCACGACGGTGGCCCCACACTGTACAGCAAGCAACACAGCAACCCGGCTCGGCGAGGTAAGCATGTCCTCTGATTTCTCCACAGGCACAAGTGCTACGCATGGCGTCGCGACGACGACGCCCCACTACTGTGCGTCGCCGGGCTCAGCGCCTAGGCATAGCGAGGCAGGACTCGACACCAACATAGGACACGACACTGGGGTCACGCACGACGTCATCACGACGGTGCCCCCTCGCTGCATGGCACGCAGCGCAGCCACCTGGCACGAAGCCCAGGCAACAAATATGGAATGGAGTAGCAACGATTCTCAGGCGATGCCCCCCTACTGCATGGAGCGCAACGCAGCATCGTGGCATGGAAACTCGGCGATGGAACAGAGATTGGGTGGTGATGATGATATGGTGATGCCCCCTCGCTGTATGGTGGACCCAACAGCATCCCGGGCCAACGACGATTCCTCGACGCTGGGAGATCGCCGCTTCGCTGGATTCGCTTCCACACATGGGGAAGCCTCCCACTCTGGCTCAGGGCTGCCCAGCGATCAGTACACCATTGCTGCCACACCCGACTGGCCCCAACTCTTCAGCGACGCCTCGCTGACACCGCGCCGCCAGCTGGCCACCCCTCACTGCATGGTACCACCAACAGCAACCAGCCCAAGTCCAAGCACGCCGCCCAACGCACAGTACTTCGTCACGCCTACCTCGTCGGCCGGCGCCTACCACGTCACCCCGCCGTACCAGACGGCAAGACCTAGTGCTACGCCCCAAAGACAAATAGTGCTCCAAAACCAAACGACTGGAACGATCCCAGTCCCCTCTGCCGCCATAACGGACCAACCCCAACCGAGCTTGGGACTACCCAGCTATGAACAATTAGCGCAACTCCTGGCTCTGACCACTTCAAACCTAGCCTCCATTACCCGGCAGCAAGAAAATTGCCGGCCACCCATTACTGCACGTAACGAATCACAGCCGTACGCCACGGAAAAGGCTAACTTACGTGGACACTATCCATGGACATGAATTCTACAACATTGCCGGTTTCATCCCTGGAACACCCTTGGAAATCCTCCCAGTGAGAACATTGTCCACCAAGGAGAACAACAAAGAAGTCATCCCCTACAAACAAATAGAAGTGAATCGACTCGCAGACATCAAACGCATGGCTGACGAAACCCATTTACACGAACTAAAGACACTTAGTGACATTAACAGAAGTGATCATACGGACTTATATATATGTTTATCTATAATTATTGTTATTTTATTAATTTGCTTTCTGAAATTTATCTACCCTAAGAAACAAAAAATGTTTCACACATTGTTCAGCTTTAAGAAAGATGCCGAACGAGAGAACCTGGACACACCCCCTGAGAATTCATCGAAAAATACTGAAAAAACAAAATCCTTTATTTTTTCAGCTTAGGGATGGAGGAGTTATGTGAGCATCCTTATCTACATTATGCTGATGTTACCTAATGGCCACATGATGCATGCTGCTTACTAGACAATAAATACCTAGCTTATAAATAGGAGTTTTGCTATAGAGCTCATTAGATTTATATCCATTCTCGAACTTGCCACACGTGTTTAATTGTAACACTATAAAATAAATAAGTTAATTTCTTTGAGTTGTGAACTTTTGACTTTTTAAAATCTTTTTAAAAACGTCTTTTCCAAAGCGAAAGACTTAGCTCAATTTAACTATGATCTGTGTTTTTATTAAACGACTACAAAAAAACTTATTTACGTGGGTCTTAGTTTTGTAAAAAAAATGGTAAAAAAAAGAGTGTCTTTTTTGGATACAGCTGTTCGGATATCCACTGTTCTCTGTTAATTACGACTGTAATTTCTAATTTTCCCTTAAGACCACATTACATAACAGAATCCATACAAACGTTACATCGTTGAATTCGGGACTCCTTAAAGTATACAAATATGGAAAAATATACCGGGTGTTTCATTTAAAAAAATTGACACTTATGTCACACCTCCGAACGTAATGACGTCACGGTCCTGAAATACATGTCAAGAAGTTCTAAAAATTTCGCTGAATACAGTGTCGAAAACCCGAAGTTGATACGAGGTCCCGTTCGGCTGTAATCGAGCCGTTCCGGCACTATTGCCCAACCCTGTATACAGTGAAGCTCATAAATAACGAATAAATTCATGATCTACGTAATTTACAATTTATGAGTAGGTAATATCCAATTATTAATAATTCCAAAATTACATTTTTCGAGCATAATTTTATATCTTCCCCTTCAACCCCCTTGGAGTGACAACTACCCCTTTAAAACTTTTAAATAGAACGAGGATGCGTGTAATAGCTCATTTAAAAGGGCTTTTAACTCTCTATCCAGCAATATAAGGTTTTTTGAATTTTGTACACTCTTCGTCAAGAAAATTAAATTTGAAAATTTTAAAATGTGTTTGAAATGTATCCTAAAATATTTATGCCCATGTACCAAGTACCTGTCAAATTGACCTCTTTAATTAAATTTATGTCATGTGAATGTTATGACACAAATTTGTATCGTTTTCTCTGATAATCAGGTGGCGAAATACCCAACAAAAAGAAAGAAGTAAAACGGTTTTTTTTACAGATCAGAAAAAATTATACTTTCTCTATTTGCTACATCTGTGCAAATTTACGATTCTAGTTATAGACCAAGCGACAGCTAAATTATTGTGACAAGATCACCTACCTCGCTGATTTTTTGCATACGTTATAAGCTTACTTAAGTAACCCAAATGTACAAAATTCTATATTACTTCCACATCCTGGAAAAAAATGTTCAATTTTTTTTTTCTGAAATAGGTTTAGAATGTAATGAAACGTCGAGATTTTAAATTTGAGCGAAAAAAAATTTTCTGTCTACCTCTCTTGAATTGTACACGTATTTATTACAATAAGATCTGGAACCGCATTGTTTGTTGGAGATATCCGGTGAAGGGTTGGGGGTTAAATAGGGGTAAATAGGGAGAAATATGTAAAGCAAGCTGGTAAGAGTACAGAAACTTGAAATTTGATGTATGTACTACAAGCCAAGGCCTCAAAATTTTTTATAATATTTTTCAACCCCCCACTACACCTACTCCATTGTTGAAGCGGTTGATAAAATAAAATTGAGATATTCATTTGAAAATTGGTACACCTATGTATTATAACGCCATCTGGAACTGGTGTATATTTTCAGATGATTCCGTTGAAGGGTTGGGGGTTAAATAGGGTTAAATAGGAGAAAATAAGTATAGCAAGCTGGTAAGAGTACAGAAACTTGAAGTTCGGTGTATGTACTAGGGGCCAAGGTACCAGATTATTTATAATATTTTTCAACCCCCCATCACACAATATTAAAGTGGTTGATAAAATAAAATTGAGATATTCACTTGAAACTTGGTACACGTGTGTACTATAACGATATCTGGAACTAGATTATATTTTAAGATGATTCCGGTGAAGGGTTGAGGGTTAAATAGGGGTAAATAGGGGAAAATAAGTAAAGCAAGCTGGTAAGAGTACAGAAACTTGGGATTTGGAGTATATACTAGATGCGAAGACCTCAGGTTTTTTTTCAATGTTTTCCATCCCCCCACCACCCCCACTCCCTTATTAAAAGAGTTCATAAAATTAAATTTAGATTTTCACTTGAAATTGGGTACACGTATGTATTATAACGATATCTGAAACTAGATTATATTTTGACATGATTGTGTTGAAGGGCGGGGGGTAAGTTGAGGTAAATAAGGAACAATAAGTAAAGCAAGCTGGTAAGAGTACAGAAACTTGAAATTCGGTGTATGACTTGGAAGCCAAGGCCTTAGATTTTTTAATATTATTTTTCAACCCCCCCACCACTTCAATGCACCTGTTAGTCAAGGGGACTTGAACAATATAGAATTTTGTGCATTTGGGATACTCAACGGGGGCTTAAAACGTATACAAAAAATCAGCAAGGTAGGTGATCTTGTCACAATAACATAGGAAAAATCTCCCTGCCGCCTGGGCTATTCTTTATTGTTGATTGTCAAGTTGATTATTATTTTAACAACGAGTCTTTCGGTTATGCAAAGAATTGAAATTTTGATATTATTAGGATGCGGTGATAAAACAAGAACGCAGAAGCAGGTATGCGAAATCATCAATACTAATTTACCTGACCGTCGCATTTCTCTACGGTTAGTAGAGCATAAAACAAATTTCGTGAATTTGGAAATACCACGGATAATTCTAAATCTGGTAGGAAACGCATTTTAGACGATGAGAAGGATTGGATATATTGTTAGATATTCAAGATCATCCAAATAAACGTACAAGACAAGTTGGCGCCGATAATGATGTTAGTAAAACGTCCATAGTGTGTCTTCTAAAAAATAAAAACTACCGCCCATATAAAAATCATTTGGTTCGAGAAATTAACGACGATGACCCTGATCGCCGTTAAGAATTTTGCGAAATCATGGCAGAAATGCCAAGATGATCCGTTATTTATAAAAAAACATTATTTTTTCTCATGAAGCAACATTCGTCTTAAATGGATCAATCAACAAACAGAACTGTAGATACTGGAGTACAGAAAACTCACATTAGATGATGGAGGTCTATACTCAATATACTGAGAAGGCGAACGTCTGGGGTGGAATTATAAATTCTCAAATTATATGAACATATTTCTTTAATAGCACATTAACTGGCGCGCGTTACTTGAATTTACTCCAATATTTCTTAGCTCCAGAGTTAAGAATCCTTTTTCCAGTTGATTACAAACCCTAATGAAATTGATAGAAATATTTGATATCAGCAGGATGGAGTACCACTTTTTGCATTGGAAGTAAGAGCGCGTCTCAGTCTAGTTTTTAGGTGGATCGGTAGACGCGGTGAAACTGAGTAACCTGAAATTATTTAATATCGAAAATCTACTTCAACAGCCCTAATAACGTCGATGATATAAAAGACAGAATAAGGCAAGAATTTAATCAAATCATCCCGGAGACGATAAAAAATGTTTTAGAAGAATTTCAGCAACGCTTCCATTAGTGTCAAGAAGCAATGGGCATCCAGTTTGAACATTTGATTTACACTGTTTCATATTTTTTTGCTTACTTAGTAACATTAAAAATCTTTCTATACAAAAATTAGAAAAATAATCTTATAGTGCTGGATAGAGAATTAAGAAGCCTTTCAAATGAGCTGTCACTCGCACCCTCGTTTCATTTAAAAATTTTAAAGGTGTAGCTGTTACTCCTAGGGGCTTGAAGGGGAGGTATAAAATTATGTTCAAAAAATTTAATTTTGGGGTTAAAAATTGACGTATTTTAGGATTTTACTAATGAATTGTAAATTATGTAGGCAACGAATTTATTCGTTATTTATGGACTTCACGGTATAAACATTTTTTAAAGAGTCAAAGTAAGAAGCATAAATAGGTACCTATACTTTTTCAAGAGATATACTATTTTATATTTTAATTCACACAGGAAAACACAGGGATAAACGCTTCTCGTCCTCGGGTCTGTGAGGACATTTATTTTTTGGATCAACCTTCATTTGATCACTATGGGTTGAAGGATGTAATAAAGAAATAATAACAGAATGTAAGAAGCTAAGCTATTTAAACATCCCCTGACAAAATTCATCATACTTTCGTTTCTTTCGAAAAATCGACATAAGGGTAAAAACTTTGTTTATTATATTAACTAAAGAGACAGAATATATTAAAAGGCGATTGGATATTTAAATTAATAATATTAATCACTTGCTGTTCTATATTTAGGACACTGGATGGAAATGTGATCCAGATCACCTTAAAAATAACAAAAGTATCACTCTTCTCTGAAGATTTTTTTTTATATAGATGTGCTGAACAATAGTTATGTTTAAAGTTGAGAGGTATTACTGTTGCTACATATTTTTTTGACTAGACATAAAATCTAAAGGTAAAATATTGAAAAGTTATAATTATACGTACATTCCAGAAGAATATTTATTTTTGGTTTAGTTTAATAAAAAATGTGTCTGAATTAAAAAGTAAAATATATAGTGGAAAAGACAAGTAAGTATATACTGATTAACTACATACCTGGCAAATTAATTCCTGACATCAAAAGTTTATCAGGAAGCTCCGTTATTCTTTTTGGCCTGGCCACTTCTAATTTTCTATTCGAGGTCCCTAAAACAAACGAAATGTTTTTAAGTTCGATGAAAGTAAAGCGTTACTAAAATATGACAATTTTATTGAAAAACGGTGAGGTCAAAGTTTGCATAGAAAATGCCCACTGATATGACACATCATATACAAAGTGGGAGACCGGTTAATATCTCTTAAAACCGTTTGGAATTTAAAAAATTTCTGAAATAAAATTGTAGGAGATTAAGAATGGCATATTTTAAAATTATTTGCAAATCTGCAGAATAATTCACATAGACGGAAAAAACATTTCTTGTTTTAAAAACAAAATATTTAATTTTAATGCATGGCACGTTTATACCGGGTGGCCACGAGTCAATGTACGCCCGTATTTTGGTTGTTTTTGTATTTAAAAATTTGGTATTTGGTACACAGACAATAATAAGCTGCTTTTAGACTAACGGGAATGAAAATATCACTTCCGGTTGAACCGGAAGTGACATCAACTTTTTTTTTTCTTAAATGGAATGACTATATTTTTTTTATGGTTTCTCATTAAGCATAAATTTCTAAGTGCAACAGTTTTTTCAGATGTAAAAAATTCCAAAGAATAAGTGAGATACGAACAATTTTTTTATTTTTTCAAAATGGCCGCGTCAGATGAATGCGATGTAAGAAAATTACTAAGTAGGCTATGGAAATTATTAGTAAGGTAGTAGACTTGTAAAGCAGAAAATAGCTGTTTACATTACTGATAGGTACCAGTATTTTTAGTTTTTTTTTCTTCAAAAATACGGAATTTCATTTTCATTTTCGTAAGGGTCCTATGGAATTTTTTTTAATGGAACTGTGCTATTTATTTTATTAATCAGAAATAATGATTCATAAACTATAATTTTTTCGCCATTAATCATTTCTTAACGATATCCTTCGTAATAATTCGTAAAGTATTTTTATAAAGTAAACACAAATTAAACAAGAAATAATTTTAATAGGTACTGACAGAGTGACCCGACAAAGCTTCAAAAGTTCGGTTTTAAGGAGGACCCTACTATACAGGGGGTGTATGACCTCATCCCCGCTTTCTGTCACTAAAGTGGTCTAATGTGTAAATCTCAAATTAGGAATCCTCGTTTCGCCTATATCTACTCCACCTTGCTAGTCCTCTAGCACGCCTCTCATCGCGTGTTTATTATAGATGTTAAGGAAGATTGGTCACTTGTTCCTCCAAATAACACCATTGTTCAAATTTCAATATCATCCAAGTCTTCCTTCTTAAGTGGTGTTTACAGAAGTCTTGACGGGAGGACGAGCAGACAAGCAAAATATAAAACTTGAGGTGTGATTAAATTATACAGAAAGAGAGAATATTTTACAATAAATCAACAGTAAATTAAAATGGGGCGGCGCTTCTATATAAGTTAAAGAAATATAAATATCTATAAATAACGTTTCCTTAGTTGGTTATTCTAAAGCTATAATCCATACTCATGTACCCAGCCTGCTCTTGAAGCACATTTCATAACATGGTTTCTTATTATTATCGATTGCTTACAAAATTCTATATTCAAGAGTACCTCTTGACAACTAATGCAATAACTGTACATAATAACTTATAATAGTATTTAATTTGAAATAAGTTGCATATAAAAAATCAGTAACAATACATACAATAGCAATGATTTAATGGCGGCTTAATAATGCAGGGGTAACTTAAATAGATGTAATTTGAAACGACTCGAGTTTGATTGACATTTGCTTTTAATAAACATATGCATGTTAAGTGGTTCTTAAACAGAAATATTTATTGAAATCGCATACGGAAATATTAATTATTGTCTGCATCAGCATAAGCACGTACCGGCAGTGTTATGTTTTAGTTAATAGCTGAATGATAATTAGTAAAATCTTAATTGATCACACTGACGAATTCAAAATGTTTCATTGGCTAACAAAATTTGTTGGTATATATTAACAAAATATAGTAATTAAAGATAGTACCTACTAATTTAATAACACCATTATCAGTAACAGAGATGGAAGTTATTTAGTTAATGTTTATCTGTGGATAAAGCGAATTTACTAATGTTTGGAGTCCTAATTTACGGAATGTTGGGTAGATAAGATATTTGACTGTATCTACTGTTAATCCATTGCTCAGTAGTTATGTTCAAAATAGAGAACGGTGTGTAAAAATTGGTGAAAGTAAAAGTAATTTAAAAAAGATGAAATATGGAATACCACAAGGAACTGTTCTGGGGTCAGTTCTGTTTAATATTTACATAAACGAATTTCATCATATCCCAATGGACGGAAAAGTTATAGCGTATGTCGATGACACTGTGCTCCTGGTTGAAGATGACTCCTGGAAAGATGTATAAAACAAAGCGGTTCTAGAATTTTCTAAACTACAACAGTGGCTAGCCGAACACCTTCTAACAGTTAATTTGGAACAAACTAAATTTATGTGCTTCAGTATTTATGATAAGAACATACCAAATACACATACACCGCAATTACATACGTATACGTGCTTAAATGAACAAAAATACAACTGTGAATGTGATATGAAGTTATTCCAAACAGAAACCACTAAATATCTTGGAGTTATAATAGTCAAAACTTGAGCATATCCAACAATTAAATAATAAAATGGATAAGTTACTTTGAAAATTCTACCATTTAAAAAATACAATGCCTTTCAATATCTTAAAAACATTGTATCACGCCTTAGCCGAATTAATTCTTAGATGTGGAATATTGTAATGGGGAAGTGCCTGTCCAACAAATTTAAAACCTTCAAATATATCACCAAAATATATAATCAAAATAATCTTAGGAAAAAATAAAGAATACTCCTCGAAACTATTATTATTTAATTTGCAACATATGTCAAATCTGTTCTCATATTTACTTTTAAACACAAAAACATATTAAACACAATACAATATGAACATGATACAAGGCAAAAACATAATCTAAATGTGATAATACCTCTAAACAGGTATACAACAACTCAAAGATATACAACTTATTACGACCCTAAATTTTATGTTTTACCAGCACATTATAAACAATTCACCAGTATAGGTTTATTTTCTGATGTGTCGAAATTCTTAAGGACCAACAAAGTTAGATTCATGAAACTATTGGCAGGTGGTTAAACAAATTTACAAAGCATATGGTCCCTTAATTCTGCATGTATATGTGTATACAAATGTTATTAAACAAGTATCGTCATTGGTGCACACACACAGACTACATATGCAGTCTAGGTATACACTAAATGGAAGAATAATAGCATATCCATATACACATAAGATTAGGTAAAACTCATTTTTATATCATACATCATTTTTATATTCAAATTATTTTTATTACATAACGATTAATGATAAGAAGCATATTATATTACGAATTTTGTATTCTACATTGTATTTGTATTCTTTATTGCATTATTATTTATAAATAAATTACTCACTTACTAAAATCTAGGCGTAAAGACTACATAGTAATTTTGTGTTGCTTAGTGTGTATTTAAAATTATAATACGACTGATATGTAGAAAATTCGTCAGCATTAGACTGTCAGATGTTGACTGAGTTTAAGAAATAGAGAAGGTGGGTAAAGATCGACCTTTTTTCGCCCATGATAGTCGTGAAAATTTAAAGTTTTTGTATAAACATTTGTTTTGATTAGAGTTCAAGAATAGAACTTAACATACACATAATATTTATTTGAAAAATGTTACAGTAAGTTACATAAAAAACCCCTTCAACAAAGCATGTTTATTGATTTTTTACAGTTTTTGACGCGTTTTCGATCTCTTTTAGTGGCTGTATTTTTATGTAGCGCCGTATGAACCATACTATTCCTGTTTTCCTTGAAGAGTAAAGTTAAAACTCTTGTCAATAGAGGTTTGTTTACTTGATTTATTGAGCGCATATATATGATAGAAAACAAAAAAGGAAGGAAGGATGTAGGAAAGAACACCGGTCTGAAACTGCTTTAACTATACGTTTGTTGGGTCGCTGATTACAAAAATCGGAGTCCCGCTATCATGAAAGTTGGGGAACATCCGCCAAAAACACCCCGTTTAAAGGGTTTGTCTTGATAATATTAACGAAAATCAAAGAGGATCATATGAAATCTCCTTTCTTTAATATTAATTTGCAAATGTGGTTGATTTATACCAAATATAGCCAAATGATTAAGGGTAATCAGAGAGGGTTAAAATCAACCCTATATCGACATAAAATATAAAATTCTGAAAAAATTCGGGAGTACAAGAGAAACTGAATAGAGCAAACAGGAGATCTCTATCTTCGTCTGTTTCCTGGATAGGGCCGGAAGTACGAAAAAAAATCATTTCTACCTTTCGGTGACATCTGGAGGTCACAGCTCGGAAACGAGGTTACAAAAGTTCGTTGGGTAGTAGAGGCACTGAATACACAAGTACTGGAGAGCATTGGATGGTGCAATGACAAATGTACAGATACGTTATATTGGCGACTACGTGCGAATCATGTGTGCAATCCTTAATGCTTATCAACCAGCAAGAGTTAAGAATGTCGAAGATGACGAAATCATCGCCCAACGTACGCTTAATTTAATTCAGGAGCTAAACCGCTTAAAGCAGATGGTTGACGAAAATGGCTGGAAAAGAAAAAAAAAACATTGTGGACTAAATTAAGTGACTCTGGTTTTCCACATTTCCCACGATTAACATGGGATGAGCTGCGATACCTAAGTCTTGGAATATATCAGCTCAAACAAAGCAAATCTTATACCAAAGGACACCTTAGCCAATCAGGTATGTACTCTCTTTACTTACATCGAGAAGGTGGGACAGTTATTCGACTCCAGTTAAGATCACGACATACAAACTCAAAAATATATCACATATAGATAAGGACAGGTAGAGGTCATAATCCAAATAGTGAATGGTACTGGCAATGCCAAGTTGGTGCCAGAGTTGTCGGCTGATGTGCACATGTCGCTTCTGTACTTTGGTACTTAGATTATTGGCGCCACAATACAACTGAGGCTAAAACACCGAGTCTTGGATATGCAGATGCACTTCAAGATGCTGGTACTGTATGGTCTAGTGAAGATTTACACAAAGAAGCTGCGAAGAACCATAATAATTAATATTTTTTAATTCAAGTCATTGTAAAACATTGTTTTTATCTGTTGTTGCATATTCTTTCACAATTTTTAGGAACCTTTATAATTTTGGTATGTTCCTCTCTGTATGTTACAGCCCTTCCATTCTCTCATTCTTATACCTATTGAGCTGATATTTGGTATATAGACGTAAATTGTTGACCCAGAAACAGAAATGAGGATATTTTTGAAAAACCAATTTTTTGTGCCTTCCTCATTGCGAGACATTGTCTACGCTGACTAATTCGCCAAAGCAAATGAATCGGAATGATTAAACGAAAAAAAAATAGATTAAATGGTGCATTACCGAAATTTTGAAAGTTGCCATATTTAAATATGAAGTACCTATAATACAAAGAATATATTCCCTGTACTTGCTCCAGTTATTTTCCCAATATTAAGTACCTCACACGAATACATGACAAATTATGCAGCTAACATCTTAATATATTTACGGTAGTTAATAGAACCTTTAGATAACCCCATGTTAATTAAAGCAAACACTACTGTTATTACTATTTCTATGATTATTTATAGTAAAGCAACATATTCTTAAAACAAATATTGACAATGAAATCAATAATTCTTATTGGTTTTAAATTCTCACGTCCAAAGAATGATCCATCAATCACTTTGTAGCACTGTAACTTTCTTAATGTTTTCTTAGGATTCTAACGTGAAACTTATACAAAGCCTTATATTCATGTAGGTGCTTTTAGGATCGTCCATTTACCTACTATTTGTAATTGATACCGTATTTTAAACGGTGTGTAAACGTGCGGAAAATAATGTATTTTGTCCAATTTAGTGTGGGAATGTTAAATAAGAAGTTACTGGATTTTACGTTAAGCTAGGAATTCGGAATTTTCCTGTTGTTATTTAGGGTTTTCAATAAACAATTTTGTCCACGAATATTAAATAATGTACTCATTATTTATGTGTTTCCTCAAGGATAATGTTATCCATTATTCCCTGCAGTGAATAATGATTTCATTATTCACTGATTGCAGTGAATAATGAGGACAGTCACATAAGAAGTGACATTAGTGACTTTTTACTAAAAGTTTCAAATGTTAAAATTGCAGCAACCAAAAAGTACATTACTAAGTTTTTTTCATAGCATCATCTATTAGCAATACGTGGCAATTCCCAACATTGTTTTTGAAACCATTTACCGACGTGCCTGCAAACTGTATTATTTTATTAGTAAGCCATGACAATGTGTCAAAGCGTAATTCTGTAATTGATTTGAAACGTCAAAATTTGTGCGATTTCAACGCCAACGTTATTTACAATAATTTTACACATTATGTACTTAAAAAGAGTA
Organism: Stenurella melanura; assembly: GCA_963583905.1. Classification (NCBI taxonomy): domain Eukaryota; kingdom Metazoa; phylum Arthropoda; class Insecta; order Coleoptera; family Cerambycidae; genus Stenurella; species Stenurella melanura. The sequence goes on along the minus strand of OY757309.1, from coordinate 233,187,050 downwards.
ATGTAATAAAATAAATGGATACTAACATCGCCTCATTAAACTTGTTGCCCGAAAAATCTGAATAATGAATATGACATGAATTTTTTTTAAATAGGAGAAATGAAATGAAGATGAATTAAATAAATATTTAATAGTCGTGGTCAAAGTATAGTATTCTACTCGCATATAATGGCTATTATATGCTCGTTGAATAATATACTATAATCACTTAAACATTGCTGATTGTCATTTGTCAACCGAATATTTAGCCCTAGAAAAGACTCAAGATTGAGCAATTCCTAAGATAAGTGAGGATGGCGGATCAAGCTCCAAATGAAGAGATATCTCACTAATAGGTGATCAAATTTTAGTCAAAAACATTACTCAACAATCCTGTGGTATTTATTTAGTACAACAAACACTTGTTATTTACCTGAAAATAACATCACACAATTTGCAAGAAACAGCTCAGTACAATTGTACTAAAATCATGATTAACAATAAGCCGTTTTTTGCAAATTGAGTGATGTTATTTAACTGAAAATAAGTGTAAGTTGTGCATAAATAAGTACTACAGGATTGCTGAAGAATATTTTTGGCTAAAATTTGATTATTAGGGAGATATCTCTTCATTTGGCGCTTTAACCCTCTTCCCCACTGATCTTAGCAATTGCTCACTCTTAAAACTCGCGATGTAACGATACCCTTGAAGCAGTTTCAACAACCACCAAAACACTTGAATACAACACCCGGGTACTAATACTCGACGCGCATTTCATCAACCGCATTGACATCATCGGTAGACGATTAAAACCAAAGTGAACCAAAAATATGTCTATATTTATATTAAATAAAAAGGTCAGTAACTAACTTAATGTTAAGTAAAACTATAACAATAGACAGCTGGATGTATTTGAAAGCTTAGAAATTGAAAATGTAAAAATGGCATGATTGGTGACCAATGACCAATTCCCAGTGCTTCCAAGGAATTTTTTATATAAAAAAGTGATTGAGTGACCTATTTACCTAAAAAATTACACATAGGGTGACCCAGAATAATAAACAACTGCCTAACGTCTTGATAATATCAAAGATTTACTAACGTACTTACATAAAAAACCACACAAAGAATTCTCAAACAAAAACAAAAAAATATGTAAAATTATCATGTTATTAATCGAACAAAAGTAAAAAAATTACCTAAGTGGTAATAACAATGCACTTAATTCGTTCCATCAGACTTCAATATATTTTTATTTTTTTAGTAAATGTTTCGATAACTAATCGTAGTTTTCCTTTTATCAACTTTTGAGTGAATCTCATCAATTTTCTTTCTTTGGTTAAGTTCCTTCTCTTTGACCTCTTTGTAGCTTTCAAGTAGTAATTTGGCCACCTTAGCTCCTTCCAGATCGCCCCTTTTCAAAGCATCCTTCAGTTATGCATTCGTATCACAGAAAAGACTACCAGTAGCCTGTTCTTGTATTTTCAAGGAAACTTTTTCTTTCAATTTGCTCTTCTAAATCTCGTATCCATTTTTTATTTTTTCTGACCTTCTGCCAATTTTGATCTGTCAATTTCTGTAATCTTCGTTGCTTTTCAGATTCTTTGTGTCAAGTCCCATTTCTCTTTCAGTGGGTAAGTACATTTTCATGACTAATTTGGACCCTTAATAAGTTATAATTGGAATAAAATAAGGTTTATTGTTGCATTTTTTAATACCATTAACGACGTTCAGCTTGGCATTTAGCGTGCGTAATCCAATTGATATTTTATCATCAGTTAATATAAGTTCAGATCTAGAAAACTCAGTTTTGACATCCGCATTTCCATGGGACCAGCATAAACAGGCTTTGATTACTCATGTTACTGTTGAATAGTTTGGAGCATCACTTATAGGATATTTTTTATTGAAAGTATAATTCCAAAAAATTTCCATCGTTTATTTTTCAAATCTAGTCGTGGAAGTTTTTCGGCCTTTCCTAGTCGAAAAGCGTTGTCAGGTTTCATGACCTCTTTCTTCGTGTGTTATTGTTGAAAATTCACTGTGAAACCAATTAATGTTTTTAGCACAAACTAGACAGATCACGTTGTGTTGATCTGTTTTATGAGGCCATAAACTGTATTTTAAAACTGTACTGTTTCTTTGGATAAACCAAGCGTCCGAAATTTTGCAAAATATTCCCATTTAATCAATCTAAAATATTTTTTATTTCATTCAAAAATATTAGGTTAGTTAGATTAAAATATTTCGTTATTTTTATACAGTAAATAAACACGACATGGCGGAAAATTAAAAGCACTGCGTGCGAAAATGCGCCTATTCTAGTACTAGTGCTACTTTTAGTCACGACTTTGGTTAGCCGAACCGGTTAACATCGACTTTTTATTAGACCAATCAAACCAAGATACCGTTAGACCATAAACTTTATGGGATTGGACAATGCGTGATATCAACTGAAATCAACAGAATAAATGCGAAATTCAATTTATTTAACTATATCTTCCCACATTAACACTTCATTCTTGATTTAAATTATTGTAAATTACTATTTCCAAAGAAAAATTCACAGATTTCGCAATTCTTGCAACCACCGGGACATTGGAAATTATAACACCATACATAAAACATAAACTTTTTCCAGACTCGGCTTCGCCTCGTCCGGAAACAGCTACGATGCACTCTCGATTGCGACACCACTGTATTTCGACCTTAAATGAAAACTGGTAACTTGACCCCTGTGATATATGCAACCCATATTACATTTGCATATATCAGCCGTTGCATATACGACAGTCTCACTCGACCGCGACACCGCTGTCTTTTGACCTTGAACGAAAACTGGTAACTCAACCCCTATATACGAACATAAATATTTCCTACGTTAAAATGACTGTAAGTAACTATTGGTCGGAAAAGTGACTTTAGATTATGTAAATGATCCCCTTGGAAGCCCTGCTATCCCAAATAGACCGCTTTATTGGTTGTTATGTCACGGACTGTTGAATCGTCACAAAGTTTACATGGCAAGATCTGTTGATTTTGTTTGAGCATAATATTATTTTAGCATATAACACTATTTCAGCATCACTATAATTTTAATCATCTCCCGATGATACCAACATAATTGGTGAGTGTCAGTATTCGGGTGTAGTATTCAAAGTGAGTCCATGTCTGTGAAAACTATTCCAGACGCCATGAACATTTAGCAATTTAAATTATGATAGATATCATGAAAGACTGTTTTCAATAATCTTAACATTATTTATGCTCGACACCAATAATATTTTTGTATTAGAGGGAGGAAATCTCCATTTTCAAAGATTTAGTATTTTAAAGTCGTTCTCTAAAATTTTGAATTTAATTTTATAATCTATGTGATTCCAGTCAAGCAGAAAAGAAAAACATTACACTAGCAAAGAATACTGAACAAAGCAGACTGCTTATAGACCATTAGGTTCCTGAAAACATACTTAAAACCAAATAAACATAAATAAAGTACATAATAAAGTTTATCAACTATGTGACAAGTGACAGAAAATTTAGTAACTTCCAAGATTTTTACATCCACTAGCTTTTTATAGGTTTTTTATTGGCTGCAATAATCGATCGATCTATAGGTAGGCTATAAATTTAAAATACAATCCCATTTGTAATAGATTTAACGAGCCCATTGAACTTGAATATAACATAAACACTCAACTGGCGAATAAAGCAGTAGACTTCCAAAGCATATAGTACAGGAGCTGCATGGTTTTCTCCACATCATCACTTTATGCTCTATCAGATATTATTCTCTCTTTATAAATGATAATGATGCAGAAGACCGACCTCTAGCGGGGCACCTCTCGTCAGGCACGTCACTAGTTGTCAAAGTTGTAAAAAAAGTTAAAGCAAGTGACTGTCACAAAATTGTTCGTAGATTGAGAATATTTATTTTAACATTTTGAACACAGAGAAATATTCCCAGAAAGGAACTCCTGTTAATGAATTCTTCTTCTTCTTTAGCCCGTTCTCGTCAACTCCTGGACATAGGCCTCCTCCATATCTTTCCAGCGGTATCTATCTTGAGCACTTAATATTCAATTTCTGCCGGTTTGCCTCTGGATATCGTCTCTCCATCTTGTGTGGTGGCGCCCAACACTTCGCCTAGTTTCTCTGGGTCGCCATTACATTATAGCTTTCGTCCATTATCGGTAGCGGGTAGGTACTTCTTTACGGCCCTGGTAAAGAATAGAATACTTCAGGGACTAGCGGCCCTGCCCACGTGAGTTCATGGTTTGTTCCCTTCTCCCAATACCGGGAAACCCATGTCCTAATCCCATCTCCGCCCCACATTCCGCACTTTCCCTTTCTATATCCTACCCCCTCGCCAACACGTAGGATAAGCGTGGCGTTGAAATGCCAACATCCCACCACACATAATGTCGACTTTTCAAACCCTGTGCCATACTTCAAAAATGTATGACAAAAATGGCGAATTGAAGTAACAAAATTGAAAATTTGGAAATTCAAAATTCTTGGATTCACATAATCGCGCGAACAGTTCCGCTCATAAAACACAAATCTTCGTGCTTTAGAGATTCTCACAAATGTAGGAAGCCTCCAACCTCGTTGCCTTGTTCCACATCGGACCAAGTACGATCCTAAAATTCATGTAACAGTCAGCCATCTAGCTCCCTGACTACTATTGAACTGCTATTATATAAACGGCGAAGGACTTGCGTTTGCACGTTGAAATGTTCGATATCGCACAATATGCAGGTGTTCTATGAACGTAACCAACAATAAATAATTAATGCCCAGATTCTTTGTCGCATACGCATACAGCAGTTGTTCAATGGAGAAACAAACGATACAATTTAAGAAATGCATTGATATAGCTTTTATTATGTTGTTAACGATGATTATTATCTGACACTTATATTTCATAATATAAGGTAAATAAATCACTCCATTATACTTGGGGATAAAGAATTATTCAATCCTTGAGAGAGCATAATAACTATGTATTTATAAGCGAAGTAGTTAGCAGATGACGTGAGCTTTATTAATGAGGCTCAGTAAATAAAAGTGGGAAGAGGCCCCGGAGAAATGTGCAAATGTGTATTTGATATTTTGAATTATCATAGTAGACTGTTTAAGGGGTCGCTCAGCTCTCTTTAGGGTCGGTCGGTCACCTCGATCTAAATGATCTTTTTGTTGTTGCTCTGGATCTCCAATCTTTTACAAAGCTTGCGGTTTTCCCTAGAGTTAATTTTTCTATATCTTCAGGTACTAATTCCGCCTGTGTGAGAATTTATAAATAAACAAAAAGTATCAATTGAGGAGTTGGGTTCGGTCGTCGACGAAGGTGACGCGTTTTAAGTGGATCCCACGAAATATTGAATAAACTTAGGTAAAAACGGTGAAAAACGTGCGGAAATGGGTTGAATTAAAGTGTGGACAATTATACCTTGGTTGATATAAATTAGCACACATTTGGATAGTTCATACAGCGGATACTTGATATTTGATTATTAGTATCACTAAAAGCGTATATAAACAACTCGACAAATTGTACAAACCTCTGGCAACATAAGATAAAGAAAATAAACACATGCAATGGGACCAGTGCAGGTATAAATTGTATAATGTCATAAACTCGTAAATTATCCTGCAGAGATATACATGCGAAGCGAAGTGTAAATAAAGAAATTAGAGGATAGTCCAGCAATCAAAAAGTTAAGCTATATTAATTTAATTTATTAACTTAATATAATAAATTAATTTATTAACAACCTAGTTTATTAGTCTAGTCTATTAATTATATTTTGTTTGCTTATTGTCTTTTGGTTATTACACAACAGAGAAAAATTTAATAGTAAAATTGGAAAGGTATTAAATATAAGTAATAAAATAGAAAAATACCCGGAATTGCGGCCAATTGGAAAACAGAAACGGAAATTAAAACGATTGCTTAAAAAAACATATACAGGGTGCACAAAATATTCCCTCGGACCTCTCTCTCATAAGTCGATATAAAAATCTCTTATTTTTTACCACGAGATAGGGCCCTTCCCAGCACTTCCAGCGCAAATGGATATTTACCTGTGGAACGGCTAATAAAATAAAAAATAAAAAACAAAAATATGGGCTGCTAGATTCAGAAACAGAAGAAACAGAAAACTTAGAAGAAGGATACATAAGGAGATGATGACAGATGAAAACTTAAAAGAAGCATGGAAACTTAAAGGAAACAGCTCACAAACAACTACACTTTCTTTCTTATATTCCTACCCCATGCGTCATGTGGCTCTTGCTGCTGACAACAAGCATGTCCAATGTCCAACCCGCCGTATACAGCCGATTCAGCGGTATATGAAACATCCGAGGTTTGGCTCCGGCACACAGATTGACCGTCCGTTGGGCGTGTTCGCCGGAGAACCAAGCAGCGTATTGGAGCGAACCTCCATGGATGCCACTAATCGGCAGCAATCCAGCTCACCTTGCGCTGGAAAATCAACCAATCAATCAACAAAAAGTATCAATTCAAACTAGTTTGGAACCATCAGGCATGTCTCTGTTATTGTAGAAAAATTAGACTGTTCCTGACTATACTACATATAAATACGTAAACAACGTTTAAAAAAATTGTCAAAATGAAAATAAATCGCACTTCTATTTTTACATTTTATAGTTTTTTATTATTTTATTCAAGATATAGGTATACATGACCAAGAGCAAAATTTAGTTTAAGAAATTGCTGCATGTAAGCATAAGGCAAATTGGTGGTGTGGAACCAAAAGCATCTTGTTGCGTACACCTGTGGATTTTTATAGACCGAGAGATAGTGACAGATCCCTGAGAACGATTAGTTAGAGTGTACCAATTTAAGGGTCAATTATTATATGTATTTGACGAATTATAAGCGTATAAAGGAAGTTTCATCGATTGCAACGACATTTCAAATTAATTGTTTATTTGTAATTGAAAACTAACGTTTTGAACGATCAGTTAGCGTCTGTCAAGTGGTTTTCGTGAAACATTGAACAAACACAATCCAGCGGAAGCTAATCTGCAGACGATTTCCGCGTGCAGGACGGCCAAAAAAAAATTAAGTTAAAAATTTGCATGTGCATGTCGTAGTCATCTGCAATGTATTTTTGGCAATTTCCATATCAATAATAATAATTCAATTAAATGGCAGAAGCGAACTCATTATTCTCAAATGTCTATTTTTCTTGCAAGTTAAATTAATTTTTTTGGCCCTTCTGCACGTGGAAATCGTCTGCAGATTAGCTTCCGCTGGATTGTCTTTGTTTAAAGTTTCACAAAAACCACTTCGTAGACGCTAACTGATCATTCAAACCATTAGTTTTCAATTACAAATAAACAGTTAATTTGCACTGACGCTGTAATCGAAGAAACTTTATAAGCTTATAATTCGTCAAATACCTATTATAATTGACCATTAAATTGGCAGACGCTAACTAATTTAGTCGTTCTTGGAGATCTATCCATTGACCCCACAGAACTTCTTTTCTTTCTAGGGGTACCTAAAAAAACGAGTGTACATCTACCATTCAGCTAATATCGTGGAATTAAAGGAGCTTATTCGAAATGAAATCGGCAATATTCCCATTGAGATGTGTCAGCATGTTTTCCAAAAATTAAATCATTTTGCAGAAGTGTTATGAAAAAGATGGCAGACATATGTACAATATTTAAGAAATATGTAACTCCGCATTTGTGTCTTTTAGTATTTAATCAATAAATCATTTCAAATGTTTCATACATATTAGTTATGATTCAAAGTAAAATCAACTTTATTTTTGTTCACCTTGTATAATAGCACTCAATGTTATTTTATAAATTTAAGAGTTTCGTTTACATAAATAAACGCATCTTATGATTAATGTATGGAACAGACTTGTTGACGACTCTAAAAATAATTTACTTTTTTCCTCTAGCTACTTGTAACTGTAATGCGGGTGGTCCATCTTTTGTGTTATATACATTCGTAACGAAATGAAATGTATTTCAAAATAAACTTAAGTATTTACTTATTTTAGTTAGTTTGCTTTGCTACATTAAAAAAATAAATGTAATAATATTATGCAATAAATAAAACGAATGCTCTTTTAATACTGCAGAAGCATAGTTAATTAGCCAGATATCGAGAAAATGTATCTGCATTTCATGTAAATCTTAAGTCGGATCAGTTACCTATTATTTGGCAACTTTGAATGCGCAAATGTTTTATTTCAATTTATAATATTTAAATAAACCTTTCTCTTTCAGCAACAAATGAAAACTAAAGATGGTCTTTAACAAAAAGTTAGATGAATCAAATGTTGCTTCACTACAGATTTGACTCAAGTAGAAATATTATATTATATAAGATTTATTTGAATAAAATATTGTTTATGAAACGAAATATGCATTTATGTTTTTAAATTTTTGCAAAAAATTTGGGAAATAATCTGGTAAAAATTGGACAGGAAAATACCTATTATATAAGTTTTCAAAATGTTATTGACTCCCTTCCAGATCTCCACAAGGAGCCTCGTAAGTAGATTTAGATCTGTCTAAGTAGAGGAAACGCAATCCTAGAGTTTACAATGGAATCCAAACTACTTCTTAGAGGTAATTTATACGGAAAAATTAATTGGCAGTATATAAGGTTCGAACCCACTTCGCTATATACGCCATGAGTGTAAGATGGAGACACTAATTACTAAGTTGCCATTCTCCGTAAGATAACAATATATTTAGTAATAAAATTAAGAAAAGTAAAACTTGTCAAATAATAGGCTAAAAATTAGTCTTTAATTACTGTTAGAACTCTTACATTTTTGTTTAATGTCAAAAATAAGACATTAGTCTCTGATTATTAAATCTGGAATAATCAGTTGTTTCTAGTTAACATGTTAAATTGTGATATTGTGTGTCTTTTATATAGGCCAAACTGGTCGTACATTTAGAATTAGATATAATGAACATTTGGGTTCTATTTGCTTATTTAAACCGATTAAATGTTTTCAAATCATTTTCTAATTTAAAAAATTGTGTTATTATGTAGACAAGAAAAATGCCCCAAATTAAATTAGTAGAATATTTAGCAATTTTTAGATGTAACCAAATTCTTCAAAATCATATTCACAACAACCAGTTACATTAGTTAAACCATGATTACGTAATTTTGTTATTAAATTTCCTAATCGTCTTGTTTTATTGATACTTTATATCAATATTTGTAGGTAAAATTAATACTTTTGTTCTTAAATTTGATCAGATATATTTGTTTAGTTAAGTAGGTTTAAATGTCATTTGTAAACGTTTGAAAATGACACGCAATCTCAATACTGCAGCTATAGTTGGTACAAAAACAGTAAAAGAAAATCGATGGGATTGTACGGGTTTCGTAAATTCCATAATTTGTTGCTATTTAAGTATCTATTTTCTGCAATAAGCGATTTACTAACGATAAGTGTTTCAACCGTAATATTTTGTTTTCTTAAATAAGGAAACATTTCAACTTGCATTTACTTTTTATTTTTTAATAACTAATTAAAAATCGTGTACATAATATACAAAATGATCCACAACGACGCCACTGTAAGACAAGTCGTACTGGCGGAACGCCAATTAAATTCTATGGCCTTTGTCGGTTCTCTATACAGTTATACATCAACCATAAAATAATTCATTGATTTCTCTTCTTCACTAAGAGCCAAAACCATTAGATGTTGAATGTAATTCTGTGGCAGATATTGTCAACAACAGTCTAGTTGTAAACCTACTATCTGTTAGTTATAATAAAAGAAACAACATAAAAAGTGTTTTTTTAGATCATACAATAATAAGTTTATATTCTTTATGCGAATAATATTCATTACGTTACAAGATGTATAAGTTGGTCTTAACATTTGTTTATTTTATTATTATCATTAACTATAGAACATAAAAATGTTACATCCTAGGAAAGTAATAAAAATAATAGAAATTAAATTAATCGATGCTAGGAAACATCTCATATCCTGTCAACTAGTTCAGTTCGAGCAACGAGATGTAGTAGTAGGCAGCTGTCAACGACAATAGGAAAAGACAGTTGAGATACACAAATGTCATATAGACTTTTTATGCCCTTTTATAGGCTTACCAACCATACGGAAAAACACTTGACATAATTATTATCTGCAAAATGATTCGAGCGCTAGATAACTCATTTCAATTTTATATAACGGGACCACAAAGTCTATAAGAGGAACATTGGTCAATGAAATAGAGGACTCGCTGTCTTTACTCACCATAGGATTGGGAGAAGCGAATACAAGAAGTATTTGAAGCAAAGACTCAGCAGTTTTGAGCTAGTTTATGCATTAAAATATCTGTGGTTCTAATGTGCTATCTTTGATTCTTGGTTGTCATAAAAGCCGTCACTACGTTGCGTTTAAATCATGGTGAATTCCGCAAACTTTTAAATGAATACAGATGCATTTGTTAAATTTTATACTTAATCATTTTTCATTAGATGAGTCGATTTAGACAAAACATTTGTACGTAACATAAATGAAAATATTGAAAATAATGATCAATAAACACCAAAAAATTACAAAACTTCCATGCAATTAACGCAAATCTTAATATCAGTGATATAATTTTATGTATTTAATTCATTCATTCCCCAAAAACCACGCATACTTTTAAAATTTTTCCCATGTATTTTACACGACCTAAGTTGCCAAAAGTAATATAATTCGCGAAAGTAGTTTTCAAGGACAAATCCCTCGCATTCGGTTCTTACTCAGATGATAAACGGTCAATTTACCTTTTTTCTATCATTAGGTAACCATGTCCTCGAGAAAATTTTACCAAAAAAATTCTAAGCACTTGTAATATTGCATACAACAAACAAATACTTGCAATCATATCATATCTTACATAACTGAAATTTAATTAATTATTGTTCAAGCTTGATGAAAACAAATTAAGTCAACATGTCAACTTCATTGACGCCTGTCCACCTTTAGAGGTATCGGCTATAAACAAACAAACCGTTTCAATATGAAAACATATCTTTCTCTTCCTACTAATTTTCGCACAGTCAAATTTTCAGGGACAACACGCTATTGTATCTGTAGGTCATGGTCAGAATGAACACATGTAACAGTTTACTCTTATGGTTGTGCAATTTAGTTCTTATATAATTTACATAATACAATGCTAATTTTTTACGTAGGCGTTTCCAATGAGGTAAAAATGTTATAACTTGAAATGAAACGATTCTTGCCTCAGTACACCTGATTTGCATTTGCAATTTCGTCAGCCTGAAAAAGATACATAGCCTGAAATTGTAACCTACTTCTAGTATGTGCCCACGTATAAATTCCATGTAACAAGTTGATTAATACCTTCTGATTACAAAAGTCGCAAACTATTTTCTTTACTGGATAATTCGTACTGATATGGTGAATGTATTTGCGGCATATGTCAATAGTGTTTAATATATTAGACAATATAGATACTCCATTCAGATTTTTTTTAAAGCTGTTAACTATTTTATCAATATCATGTCAGGTATTGACGATCCGACTACATTTTGCGTGCAATAAGAAATGTTTTAATTATGTCCTTATCCATCTAATTTATATTTCTTTGACTGATTTATTATTTAGCAACAGCAACAGCAATATATTTTTAGCTTTTAAACTTCAGAAAATACTAACTGATTTGCATTTTGTATCAGATTTGGATAACGACAAATATACATTTTGCTGATAGATTTGTGAAAGTATGACCAAATTAAAAAAAAAAAAAAAAAGTTTCCTACCACAGATAACGCACAACGTTACTGTTACAATTCTTTATCTGCTCTATCTTAAATCACATTGATATCACAATTTTTTTATAAATACATTATAGGTATTTATAGCAAACATAACATTTACTTCGAAATATACACGACTAAAAATTTCATCTACAAATACTATTCGCGCTATTATCAAATCATAGATACATATTTAAGTTCATGTTACTTATACATCTATTTTGAATTTATTTTGAATTTCTCTTAAGTTGTTAAACTCACGGCAGAAGGGTGTAAATACGTCAAATCTAGAGTGGGGAGGATTCCCTAATGTACAAATTCACACTAATGAACTTATAATAAATACGACATATGATATATTAAAAAACTCATAATTTCCACATATCTGTAGATGATTTGGTCAATAAACCAGCTATTGACTGAAATATGATTTAAGAGCTTGTTGCTATATATTAAAGAAGTATGAGCACGCCTCAGCTTAAGTACTTCACACTAATGCTTAAATAGAAATACGTTATAGTGAGCAACGGGATTATACATACGAATTTCTACGAATAAAGTTTATTTAGGAAATGTTTTTGAATATTTTCTATGAGATTAGTAAAATTACGATAGAAAGGTGACCAATTAATTTGACTATAATCAAGGAAAAGTCTTCTAGCTCTAGTTTAACAAGACTTCATTGAAGATTAAACAATAGCAATTTCCAGAACCCGGCCTCGATCCAGCCAAACATCCACAACGCGTAGCTCCGTGACAATTGAAACGCTGGACGGACCAGATCAGCTCAATATCAATCAGTAAATAGAACAGCTAAAACACATTTCACCTTAGAGGCAACTTACAAAAGCAATTACATCAAAATATCCAAAGAGGATTTAATGTAGACAGGTTTACCAAAGCAATAAACAATATGATAAAAAAACGCTTAAATAATTTTGAAAAGGTACTAAGGTCGGTAATTATTTATTTTGTCTTTTCTAAGTGATTTATAAATAGGCGACAGTCTTCTCAATTTCCATTTAGAAGGATAACATCCGTTGTTTAATGCTAAATTAAATAAAATTGTTAAGAGTTCTACGAACACTTCTATAACCTAACTTTTAAACATGTAATTAATTTACATTATAAAATTGGTATTGTTCAGTCGTCATTGTACGATTTGGAATTTTACTTTTCACTTTGTGATATTCGAAGTAAGAAATGAGACATTTACTACGAAGTTAGTCTACTTTTTTTTAATCATTTAATAAGAATAAGCCTGAAATAGTCCTGCGATGGTATCAATTTGCTATTATTATTGAACTGTGTGTGTGTGTAATTTTAGATTTATTATGCTCTGTAACTTCATGGAATATATGAATATATATGAGTTAATTGTAAGAGCCCCTACCATGCTAAACGTTGTTCTTCTTCAAATGAAGATGTCTGTTTATTTGTTTACTTAATTGTGAAAGGACGAAAAAATGCCTCATTTCATTCTATTTCAAGGTGAAATAAGAGAGCTATTACCAAATAAATTATCATACCCACCTTAATGTTTTATTCAAATTTTCGCAAAACTCTTCGTTATTGATTACCTATATGGTTATGGCTTAGAAATATTTAGCAATAGTCAACACTGTTTCACTTTCCAAATGACAACGTGATTTTGCAAGTAATTGCTCTTTTGTCGCCAAATTATATTATTTAACATGGTCAAAAAGTTGAATTGATCGCTACCTAACGGATTACGTGATAGTGTTAATGAACCCAGCAAAAATGTCATAGTGAAAAAGATTTAAAAAACTAATAAGAAATAAATTAATCCAAAAGTGCACAAAAAATTTCTCACAACATGAAAGATGTGAAAACGTATTTGGGCACCGACGAAAGATCCACACAAATATTTTTATCAAATTGTACTGAATATTGACTTCAAAAGTACCACAAAATCGGTTGATTTTGATTCCGTCATGTCTAAAACAGTGTTCCGATGACTCACAGAGTCTAACAATGGTTAGTATAGTCTGAGAAGTGCTAATTTATAAGATGATGATCTGAGCAGAAGTATGCCGCTAAACAACAGAAAGCAGACGGCAGATATAATAGCAATCAAGGTAAGTAAAATTTCCATAACAGATAGGCGCAGACTTCAGAAAAACTTTCTGACAAACCCCAATCATCACGTCTCATCTGAACAGTCAGAAGGATCAAACTTCCATACTCGTGTTTGAGGGGTCTTCTTTGGAGTTGTAAGAATTCTTCTGAGAATGGAGATAGCCACAGACCGTTGTGAAGGCACGACTTGCGCCAAATATCTATAAAATTTGGTCGTGTTCTTCAGACGAGCGGTTTTGATTTCATGCGCAATAGCAATACTTTTGTTGCAGTACCAATAACAACATCTTATCTGGGACATTATAGGAAAATATTTATTCAGTGACCTTCGCACATTTTTCATAAAAAAAACACATTGTGTAGAAAAGCAGAAAATATCACAGGGAAGACTTGGCCGTTACCAAATATAATAATTCATGTTCTCACAAAATTCTAAACATCCATCATATCATTCATAATTATTCAATTCGTAAATAAGAATGAAATTCCTGAGTAAGGTTTAATTTATAGAAATGAAATTATATCTACTTCTTTAACATCTTTCTGTGATTGTTCCTAGTACTCCCAATGCTTTGGATCCAAACGACCAGGACGACGTTCATTAAAAATAGATTTATTAACATTAATTGACCCATAGATTATCACCACGTCAAATGTTTTAAAAGTGTGTAAATTATTGTAGTTGGTATACTAAATTAGTCTTTTAAATACTACTATATTACTACAGCGGATAAACAAACATCTACTCAAAATGATGTAGTTCTATGCAACTTCTACAGATAAATATCTACTGTGATGCATCAATGGCGAGGTAATTTAACGTCTCTATATAAACAGAATGTTCGAACTACGAACTAAGGAAAGATAATCTCCATTTTTTTTCGGTACTCGATGTAAGATTAATATTCATGCTATCATTCAGGCTGCTGGTCCTTTTATAGGATCAATGTGATAGTGCATTCAGAATTTCCAAAAATTTCTTGGGTATAAAAAATAGCTTTTTATCGAAAACAAATCGTTATAAGTAGTTATCACATTAACAGAGTCCTAAAGAGAATTATGTCAGTAGCCAAAAAAGTGGAAAAGTATACAATATTATATACGAAATAACGAAGTTAATACGAGGTCAACGGTATAATTGTTACTCTACTATTTATATGTAGAACTGAAAAGTAAGGAAACAATCTATAGACAGTAATCTACTGTTTCAAATACAGCCTTAATCAAACAAATTCAGAACTTAGCACTACCCGTATATCTTATCTAGCAAGGAGCTCTGCTGAGGTAGTGTGTATAATAGGCAACCGTATCAGATGGCGTATTGCTGAAGGACGTACCATACAGCAATGAGAGTCCAACTAGAATAATGCATGGTTCACAAAACGCATGCCGAGACATTGCGAATAAAAAGATAGACTATATTTTAATTTAAAATATAGGGAGTAACTACACACAGATTTTCACTGTACAAGGCATGACCAAGAAAAATCAAATAAAATATTTTAAGCTGGAATAAAAATACTCTGTCACTTTTGAGCGAAGACACATCGTGTTAATTCAAATTTCGAAAATAAACAAACTTTCAATGTAATCATGGCAGATGCTTTTGTTTCAAGATATATGGACTATGCTGTCAGGGCAGGCTGGCAAGCATTGCATTGCAAATTAGTTTCTCGGACATGGTCGTATATAAGCTGAACTTCTATGTAAGTTTGGGAACATCCTGACGTTTATGTAGATTTCTAAACCATTTCCACCGTAGACTTTCTAGTTTGAAACAAAGGATAACCGAAACTACAGTTTCTAATTTAAAAATATTGTATGTATAAAGTGATATATACCCTAGATTGTATGAATATTTTATAGTAAATACGAGATTTAACTTTTCTCAAATTTTAGTATTCTCTTCGCAAATACAAAATGAGAAGTATATTGCATTTGATCGGAATATTTCTAAAACTGATAATATCGTTTTTAGAGAAAAAAATCGGTAAAGGTGTTTACACAGAACTTCCCTCTTTATTTGTAGATGGCGGTCACTCTAACAAATTAATAATTACGAAATGATACTCAAAATAATAATCGGAATATAGTTATCACTCTTATTACAAAGAAAACCTGATAAGTTTTGGTCAAAAAAATATACTGAGTGCTCATCCAACAACAAAAGTCCAATACTAAATGACAGGTGCCAAATATGGAAGGGTTGCGCAAATACCTTTACAAGTGTCCACCACAGTTGAATTATTTCTTGGGATGACCACCCTGTATATTTTTCAATAAAAGTATAATAGGTGCATATGCCAAATATTATTGCCATCTGTCACATTTTCAATTCCTCATTCCTCATTCAATAGGTTTAGAATGCCATGGAAACGTGGAAATTTTAAATTTGAACAAAGAAAAAAAAATGTTCCATCTATTTTAGTGGTAAAAAATTTTTCAAAAATGTTGGTAAAAAAAAATTAAAACATTTTTTTTTTTGAAATAAGAATGCCATGAACAGTGAAAATTTTAAATTTGAAGAAAGAAAAATTTTTCTCATCTTGGTAAAAAATTTTTCAAAAATATTGGTGAAAAAAATTTTCAATTTTTTTTTCCTGAAATGGGTTAAGCGTGTCATGAAACGTAGAAATTTTAAATTTGAGCAAAAAAAATTTTTTTCATCATAGTAAAAATTTTTTCAAAAATGTTGGTGAAAAAAATTTTCAAACATTTTTTTTTTCCCGAAATAGGATTAGCGCGTCATGAAACGTGGAAATTTTAAATTTGAGCGAAAAAAAAATTTTTTCACTATTTATTCCGTTTAGACGGTCCACCCTGTATATTTTCCAGTGAAATTTCTACCATTTCTGCGCTGACAGTAGCGTCAACTACCTACCAAATTTGACTGCTCTCCGTCAAGTAGTTTTTTAGTAAATGCACCAACAGACAGACAGACAGACAGACAGACCAACAGACAGACAGACTGACGGAATTGAAAAACCTATATTTTCGTAATCTCCGTGATCTGAAACGTCAGAATCCGAAAAAATCTCGGAGGGTGATTTTTTCTCGAATACAATACTTCCCTTCGGTATGCGAGGGAAGTAAAAATTCATATCACTATTCACTGTTCTGGTGATCGAATTCTAAACAACTTTCAAAATATCTTGGTCTATCTGTACGTCTTTTCGTCCGTCACGTTTCTTGTAAGCACGATAATTTAAGTATGAAAATTCTGATTGTATTGTTCGGACGGTTGATGTTAGCTAGAGGAAGAACCCTACTGTTTTTGAACAAAATTGATCAATAAATAAAAAATCAATAACTATCTCAATTTAAAATATCAATAATCTATTTCTTTATGTTTTGTAATTAAATAAATAATAATAATAAAACTAATATTATTTAGAGAAAACTGCGAAAAGTATCCTATACAATGTGCAACATTTGTTTATTTAAAAAGTGCAGTAAATCTGCGAAGAATTGGGTCCATTTGCGGAGAAGGAGGAGGAGGAGACATTACTTCGGTGGCTTAGGAAGTGGTTAAGGAAAAACAGTTAAGACAATGAACCTGTGAAAATACTTTCCGCAATACTCCGCAGTAGCAAACCAAAATTTCCATTATTATTACTACTGTCAATCCCCTCAATGAACACCAAACTTCCTAAATACATTAATCAAGGAACTTGAATTTTTTTGTGCTAGTAAATTATAGTCACTACGATCCTTTTATGTAGTTGATATTAAAGACTCCCAGGATGTGTCCCTTTGCCATCTGTGTCACGTACCCCTGACTACTTTATATATTAATTCAGTTAGACATTGATTTATTGTTACCATTTATTGTTGTTTATTATATAAATGAGTTAATTTAATTGAAGCCTCTATTGAATTATTTTTCTTTCTAGTTAACACGTACGATTCTGTGGGCTGGGTTAGTTACTGATCTTTAAGAAGCTTTCAAAATTTCTTACATCCAGGTCTGTTCAGGACCCCGATTATGATACAGAACGTAGAGGTAAAAAACTTTAAAATAATAACATATAAATCAGAAAGTGACTCATCCAATGAAAAATGCCAAAATAGTAATTTAACATAAGTAAAAATTATTGTTACTCGTCTAACGCAGGCCTCAGATCCTAAGCTGTATTTCGAAGAGTTGTAATGAACCCCCAGAGAGTGGACAAACCGTCTACTTTGTAGAAGGTGACTGACGCCTTTAATGACAGTTGCAAGATGGTAGGATCACCCACAATATCAGAAGACCGTAGCTCTCTTAGAAAGTACTTCCAGCCCCAGGAGCGGCTCTAGTAAGTTTTAGAGATGGTACGAGAACGTTCCGCGGCGCCCTCGTCCTCCCAATATGAAATGTCTTTAACACTGATGCTATTATTTAACGTAGAATATTTATCTCCAATTTCCATCGGCGGGTGGGTGACATTCCTTAGAATACAATATTTATCTGGATAAAAATTTCGAAGAGCGGATACAATATTTCCCTCGATCGAAATTTCGAAGAGCCGGGGAGGACATATTTTTGACAATAGATTATTGAATTACACGTTTATCTTGGTACATTCGACTGGAATCCGGACTCCCTTATAAACTCTAGGCCCGGAGGAGCTTGGATTATTGCACAGACCATCTACGATTGCATATTTGGCGCCGCCCTTATAACGGCGCCTGATGCGGTCGCACCGCTCGCACGGCCCTAGAGCCGACCCTGTCCGGCCCTAACTTCATACAAATTTTTCTTACTGTTCTTGTTTGCAAAGTCAGCGCTTGAACGAATCAGACGTACTTTATAATAAATAATGGTTTTTCCTTCTTTTAATATAAAATTCCAAATCCAAAATTGTATTTTTATCCATTTAAACATACAAGAGACAGTGTTTATGTCGATGTAGCCTAAAATTGTTTTCTATTGACTGGTAATGCATTAATACGATTGCTATGGTAACATAATAAAAGATTTGACATACTGCGGTGCTGGTACAGGTTCACCGAGTTCCTATACCTACATGTTCGCATTAGTGGAACGCATTGACAACTTCCCACGAGTAATTTGCTCACATTTTTCTGCGAGCTTAAAATTTTGCACATTCACATGTAAGATTGATTTCAAAAGTAAATGGCGGTTGTCTTTGAGCTAGAGATATGCAAAGACAAATGAAACAGATACAACATTCTCCCGTCGGCTAAATAAATAATCGGAGTTAGAATTTTTTTATAAACGACTATATAACCGAGAATCCGTATTTGGTCATACACGCGCTTTTATGGAAGATTACATATTTGTACCCTGTCTTTTATGATTGTAAATAATAGGAAAACCACCGATTCAGCTACGGAGCTCAAGTTCAAATAAGCTCTGTAATGCCATGCCTGCAAGTGTACCAGGATTGGAGTACGTATACG
Source organism: Stenurella melanura (assembly GCA_963583905.1). NCBI lineage: Eukaryota > Metazoa > Arthropoda > Insecta > Coleoptera > Cerambycidae > Stenurella > Stenurella melanura. Next base: position 233,167,758 of record OY757309.1, on the reverse strand, counting down.
GAAAACGTATTCTCCTCGTTTTATGTTCAGTTGTTGTTTATCGTACAGCGATGCATTTAATTTAGCTAATAAGTATACGTACTTTCTTGAAGACAGTAAAAATTACAATTGTAATTTTCCGACTGCATAAATATATTAGCGGCAGGCACAAACCGCCAGCTCGGTAATTCAATGATAGGATTAGTGCGGTCATATATAGAAAGAGAAACTGGGAAGTTTATAATTTTTCGCGTAGATTTTATTCATGCACCTTACATGCCACTATATCATACCGCCTATCTACAAAAAATAGTAAGAAATAACAGTTTCTTAGATATTATGTTTATATTTTCTCCAAACACTACATATTCGGAGTTATAAGGATAAACGACGTCAAATTGCCTTTGCGTATGAAAGCATGAACGCAGTATTTAGGTTGGCTTTTATCAAACTGTCATTTAATAGACCGGGAAATAGCGACAGATTTTCAGACGTGTTTTAGTTCAGTATGCCTCTTGGAGTATATTAAGGTATACATATTATGACGATAATAAACCATATATTAATGAATAATCCCGGGTTCTTCATATTTAAAAGTTAGTTAACACATGTTTGCAAATTAAGGGTTTTTATGCGATTTCCATCAGGCTGCCATGTGCTTCAAAATAAAATTAACTAAAAAGCTACAGGCAAAGTCATTGGCATACCGTTTGCGTGAGTCCATAGGGTTGCGTCGGACAGGTGTACCTGTATTTAAAAAAAATATTTATCCGCGTTTCGGAACAGTCTGCCATCGAGTAGTATACATCGTTATGCTATACGCGAGCTAAAAAAAATGACATACCGTTTGCGCAGGTCCAAGGGTACCTCGCATTAAAAAAATCTAGTAAATTTTTCTTAATAATGTGCCGTCATTTAATTCAGTATGCCATTATGTTCCCATGCAGTTTATGATAACGTATGATGTATATGAAATTGGCATAGCGATTGGGACAGTTAGAAGTGCAGGCATACGCAACAGACGTTGAAAAATAGATAATGAAATCTCCGTGTATTTAAACAGTATGCCCCTTTGTTTTTCACTCCATTCAGATGTATTTAGGTGGTATACCGAATAGCATATCGTTTGATTGAGTTCAAGGCTGTCAAGCATAAAATAATTTCTAAAAGCACGACAACGGCTAGTGCGAAATAAATGACTTATTTTTTATGATTTTACACAGTCTGCCTCTCCGTTTTTAGGTGAATCATGCGATATCTACGCCAAATCATAAGCGGCATACTGATTCAAAAGGTTCATGGTTTCCAAAAAAATTGAATTTTCATTACGGATAGAAAAAAATCTAGGCACAGGGCTTGCCTTTTACTTTACATTTATATCAGTTTTTTCCTCCGAATTTTGATTGTTCGATCTCTCTGATATTCTGAATTCGATTTAAGCTGGGAACTACACAAGATATCCGGAATATTAGAGAAATAAGTAAGCTCGAAACTACAAAAATTTTAATTTTCTCGACTTTTTGGCTATATCTCGGAAACTAAGCGAAATATCGAAAAATATCGAGAGACCTTTTTTGTGCAGAATTGAATTTCTTACTTACAAAGTGCCCCAATTTTCTGGATCGCTCATAGATCCGAAGATATATGCGGTAGAAACTTTTTTCGCGATAATATTTTTAAAAAAATCCCTTGTAACCCGTCAGTCAATAATGAAGTGTCCGTGAAAAGTTTTATTGTAGAATCCGATTGCTCACACACAAAACACATTTTTTCGTTCTGCATGTCTGAATAATCAGTACGTGCGCTTCGATGGCTGCTACAATACTGCCCAGTACATTAGCGGTGTCAATGGTTCAGCATAAAACTTGCATAAAATTATCCGATTTTGTCGGATATTATCCGTTTTGGCGTTTCTGTTTATAAAAATGGCATGAAAAATAGATTCGTGTATATTGTTTATACCTACTTCAATTAAGTAAAAACGTTATGTTTAATTAGCCTTAAAAATTATTTTAGGAAAAAGTAGAGCTTGACAGGGTGAGAAAATTATCCTCCACCTTCCTAAATTATCCGCAAATCGGATAATTATCCGCCAATCGGCAACACTGCAGCACATGGTTCCATGGCACGTGCTGCCGGAGTGTTCCAAAGTGGGGGCCACACGACCAAGAACAAGGCTTAGACCCAAACAAGGGGGAAACATGACGGGATGCGCCGTAAAAAAATTTTAACATGCCTTTTTTATGCGATAAACACGCACAATGCCATTTTATTTTAGCTAACTTTGTGACTAACCTGAAGTATAAACTGAAAGGCATACTGATAGAAATGGCGGCAAATTTTTTCTTAATTTCGTCACAACTTTTAATGAATTTGGAGTAAGTAAAACTCGCACAATTTGTATGCCGCTTGAGATTTTATTTCATTACATTATGATTACATCAATGATGGAATGGCATACTGGTAAAACATACAGAAAATTATTTTTCTATTTTAAAATTTAACTTTAATTTTTTAATATGATAAACCAGTTCAAATAGTATGCCATTTTATATATCGACATTTTAGGATACATATTTTTTATTGCAATACATTTTTTATTGAATTAAATGACGGCACATTATTAAGAAAAATTTACTAGATTTTTTTAATGCGAGATGCCTTTGGACATGCGCAAACGGTATGCCATTTTTTTTAGCTCGCGTATAGCATAAAGATGTATACTACTCAATGGCAGACTGTTCCGAAACGCGGATAAATAATTTTTTTAAATACAGGTATACCCGATAGGGAAATATTTATTACTTTCGGCCATAACTTTTTTTCTTAGTACGTATATTTAAAAAAACTATAATGCCTAAGTAGAACCATAACAAGTCTATTACTATGAATTTTCACTCAATAATTCTAGTCGTTTCCAAAATAGTTCGATTTAAAACTAGGAACTAGGAGGATTAGCATAATCTTTAAACTTAAATCGAACTATTTTGCAAACCGCTGAAACCATTGAGTGAACATTAATAGTAATAGTCTTGTTTATGGTTCTGCTGAGGTAGTCTTATAGTTTTTTTAAATATACGTACTAGGGAAAAAAGTCATGGCCAAAGATAATAAATATTTCACTATCGGATGTTTCTTTCTAGGAAATGGCCACCTTAAAGATTAATTGAAAATTTCGCAGTTCGTTTTAAAAAATCATCGATGTAGAAAATTTCTCGTTGCGGAAAATAACTGAAAGTTTTTTTATCACTTTTAGAATAAAAACAAATTATTAGATCAACCAGTCGTTGAATTAATTAAGAAGAGAATTTTTCTTTATTTGGAAAATATTTTTTTTATCTAAAACTAATGAGTAAATAAGTATAATATTTTCAAAGAATTTGTCTTCTAATGTACAAAAAAGTTTCCAAAATATCATTTCATTCTTACTCGTCCTTTTGAATAGGTTCTCGCCATAAAACAAACTATATCTTTCCTGTATTATAATGCCTAATGCCGTTAATGTTATTGCAAAGAATCAAAACACTTTCATCCTGCTACAAAGAGCCTCAAAACATGTTGCGTTTTCAAGCAATGAAATAAAGTAATTACTAAAACAACTTCTGTACACCAGAGTTGTGATAATCACACTAACGTACTGTGGCACAAATATTGCAACTGTAAATACCCAACTTGTATCCTAAACCAAAGAAAACTTTAATTATATCGTTCAACTATAATTGTGCCTCTTGACAGCAAAATTATTTTAAACGGCTATTCGCTTTAAGAAAATGATTTTAATCTCTGTACGTTGGTGAGTCTTGATTCGCAAGAATGATAAATTACAAGTGGGAAAGCATAATTTGTTTCCATTTAGTTTAATCTTTTTCATTTAACACGCCAATCACCGATGGCTTGTATGTAATTCATCTCCTGTGATATAAAGCGATAATAGCTGGAAGATTAGTTACATTGCATTTCTGCATTGTTGGGTTGGATAATTCGTCATCTCAATGAATAAGTAGACTAATTCACGAAAGACTTTTTTAAGGGAAAGCTTTTCTCGGTTATTCATTAAAAAAATCTCATTTTAATAAAGCACCGATTGCTAATTATAGTCTATTGAATACGTCCAAAATTAAGGGGTAGAAAGGAACAATTGCCTTAAAGGGTTTTTATTGTTTAATATGTTAGTTTGGCACTTGAAAACGATAAAATCATAAAGTACTACTAATTTCCGGGGTGCGTTTTTGAGAACCAACCGAAAAAGTCCATTTTTTAGTTTCTTCAAAATAACTCAAAAACAATGCAAATTGGGAGATTTTCACAAAAATATTTTGTGTAAAAAATGTAATTTCCCATCCAAATGTGTTAATAAAGTGTTTTTCCCCTATTCTTATTATTAAAATAACTAAAGAACAAAGTAAAAGTTAACGAAAATACATTTTTAAAAATTAAAAAAATTAAAAAAATTTTGAAAATGGAAAAAAATTTGAAATTTTGAAAATACTGCATAAAATGGATGATGGACAGACAGTCTGACGGAATTGAAAAACCTATATTTTCGTAAACGTGAAACGCGAAAATTCGAAAAAATCTCTCTTTTTTCTCGAATACAATACTTCCCTTCGGCATGCGAGGGAAGTAAAAATGTATGGGAGCAACTACGGTAAATTATGGCAAAAGATTGTGAAACTTGAATAGAAGTGGTTACTCAACCGAGACCGCAACCACTGAATTGACACAACATATACTTAGTAGTATTGACAAAGGGGAAACTGTAGTTGGTGTGTTTTTTGACCTGTCGCGAGCATTTGACACCCTAAATTCGGTATATCTGGCTAAGAAACTAGATCATTTAGGTATAAGGGGCAATATAAATGACTGGATAATATCTTACACCACAAATCGTCAGCTTGCAGTTAAGATAGAAAATTCCATGTCTAAACTATATGATGTTCAACTAGGCACTCCCCAAGGCAGTGTCCTTGGACCTCTACTATTCATACTGTTTATAAATGACTTGCCAAATTATATACATGGTGGAAGAGTGTTTATGTATGCAGATGATACCACTATTCTAGTTTCGGGAAAAAGTAAAGAGGAAATAACCCACAAAGTTGAACAGGTAACACAAGAGTTTACAAAGTGGTGTACAGCAAACCACCTAATAAACAACCCAAGCAAAACAGTATATATTGAATTCACTGGTTTATACAAAACATCCTTAGAATTACGTATTAATTGTGACAATAGCTCAGGCGAAGCTAAAATTAGTAAATCCACCAAGTTCCTGGGCATTTTCATAGATAGCACCCTGAGTTGGAATGAGCAAGTTGCTCACATATGCTCAAAACTAAATAAATAGTTCTTCGCTCTAAGAACATTAAAAAACACTTTGAGCGAAGGGTCCTTGCTAAATTTTTATTACGCTTGTGTATACTCCACTTTATCATATAACATAATCTCCTGGGGACAGACAACCGAATACTCAAGGGTATTTACTATACAGAAGCGTATAATACGTCTAATATTTGGAGTGAAGCTAAGAGAATCCTGTAGAAATATTTTTATTAATAAAAGAATACTAACTCTTGCATGCATTTACATATTAAAACTATTAATATATATTCATGAAAACATTAACAATTATAAAAAAACACACAAATATTCACATGTACTCTACACGAAATAAGAACAATATATATATTGATAAATTTGACCACACATATTATAAAAAATCCCCATATTACGCCGGCCATAAGTTTTATAACTTGCTTCCTCCAGAAATAAAGAATAGCAAATCGGCTCGTATATTTAAAAGTAATATAAAAAATCTATTATTAGAGAAATGCTTTTATAGTCTAAAAGAATTCGAAGAATATTGTATCGCAGCTAGACAGTCCCAACCAGTTTATGTGCCTACATAAATATGTATTAGTGTATTTTTATTTACACATACTTATGTCTTATGTTTTATGTTTATGTTTTATATTGTAAAATGTTATTGTGTATATGTAATTTTAACTAGACTTACCTTTTTTTCCTATATGTTTTTAGTAGAATAGTTTTTACATATTTTATTTATATTTTTATACACTACTTTTTTTTACTCATCTTTCTGTACCTGCATGACAAAGCTAATCCATAAATGTACTTTATGGCATAAAGAGAATAAAGAATTTGAATTTTGAATTTTGAATTTGAATATCTCGGTCATCGTTGGTCGTACGGAGCAGAAGAAATAGGAAAAAAGGAAAAAAAACATATTTTTAACAACGTATTTTGGTGGTAAATTTAATTTTCTACAGAAAAGTATTCTTGTAAGTTGTTTTGAAAAAACCAAAAAATGGTATTTCTCGGTTGGTTCTCAAAAACGCACCCCGTAATTCAGTAGCACGCACTTTGTGATTTTATCGTTTTTAGGAGTCAAACTAACATATTAAACAATAAAAATCCTTTAACGCAATTGTTCCTTACTAAAAGACATACTCAATAGCCTATTCTTCTGTATTTCTCTTTCAAGTAAGGTAGAGAAAAACGGACGTAAAAAAAAATTACACGCCCTAAGAACATCGTTGCTAAGAATTATGAAATAATACTAAACGGTGGCGCCCGACTAATTGACCATATTACATAATGTCGACCTCAAAGTCGGTGTAACAATGACAAATAACAAAATCAAAGGCATTCTTAAACGATCTCAAAGGCGATATTATGAAATAAGGTTCAATTATGGGCTGTGGTGAAATTTTATTTTATACTTTTTAGTAACCGTTTCTAAAGCACCCTTTTTAGTGGTCTTCTACATTATATAGAAAAATATGTTTTAAGGTTCAACATCATACTTGTTGGATTTGTACCTTTTAACATCAGATTCAGTATCAGCTGTTCCAAAAATACCTAACGACCAATTTTAATGCAATTCCGACGAAACCGTTCTACGACATACTTAATGAATTAACATGGGACCACCGCCGAGCCATACACTACAGAGATTTCACAGCAATCGCTTAAACCACTCTAGGTCAATGATTGAACAAACAGAAAAACAAAGAGATACGGACTTAATTAAGAACCTCCTCCTTTTAAAAACGCACATTTCTGTTTCTTGACTAGAAAAAGGACTCAATCGAACGAAAAGTGATTTTAGTCAAATTTGAATCAGCGAGACTCGAAAAATATTTACTCAATTTTCGATTAGTTTGCAGATTCCGATAGCTGAATTTTATTATATGACTGTGTACATTTTTCGAATTATTTATCATCCATATTGAAGAAAAGTGACGGAGCGTAAGTAGTATTTTTACAGCCCTATTTCTAAATATGTTGTTTGATATATTTCTGTAGATGTTTTTATATTGTTTTATCTTCCCTAAAAATGTATTGACAACATTTTTTTGAATTTAATGATTTTTCGAATCTAGTTGTCAAGGAGGTGTGCGATGTTTTACTAGAATATTTTTTTAATTAGAGGAAATTGTAGAAAAAGTTGGTAAGTGGGCGTCTTTAATGGGCGAGTTAATACTATATAGCATTTATGATCAAAGTATAACATGTTTTCTAGCATGGTGTCGTAAACGTTGAAGCTTAAAGGAGGAAAGCATGCGCTTCCTATGGATGTGCAAACGCATCTTCGGTCCAAAATGGGGAATAAGTCCGAAGATTGCTCCTTGGACATACACAACCATGGTAAAACCCCTAATAACATATGCGGCACTAGTGTGGTGGCGCTGCCAGGAGCGCTCCACAATTAGAGCTCGCCTATGTCAAGTTCAAAGACTAATTTGCCCTGGAATTACAGGAGCTATCAGAACCACTTCAACGATGGCAATGGAGGCCATTCTTGGATTCACTCACTCTGGAAGCTAAAAAAGCAGCAAATAGGCTGTTCAAAAATGGAATGTGGAATGGGACTGGCCGGGGATGGGGGCACACAAAGGTCCTAGATGTGCCGGTAAGGGACCGGGTCATCACCCAAGCGGAGGATGACCGGTGTCTCCCTGTCTACAATTTCACTATTCCGTACTCAGCGGTGTTTCCCAGTCTAGAGGACTGGTAGCGCGATAAAAACCGTCTTCTGAGTCCCAAAGGTCTCAAGTGGTACACAGACGGATGTAAGACTCAAGAGGGAACTGGTGCTGGCATTCACGGCTGCAAACCAAGGGCTCGTATATCGGTGCCACTTGGAAGGTATCTCAGTGTATTCCAAGTAGAAGTATATACTATATCGGTGTGTGCAAGCGAGAATCTCAGGAGAGGTATCGCCAACAAACATATTTATATATGTAGCGACAGCCAAGCAGCCTTGAGGGCTCTTGTGTCAAACAAAGTGACCTCAAGACTAGTTTTAAACTGTCGGAATATTTTGACAGAACTGTGCGAACCTAACTCTGTCAAACTCATATGGGTGCCCGGTCACAGAGGTGCGGAGGGCAACGAAGAAGCAGACCGATTGGCTGGAGAAGGAGCAATAACTCCGTTCCCTGGCCCTGAGCCAGCCTTCGGTTTGCCAAGAAGTCTGATTCAATCAGAGTTACGAGACTGGGCCTCTGCAAGGTTCAGCAACTATTGGACTCAGGCGCCTGGAATGAGACAGTCGAGGCTCCATATAAAGGAGCCCTCGACTGACTCAACCATTAAGTGGCTGCTTGGGCTCGATAGAGAAAAAATGAGACGGCTAGTAGGCTTGCTAAAACGACACTGTCCTCTGAACAAACATCTTCACACAGTGAGGTTGAAAAACTATTTGTAGGATGTGCGGAGTGGAGGATGAAACCACCACTCATATCCTATGCAGTTGCGCATCCTTAGGTGCGTTAAAGTATAGGCATCTCCAAAGGCAATTATTACAGCCGGAGGAATTACGGGATCAACCATGGAATAGACTGCTATCCTTTGTGGAGAGCACCGGTCTCTTCTAAAAGATCCCACATGACGCGAATGCACAATTAGCCGACAGGCCTGAGTGCTGCGGATTCCACAGATCTGCTCGCGCTATAATAATAATAATAATGGTGTCGTAAATGTTTTAGTATTTTCTTCGATATCTTACGTATTGACTGACCTACGAGCAATGTCTTCTTCATAAACAAAATAGGTATTGCCTTCTCAGGCACTTACTAACCTCAAAAAATGGACAAAAATCTCCTGAAACGGCAATTGTTGAGGTTCTACCTGGTGAGATCAAACTAACAGCAACTCAAATAACAGGAATATACGCCTCAGGTTCGTCGCATAAAACTTTTCTTTTTCATGTCTATAATATCATATAGCTGCTACTGAACACCTTGTATATTTAGGAACAATTAGTGTCAAAAATACCTGATTTAGTTTTAATGTACATTCACTGCAATACATTATTTATTTATTATATTTAAACATGTGTAAGTGCTTAAATAATATTTACATTTAGATTTGGTCATAACTCTAGAAATTTATGAGCGAAGGTAAATTTCATCAGAGTTTACACAATAATCCTAATTGCTTTAAAGTGTCGTATGAAAAATATTAAATGTTTCAATACGTGCTTTCTCCATTTGCCTGTCACATGTTGTTTACTGTAAATCGAAGAAATAACCAGAAATTTCAATTCTATGGTTCTAATTATTATGTAGGTACTAATTCTTTATTGCCTGTGAGTTGTGAGGTAAAAAATGAATTTATTGTTTTCAGTGACGATAACGAATCTTGCAAACTAGAACACTATTATACTTCCATTCTATTTTAAGTAAGTTCAGGAGAATTATCGTAAAGGTTTCCAATCAAAAACAAAATATCTGCCATTTCTTTTCTAGTAATTTTTTCTAGGGGCGATTTTTTCTTCCATATTCATTATTATGGTCCGAAATCTGAATAAAATAAGATTGCAGCTATAAGATTTTCATCACTGTCACTGGTATGTAGGTAATTTTAATGTTACAAATTTTAATGGTTTTGCTTCCTTATAATACTCAACAACAACATGAAGATTTATTAAAGAGAAATTACTACTAATTAGGGATAGCTTTTTTGTTCCTTTTAAAATAAATCCTTTTAAAATAAATCCAACCTAAGATATTATGAGATACGCTAGAAGATGAAACATACCGCCAAAGATTTCTGTAACTTCTATAATTTTTGACAAAATAGAACTGCATTTGGTTTCGTAAGGAAGGTAAAAACCTGCCTCAAAAAATATAGGACCGTCCTTAATTTTCGCTAATAAATATAATATAAATAAAATAAAGTGAAGTTTGTGAAACTTATTCAAAATTCCCTGTGTTGAAGCTTAATCAAAAAGTGCTAGTATTCTCATATTTCCATGTGGTTCATATAATTCTATTGACATCATCTGTAAAAGGATCGTTCTATTGTCATGTTGAACTACACACACCATTTCCATTCGTAATTTATTATCTCTCTTTAGATCGTCGTTTATTTGTTTCACATATTTATGGAGAAGGGGATGGTGAAAGAAATTGCAACCATTTGCACCCCATGCACTTTCCTTTCTACATTATTTTTTTACCTTGCCTTAAGCATAAAAACTAAAATTTCTTCTCAGTTAAAGTTTTTAATCTTGCTAAGATTCCATTTTTGGGCAGTATTGATTGCCTTGGTGAGTATTTTTATTCACAACATTAAACAGTGTATTTAGATTTGATTTGTGTTGAAAACTCATTCGGCCTATTTTACAGTGGCCAGCTTTGGTATATATTTTATTTATCAAATATTTTTGGAATTTTACAGATGACATCTCTTCCAAATTCAATTTTTTAGGATAGGAGTAACTTTAATTTTCAAAGTATCAACATGAATTATGTGTTGTGGACTTCCAAAGCATTTTTAGAGTCCTGATAACTAAATTTTTAAGTTAATATCATTCCAGTAATTCCCAATTTTGCCTCTCCTTTTAAACACATTTTCAGCTTTATTATAATCGCTCCATTATTATTTAAAGAACATAATGAAGTCATATTTTGAAACTGTTGGTAAAATAATTTCCATCAAAACATGAAAAATCTTTTTCAGTAATCTACTTGGAAACTAATTTATCTGGGAAAACAGAACAGCATTTGCATGTGCTAAAGAAGATACAAACTATATAGTACTAGAGACAGTCTATTACCAAAAATTTTGCCCAAGTATTGGTATTATTGTTTTGAACTCGATCTGTATGATACAATGATTCTTTATCTTGCGAGCAGCTACCACAGTATAACTTCGTCGTCAAGTTTTGATATTTGTAGATAGTATTCTAGTTCTAATGACTTAAGTCTCTTTTCTACTTCACGTTGTTTACGTATTCTAGTTCCAGGTCATCCCTTTATTCTCATTCTGAATGGCAAGTTTCTCTTTTTCAAAATACCCTATGACTAGAGCTGCTTCTGGAAACGGCTTCAAACAGGGCTTCTTTAGACACATCTTGAACATCCCACGCGTTGTCTTTAGTTGTTTAACTATCCCGACAAAGAACCCTTACAGACTATCGATTCTCTTCAGGCCACATAAATTCTGCTGATAGGATTCGATTTGTCCCGGTATTTTCTCTTCTCTAGCGTTGCATCGTGTATTTTTCGTCAACTTGCTCGTAAGGAACATCGGAGTCACCAAAATGTTTAGTCTTGAACTCTTATTGATATCAAAAGAAGTAAAAATATGTTTCCAAACTTTTATTACTTTGTCAAGTTAAAATCATACTATTAACAACTTACTTTTTAAAAATTAGATACGAAAAATAACACCCTGGTATTACTAGGATGAAGTTGATTTCTCTTTTTACTTCCCTCGCATACCGAAGGGAAGTATTGTATTCGAGAAAAAATCACCTTCCGAGATTTGTTCGGATTTTCACGTTTCAGATCATGTAGTTTACGAAAATATAGGTTTTTAAATTCCGACAGTCTGTCGGTCGGTCTGCCTGTCTGTCAGTCTGTTGGTGCATTAACTAAAAAACTACTTGACGGAAGACAGTCAAATTTGGTAGGTAGCTAATGCCACTACCACCGAAGAAATGGTTAAACTTTCACTGAAAAATATACAGGGTGGGCTGTCTAAAGGGAATAAATAGATAACGGAAGAAAAAATTGTTCGTACAAATTTTAAATTTCCACGTTTCATGACAATCTAAACCTATCTCAAAAAAAATTTAACTTGAAATAGAAAAAAATTTTGAAATTTTTTTTATAAAATGGGCGATGGAAAAAAAATTCTGCTCAAATTTAAAATTTTCACGTTTTGTGACATTCTAAACCTATTAAAAAAATATATGAAAGTTTAAAATAGAAAAAAATTTTGAAATTTTTGAAATTTTGTATAAAATGGATGATGGAAAAAAAATGTTTTGTTCAAATTTAAAATTTCCACGTTTCATGACGTTCTAAACTTATTTAAAAAAAATTTTTTTTTAGGAAATTAAAAAACATTTTTTATATAATGGGTGATAGAAAAAATGCTTTGCTTAAATTTAAAATTTCCACGTTTCATTACATTCTAAACATATTTCAAGTATGACATTTGTTTTCAAAATATAAAAAATATATTTATTTTTTATTAATTTACCACTACAATAGAATAGCTGACGGAAAACACTTTTTTCTTCAATTCTAAAATTTCCACGTTTCATTATATTCTTAACCTATTTCAACAAACATTTTTTTTGAAAAAAAAAATCCCACCACTATACAGTAGAAAATGGAAAAAAGTTATCAGGTTTTCTCTGTAATAATAGGGTTAAGTACATGGCGATTATAATTCTTACATTCCATCTCTTAATTAATAATTTTTTAGAGTGACCGTCTTGTATGAATAAAGAGGGAAGTTCTGTGTAAATACCTTTAACGATTTTTTGTAAATTATGAAGCAGATCATTGAATACTACACCTTATTATTCTTCCATTGCAGACGATGTCATTGATTGCAAGTGGAGACTATGGAGATAATCAAACTTGAAATAATGTTCAACACTTCAGGCTAATTATGAATCAAGCTAAAACCATTTCACTTCAGTCTCTAGTTAAATACAGTGGCACTCTTTCTATATAAAAAGTAAATCGATTTGAGAGAGAATTATCAAAGATACTAGATACTTAACAAAGTAAATCGATACGAGTGCAAGAACTTTTTAGTATTGATATTATTGAAGTGTTTTCATATGAGTTGAAAATTATAATCCCTTCTTAACTTAACAGGTAACTACCTGCTAAATTCCATGTGTCCATGTTTAATTTAGGTCTCGACAACTTGAAATTTTAAATATTCTAATTTGATTTCCTATAACTTTAGCAAATGGCGCTATGAACCGAACAGAATAATCGTAGTAATATATACTCATAGACTCAAGGAATTTTATTTCTAGAAGACACGTGTAAGAAATTCAAAAAAGAAGAAACATTAAAAGAATTCAACAATTATCATTTAAAAAGTATTATACTTTTTGTATCACAACTATTTTATTTTTTCATTATTTGTTTAACGTCAGCCTATTATTGGGTGCGACTAAAGTCAATTACCGCCGCCAGAAAACGAGCTTTACATCCCCTCCAAAGGATGGTATATCCTCTACGCAACCCTAGCCTAAAATTGCATAGCTTCTGCTTATACTGATATTCACGCTAGAAAGGGGAGCGACATCGTTGTATTTTCCTGGGGGTCATCCTTTCAAGAACTAACCACAGTCGTCGTTGCTTAACTCTTTCATCGAAATATTGCATTCGCCACAATTTTATTTTGAAATATGAAATGATATGATTCATTTTTTAATACCAAATATAATGTATATTAATATCATAAAATAGCTTAATTAATCCTCAGATGAGTTTCTTGAATATGCATGGACTTTCCAGTACATGTTCTTCTACGCCGTATGAAAATAAACAAAGGAAAACAAAAAGATAATACCGCGTACATAATTTTTAAATTATCACGTCCAGAATTACTTGCTCTGAGCGATTATTTAAAATAATACTATATGTTGTATGTTTCCTGAAAAGTAATATTTCATATCCAAGAAATATACTTTCCATTTCTGCAAGTTGTAATTAAAAATAATAAACATATTCATAGCTTTCTTGCATATTTTTCATTTATCGATAAACATAATTAATTGCCGTATAATTTTATATAAATAGCTCTACTCATATGTGCATTAAAATAGTCACATTTTCAACATATTACATACTTGTTTTATTTGTCACTACGCTGCAGGTATCTTGTAATAGTAATTCGATTTTTTTTTTTAATTTGAAATTTCTATTATGTTAAACAGTTGAATGAGTTAAAGGTTTTTTTAAATTTCTGAATAGCAAATTGGATCTTCTGCGCTTTCAGGTTTACAATATTAATAAATAACTTTGAGTTCAATTTGGTATTGCAGAATATTGCAACCAATTAAAAAAAGTAGTAGGCATTTTGCTTCTTGTTAACATTAATTACTTCTGAAAACATGAAATAAGCCGCAATGGACCGAATTAGTTATATATTAGTGTCCGTATTGAATAACAATGGTTTTCTTTTAATTTTTAGACGCCTGTGATACTGTGAGTAGGTAGCATAGAGAATATAAAGCGTTGTAAGGAGAAGACAATAATGAGAAACTATAAAAACGAATTGCAGCTATTGATTTTATGACCCTGTGTTAATGTGGGAAGACTTTGTTATTACAGCATTCAAACAAACACTACTTCGTAAAAACCAATGAAACGACAACTGATTAAGAAGATTACTTATAGAAATTATATAGTGTTATTCTTTGTGTTCAACTCAGTTATTTTAAAAATTTTCATATATAAAATTTATTGAAAAATGTTATTTTGAATAGTTAGCATAGTATTCTTAAATTACTAAAAAGGTGGCAAATCAGCTGAAGTCAACAATGTTACGATTGAGGCGCTTAAGTTAGTTGGTGACAATGGAGTGAGAATGCTCCACTCAATACGCTAAAAAAAAAATACGGGTGTCAGGAATCCGGCCGAATGAGTGGAAAACGTACCACTTCATAAGAAAGGATCGACAGATGCTTGAGATAGCTATAGATTGCTGGCATGAATGTCACACGCTAGTAAAATGATGGTGTATGTTCTCCAATCCAGACTTCAGCATTATCTATCCTTCTAGATACCTCCCGAGTAAGCAGATTTTGCTAAGTGACGTGGTACAAGAGAACAAATGCTGAACTTACGAGGAGGCACGAAAATACTACGTGCCTATATACTTCTATTTCGTGGTCTATAGTAAAGCATTTGACAATGTGAAATGGAACAATCCTGTAATATAGGAAACAGGCATTTGATCTTAATTATTCATCAACTGTGTTAAGAAAACTCTGCTTTGGTGAAAGTTAACAACACAAACTTCCGCAAATGCATATTTGACAAAGGCGTTGTCACCAATACAGCTATAGTGAACACGTGATGTAATGAGTGCTAGAGAACTCGCAGGATGAAGCAGTTATGGGTGGAATCAATGTTTCTACCTTGAGGTTTGCAGGTGATACCACCGTGGTTGCAGCGAGCGAGGATAAACTGCACTTACTGGACAACCTCCAAACAATAAGATCTGAGGATGGTTTGAGTGTAAATTACCACAAGATTGACCGAGCAAATGAAAACCGCCCAAACACTTTAAGGATAAGTGATTGTGAGGTAGTAAACAAAATGGCTTACATTGGAGCCCTTATAAACGATACCGGAAACTGCGAATATGAGAACCAGTGAAGAATGCAGATCGGCAACTTGCGAAATGAGCAAAATTTGGCATCAGAAGATTGCTGCGAGGGGACCAAAAACAAGAATTTTTTCTATTTTTCTTTACACCACCGAGACATTAGGACTATTAGGAAGGCAGGTAGACGGCGTTTTGATGATTTAGAAATGTGCATCTGGAGATGCCTGCTGCGAGTTCTCTGGACAGCTTATCACACAAACAGCTCAATACACCAAGAAATGTCCCTTAAGACGACACTCCAGCATCATATCTTCTCAAGTCCTTTCATTTTTTGGTTATATCAAGCGGAGAGAGGACAATATAAAATTATTGATTATCCAAGGGAAAACCAGACGGCAAGAGGTGGAGAGGATGGCCACCAAAGAGCTAATGGAAAGGAGCTTTGGTGAGGTCGTGCATCTAACAAGGAGCAGATATCGTAAGGCTGTCGGTCGTACCTTACCGCTAAGGAAAGGACAACTACAACTACAACAAAACGTCTGTGAAGATATTGTGAATAACAATAAGTATCTAAGATTTTAGTGGCATTACCTAGGAAGTGAGTTAGTGTCGCCGTGAATAGACGTGTTTTTAAGATGCTATCTTAAAAGAGGTAAAAAAAGCGGTAAAACCAGTTAAAATTGAAAAAATTTCACCCAGCGGTAGATTAAGAAATTCTGAGTGAAATAAAGCGCCCCAACAGAAAAACAAAGAACATATGGAATTAATAATTACAAGGCTTTCTAATAATATTAAATCAAATAAAGCAAACAAGCTCAAGTGAAGTACAGTGTCTCTACATACACCCTAGACGACCCAACAAGATACTTTTTAAGTGGTTCATGGGAAATAAATAATAGCATAGTCAGTGTCAAAATAAGGCACATTTGTTTACAAACCAATATAGGTGTGTTGTGACCTAAAGTAATTGTATACAGTGGAAAGATTTTAAATGGACAAAACCAACTCAACCCAAGAAAGAAAACGGAAGGAAAGGAAAAGAAACAAAATAAAACATCAATCACAAGACAGAAAGACAGATAAGCCATAAATTTATTTATTTTATTTTATCTGATATAATTGATATTATTGTATTCTATATTTCTATTTGAACTTTACCATCTTAATTTTTATCAGCTCGATTTATTCATTCAAAACATAATATTGTATTCTTAATTTGGAAGGCGGAAATTGAGACCGATTGTCTCAAAGAAACGACATACAGGGTGAGCAAACTATCCCTTCGGACCTCTTTTTCTCGTAACGCGCAACAAAACATTGTTACCGCGAGATAGGGCCCTTCCCAGCAACTCCACTGTAAATGGATATTTATCTGTGGAAAAGTTAATAAATAAAAACAAAACAAAATAAAAGTTGCTAGATTCAGAAACAGAAGTAGCAGAAAACTTAGAAGAAGAAAAATAAGGAGATGACGATAGATGGAAACTGAAAAGAAGCATCTCGCAAACACCTGCACACCCCAACCGATGATGACAGATGGAAACTTAATAGAAGCATGGAAATTTAAAAGAAGATTTTCATAAACACCTACACTTCCCGTATTATATTCCCACCCCATGCGTCATGCGACTCTCGCTGCTGACAAGCATGTCCAATGTCCAACCCGGCATATACAGCCGGTCCGGCGGTATATAAAACATCCGAGATTTGGTTCCGGCACGCGGTTTGGCCGTCCGTTGGGCGTGTTCGACGGACGACCAAGCTGCATGTTGGAACGAACCTCCATGGACGCCCGGAATTGGCAGCAATGCCCACCTTACGCTGGCAAATCAATCAATCAATCAAGATTTCAGTGGCATTACCTTTGCCAGCGGGGAAACTTTAATGCTATCATCATTTCATAGAGAGATGAAATGAAATTAAACGTTTTTCATCTGATTGTAAGTTATCTCTCGTCTTATATCGTTTTTCTAATTCAATTTTACAAGGAATTCTATAATCGTTACCACCATCTACATGTGATTTCTATGCAGTTCTATGTTCAAATCGCAGGCAATGCAATACACTTATTAAGTATTATTTAATGGGCCGAAGCGTATTACTGGCCATCGCAGTTGTTCACATTTATGATTTGGGTTCGATCCCCACTTTCAACACTGGCAATTTCAGTGTATAATGGACGTTTGATCTGCGTTTTTCAAATGTGTATGTGATTTCTATGCAGTTTGTTCAAATCACAGCCAATTCCGGATTTTGCAATACATGTATTAAGTATTAATTAACTTATGGGCCAAAGCATATTAGTGGCTATCGCGGTTGTTCACATTTATGATTTTTGTTCGATTCCCACTTTCAACACCGGCAATTTTAGTGTATAATGGACGTTTGATCTGCATCTTTCAAACATGTAAGCTCTTCCAAAAAGGTTAAGACTATAGATTTGGGGGTTGGGTAATATGTGTGTGGTGGTGTATTTGAGAAAAATTGGGTAATTTGAAACAATAACTTTATCATTGCTTATCTTAAAAGCTGGTACTTTTTGTTTCAATATAGTTATGAATACTGATACATATATTCCGTTGTATATGTGAATAGAGTCTCATTAAAATTATCCAATGCTGTGGAACAAGAATATCAGTTAGATTAATTACATTTTATCTAGGAATTGATTTAAATGAATCTACGTACTTTACATCTATATATGCATGTTTCATTTACGGTTGTCATTTATTTATTGGAAAATCTGGCGAATTACCATATCTTATAACTGTGCAAGTAAACAAATAGCCGCTAATTAAGATAATTTTGTAATAACTTGATAACTTAGTAGTTGTTTTTTTATTTACATACACTTACACATCTAATTTAATTTTAATTATTAGTGCACAGGTAACATAAACAGCATCACAAATATCATAAACATTATAATGTGTATTTCAGTGAAGTTTTCAAAGATGTATTTAATTGTACATCTTAATCAACGTTGTATTTAATATTTTGTACCGGGATATGATTTACTGTAAAAAAATATTAATAATAATTGTAATAAATTTACTTGAATTGTAATTTATTTTAGATGACCACTTTATGGCGTGCACTTTAATTGGAATATATGGCTTATTTGTAGCAAATATCTTGAATTACATGATTTCAATTAGTTGATGAATTGTTAATGAGTTCTGTAAGGTGGTTTTACTGCATATGCTTGCAACATTTTTAGTACTAATATTGTGAATAAACAAACAAATTTCAAAATGACATTAATGCTGTTCTATAACTTAGTGTTATTTATCTTTTATTCTATGTAAACAGTGACCGCAAGAATAGCCGAAATTTCGCCTGTTTTACACCTTGGGACCTGAAATGCTGGGAAAGGTAGTTTATGGTATCGTATTAATGTTAGAGAGTTTTCAAGCTGATGATTGCTTGCTCTTGGCTATGTTATGTTTACACAAACCTCAAAAAGGAAAATAAGAAACCCTTACGAAAATATATCAAACATGGAACTACTTAGAGATCCTTACGTTATCGTAAATAGAGCCATAATCAACAGTCTTGAAATGCGTTATTTAGAAGACTAAAAGTAGTATATTCGTGAGTATTTAACTTTTTATATTTTGATCACTGTGGGTAGTGTTCCAAAATTGTCTCCTTTGCGTTTACCAACCTTTCACATTAAAAAAAAGTCGGTTAAGGTATTTGCACAGAACTTCCCTCCTTATTTATACAGGGCGGTCACAAAAAAATTATTAGTTAAGAAACGGCATATGAGAATAATAATCGGAAAGCAGTCACCGGTATTATTAGAAAAAAACCTGACATCCGACAGCAAAAATTAATATTAAATAAAAGGTGCCAAACATGGAAGGCTTGCATAACTACTTTTACAAATTTCCACCACAGTTAAATTATTTATTATAACCACCCTGTATATTTTTCAATAAAACTGCAGTAGGTCTTCATTGCCTATTGTGTTAACTATATGCCAAATATTATTGACTAACGTCTAGACCCCAAGCGGTCACAAGTAATCCCGCATGCACATTAGTGCCTTGAGTTGGGAAATATAGTAATTTTTTAGTAACCGGTGAAACCGGTTTTGTGTTATTTGGTGGCAAGAAAAGCGGGGGGAGATTCCCGCACGCCCTGCCTTTATGTGCGACGCTGATACTGCCTGCGCGGCACTAACAATTATTAACAATTAGACAGCAAAATAAAAATCAACTTAACCTAACCTAAAGGAGTCACATGAAAGAATGGAATTATTATAGGAAAAAGAAGGAAAACATTAATTGTGTCGTCAAATCAAACCTGAAAAATACCCAGAATTGCAAAGCGGCAGCTGAAACTAATTACTACAAATCAAACCAATATACAGGGTGTTTTTCTACCACAATACAGGGCACTTTCTTGCACTTCCACCGTAAATGGATATTTACCTGTGGAAACGTTAAGAAATAAAGGCTCCCTGCGGCGAGCAAATGTATGTATATTTTGTCAGACAAACGAAAATGTGGAGTACACTGCTAGATTCAGAAACAGAAAACCTAGAAGAAGAATAAATAAGATGATAGATGGAAACTTAAAAGAAGTCTTGCAAACGCCTATACTTCCCATCCTACTATATTCCTACTCCATGCGTGATGTGGCTCTCGCTGCTGACAACAAGCATGTCCCATGTCCAACCCAGCGTTTGCGAATAAGGATTTTGAATTTTGCTTTGTTTTCACCAAGTCGAAACGTACGATTTGGCAACTCATTACTCTTATGGCAACGCTCTGTCAAATTTTAAGTCAGCGGTAAATAATACAAAAAAATTGTTCACTAGCCCTTACACTATTCTGTTGCCCAGGGAAAATCTGATAGAAAGACGCGAAGGGGAAGACCACCGAAACGTTGGGCGGATGTCACTAAAGAGCTGATGGGAAAGTTCTTTGATGAGGCCGTGCGCATAACAAGCAGCCAGGGAGGCCAGCTGGAACATTACATGTATCACAAAACAAGAAGTTGTGAATAAGAAGAAGAAAGGAAATGATTACACTTTTGCTTAGAGAGCCATCAACTTTTCAAGTACCTTGTACAAATGTTTATAACTAAATAATCAGTAATTGCTAGCGGTTGACGCAACTTCACGTTGAGGTATTAACAACTGTTATTATTTACTAGCAAACAAACCTACTACATCCTAACCTGTTTGAAATCACATGGTGTTAACGTAACCAAATAAGCGGCTTGACATATTTTTTTTATTCATTCATATTTGCTCCGGTAGTAGCGAAAGTAATTCATACGGGAACCCACTCGTTTATGTACATTATAATTTAACGCATACAGTTAGATGGTGGGTTGAATATTCAATCACATACCTGATTCAGTCTCATAAAACTTCAACACGTTGGCGTCTTTAACGTGTTGCACATTTCTTGCATAATCTTTTAGTTTTTTATTAGCTGGTATGTATTTGGGACAGTCGGTTCTTACGTACCAGTCGGATAAATTACAAACCGTACTTTCGGGTCCAGTTTTAAGTTTTAATTGGATCAAATTAAAAGTTGCACTTTTTAGGCTCAATTACCTAAGTAATGTCCACCCATAAAACGTTTTGTTTCACTTAGTGAGAGGAACAAGGTTTTTATTAATATATTATATACTTTGTATATTAGTGAATTTGGGGATAAAATTTTTAAGAGGACGAATCTTTTTAAACTGCTGATGATTCGACAATTTTTATTACATTCATCAGACCAGTACAAAATGTTTTCTTAAACAAAACTAAAACCGTTAGTTTAACCAAAACCTGTACGTTCTCCAGTAAAAGTATATTTCAACTTCTCTTCCTTGGTAATAGTGTCAACTACCTACCAAATATTATGTTTCTCCGTCAAGCAGTTTTGCATAGCAGCGCTCACAGACAAACAGGCAGATAACAAACAGACAGAACATACGACCGACGACAGACGAACGGACGGGCGGTAAGATAGACAGACAGATGAAATCGAACAACCTTAATTTTCGTCACCTCCGCAGTCTGAAACGTGAATATCTATCTGATTATATTTCGGAAAGTAACTTTTTACAATACTTATTTCCTTTCGGTACGCGAGAGAAGTAAAAATTAATTTATTGGACAATTTATCATAAACCAACAGTTTTTCTCACTTATAGAGGAAATTGATTAATTATTTTAATTTTGAAAGAATATATATTCTTTTCAAAATTAAATAGTTATGGGGTGAGTGCTACTCCATTAAATCTTATTAAATCTTCCTTATTAAACAGAAAACAGTTAATTAAAATAAATTACCACAGTCAACAACATAGATCAACTTGGGAAAGATTACCCCCGATATCCGTACCCCAAGAATCAATACTGGGACCTCTACCATTCCTAATATATGTCAATGATTTTCCCTTACTTATACATCATTCTAAAAATTATATTGTATGCTGATGCCACCACAGCAGTCGTGGAATTAAGAATAAAGCCATTTTACAGACAAAAACAGAACAAAGTCAACAATTTAGTGAAATGGTTAAATAAAAATGGCGTTAAGTTAAATCCTTAAAAAACCGAAATGTTACTCTATTCCACGCAAAACGATGTTTTTAAAATAAATATAGTAAACTTTGAAATAACATCAAAAAAATAGTACAAAACTAATACACGATTCAAATGTATTGACTCCTCACTTTAACTGCGAATATCTCAGAAACGCAGGAGCAGAAAAAATTGAAAAAATTAAGTGTTCATTATGAGTCTATTCTAAATCAATCAATGAAATTTGAATAATGTACATTGAACACTTCTGAAGTTCTGCTAAATTATATTGAAAAATGTCCTACTTTTTAAGTAAATTTTGACCATACCAGTGTTAAATTTATTATATCTTGATAAATATGCCTACTATCTAAATAATATTTTAGACACCGATAAAGCACGACATTTTTTGTACGAGAAAATTTGTTCACAATTTTTTATTCTAAAATTTTGCAGTTATTCTCAAAAACGTGACGTCATGTTTATTCGGTTATTTATCAATGTATTTAAAAAATGTTTGTTAAAATAGTTAGTTATGTAAGATGTAAGCATTTTCAGAAAAAATAATTGGTATATATCAAACATTAATTTAATTATCAAACGTAATAGATAATATTAGTGCAAACTTGGAATGATGTTATCCTTTACGCTTGATAACTAAATTAATATTTGATATGTACTAATTCTTTTTTCTGAAAATTTTATATAATTAACTATTGTAACAATTTTTTTTTAATATAGTGATTAATAACCGAATAAACATGACGTCATATTTTTGAGAATAACTGCAAAATTTTAGAATAAAAGATTCTGAAAAAATGTTCCCCCAACAAAAAATGCCGTGCTTTATCGATGTCTAAAATATTATTTACATAATATGCATATTTTCCAAGATATAATGGATTAAAAACTGGTATGGTCAAAATTTCCTTAAAAACTAGGACATTTTTCAATATAACTTAGCAGAACTTCAAGTGTCCAATGTACATTATTTAAATTTTGCGATTGATTTAGAATAGACTTATAATAAATACATACCTACATTTTTTTAAATTTTTTCTGCTCCTCCGTTTCTGAGATATTCGCGGTTAAAGTGAGGTTTCAATACATTTGAATCGTATATTAGGTATTTATATAGACAACAATTTTATTTGGCAAGAACAAATTGAAAATATATGTAAACACTTTGGAAAATTCGTTATCTTTGCGTACAATGATAAAATATTGCAGTACAGAGCAGATGATAAACATTTACCACCGATCATTTAATTCCACTATGTCTTATGGTGTTGAATTCTGGGGAAACAGTAGCAGAGCAATTGAAGTGATTAGGATTCAAAAAAGGTCATTTAGATTTATTATTAAATCTAGTACCAGACAGTCACGTAGATACTTACTTAATTTACTAAAAATAATGTTCGTTCGAAATAATATACATATACAATATCAATGTAATTTACAAAATCATATTTACAAAACAAGACATAGCACAATTGCAACCTAATAAACATAAAACAACAAGACTTGAAAAAGGCTTTATTATTCTGGAATAAACATTTATAATAAACTCTCCGACCATATAAGAAAATCAAATACATTTTACAAAAAATATTCATTAAAAAAATATCATCAAACTCAGGCATTATATTCAGTAGATGACTACATAAATAATAAGTAATAAATAATTTCTTTCTATAGATGATTCCTTGTACGGCTGAAATAATTTGTTATATTTATATCGTTTGAAATGTGTCCGTTTTATACACTTATTCACTTATACATTTTGATTTTGTGCATATTTCTCAGGAATTTTAATTATTCACACTTACTGTTAAATAAATAAATAATAACTTATAATCTTCTTCAACACAGCTAATTTCTATAAGCACTTCGTAATGCTAGATAATATATTTATTTTACATCAGTTAGTACGTAATAATATTTTTTACAGCTACTTGGTATCTATATATATATATATTAGAACTGTTTTTAATTGGAATTTTAGAATATTTTTATCCTTGTAACTTTGCAATAATGCGGTAATATAAGTGATGATGCCCATGCTGTTGTCAGAGTCTAGTTGGAAAATAAAGATTATTCTATTCTATTCTATTGTCAGTAATGCTCGCTATAATGTGATAATCTTCAAGTTGCGATATTTGGAGTTCAGTTTTGAAAATAGTACAATGAAGGTTATTAGATTAATTAATAAGATAACAACCTTATCGAAGTCTACGAATTAAATAAGATTGCTCCGAAAATTTACCCTTGAGGTATACTCCTACTTAGATGTTGAAGTTTATTTTTGATTCTATCTGCAAAGCAAAAGTTGCACATTAAATGATCTTGTAATATTTTGCTGTCAATAATTCGTTGTTTAAAATCACAAATGATATTAGGAGTTTTCTCTTGATCTAGATTCGATTCGTTAAACATATTTTCTACTCGTACAAGCCTACTACAACAATTAACAATGATTAAACAGTAAATGATAATACAGGCTAGATCATCATGAACAAATAAAATCGATTTTTTTTCTTCTCTAAAAAGAAAATGTTAACTTGTTACGATAATGAGCTTATAAGATGTTATATTATAAAAACATCTAATTTCAGATGAAAATGTTCGGGTCGTTAACAAAACAAGATAATAATTATAAGCAATTATTTCTTTCATCGCAAAATTGCGCGTTCAGATGTAACGCCTGAAGCGTGTTATAAATGACTACTCGCTAAATATGCAAAAAACTCACCAAAGTAGAGCAGATCGACTCAAGTAAAGTTCAACTAATAACATAAAGCATGACCTGGCTCGTGGGCCTCACGATGATTGAAAGCAATTTGTTTGATTTTCACCGGAAATTACACACAAATATACCATTTAATTGTGACTAAAAAGGAAATACATGAATTAATGAGAAGATCAACGAACACCTATTTGGCAATATCTTTTCTACCTGCAGGGGGTTGTAACCATTAATCCTAAATACTGAGGATGAAGTAGTTTCCATACCAAGACTTTTTTCATCACTAATATGACTAATAAAACATTTAGTCTCATTGCCTGTATTATTAGTGGAGTTTATAGAGGCTTTCACTTCGGAAAAATCCCGGGAAGCGGTAACTTTTGAAAATACATCCCTAAACATGTCAGAACAACAAAATATCAGTCTTTGCCAAATAAGTTTTTCTTAGGAAAAACTAATTGCGTCATTCAAAATTATGAGAAATTTCACATCAGAAATATATATGAAGTTTTTTTGTACGATCAAAAATGTAGGCTTGAGATTGTTTTTTTTTAACGCACGAAAATGGAACGGGACGACAAGGTGCGCGAAGCGCACGCGGCCCCGGGCGCGTTGCGCTAAATTTGCTGTAACTCTTGAACTAATTAATGAAATTGAGCTCAACAAAATTTAAATAAAAGAAGAAACATGTGACTATTGGATTATTTTATTTTCAAATGACAAATGAATGTATGTAGGAATAGTACATGTATGAAGTCGGAACATAAAGATATTTCTGATCAAATCGGTAAAAGCTATACTATTTCTACAATATTTAACACAAAAACCTGGAACTTTCACATATTACTCTTGAAAAAATGATAAGTACAATTATTGAGAAAATTTTAAAAATTACACTTCCAAAATTTCAAACTTTTGAGAAAGTGAAAACATTTAATATGCATAACCAACTTTAACCATCACTCTGGTTTAAATCACGTTATTAGATTTCTGTAGGTGCGATTTTCAAGATGTTTCAAGGGGATTAACTTAAAAATTAAATTAGCCCTCTTTATTTATAAAAATGGAAAAAGAAATTTTTGCTCCAAAATTCGTGAAATTGGGGGTAAAATAAACGATAATAACTTTTATAAAAAATGTAGTTAGCATTCCTATCCAGCATATATCTATAGTAGTACCTCAAAATAAGTTAATCTGATGTAAAAAGAAAATTTTGGAATATATATTAACCTATACTTTTCACGAAATCTTAAAAAAATCGACTCAATGATGAGTTTCTAAAATTTTTATCCTGTACAAAATATCGAAAACATATTCAAAATGTTCATGTGCTACACAAGGTCATGAGTCAAATTATACAAGAGTCTTGACCCCAAGCCGCAACAAATAATCCCGAATGTAATTGAAATATTTTGTGGAATGTCTGCGATGCTAATACTGCCTGTGGCGCTGATAATTATTAACAATTATATAGCAAAATAAAAATCAACCTAACTAACCTTAACCAAAGAAAGCACATGAAAGAATGAAATCACTATAGGAAAAAGAAGGAAAATATTATTTCCGTCGTCAAGTCAAACCTGAATTTGTGAAAAAATACATTAATACTACAAAATATAAAAAAAAAAGTTCGGTGTGTTCAAAAATTGAACCCGGGACTCTGAGCGAGAACATTTCCCATATGCCAACCATGCAGCTGACAATCAGCGCTATAGCATGGAATAAATAGGTTGACAAGGCGGTACAATAACAAACCAGCACTAATGCGCATGCGGGATTATTTGTTTCCGCTTGGGGCGTAGACGTTAGTTCAAATTATAATGCCTGACTAACAAAAATCTTTTATTTTGCGTAAACCATTTTTACTTTGTATATCGAGATATATTATTTTTTTGAGACCTCAGCAATACAATATTGAATATGTTAATCCGAGCGCAATTCGTCATTTTAATGAAGTTCTTATCGAAAAGTAGGCCATATTGGATCAGCCATTTTAAATAACCTATTATTGACATCATACTCTGTTTCAACGACCTCGTAAACCCCTAATATGTCAATTTGAATTAAAATTTCTCAAGTTATAATAATTTTGTTTTAAAAAAACGTTTTCTTTGTTTAAATAATGAATAAACCATTTCCTCACAAGTTATAAACATATATTATAACTTTTTATTTTGAGCTATGTAAAATAGATTTTAAAAAAAATCGAAGCTTTCCGTAACAATTCCGAAATAATGCATATTTTCAGCCTCTATTGAGTTCACTAAATTTTAAACAATAATATGATTATATTAAGAATCAGAACATAAGATGAAATCATACATATTTGAAAAAATACTGAACTAGACTGGACCGGAACCAGAATTCATTGTTGTACTTTCCAAATATTCTTCCTCTAAAATATGCCTATGGCGAAATAGTGTCATACCTATCTAGAAATTTAAGATTTTTTACACTTTCTTACTACTCGTGTACTCTTGAATATTCGAAGTCTCTTCCCCAAAAAACAGGATTTTTACTTTAAAGGTTTGATTCATTTTTGCCAAGATTATTTAGCGAGTCAACGTCAAAAACACTTTGCCTCATATGGAGAAATTGTGCTTTATCCATATTTGCTATGAAGAGTAGGGTTGCTATTTAGAAAAAGGTTGTCACAGTAATGCTTAAAAAGAAATTGCACATTTTCTTTATAGAATATTTAGTTACGTGCAAGGGTATAAAAATGAAATAAAATTAGATTTTCACGAGTTTATGATAAGAAAGTATAACTACTTACTATGTACTTAAAAAAGGTGCAGTTAAAACAACAGAGTTTTGATAAATTGTGTGCATGCAGAAAGTCAGAGTCCGTATATCAAAATTGCCCCCCCTGCCCAAGAGAGGGCCTACTTCAGTTTTCATTTTTCTTACAAATATAGAATCACTTTAAAATTTTGAAAAAATTCATGCGTGTAGTAATCGCAAAGACCTATAGTCTCAATTTTTTGGAGCTCTATTGGGCCGCACTAAGGCCCTTAGAAATATTTTTAAATTTTGTAAAGTCGAATATTTTTGTTATGATAAAGAGGTACGGAAAATTTTATTTCGTCACACTATTTGTGACCAAATAACGCAATTTTTAAGGTAGTATAAAAATTTGCAAACCCCGTTCGTCAGGACAGAAATTCAATGTTTTCGTTTTTTTTTTAAACGAAAACTCACATTAATTAGACAGGAGGAATAGCATTTAAGCTTGGGTAATGAATCAACCCCTGGGGCAAAGGACACTCCCCTGGAATCAACATTCACCCCGTTAGGTTGATCCCCTGGGGCCCAAAGACCACGTTTCTTAGTAAAGAGTTTCCCTCTTGGGATGAAAAGTCATTCGGCATGAGTGAATAGTCTCCTAAAGAGCAAGAAGGCACGCAGTGGGCAAATACTCCCCCCCCCCGCGCGAGGTCCCGGAGGTACGTATTCATTATGATATCCAAGAAATTAAAAATAAAAAACAATTTTTCTGACAATTAACGTTTTGTTATAAAAAATAGTTAAAAATTAAAATATTTCAACACTAAAAATAATACATATCTAAATATTCAAAGATATTGTTTACGCATACATTAGCTGTATAATATTGTACTATCAGCCTTCTTGCTACACACGCTATATGAATATTTACCCCGGGGGTTACTATTTACCAATTCTCGAGGACTTTTTACCTCGGGGTGGGGGGGCGTCTTTGGGTGACCTTTGACTTCAGGGATGCCTTTTGACCTCTGCTTACCATTTTGCTCTCTGGGAGACTATTCAACTATGCCAGGTGACTTTTGACCTCAACAGGATAACATTTCACAAAAAAGATGGTCTTTGGGCTACAGGGCGTATCTTTTTACCCCAAGGGGTTACTTTTGGTTCCAGGGGAGTTTCCTTTGCCACATTATCCAAGTTTTCAAAGCCACTCCTTCTATCTAAACGCAATAAGATTTTACGACCTTATTTAATAAACAAAAAGAGAAAGATCACAGGACATAGATGCTGTTATTGGAGTTCCCCAAGGCAGCATAGTGGGCCTGCTCTTATTTCTGTTATGTATTAATGTTAGTAGAAACTTAACTTCCACTTTCTCTCTGCTTTTATTGATGATATGCCTCTTTATCATGCAATCAAGATGTAAATATAATTTCTGAATTTCTGCAGGAAAACTTGATTTCTTTTTTACTCGAAATAAAATCACCCTCCGAGATTATTTCGGATTTTCTCGTTTCAGATCATGCCGATTATGAAAATATAGGTTTTTCAATTCCGTCAATCTCTGTATGTCTGTCTGTTGGTGCATTAATTAAAAAACTACTTGACGGAGAACAGTCAAATTTGGTAGGTAGCTGACGCTATTGTGTGAATTTTCGTTGAAAATTGAATTTTGGGCCTGACGCAGGGGTTTGGAAATTTTTAAACTACTTTAAAAATTGCTTTATTTGGTCGCAAATAATGTGACGAACCTCTTTATCATAATAAAAATATTCGACATTAAAAAGTTTAAAAATATTTTTAAAGGCCTTAGTAGGGTCCAATAGAGCCTCTGGGATTATTACACGCATGAATTTTTTCAGAATTTTAAATTGCATTTTTGTAAGAAAAATAAAAACTGAAGTGGGCCCTCTCTTGGTCAGGGGGGGGGGGCAATTTTGATATATGGACCTTTATTTTATAGGCCCAAGAAACGATTCTATCAGGTTTATTGCAAAATCCGTGTCAAGGGGCATTTCACCTATCTTATCCCGAGGTACCCCTTATTATAGAAGCAGATAACCGCTGATATCTATGTCATTCATAAGGTAAAAATGACTTTTTTTAAATTAATTTAGACGTTATGTTTACCACATCACACACAATTATAACCTCGTTAAATAGTAAATTTTTATTCGGACAATAGTAGCAGAGATTATTTGACAAACAAGCTCTTAGAATAAAATATAATATAAACCTGCGTATTGTTCAGTCACTTTATGGTTGCCACAGATATAAGGTTTAAAAGGCATACAATGGAAAATATGACTTATTGTTGCAAGACAAATGTTAAGGCAATTACGTGCCTAGATAGTTTTCAAATATTGAAATGTAGACGCTGGTTAGTATTCACTAAGATAAAAGTTAATGAATGGTTAAATATATGGGCACAATAACAATTAAGGTAAACTGATACTGCGGCTAACGGGTGTATGTACCACTAAGATACATAACAATTTTTACGTTATAGACAAGAGGCAATCTACTTCTGGTTGGTGACAAATGGTTTACTTGTGCAAACAAGTATGCTATGAGAAATGGGTTAAAATTTAATTTATTCCAATGTGTCGACTCTGTTGGTTCGTGCTTAATTGTCGTATATGGTATATAGATTATTTATTTCACAGTTATACGGAAAAAGGAGGGGTATGTCTAAGAATAGTTAAAGCATTGTTATTTACTTAAAAGGATAATAGACAAACGTACGAGGAGAAATCAATATCTATTCGCATTTACTGAAGAAATAAGAAATTATTTCTATTTTATAAAATTATTTAATCCAGTCATATTAGACTACAAAATGGCCAATTTGAATATGAAAACCAGCTGAATTTTTGTATAGAGTATGTTTTTGATAGTTCAAGCAAAATTTCAAGTCTTTGGTGATATAATAATAATAATAATAATAATGACTTTATTGAAATCATCATAATCAATTTCTACAACTAATATTGTAGATTTGTTCTTCCACTTCTTGGATGTTGCTGAAGATTCAACTTTAACAATAGATCAGAGGGTAAAATTATTATATAAATATCTCGGAAATTATTGATTGATTGATTGATTAGCCAACTACAGTAGGCATTGCTACCGCTTCTGAACTCCCCGGCAGATCGTCCGTACGCCGAATTGAATTTGACACATGCTATTGCCACCAGCGTGAGCCATATCACGCATGACATAGGAACATAGAATGGGAAATGTAGATGCTTGCGAGATGCTTCGTTTAAGTTTCTGTCTATGATCAGCTCATTGACTATCTTCTTCTGAGTCTTCTATTTCTTCTGTCTCTAAATCTGGCAGTGTGTATGATCCTTTCCTAGTTTATTCATATCCTTTCGATTGTTGTTATCCATGTAGCATGGCCTCCCTATTTTCAGTTTCTTGCTGTTCAGTCTTAGCGCTTTCTTTAATTGGTGTGTTGTGTTTTCCTGTGTTTGTGAGTAGTTGGACGATGTTACTTTCATTCTTCTCAGACTTCTTCTATTCGATTTTGTCACTGCCGTATTTTTGATTCTGTACGTCATCGGCGACAGTATGATGGTTGTGTATATCTTCTTGATCAGACTCCATGGTGGTTTATTTTCCTCGATCAGAGGTAGTATAGCTCTTGTACCTCGATAGGACGTTTCGATTGTTTCCTTCACTGTTTATCTCCATTTCTTCCCGCTGGTTGGACCCGCGTCAGTGGGGTCGCACATCATTATTAAGCTTCCATTGACGTCCATTTTTTTTTCTAAAGGCGTCCAGCTGTAGTTTCAGGTTTCCTTGAAATTTGACGATGTCTTGCTCTTCCTCGGTGATAATGAGGAGATCATCGGCGTATGCCAGCACGACGGGAGGTCTCATAGTTTCAAGTTTCATCGTTTTCATAAACGCCAAAACATTTTAAATATAAAATCAGAGATAACCCTATTAATGCTTTAAGACCTAATTTTGAAGTAACCTAGAATGCAATGTAAGATTAAAAAACTTTTATTCTCTTTTTAATACAACACATTTTTATTAAACCTGTAGACAAATTAACTCACTATGTAAAGTACCTACAGTACTCATTTATTAATTAATATCATACAATGCATACAAAGCGTAAGATGGTATACGAAGAAAGATTAATGTGACCCTCAGGTACAAGCTACTACCCACACTAAAAGGTTTAAATACACACTGGTTATTGCAAAGTGACATCTATTTATTAATTTGCATAGTCAACATGAAAGAGTAGCTAGCTGCAAGTTGTTTCAACTAATATGAAAATAAATAGTTTCTGTTTCATTTACTAATACTAGGCATAGGATTTTATAACGGCTTTATCATTTTAAACTGTGTTTACATGCTACTATAATGGAACTGAAGGTAAACAAACAATAATTTCCCTTCTTAGAGTTACCTTTCACCACTTCAATAAGACAAGTAATGTAAATTCAAAATAGAAATCAAAATATTATGCCAGTTTTGAGAATAGTAAATTTGTCATATGGTTTATACAATATAACAGTTATCTGATGTCCTTAACGTCGTGTTTGTTGTTGGATTTCCATAATGATAATTAATATACGCTCTAAACTTGATTTTATCTATTTTAGGTTTCATAGAACTTGGAGGCACAGGTACTTTTGAGTCTGTCCCAAGGAACAACTTAGTTTTTGTCTTGGTTGGCATTATGATATAAAAAGAACTATATAATATATTTCTTTTTAGTTTTAAAACATACAATATAGAAAAAATTTCAATAATTGTAAATATGGCAGGCTTTTTACATATTATGTGGATGATCTGTACGCCGCGCCGGTAATGCATGGAATACTGCGTTTTTGAACAATAAAAACATTGGATGTTAAGGTGAACTGTTGCCAGAAATAGACTCCCTAACTTAAGCATGTTTGTCCCTCATATTTATCCCAATATCAACAATTCTTGAATCTCGAGAAAACGTGTAGGTACTTATACAAATTTATATACAGATCAGATATAATTCTCTCTCAATTTCTTGAAGTCAATTAGAAAATAAAGAAAGAACACTCATCACAATTCTTGATATATTGGTATTAACTTTTTTTGAGCTATATACCTGGAGGTCCAATTACACTGTCAAAATGACGACATTGATCCCATTTTAATAACTAACAATTGAATATAACAGCAACATCCACATTTTGAATTCCTGATAAAAATAAGATATTCATGGCGATGTTTGATGCAAGGAAAATTACTATTTATAGACCAAACCAAACTGCAATGCAATTAATATTCTCACTTAGGAATTACCAAGCAGCATTAAAAAAAAATAAGTGGGAACATAAATCTTTTGCATGTTAAAAGAAAGAAAGTTTTTCACAATATAGTTGTGTACTTGTAAGAACATGAATAATT
This sequence comes from Stenurella melanura, assembly GCA_963583905.1. Taxonomy (NCBI): domain Eukaryota; kingdom Metazoa; phylum Arthropoda; class Insecta; order Coleoptera; family Cerambycidae; genus Stenurella; species Stenurella melanura. The sequence goes on along the minus strand of OY757309.1, from coordinate 233,134,732 downwards.
CAATAATCAATATTAATAAACATAGATATTAAGAAAGTTACATAGTCACTGTTTGCCTACATTAATCTAGTTCTTACATTTACATCTTAATTTGTTAAAGATATCTAGTTAAATGTTTGTTTTCACCTCAGTTCAATAGGTTGTTGTTTATAGAGTGTTTAAGTATATATCAGTTGTGATATCAGTTTGCCACTGTACTACCACCTTATCTGTACAAATTACAATTTCTGTTATTGTGAAATAGTAAACATTCAATTTTTTGACAAATAAGGTATGAACACATTTCTGTTATACGATTCCAAGATGGAGGCATTCTGCACTCTGCACACGCCTGTATAAATAATGAAATATATTTCCAAATTCAACAGATTTTAGCCCGGTAAATATATTAAAAATTCATATTTATTCTAATTAGTATTACGATTTGTTTCCAAATTCAACAGATTTTAGCCCCTGTAAATATATTAAAAATTCGTATTTATTCTAATTATTATTACGATTTGTATCTATGAGTATTTTTTGTAGTAAATCATTTATCCTAATTAGTATTACGATTTATATCTGAGTATTTTTGTAGTACCTAAACTTATATAAACAATATTACCGTTGAAAGCATTGCGGCAACAGTTTTAATATATACTAAGGTCATTAAATTAATATTGAAAATTAAGATTAATGAGCTAAGACACATTACAACTTAACGCTTACCTGATCTAATAGACTCCTTATCGTCATCTTCGTCACTATCAATATGGGGTATCGAGCCGACAAATTCGAACATCGGACTAGTTTGAATAGAAGTATCTTTCTTCGTTACCGGGCTATCAGGTAATCTACACGAACACTGGCACGCACAAGTCGACACGTCCTCCTCCTGTCTATCTAAAGGCAAATATTGTAAACACTGAGGGCACGGAAACGTCAGATCGTCTAGAGGAACACGTTTGATGGCATGCTCCACGGAAACCAAGAGGTTCTGCAATAGCTCCGGAAGCTCTGCGCCGTCGTAATCGTCATACGAGGTAATCTCCAGATCCGCGACGGATCTAAGACTTGAACACATTATGTCATCTAAAGAATGTAAAGGGTTACAAAATTCGGCGATGGTATGGCAGTGAACTTGTTGCTTTCGCCAAATTAAGGCCACCTCCAAACCGGGAGCGCTGCGACTTCTGACACAGAGGTAACAGTCTTTATTTCTGACGACGGAGGGGTCGAGCGAGCCAAGGTGAATAACTACACCAGATTGGCCAAGGCATAATGGCCACCCTGATGGCGAGGAACTGTCGGACGAATGTTCATTCTGGAAAGAAAAAATCTAATTAGGAATGGTGGTTAACTCACTTATAAACTATTAACAGGATAATGTGAACGAGTGGGTTTTATCAAGCTTTAGTAGGAATGTAATAAATGTATTTTATGGAACATGAAAAATTAAATCGTTGAATAAATTATTTCAGATTAAAGAACGGGATTCAATGTTGAATTTCCAAATGTTATTTATATACAGGGTGTCCCACTTAAAACTCCGGGGTCGCTTTTCGACAACATTTGCATTCTACATTCACTAGAATAGAAAAATGACTTCAGTTTTGTGTAAAAACGATATTTATACAAAATGGTGTATGGTGCTGCGACGCAACGAAATTTTTAGAACCCAGAAATCTTGAGAATGGGTACATGTGATGAGATTTTACATTCTAAGCAATTTCTATGATACGAACAATTTTCAAAAACGCACTAATTTTCGAGATATTTGAACAAAATAATTTGTTTCAATAACAAAATCGGCATAACTTTCAGAACAGAAATCAAATATCTCATTGAGTTATCAAGAAAATGTTCCCGGAAGTTCTAAGTGGTCACCCTATATATAAAGCATTAAAGTTTCTTCGTGTATTTCCAGAGACATGTGAAATGTATTTATTTATGTACTCAAAATACCTAGAGAATAGAATCCTAAATGATATTAAAACAATATAATGCCATATTGTATACAGAAAAGAAGATTGACAATGTATATTATAAAATAATACAGATATAAATTAATGACGAAGGCAAAAAAGTAAAAACATACTAAGCGTCTAAGCTAGATTATTACTAACAGATACAATTTAAAAATTTTGTAATGAATAAAAGTGGACACCAATATATGCTGGTAAATTATTAATAGCCGATCTGACTTTTGCAACAGGACAATGATTATTGTAATTTGAATAAAAATTATCAGCATAGAACAAATATTTATTTCTGGTTTTAAATCTAGGAACTCTAAAATTAAATAAGTGCAAAATTTCTGAGGAATCTCTTTTATTATTGATAATATTAAAACCACATTTTTGTATCATCTTAAGAAAAGTAATACCAGAAAACTGAAGTCTTCTTCATTGATAAAGCCAATTTATCAATATGCATCTTAAATAAAACGAAATTTATCATTTTCTTTTGCACACTTTCGAGTTTGTCAATGTCAGATTGGTAGTATGGTTCCCAGATAATACAGAAATATTCCAATATTGATCTAAAAGGTGAATTAAGTATATTTAAAATATAAGTAACATCAGTGAAATCCTTACATTGCCCTTTAACAAAACCACATAGACGGTTTGCTCGCTATAAATAGAATCTACTCTGACAAGTTTTTTTGTATTTACAGAATAATCAGACAAAATATTACTTTTCTTCTTACAGAATGTTATTAACTTAAATTTATTCATATTGATTTGAAGCCAATTTTTTAAATTCCAATCACAAAAGCTGTCAATATCACACTGCAACCTTTCAGCATTACTTATGGTATTAACAACTGCAAAAAACTTCATCAACTCATCGGCGAAAAGTAGAATTTTTAATTTGTACATTACTTCTCTACCACCGATAAAAAAAATATATAATTTCCTCGTTTCAACTACTTTAATTCAGGTTGCTGTGCAAAATTACTTACATATCCGATATGTTGAAAAAGTAAGTATTTTTTACCAGTTGTCAATGTTGTCCATGAAATGTTAGTGTTGGAAAATACACTACTTTATTCTATTAATTTCAAATTGAAAATAATCATAAATAAAAAATTGTTTCTTTGAAAATCGATTTGTTTACATCCACTGAATTAGGAAATAAAAGTATACTTGTGGGTGAAAAGATAGCTATTTGTTCAGCTAGACCTTTTTAATTTTATGATGCCGACTTGGTGAAATGGTTGTCAATATAATATGAAGTAAAATGAGGGAACTATTTACTAAACAATTGGCGTCTTGAATCCGCCACTCTTGCATTTCAAGTCTAAAGCATTACCACTAGGTCACCATGTTAATATCTATAATATAGTGTGTCTAACTCAAAAACATATTTCGACAATTGGTTATTATATTATTATTAAATGTATAAATTAGTGAAGTGCATAAATAGAAAATGACAGAAAATAACAATTCACAAGATTCACAAAATTTCATTAGACGTAAATATTAGAAAAACGATTTAAAAAACTCAAATGATTATTATTTTTGTATTAAAATTTATGTATTGATTTTGTTAATACATAATCTTTTTTTTCCCTCTAGCTAACATTAATTAATTTTCCGTCCAAATTTCAAAAGAATTGTTAACATGCATCTAAGAAACGTGGCGGACAGACAAACGGATAGATGAATATTTCGAAAATGTTTCAGAATTCGATATGATTATTTTATGGTTTTAGAAATGTGTCAATGAAATGCAATATACTCTCGCTTTCATATTTACAAAATAAAGAAAATTTGTTTTCCCACGCAAGTAAAAAAAAAATATTTTTCATATTTTCTACTAATTATTCTTCCAGAACTTTAACTTTTTCTTAATTGTTATGAAGTAGTTTAATAACGTAATTAATAAAAACGTTTATTAATATTACTTGTTATTAGGTTAACTATACAATTAAAACTTTACTGTTCCGTCAATTGATTATTGAATTGAATTGAATATAATTATAATATTTTTTCCGATTTAACTATGATGAATAACTTATCGAAGTGAATATTTTGTGAGGTCAATGAATAAGTGGAATAAGCTGGTTACACAAAAAACCTTAAACCTTTCCACATCCTGTATGGAACTACATAAAATCATTAATTTTTTATTAGTAAAGTACTCATGTTAATATCAGATTGTCTGCTACTCACATAAGATTCTGTGTAAATTCTTTAAAATGATTATGGTCCCAAGTTTTATGTGATTCAATTATTTCAATACATCATATATTTGCGAAAGCTTGAGAATATAGCTACCGTTAACACTATACCTTACTCAGAGTTCTGTACGTCCGTTCCAACGATATTGTCAAGAGCACTACATCAGAATCATGTTACAAAGACTAGGTGATATTCCGCTGACAAGTAACCCTACACAAATAAGAGCATAACGTGCCATTCTTGATTACGTAGTAATTGATACAAGGATCTGCCCATTTTTCGACGGTCCGTATAGTAGGTATACCCGGTGGTTCAGTCGATAGGGACACTCTTGTAACTTTTGAATGGGAGAATGGATTCTTTTAAAATTTGGTGGGGTTATGGGATGAAATTTTCTATTGTGATGTAAAAAACCAATATGGCCGACTTTCGGTTTCGATACAATTTACATGAAAATTAAATTTTTAAATGAGACAAGCTGTATATTTTCACATATTTGGATTCTACTGTCCAAAATACATTACCCTCAAATATTATTTTGATTTTCAGAGAAGCCGCGATATGGTCAAAACACATTAAACACCATTTATCCTTCATTGAGTTGTACCATATTGGTTTTAGAACGAAAACTATTTTTTTTAAATGGAACTTCTATGGGACAACCTGTTATTTACTTAGATCTTTAAATTACGAAAAGAATGATATGCATAATGACTACCATCTTCATGTACTGAATTTATCATTTAAAAAAATTTGTTTTAAAAATTGCTTTTTTAAAATAATTATTTTGAAAGAGTTGGCCCTGAGTAGGTTTGATAAATGATATGAAGTAGGTAAAACCATAAAAGTACTAACTTATTAATCTCTGGATACCAAAGAGTAACTATGCATAGTCTAAAATCAATACTAACGAAGTAATTCGGTGCAATTAGTAGGCGTTGAAAACAAAATATTTATTTAGCTGTCAAATTCATCGTTCATTTTCAATAATTTTAAGTGTTCGTTTACTTGTCAAACCCACTACATTTATAATAAGAGTAAATACCTTGGTATAGGTATTTAAAATATAAAAAAATATACGTTTATAGTACCTAAGTGAGGAAACATTATTTGTCTTTTTTGGGAAAATCAAATTGAGCTGGAACTTAATTTACCGTCTGAAATATTAAGAGATATGTATTTCCATCAAGATGGCGCAGGACCTCGCAATTCAATTTTAGCAATTCAATATTTAAATAACAGATTTGAAGAAAATGAGATAGATACGCATGGTCCCGTTAGATGGCCATCTAGGTCTCCGGACTTAACACCAACTGATTTCTTTATACGGGGCCACATTAAAAATCATGTTTACTTGCGAGCTCCTACAAACTTTGCAGCATTTAAAAGACATCGTTGTAGAAGCTGTGCGTATATTAATAGAAATTAGTTAAGAGAAGTATTGCCATGTACTGCAAATAAGGCCCATTTGTGTATCAGGGAAAATGGGCAACATTTTGTACACTTAACTGGGCATTAATAGTGTATTGTTAGTAATGTGGGTTTATCTTAAATTATGAAATTCCTCCGTCTGATCCATTTGGCGCAGAGGTATTTTCACTAAAATTTTTAAATATTTTTTCAGTGGCAAGATACCCAACAAAAAGTAAGGAAATCTGAATATGCCACAAATAAACAATTATACACAATAATAAACAGTCGATTATCACAACATTTCTTTCTTGATTGATTGATTGATTCCGGGCATCCATGGAAATTCGCTCCAACACGCAGCTTGATCGTCCGTCGAATACGTCCAACGGACGGCCAATCCGCGTGCCGGAACCAAATCTCGGATGTTTTATTTACCGCTGGACTGGCTGCATACGCCGGGTTGGAAATTGGACATGCTTGTTGTCAGCAGCGAGAGTCGCATGGGGTGGGAATATAGGATGGGAAGTGTAGGTGTTTGTGAGATGCTTCTTTTAAGTTTCCATGCTTCTATTAAGATTCCATTTGTCATCACCTTCTGGGGTGTGCAAGATGCTTCTTTTCAGTTTCCTTGCTTCTTTTATGTTTGTATTTATATATCACCACAAGAAATTTGAAAAAAATGCATTCTCTCTTTCAAAAGTTACAAGAGTGCCTATCGCCTGAGCCACCATCGGGACATTGGAAATAATAACACCATGAAACCTAAACCTTTTCCGATCCACTCTCCATTGCGACACCGCTGTATTTCGACCTTAAATGAAAACTGGTAACTTGACCCCCTGTGATATATGCAACCCATATTACATTTGCATATATCAGCCGTTGCATATACGACAGCCTCACTCGACCGCAACACCGTTGTCTTTTGACCTTGAACGAAAGCTGATACTCGACTCCCATATACGAACATAAACATTTCCAATGTTAAAACTCAGCATAGCTGCTTCATTGTCTATAGAAGGACATCAAAGTTTACCTGTGTCTACTTCAGCAAAGACGTGTAAAGTTCTTCCATATGAAATTTGATCTGATTTAAGAGCGACTAAAGTGCTTATTTTCAAGGAAACTGCAAATTCTATCCTATACAACGTTCAACAATTACATAAAAGAATTCAACGAACTGGCGAAAAGTAAAATGTTCATATTTAGTTGCTATCTATTTTTCATACATACCAATTTTATTAAGAGATAGATCTTATAAGGTCGGTATGTATGTCAGAGGAAAAATATAAATCACTATGAAACAATAAATTGTACTTATAAATTGTTCCGTTACACTGTGTAATTTGCAAAGTGGTTACTTACCTACACATCATACGAGTATGCATTAATGATTAATTAACGGTCATTTTAAAGAATTATGACTTAAGACCATATTCCGTATTTAATCCAATGAAAAGAACTTGCGTTTCCCAGTATAACATTGCAAATTAATGTTGTGTGATATTCGCATTTTGCCCAAGTAATTAATTACCTTTCTATATAGTGAAGATATGAGAAATATACACGGTAGAATCCGTCTATAAATTAGAAATACTGATTGTTTATTGATCGTTTGATAATGCATGGAGCATTAACACGGTATTAATTTTTTCTATTTGTAATTTACTTTCATAAGGAAGAATGTTTGCGTTTTTGAAACGTACGCGAGTTGCCGTTCACAGTTTAGTTTCATAGAGTGCCTTCTTTTCAAATTATTTGGTATTGTTACTTTAACTTTAGATCTAGAAAATTTCCCATGGTCATGAGGTTTATTTGCATAATATCTTATTGCCACTACTGAAAAAATAAAGGTGTGACATCCATGTGGGCGACTGCATTTGTAAAACTGAACGTTTGTTTACTCAAAGTGCACATTTTTCAAACAACTTTTGTGCTAACAAATATAAAGCATCCTTGTTTATATTCAGTATTGACATAGTATGCGAATATATTTACATTTGCAAAATCACTTCGCAGTCTATTTACTCTTCTTTTCATTCACTGGTTCACTTCAATGGTTTAAAAAGGACTTCGGAATTCTTAAAAATTCATTTTGAATGTTCGCTAATAACACAGGTCTACAAAAAATTTTTTTTTTTCATCTCGGGATCTGGACTATGATATCTTATGTACTATGATGGGCAGAATCCAATAAGAGCAAAAAAAATCTGACGAGACACTTTCTTCTTTACAAATTTATTCAACAACATTGCCATCTCGGATAGAGATCCGCAGCAAACCGCACAACCACGTCGCACAGAGACAATAAAATCGTCAATAAAATTATATATACAATGTCACCATTCAAAATGGAAACACCTTTATACTTTTTTAGTTTTTGTCCGACTTGAACCAAATATTAGCAAAATATAGAACAAATTAGGATCTACTTATGGTCAAAAAAACATTCGCCTCCTACAAATGCAAAGCCACCTACGGTACCAAAATAAATGGAAAAAATAAAGAAATCATATTAGGCATGTTTTTTATCGGAAAACTTTATTAATGAAACTTGTTCAGAATTGCCCAAAGATCTAGGCCCAAAATTTCAGCAAAATTAAACAGTAATGAATTTTGTTTCAATATTTCGACAATAAAAAAAAAACAAATCACTTGACAACTGCCTGATAGCACGTTTAATTGCAAACAAAATTGTTAATTTTCTAAAGAAAAAAAAACAGTTAAAATGGTATTTTCGGACTCGTCCATTGTTTTAAACAAAATTTCAGTAGTCTTTAATGTTGCTGAAATTTTGGACTAGGTTTTTGGGCAATTCTGAACAAATTTCATTAATAAAGTTTTTCGATAAAAAAAATGCCTAATATGATTTCCTTATTTTTTCCATTTATTTTGGTATCGCCGTGGCTTTGCAATTGTAAGACGCGAATGTTCTTTTGGCCATAAGTAGATCCTAATTTGTTCTATCTCTTGGTAAAACTTGGTTCAAGTCGGACAAAAAATAAAAAAGTTATAAAGGTGTTTCCATTTTAAATGGGTCACGTTGGATTTAAAACTTAAATTTAAAAACACTGAAACTAGGGAACGCTAAAATTGGATAAAACATTGATTTAATTTTGGTTACTGAGATGGGAAGAGACTCAATGGAAAAGACCCGCTCGAAGTAACTGTGCCCCAACAGTTTGTTCGCCGTTGAGAAGTTGTGATTAGTAGAAAGGAAAATTAAGTTTTAAAGTAGTTTGAATTTTATAAAGTTTCTCAGCCAAAAGAGAATTTCACAACAAAAAGAACAGAATGATAAAAAAATTACAAAAATACAAACAGGTGACAAACAATAAGAAGGAGAAAGATGATAGGTACAAAATAAAATTATGCCATCATAATTTTATTCTGCACCTGTACCTGTGAAAAGTGTATGATAGAAAGAAGTTTTGGTTAGAAGAAGTTTGGCTAGAGAGGTTGCCGAAAGATAGGCAACGCCTGGTATGGTTAGGGGTGTTTGATTTGGAATGGGGCATTATGCATTCTGATTTGGGTAATGTTGCGTGTAAGCGGACTATCGCCCAGTCGGATAGCGCAGAATTTTTGTAATGTATCCCGGACGTAGTCCGCTATTGGCGTTATGTCGTTGCAGCGGTCATTTAAATCTCTGAGGGAGGTGTATCTGCCCGAATCAGATATGAGGCGCATAAATTTATGTTCAAGATCTTAAGGCTTTTTAATTGTCGTGGCCGGGATGCTGCACCACATCGGTGCCGCGTATGAGATGGCCGGCCTGATCACCATCATGTATAATAATTTTTTGTTATTTCTGTTGAGTTCGCTACCCCTTGCCAGAAGCGGATACAGACTCCTGGACATGGAGTAGACTTTGCGCACTGTCTCGTTCACGTGTGTATTGAATGTCATCCTTTTGTCTAGATGGACGAGACACTTTAGTTCTACAGCCTCTCAGTGGTCCTTGTGGGGTGGGAGGTGAATTCGGGGTAAGAATTTATTGATGACAACATGACAGCTGTCAGTTAGCTGTCAAAAGTCTTCTAATTATTGGAAATCCAATAAAGGGTCGGGGTCCCTAAGTTTTCCGGTACGCCGAGCACAAATTCTGGGATAACATTGGATTACCGCGGACAGCTGCCAATCAGCTACCAACACTTGTGACAGCGTTCGGAATCCAGGACAAGGCACGGGCCATTCGAGCATTCAAGAAAGCTGAGCACGAATTCCAGGTCCAAAGTGAATTCAAGATTGTTGAACACGAAGCAGGCCTTAGGATTGCGTAGTGACGCGATGTCAGCTGTCAAAAGCTGTGGAAGCATCGCGCCAGCAAGATACGGTCCCAACTCTTATATTTTGCCTTCGAGAAATGCGATTCCGTAATTGATCCTGACATGATGATCCCTGTTGCTTGGAAGTGAGGAGCTCTGAATCCCTTCGGGGATTGTGGTGAGGAGCTTGATCTCCCCAGGCTGGTAGATGCTTTGTTCTGGTCCCGGATCTCAATCTTCAAGACTGTACTCAAAAAGGCTAAGATAACACTCTAATACAATTTCTTAACCGAACATTGGTAACTACGTGCGGCACGTCATGTCGCTCGCTTCAATTCTGGTAGAAGATGGAAGCATAGTATCTTTTGTCCGAAATATAATGGAACATTTTTGACCTGAAGAATAAAAACTTGGAAGATAAATCGCGAGATGTAATGTTTGTTAAGAGGTAACATGTTTATCAGGATACCATTCTAAACACTTACCACTAATCGTCATATGTTTTGCCGATTACATCGAAAATTCTGTCGTCATCACATCGTCATTTGTTGCTACTATGATCTTTGATTGTGTAGATCGATTTCGCAATAAGTATAGTATAAAAGTTTAGAAGATAATAGTATAAAATTCTTTTAACTGGAGATCATAGTATTTATTTGCCTAATTATAAATAATTCAAATTATTCCTTTAATGAATAATGAATAAATAGGTATTTAATTTAATCTTATTCGTTAAAACTAATATTTTACTTAAACGTCAAAATTGTGTGTGAAGATATCGGGGCCCACTAATTAATTTTAATATTGAGAATAGCGATGTTCAAATGAATTTCGTATCTTTGCCGTTAGTAAAAAAGCATCTAATATAGTGACAGCAGACAGCAATTATAGGATATTTAATAATTCAATAATTTGAGACATATTCTTCATAAGATTTTGCAAACAGCGGAAAAAAATTACATATGAGAACTAACAGAACAACAAATTAAAGAATTTTTTATTCAAACATTCTCGTATGCCTCAAAATATTTGCTAATAAACAACCAAATATTATAAGTCTAATCATGCATGTATGTGAAGTGTTTTTTCTTTCAGCACTTCAGTACTTTACTTATTAGACAGAGCCCAAGCGGAAGTCGCACTTTCTGCATTTTTTGAAAAAACATTGTTAATATCTGAGCTGTAGATTGAACTCGGTACACGATAGACATTGCGACCAAACAACACACCTCAAGAAAAGACAATATAGAACCGCTAATGATTCACAGGTAATCAGATGGTAAATGACGAAAAAGGTAGTTTCCAAAACGTTTGGTAGACGTCACCAAGGAACTGAATCTAATGGTGAGATGCTGTTAGATGTGTCATACAATAAATGGAAACTGACTGGAAATAAGCATGGATCACAAAGCTCTGTCAAGACATTGTAAAATAGAAGGAAAGAAAGCGCTTATGTAATATTAATTTCAGTTGTAGTTAATATTTAATCATTCTTCGGTATAACCTTCACAGTAAGTTCCCGTAAATGTACTTAAGGCATCTTCCGTAATAAAATTAACGCTGTGATTAAAAAGCAAACACAACTTTAATGACCTTAATTAGTCGAATGATATCAACTATAATTAGTATCATCCTCTAAGGGCGTCTGACATATATCACTTATAAATGAGGAGCATGTAACTCGTTATAATTAGCGGTATAAGTTTGTATCAGTAAGATAATAAGTTAAGTAGGCAACTAGACTTGTATTACCTCAGCTGCTAAAGCACTGAGATATCAGATTTACCGAACAGTGCGACATCACTTTTAAATTAGATTTACGCGGTTCCGAAGAAGACGGGTACGTAAAACATTACCTAGCCATTAACATGTTTTATTGCATATTTAATGCTAGGCAAGCAAGCAATCTATCATATCGAAAATGATATAATGTGTATGATAGTTCACGATTTGTTGATATTTTGCCTCGGAGAAGCGCATAGTAATGTTGAAAATTTAATTTACCTGACAAAAAGGCGACATGTGTTTTAACAAACATCGCCATTTCGTGTCAAGAGTCACTATATAAATTAACTGATTATATATACACATAAGTACAGTTTCGTGCGAGAAATTGACTAGTGCGTACGTATATCGGTGTTCTAGTAAACAGCGCGATAAAAGAGTGGTTAATTAGTAATAATTTCTCACCAAATTTGGTGCATTTATTAATTCATAGACATGAGTGTCGACACTGGGGGGAAACCCCCTCCTAATAGTGATGTTAGTGATATAACACACGTAATAAGCAATGATGTAGGAAGTGAACAAGCTGACATGGATAAAGACCCGGATAAAAACCTAAACAAAAACGCCGGCGATAAGGTGGTAAATAAATATCGAACAGAAGATTCAGGTCCGTATTATGTTTTTGTGGAGCACAAATTCTTAAATATTGGAAACTTGCATCCTATGAGGCTAGGACATTTGTTGGAACAGATAAGTGAATATGATTGTTATATTAAAGAGTTTTCGGCCGTTGGTCGCAACAGAGTTAAAATAGAAGTAACTTCACCAGTAGTGGCAAATAATTTAGTACAACATAAAATATTTGCAGATAATAATTTAATAGCATATGTCCCACAGCATTGTATCGAAAAAAAAGGTGTGATACGTTTTGTAGATACATACTTTACGGAAGAACAAATTATCTCTCGTATAAAGAGTAAAATTGCTATTAAAAGTTTGAAACGTATAACACGCTTAGCTGACAAGAATAACAAATCTTCAGAACAAATACCAACTCAAACCGTAATTGTCACTTTTGTTGGAACTGAAATACCGCAGCATGTTTATATAAACAAGGTGCGCTATGAAGTGCAAAGTTATATTTCTCCCGTCATACAATGTTTTAAATGTTTGCTGTTTGGACATACCTCCAAACAATGTAGATCTAATACTAATAAATGTCATAAATGTAGTATCCCTCATGACGGCGATTGCCCTAACCCCTATAATGTACTATGTATTCACTGTCAATCAAACACACATAGCTCCTTATCAAGAGACTGCCCTATGTATGTCAAACAGCAAGAAATCAAGAAAACAATGTCCAGATTAAATTTATCATTTAAGGAAGCTGAGAAGGTTCATTCGAACCCATCTTATGCTAACACGCTTAAAATCAATAGGTTTGCACCACTTATTGATGATAACAATGCTTTCCCACCATTGCCAACACAAAAATATAATAAAAACAACTCTTTGCCCTCTACCAGTACAAGAGTACTACATCCACCTAGCAACCCACCTAAAAAAAGAAAAGCACCCGAATCACCGCACTTTGAACCAATTCAAAGAGAATATCCTAGGTCTTTTTGTGGACCACCAATTCAAAATAACCCCCATACGTTTTCGTCGGTGGGTAATATAACAGTGGAAGACGTTAAAAATGAAATAATAAAAGGTGTTTTAAATTTAATCCAAACTATATTTTCGCAATCAGGCATACAAAATTTAGATTTTTCGGGGCTCACAAGCAATATTGAACACTCTATTAACAATTTGTTTTCCAATTTAACTGATACCTAATTATGGGTTTTCCCAAAATACTGCAATGGAATATTCGTTCAGCAAATTCCAATTCTAAGTTTTTTGCCCAATTAAAAGCAGAACAAAAATTTGACATAGCTATCATCCAAGAAACCTGGTTAAAGCCAGCTCAGGCAATGAACATAAAAGGCTACAACAGTATACGCAAAGACCGTCCTGATGGAAAAGGCGGTGTAGCAATATTTATCTCCACCAAATTTGACTTTAACTCTATTCGCTTTATTCCTAATTACAATCCTGGAATAGAATTGTGCGCGGTAGCTATAAAAATTGATAAAAAAGATGTAGCTATTATATCTCTTTATAAACCTCCAAATATTAATGCCACAGTTACAGACTGGCAGAACATATTTAAACAACTCCCATCTGAATTTATTGTAGGTGGTGATTTCAACACACACCATGCGCTTTGGGGTTCTTCCATAGAGAATTCCCAAGGAAAATTATTTAATGATGCACTTACTTATTTTAGTAATATAATTATTTTAAATACTGGTTCCCGAACGAGACTCTCGTCTCCATACATCACGAACTCTGTACCTGACATTACTTGTGCTTCACCTTACATAGCTAATACTGTAATCTGGGAGACACTTGACAATACCTATGGCTCAGATCATTACCCAATAATGATACACAGTGGACAAAATAAGCGTCCCCAACGAATATATCCGTCTGTTAAGTGGATTACGAAAAAAGCAAATTGGGAACTGTATAGAAATGTATTGCAGGGCATTTTCAACAATATTCCAAACTTCACAAATACCTCCGAAAAAATTGAATTCCTGCTCGAGTCCATAGAAACTGCGGCAAATTCTAGCATTCCTATCAATAAACCATTTGTTCCACATAATTCGCACCCGCCTTGGTGGGATGATGAATGTACAAAGTTAGATATAGAAAAAAAGAAAAATTTCAAAGAGTATAAACAAACAAGGTCCCTAACAAATTTCTTGAAATGCAAGAGTATTACCGCCAAGTGCAAATATACCTACAAGCAAAAAGCTAAAGAAACTTGGAAAAAATTTTGCAGTGAAATAAATCCTTCCACCCCTCCCACTAAAATATGGAACATGGCTCGAAGCATTAATAATAATAAAGATAATTACTGCCCCCTTAATAATGAACAAATTGAGCAGTTCCTGGATAATTTATCCCCAGACAGTGTGGAAAATGAATTACCTAGTTATCCTCCCAACACAGACCACTTTCTAACGAGACCTATTACACTTTCTGAATTGGAGTATACTTTAAAACACAATCGTAATACTTCTCCAGGTATTGATTCTGTTACATACAGCATGATTTTGAACCTACCTTTAAGCACAAAGTTACTACTTGTGGAAATTTACGCTGACATATATTTATATGGTCAAGATTGCTCGATGTTCAAGAAATCCATCCTTATTTTAATTCATAAGGCTGGAAAAAATCATAGCGATATCAAATCATATCGTCCAATAACACTTATGTCATGCTTGCTAAAAACCCTGGAGAGAATAATAAAAAATCGATTAGAGTGGTGACTGGAAAACAATCACATGCTACCAGATACCCAATATGGTTTCAGAAGAGGAAAAGGCACTTTAAACTGCCTTTCACATTTAGTCACTGACATACAAAATTGTTATTCAGAGAACTCATATTTATCTGCCCTATTTCTGGACATAACGAGTGCGTATGACAATGTCAACCTAAGTATACTCGTAGAAAAACTAATAGCTCTCAAAATACCCAAAGTTTGTGCTACTAATATAGTTAAACTTTTTATAAATCGAGAAGTGTCTCTCAAAGTCAATAATATCATATACGGTCCCCGAACATCATCGCAAGGTTTGCCGCAGGGCTCCGTGCTAAGTCCTCTTCTTTTTAATGTATATACTTTCGATTTTCATTTTCTCTGGGACAACAGAATTCGTTTTTTACAATATGCAGATGACTTTGTAATTCACTGCACTGATAAATCAACATCAAACTGTCATAAGGTTCTGAGGCACATCGTATATGTATGTAAACAATATTTTTCTGAATTAAATCTTAATCTTTCGATTGAAAAATCGGCTGTGGTATATTTTACGAGACACAGATTACCTGTAACTAGTTATCTTAATATAGGAGGATTGCAAATACCAGTCCATAGCTCATTTAAATACCTTGGGCTTATTTTAGACACGAAACTCACTTGGAAAAAACAAATTATATCATGTCTTGATAAATGTGAAAAAAGTATAAATATTTTGAAATTAACTGCAAACAAAAGATGGGGAGCACACCCAGAAACGTGTTTGATTTTCTATAGATCTTACACACGTTCTATTATGGATTACGGCTGCATATTCTATGGAGGTGCTTGCAATACACTGTTACGCAAGCTAGACACGGTCCAATATAAGGCGATACGCATATCTTTAGGAGCCCTTCGATCAACCCCTGTGGAGTCATTATTAGTAGAGGCTGGAGAAGTACCACTATTCATCAGGAGGCAATACCTAGCAGAAAAATTTCTTTTAAAAATAAGAAGTTTTGACGAAAAATGTGTTGAGAAAATTAGTATTTTAAATACACACGTCTTGACTAATAGCTTCTGGACAAAAAAAAATTCTCCACCACTAACACATGCCTTCATTGAAACAAGCACACATGAACCTCATTTGCTAAACTCCGATATGCTACCTATTTATTCCATACAATACGAGTCGATCTTTCAGGGGATAAATATTATATTTCCCAAATACTCGGATTCACCAATAATTAATGCACTAACGGTAAAGACTTTATTAAATCAATATGCAAATTATTACCATGTGTACACAGACGGGTCCAAATCTGTCGGGGGGGTTGGATACGGTGTATATATCTCAACAACTAACGAAACTGAAAAAAGAACACTGCCTATATATACTAGTATATACACTGCCGAAGCTTCAGCAATTTCGTTTGCACTCGACTGGATAATAGATAGTCGCCACGACAAGTTTTTAATATTAACGGACTCTATGTCAGTATTGAAGACCCTTGAAAACCGCTCTCCCAAACTTTATAATAACAAAATTATGTGCGACATTATAATGAAACACATGTTTTTATCATCCAGAAATAAATCTGTCACTTTCATATGGGTCAAAGCGCACTGTGGTATACAAGGGAATGACAAAGCCGATCTACTTGCCAAGGAAGCGTCCAATATGGACGTGTTCACAGGAGTGGAGAAAGTATTCTATGGGGACTTGATAGCTGTTTTAAAGAAGCGTATGTATGAAAAATGGCAAACTCACTGGACTAACATTCTTACAACGAAGAAATACAAATATGGTTTGATTTATCCCATTGTAAAAAAACAACCTTTATATAAAACAATTAAGCTATCCAGGGCGGGCTATGTTTCCTTAGCTAGAATAGCATTTAACCATGGTAATTTTAGACAACATCTTTACAAGATGCACCTTGCAGATTCCCCTCTATGCACATGCGACAACATATCGATATGTGATTTGAATCACATATTCTTTCGGTGTGGAAATCATACTATAGAAATTAATCGGTTTCTTACGAATTTTGCAGGCTTATCGTTAATGCTCCCAACAAATATATCAAACATGGTAGCTCTAATTAATGAAAACCCGTCACTAGGTAAAATGGTACTGGACTTCCTATATCTGATAAGAGTTAAACTATAGATTGGCGTAGGTTTAGAGTTGTATCCTATTGTTTAACCTTATGTTGTGAACACCTACCAACCGTGGTCTCCAATTTTGTGTGTTTATATAAAGTCGCCTTGAAAGACCCCTGGGCGTGAAGAGTGTGTCCTTGTTTATTCCTTGATTGTTTCTCTTCTTTTTCTCTTTCTCATTCTCGATTAGGTTAGATAATGACTTTCGCAATACCCACAATTGTCGTGGCTATACGGGCTACGTTCCCAAAGCCATTTCCTTAGGGGAAAAAAAAAAAAAAAAAAAAAATACACATAAGTAGGTAATTTTCTTAAAACTAATGACCCCCTCCTTAATATCTATCTACAGGCCTATAGGCAGCCTTTGCAAGTTTGACGATTAATTATTATTTACGTAAATACATACAGCGAAATTAATGGTCAAAAGAATATTATAGATACTGACATCCAAACTGATTTTGATAAAATCGACCATCTTTTAGTATTTTCTAAACTGCGTAAGTTTCAGAGGCCTTGTTTTATTGAAGCCAGTTCATTCAACAGAATATAATTTGTTGAATACACGTTATAAATCTTGCCGATTTCTTGCAGTATCCGGAGGTTCGCAAGGACCTAACCCAGGGCCGCCTTTACTTTTGGTATTTATTAACAATTTATTTCGGAATATGAGCTACACACTCTTACTTTTTGCAGCCGATTTGAAAATCTGTTCTGCTATAAGCATTCTTAATTACTATTCTTCTTTCCAAGTCGAACTAGACACAGTTAATGTATGATGTGAAGACAATTAGACAACTTAGAACTAAATATATCACTTTTACAATAATAAGATATCGGTTTTAATCATACATATGATTACTTATAACATTCTGGATAGATTTACAAATGTTGAAGTAACAGTTGACTCCTGGCTTAGTTCTTCCGATCAGATGAGAACAATTGTTGGTTCGGTTTCTAAAGTTCTTGGATATTGCGCTCCTAACTGGAGGAGTTTTACAGATATCTTAAAATAATATATTATGTGCCATTTATAACAAATGAAGTTGAATGTGCCACTTATTTACCAAAATTCTAAATTGCAAATAGAGTCCGCGCTAAATGAATTATCCTAAAGTGTTAAGAAATCATTAAATGTCCTAAAATCATAATTATTATATAAAATTAAAATAGTCAGTAAGACTGTGAATACTTATTAAATAGAATAAAATTTCTTCTACTTAGGCTGAACGTACGTTAACATAATGCATTTGTGCACTGATATAATATCAATTTCGACCCTTAATATTTATAAATAAACATTTGGCAAATTTAACAAAAAAAACTATCTTGGCTTTTAAATGTGCTAGAGCAATTTTTTTCTTTAAACGTGTGTTAAATACCAGCTACTTAGACACCAAAATTTTATGCCGATAATTTCATTTGTTGTTAAGATTTTAGCAAAAAAAAACATAACCCCCAAAAATAATGCAGTTTCATAAAATGTAAGCTCAACAAAGAAATGATCCCGGATGAGCCATTTTTTTTGACGGCAATAGGGTCAAATTGCATTAAATTCTTAAAGGTGTTTTTAATAAATAAATTGATTTTCTCGTTAAAGAATAAATATTTTTCAATAAAATTTATAGTTGTGCTATAAGAGACATTTTGTGTAAGATGAAGGGAAGGAAACAAGGCCATGCAATTTCTAATGGAGTTCAAATCACTTCTTGAGGACAATTTTATACCTTTGCAGTAAGCACGGTTTGCACCCGTTTTGCTAGGTGTCCCAGTTTGAGAGGCTAAAGGCGCTAAAAATAATCTCAAGCCTAATACCATAAGCACTGAGGCAGTGAGTCCTGTTTAAATATAATTAATAAATAGAAAATTTTTGAAACTTTTAATGAGAAAAAAATTATTGTAACTATTCACAAAGTTCTACAAACATCAAAATACTGCGTAGTATACTAACGTTTACCCAACCAAGATGTACCAGAAGATGATTAAAATCAGCAAGTCTAGCAATTAACTTATTTGAAAAACTGGGAGCAGGCCAGTATATCACTCAGGCTACTGTGAATTGCTATTTACCGTGGTACAGTTAATAGTAAAAGTTTCTTGCAGCAAACTAATATAGGTCTTGGAAAGCAAATGAAATGGGCACACTAATACAGGACGTTGAAAAAACACACAAAGTTCTAGGAAATCTGAATGATATGGACAAAAGCGGGCAGGACGAATATTCAGGCTGATTACAGAAGAAATTAGAAGAAAAAATAACAGAAAGTGACTATCATAATGTAATGAGATCACACTCACGCAAGAGAATACAATCAAGTGCATACAGATAAGAACATCATACAAAGTACATGAAGGTAAGAACATCATGGGAAAAACTTTAGCTCACACATATTCAAACAAAAAAGGGAAAAGGAAGCTCGCTAAAGGATACCACAAAACAGCAAATAATGACACCTGAAACATCTCCCTACTACAGAACGGGAACTCACAAGAGGAACACGATAAAGAAATATTAAGGATATAGACACTGCTAGACTCAGAAACAGAAGAAACAGAAGACTCAGGAAATAAACAAGGAGATGATGATAGACGGAAACTTAAAAGAAGCATCTCTCAAACACCTGTACTTCCGATCCTATATTCCTACACCATGAGTCATTTGTTAATTGATATGGTCGTTCGATATATCAGTGAATTGTTCGAAATTTTATTAATTCACGAACAATATTTAATCTCAAATCAGTTATATCATACATTAAATAATTCGTAAATTAATATGTATTATGCAGTTGTCTAGATAAGTGATTAAAAATAAAAATTTATTATTAAACATTAGGAAATCGGAAGAATTTTACGTTACCTCGAGTTCGACATAGTGGCATAAAAATAATTTATAAATACAAATATTAATTTATCGGCCATCTATACAGAAACTAGGATGAATTTATAAAAACCCGAACTTTCCTAAAGCAAAAAAAAAGATGAATTTGTCTATTAATTATTTACAATGAAAGTTGATCACCTATAAATAATTAAAAACTTTTATCAAAAGCTAATTTGTATATTGACAAATTCCAAAAAAATATTGTTCCGTGAAATTAAAATATGCGAATTTTGTTGAGGAATTTGGTTCATGACCCACTTTGAATGTAATATTAACCGTGTAATGTGATTTGCACATCAATATTCATACGGCTGCTTCCATTAATGCAAATACAGGCAAATTGTGGGTTTAAAATAATTGAAAAGATTGAACCCGGCAAGGTGATCATTTCTTGCATGAATATCTCGACTAGGCATAACTTGTAATATATTTTTGACATACATCTGGAAGGCGTTATCTGCATGTTTTAATTCTACATATTTCATCGTACGGATTGCCCTCAGGTAGGAAATTGACCATGCGTTGTAAATCACACAGAAGTTCCGATTCACTAAACCATCGATCAGTTTAAAATAAATATGGCTAAATTAATATGTAAGGAGAAATTTATCGTAACGCATCAGAAGATGTGAACAAATTTAAAGTTTTATTCTGGAACTAATAAAGGTCGCAGTCGAGCGTTGCAGAGTGCGAATATGAATTATAATATACAGGGTGTAATCATTTTCATGTAATTAAAAAAAACTGGTAGTCGGTCCCCACTAGACAAACAAAAATCCTTTATGACTTTTCCCTCTAGGGGCACTTTGAAAAACACTGATCTAGGTTAACATATTTAATATTATGGTAGACAACTAATGAAAACCACTGATTTTCTTGGTCGATGGACTTGTACTTCCCAATTATCAACTTTTAAATTGTCATAAAAAAGGGCTCGCCGGCAAACGCGATATCAAAGGATCATCGACCGCCTTTGATGGACCGCCTCAACTGAACTGAGGGTATAAAGAGGTAAATAATAGTGATGGGCTGCTAAATAGCAGTTTGCTATTTTTTAACTGCTATTCGGTTCGAAGCAGTAGCAACTGCTACGAGCTCTGATAAATAGCTGCTATTTTTATAGCAGGTTGAAATTACTTGCTAAATATGCCAACGCGCCCACATAGCAACACAAGCCGGCAGGGTCGGCCCAATAGCAGTGGCAGTATGCACAATGGTTTAACTAGAGCGGTAGAGCGGCAGCATAGCTTCTCTACAGTACAGCACTTTTAGGAATGGAATACCTATGTAACTCGTGTAAAATTATTCTATTTTAATAAACCTATAACACATTTTTTTCTTTTGTTTCCAAAAAGCGAAATATATTAATTTTTAAACTATGCATATAATTTACGTAAGAATCGGTCAGTTAATTCCATAGATAAAGAGATGATATTTATATAGTTAATTCAAATCAGAGCCGACAAGACATGTCTTCAAATCAAATATATTATTGTAATATGAGCCACATATTTATCTAATTTACGATGTCGAATGTAGGTATTCACCGTCAAAGTAGCAATACAATAACTTATATTTTATTTAAAATTAATCACATTTAACCACTCCATACAGCGAATGCTTTTATTTCTGCTATATGGCTTGAGCCTGGCAGGTAAAGTTTCATTTGCTATCTGCTAATACGCTTCATTTAACCAAAACAACTAGCGCTAAAAAAAAGCTGCTAATAAAATAGCAGCTATTTTTAACTGCTAAATGGAATTAGCAGTAGCAGAATTAGCTGCTACACGAAAATAGCTGGTTCGACCCATCACTAGTAAATAATTCGTTCTCTCTTCGTGCACAATTGCAAGCAAATAATGGCCATAGAGGTTTAAACAGAGCATTTCTTTACACGTATGTTTTTTAATTTGGAACAAAATATTGGATTGTTATAATTCAAAAATTTAAATGTGGTTTATTAACATTTGTAACATAAATGAGTGTCTTGGGTTAAAAGCTTACTACCTACCTAAATGATTCAAAATCTCTGCATTTGTATCAATACACAGTTCGGTACGTCGAATTAAGTACATACGCATTTCGTTCAACACTAAACACAAAACTATCAACTAACGTTGTCAATAAAGAAAAATAAAATAAAACCTTGGTACAAAAGCCAAAAAGGGATACAAAAAGAACGAACAGGTAGTGTCTGTACGTAATCAAGAATTTGACAACTTGAACGGTAAGTCAATAAAATAAATCTTAACTATAAATACACAATGACGCGAAATTCAAAAATAATAAAAACAACGAACGGCGGGTTGGACGTCTGTACATAACGAAGCACCGACAGAAACTAAAATATTGCACAAGGGAGAGTTAGAGTATAGTTTTATTCAGATCAGATCTAGATCTAAACCTACCTCAATATTCCAGCAGTTCTCAAAAAATTTTATTGAAAATTTGCGAAATTTTTGTTTATTTTTATTCTCCAAAACTATGAGCTTTAGACCCCATGTTATATAAGGTTTTTTTGTTTGTCTTGTTGTTCCCTACCACCAGTTTTTTTAATGACATGAAACTAATTACACCCTGTATAACAATTATAGATTAATATTACTTACAATAAAATAACAAGTGACTACACTAAGAAATAACACGTTCACTGCTAGTAGAGAACAGGAATCTTCTCCTAAAAAGCTAATCCTAAATAGGCAATCTTTAAAACTGTCTCTGATTCAACATTAATAAAACCATTCTTGTATTTTAGAGAGATTAGCGCACGAGTGTCGTCATCAGCAATTTATAGCAAAATCGAGTGAGACTCTTTTGAGTAATGCATTACGATTCACTGAAGCATGGAATATAGTACCATCGAAGATGAGTACATGTCATTACTAGTAGAGGGAGACCACGAGTAACCAAGATGGCCATCGACAGTGAACGAAAAGTACTCAACTTATCAACAATTAGGACTTTCACAGACCTACTAGATTTGCACCACATTCCACATTAGAAGTTACGGACATACACAATATAGCAGAGTAACAGATATTTTCGGGCGCTACTTCCCAACCAGCAATTTGATATTTTATAAAAGTTATATAAATGTTTCTGACACAAATTTTATAAGACAACTTACTCTCAGAAACACTCTCATAAAATTTTCACAGTAGCTATAAATGCAAAACTGGCACCATCTTATAAAATATTTCAGACGCTGTTGATATTTTGTAACGACTACTGGAACCATTACAAAATAATTATATAAACATTTCTGCAGGCCTTATGAAAATTTAGCACCATAACTTTAAAACAGTTTTATTAAAGCTTCACCTAATTGTACTATAAAACACACTTCACTGTTTGTCAAATTAAAGCTATAAGACAACTAAACAACGGTTTTTTAAGAGATTTTAAATTGTCATTAATTTTTAAAAAGATCTACTTATACATAGTAATAAAATAAATGATTTCTTAAGTATATCCCAAAAGTTGCGAGAAGTATTACTGACACTAAAAGCATATGGCATTGTGATTTAATACTAGGTATCTAATAACCCATAATAATTATTTAAGAAACTTGTTCTGGCTTACAATGACTGCAATTTTTGATGCGAAGGAAATTTTACTGTGAACTATGACCATGTTTTTAACACATCTTTAACGCGTCTCACATATATTGATGATTTCTAATCATTTTTGACAACTTATAAATATCGGTCTTATGAATTTGAGTTTTTTTGAAATGTAATTTACACTAATTTGTTATAACTATATACTTAGCACTCCATAAATTCTAATAAACATTTGATATTTTAAATTTTCATATTTACCATCAAGAACGCTGGCCTTTTAAGACGGCTTCCTTCTATAAAAATATTTTTGTGTGCAAACATTTCAAGATATTTAAACTATTCATATAAAACATCTATAAAATAATGCGCCTTGTTGTAACTTTTACGTGAATCTTATAAAATAAATCGCTGACTTTCGCGATACTTTTGCAGCTCTTATGATAAGTCTGTTAGGGTTATAGGGTTGCCTTGTAAACACAATCATGGAAACAGAACCGTTTCAGTTTGCATAAATATAACCTAGAAGTTAGTGGCAGTAAATCACTTTATTTACAGATCTGCTTATTTATGGTTTATTTATTGCCAAAAGCACGTAGTTACTTTTACTAGTGGAAGCCTCAGTACTTTGGCATACGACCTGCTACGTTAATAGTGCAGTGAGTGGAATGCATGATGTTTCATTATACAGTAGAATAAACTGTGTCTTATTGCCAAAACTACTACGCTGTTAACATATCTACCCAATATTTTTATAACCACTTTTTAAGTTTCTCCATTGTCCTAAATCCGATATTTTTAGTTTCGCCGTTATATGATCTAGCAAGATCTGCACCGCTTTGTCAATGTTGGTAACAAATACCTTGGGAGAATAATTTTTTATAAACTTGTATATTATAATTATGACAAATTCTCATGAAAAGACTGACTTTTATTACGAATGAATATAAATATATAGCTAACGCAGGAAATCAATTTTCTCGATTATGTTTCATTGTATTGTTAGTCACCACATTTTTATGCTCACGTTGACAATTTTGTTCTGTAATGACTTTGTTGCTCTTTCCATATTACAGTAAATATAATGCTATATAATAGTTATATAACATACTCTGAAACAACAATTTATTCTTAAAAGCAAAATTGTAACAAATAAATAATTAATATAATTGTTTTATAAGATGATAAGAAATAACTGTAAAATAACTCCAGCGTATATTCACAACGGTGCTAAAAGTGCTGCTGAAATGTTTTATAACTTAGTCGCAGAAACATTTATAAAATAATTTCTTAATTTTGTTGTAGAAATGTTTTAGTAATAAGTTTATAAAATAGTTCAGTTGCAGACAACAAAATAGTATTTTCTGAAATTCTAATATAATCAATTAACAGTTTAGAAGCATTAATAAAATAACAATAAAACAAAATAAACGTGGAATATTTAAATTATAAAACAAATTTGCTGGTTGGGTTGGAAATTAAACCCACTACTGGAACGAAAATAAAGCTAGTTTAAGGTTTATTTGAATATTTTATTACTTATCTGGTTGCAAAATTAACAAAACCTCGCAACTATAATGTGCTATAATGATATAGAACTCGTGGGCAATTTGGATTTTCACACGAATAGAGTTGATTTGTTAGTAATATAATCCACTCATCTCACTTCTCTGCACTTTCAGCAAATTTGGTTTGAGATTGACAGGATTGGAACTTTGGTTCTCTTGGGATTAGCGTTATGAGCTCCTTCGGACGACTGTATGATTCATTCAGGACTAATTAACACGCTTGAACATGCTTCTTGGAGCAATATAAATTATACAAAATTTTCACATTTTGCAATCGTACTCATGAAATATAATCTGACAATGAATAATGAGACTTGAACTCGCTTTTGACCGAGCAACATGAAGATGTCCGCATCCTCGTTTTATGATGCTTATTTCATTTCGGCAAAATTGTATTTAATGTTAAAAACGTGTCATTGGGAATGAATATTTGCCATCATTCCGTCATTCCGCCATCATAAAGTCATCACTCCGTACCTGTTCGCGAAGCTGTGTTACTGCTTGATACTAGATGAAAACCACGCTTCAGATTACTTAAAACCGTCCCAACTCAAATTTTTCACTGCGATTTGAGAAAATTATACTCAATTTAATTTTCACGATTTTACTACATTCTATTTCTATAACGACACAGAAAATTGTGAAATTATTGATTAAATCATTTATTATGAATATGCTAACGTTTGACTAAATGAACTAAAAATACCTTGCCTCTTATTTTCTGATTATTTCTCAAAGAGTGACTTAAATTTTCTTATGTTTTGGAGTCATGCGACAATTATGGTTTTACGAACTTTACATACTTAAAACGAGAAATTCACTAATTACGTCAAGCAAATTGTGTAAAAGAGACTACGGTATTAACTTTCTCCGCTAAATACCATTTACATGTGAACAAGCTGTTTTAATTACAGGACATGTTAACAATTATATTTTAACAAAATACTGTAGACATTTACAAATTAAATCGTGAACTCATTAGAAAATATACAAATGCGTGCGCATGGAATACCTGCAAGTATACTTGATTCATAATTTCTGAAGATTATAGACCGAATGCCGGTTACTACGGGCATTTTGTTGCGAATGTTTGTAAATCCATGAATCGTGTCTGAGTTGCCAATACACCAAAGGCAATCTGTTTGGGTGGTTAATATCAGACTGAACTGGTTTAGTATTATGCATACTGCACATCCCAAAACAAATTAAATGTTCTTAGTTTTCCCTTTTAGACTTTGATTTATTCTTATCTGCTTTCTATTATCTTAAATGTCCGTAAATTGTTACATGTACAGTATTTGAAATGTAATGGAATTCAATAAAATAATCAATAACTAACTGAAACTCACGTAATAAGTGATCAAATTCATGCCTGTTTGTTCCTCCTTCCAGAGGTTTTTTGTATTTCTCAATAAACCAAGATGATTGACATTTGGCCTGAAGCTTTAGAAAAACCAAACTTAACCAGACTGATCTTCAATTGTAACCCAAATAGGACTCATGAGTAAGACTCAGTCCCTAGGAATTTAACTGAGACAGTGAGGAAGTACATGGGGCAACTCTGGCTCCGTCATATGAGACTGCAGTACAGAACTTGTTTTGTTCTACATCTCGTAGTAGTCCAGTCTTTACCAGCGTTGCCACATTTTTTCATGCGAATCTACTAATTTCTTTGCTTGAATCTACTAAAAATCTACCAAAGGAATTTTTTAAAATACGGAAAACTACTAACTGTTGCTGTATGCCTGTATATCTCGTGTAAGAAGTTGTTACTGATTTTTTAAATATAATTACGTAGTCTAATTTAATTTTAAATAGATAAACAAAACCATAAGAAATTAAGGGAAAATAAAACACGACACAAGACAGGAAAAGTACACTTTGGGAATTCAGGATAGTCAGAAAATCGGTTAATTCATGTCAGAACTTAACATATATTACAAAACATAATTCTAGCCTATATATGTATCTTAATAAGACTAGCAGAGAAAAAAACAGAACCGCTTCTAATATAAAAAATTTAATTATTAATAACATTTAAAAAAAAATATTTTCTCAAAACTAGAATAATAAATATTTAACCAGACCTACTGACCTAATATCTTTATTATCAACTTCCTCATTTTTATCATATATTTAATGTTTTCATATATAAAAGGAAAATATGTTATCAATATATCAATTAAAAATATACCCAAGAATCTATTAGAAATCTACCAGCAAGTTTTACTTACCAAACTTTACAAGAAAATTCTCAAAATCTACTAAAAAAGTAGAAATCTACCAAATGTGGCAACGCTGAGTCTTACGCTCTGCAGTGGGAGGGAGGTACTTGAGAACAAATTTCTGATTCTTACAATGATGCCAAAATGATAATTTCAAACATGAAGTTCAAAGTAGGTCTTTCTCGAACATCTCCTTTCCTATTAGCTCTAGCTAAAATTAGTTATTTTCAAGAAATAAAGCTACACATTTTAGCAAGAAAGGTAAAAATTACTGTTCCAGTGCAGTTTTTGGCAATATTTTTATCTTCGTTGTTCCTGAATTGTAATTAGTTATTAACAAGCAGCTAAATTGTTTTATAAAAACTGGCATGACAAAAAGGCGTTGGCTACAGCAGGTGAAAATTTTTGTATCGCTTAGTATGGTGGGTATAAAAACTGTAAGTCATTGAAATCGCTGCACTATCGATCTTTTTGAACAGCAGTGACTCATAATTAATAGATCAATCGACTTCCCTGAAGGAAGTTCGATCTTAATTTTTCGAGCAACTTCGTCGAACCTTATTACATAATGTAGTGTACAACTCCGTCCGGGTCTGGCACGATTTAAAGGTGGCTGTTAAAAACTGCTGCTTATGCAATCCAACGCTGGGTCTTCATTATAATTTCGATAGCTTGGTATGGTTAGTTCGCGGGGTTGGGTGCGTATGGCGCTACTTCGGGCGGGCCCGTAATAAGGTTCGACGAAGTTGCTCGAAAAATTAAGATCGAACTTCCTTCAGGTAAGTCGATTGATCTATTAATTTTTCTTCGCAACTTCGTCTCCCTTATTACATAATGTAGCTGTTTCGAGTACTGCGAACTAACCTCTCTAATCGAGGCTGTAATAGTTTTATTATTTGCTATTGCCGGCAACAAGAGTTGCACATAGAAACCAGGTAACAAGAAGATTACCGGGCCCAGTCCTGTTGCTCCTTCAACTTTGCGGCGACTCACATATACAGTGTGTCCCACTTAAGGACTAGCCACCCCCGTAAAATTTTTTTTTATGAACCGATTTTTGTGTTTTTTTTTATTATGTAGATTTCGCAAAAAGGGATTAGAAACATGTTCTATTGCTTCCGGAACTCAAATTCACGGCCAACTACGAGCATTGTTTAAGTGCGAAATATTGAGAACTACTATTAGGGATTTTTTTTCTTAGAATATTAGAACGGATTCTTATTCAGGACCACCTAAATATATACTGTACCAATTTTTGTTGTGATAGTAATACAGGGTGGCCCAAAACATTAAAAATAGTTTTTTAAAATAACGAAGTTTAAAGTAAAAGAACATGTTACTTTTGTATTATTTTTATTGGTTACAAATGAAACTAAATTTTATACATCTCCATTAGACCACCACTTTCCATTATGCACTTTTCAATTCGCTGTCGATTATTATTAATTAGCTTCTTCAGGGTTTGTCTGGTGATATTGCGGCAAGCCACTCTAATGCGATCGCAAAGTTCGTGCCTCGTTTGTGGTCTTGATTTATAAACCTCATTTTTAATTGTCCCCCATAGAAATGAATCTAGCGGCGTGAGGTCTGGGGATCGCGGCGCCCAATATATCAAAGGGCTATTGCGCCCTATCCAACAATTAGGAAAATTTCAATTTAACCAATTCCTCACGATAACGGCATTATGAATTGTTGCTCCATCAAACTGTAAATGTAAATTATACCGATAATCCAGAGGTAGTTCATCAATATCATTGCTAAACTCATTTTGTAAAAATGTAAGAAACGCCGCCCCGTTCAAATTTTCATTGAAAAAGTAAGGTCCAATGATTTTTTCGTTGATGATTCCGCACCAGACATTCACCTTAGCGGAATATTGTCTCTTGCATTCCACCACCCAATGTGGATTTTCGTCACACCACATCCTAATATTCTGTGAAGATACAACGCCGTTTGTGGTGAAGGTTGCTTCGTCAGTATACAATATTTTTTTCAGAAAATTAGAATTTTCTAAATACATGCCTTGCAACCACAAACAGAATTCCATTCTTCTTTCCATGTCACCAACTTCGAGGCTATGCAGAAATTCTCATATACATCTCCAAATGCGGTTTTTCGGGATATTTAAATTTAAACTGGCCTCCCTAATACTAGAGCGTGGATTCTGATTAAAATATTCAAGAATTATTTAATTTCCTGGAATCACACGATTTTTGTGTTGAATGGGGAGGTCATTTATAGTCCCATTTTGATAAAAAAAACTGTTAATACTGGCAACTGTATTATGGTGAATTTTTCGATCAGGATGTCTCATATTAAACTCTGAGGCAGCTCCACGAAAACTTCGTGTTTCCTCGCCAACTAATCGCACAATTTCCACTTTTTCTTGTAAAGAATAACGAGCCATTATTATTCTTTATAATAATACGTAATAACTGAGTTGTTTTAGTCATTTAACAAAGAACTAAGATGCAAGTTAAACAGTGACAGTGTCAGACAGTTTCCAGCTAACATTTGTTGTTTTCCACGCCTACTAAGTTTTAATAACACAAACAGCTCAGGTTCTTAAAAATTTTAAAATCAAATTTTTTTTTTACAGGTTTATGGTAATTGTTTATAAAGTTTCGAAATAAATTAAAATCTTAAATAATAATTATTTTACCAATAAATAGTTTAGATAAAACAAAAGTAACGTGTTCCTTTACTTTAAACTTCGTTATTTAAAAAAACTATTTTTAATGTTTTGGGCCACCCTGTATTACTATCATGACAAAAATTGGTACAGTAGGTATTTAGGTGGTTCTGAATAAGAATCCGTTCTAATATTCTAAGAAAAAAAATCCCTAATAGTAGTTCTCAATATTTCGCGCTTAAACAATGCTCGTAGTTGGCCATGAATTTGAGTTCCGGAAGCAATAGAACTTGTTTCCAATCCCTTTTTGCGATATCTACATAATAAAAAAAAAAACACAAAAATCGGTTCATAAATAGAAATTTTACGGGGGTGGCTAGCCCTTAAGTGGGACACACTGTATGTAAAGGAAATTGTGGTGCAGGAAATGCTGCAATCTATGAGAACACTAAAGTATACCGATATACAGGAACATATTAGAGACCACAAGTGATGCTTCCGATTATGACGCAGAGGAAAATATGTATACTGTGTGTAGTCAACACACTGCACGTAGAAGCAAAAATGTCTGAAGCGAACCAAAATGACATTGAGGAAGATCTTACGCCGATCGACAATGACGATGAAGGAAGTACCATCGAAACTGACACTCCTATTGAAAAAGACATAGAATTCAGACGACCTGGACCATCGGAGAAATGCGAAAGTATGTTAATAGATCGTAGTTGTAGATAATGCGAACAAGGAAAATCACGTAAAAAATACCCCATGTATAATACGTGTGGAAATAAGTTTACTCATATAAATATAAATATAAAATATATACAGGGTTTTTCAGTTAAAAGTCCCCAGGCCATTATCTCTAAAATTAATAAAGATATTTTATTTTTGTAAATGGCAGATGACTGATACCAAAGAAAGGTTTAAATAACGGTGATTAAAATTTTTCCTCAACAGCACACAGAGATGGCGCTGCGATGCAAAACTATTTTTTGATGGCTGGAACCTTGAAACATAAGTCATGTGATTAAACAATAATTTGTGAATAATTGTGATGGTATAGAGAATTTACAAAAAACAAACCGTTTTGGAGTTACATGAGTTTCTTTCATTAATGCTAGTACAGGTGAATGTTGATAAATCCCTATAATTTATTTATTATTTATTATAGAATATTGGTTACCAAACACTTTTTTTCAAGATAAGGAAAGTGATATAATACACTATCATAAAATTATGTTTACCACTTCCGGCCAAACCGGAACTAACATGAAGAACCAATATCCATATGTTCCTACATATTACATTTTTTTTTTCTAATAACGCTTGTAATAAAACGGCTCCCAAAACTTAAATTAAGTAAGACAACAAAGAAAATACACAGTAATTTAGAATGGTAATGAAAAATCTACTTAAGAGATATTAGTAGGCTTTGATTTCATTTTAAGTTTGACAGTTATTAAACAAAGTTTGTAGTTGGTGCATTTCAATCATAGTTTCAAACAGAAATAGTGTACTTAGAAACAATTCAAAGCAAATTAATCCAAATAAGGCAATAAAAAAAAAATAAATTTAAAAAATGGTTAGATACACCAATGAAGATAAGTTAAATATGATTTTAATATACGGTGAATGCAAAAGAAATTCCCGACAAGCAAAACGATTGTTTTGTTTACGATTTCCAAATAGACCTACACCCGATAAAAAAACATTTATCATGCTGTTTAAAAATTTAAGAAACTATTCGTAACAGAAATAGGCCAGTTAGAAACGATGAAAATACAGACTTGGTGTTAAATAGTGTTGTCAACAATCCACAATGTTCTCTCCGGAAATTTGCATCGGAAACTAATCTGTCGATATCTTCGTGCCATAGAATATTAAAATCAAATAAATACCATCCATACAAATTAAAATTGATCCATCATTTAAGGCCTGGTGATTATGAACGAAGATTACATTTTCTAGCTGAATTTTCAGTTCTTTCTGAAGAATGCCCACATTTTTTAAAAAATGTGCTCTGGAGCGATGAAAGCCGTTTTCACAACAACGGAGTTGTGAGTAAGCATAACTGCCGATACTGGTCACAAAATAATCCTAGATGGATGAGAATGACCCGAAATCAGGTAACTTTTGGAGTTAACGTGTGGTGTGGAATATTAAATTCATATATTATTGGACCATATCTATTCCATGGGACTTTAAATGGAAGAAAATATGAGATATTTTTGAGAAATGTATTGCCAGGATTATTAGAGACTATCCCTCATAACCAGGAGAATATTTGGTTTCACCAAGATGGTGCACCACCCCATAACTCAGTACTAGTCAAAGATTGCCTTAATGAAATCTACCCTCAGAGATGGATTGGTACTAATGGAGTAGTCAGATGGCCAGCACGATCACCTGACTTGACTCCATTAGATTTTTACCTTTGGGGGTATTTAAAAAGTGTAGTGTACATTGAACCCATTGAGGATATGGCCGATTTGTACAATAAAATATATACAAGTGTTGCTGCTATAAATAGACATACGTTACAAAAAGTTTGCAATGAAGAGTTACTGAAACGGTACAATATGTGTATTCATGAAGAAGGGAGAAATTTTGAACATTTAATATAATAAGTACCTACTAATAAGAAAGAAATTAGTTTAATTTCATTTTTAATAATATTTCGATAGTTTTTAAATGTTTGTTTATAAAACTTTTGTTTACGTTCTTTACTGAATTGTTAATATAAATTTAGCCCATTCTAAATTAGTGTGTATTTTCTTTGTTGTCTTACTTGCTTTAAGTTTTGGGAGCCGTTTTATTAGAAGCGTTATTAGAAAAAAAAAAATGTAATATGTAGGAACATATGGATATTGGTTCATCATGTTAGTTCCGGTTTGGCCGGAAGTGGTAAACATAATTTTATGATAGTGTATTATATCACTTTCCTTATCTTGAAAAAAAGTGTTTGGTAACCAATATTCTGTAATAAATAATAAATAAATTATAGGGATTTATCAAAATTCACGTGTACTGGCATTAATGAAAGAAACTCATGTAACTCCAAAACGGCTTGTTTTTTGTAAATTCTCTATACCATTAAA
Organism: Stenurella melanura; assembly: GCA_963583905.1. Lineage (NCBI taxonomy): Eukaryota > Metazoa > Arthropoda > Insecta > Coleoptera > Cerambycidae > Stenurella > Stenurella melanura. The sequence goes on along the minus strand of OY757309.1, from coordinate 233,101,660 downwards.
ATTATTCACAAATTATTGTTTAATCACATGACTTATGTTTCAAGGTTCCAGCCATCAAAAAATAGTTTTGCATCGCAGCGCCATCTCTGTGTGCTGTTGAGGAAAAATTCTAATCACCGTTATTTAAACCTTTCTTTGGTATCAATCATCTGCCATTTATAAAAATAAAATATCTTTATTAGTTTTAGAGATAATGGCCTGGGGACTTTTAAGTGAAACACCCTGTATATAATATAATATAAAATCATTTGACGGTTCATATAAAATCATTCGACAAATTCTGTAAAACTTTATTGCTTTAAACAAATAACAGTACTGTAACTCCATTTTTTTTTGTTTCAAAATTACTAAGTATCAATGACGTCTGAGTCAACAGTGGCAGATGTTTCCAAAACTTAAGAACATTTTCCAAACTGCTATTATTTTTAGACAACTGCCATTGACGAACATTGTTTAATCAAATTTTAGGAAATTTTATAATCCACAACAGGGACAGAGTATTAGTTAATAACTTTTCGAATGAGTTAAGCGAACTGATATCTGTTCTTGGAAGTAACGCTTACAATATTTAGTAAATTTGGTAACTAAGATAGCTGAATTCAAAGTGGAGAGATCCAAATTTATGAAAATGTTGCAAGAAATTATATATAAAAGATATATTAGAAGGTCCCCAGGAATGCCGTAAACGTTTTCTATCAAAACTCATTAAATAATCACTGCGAAGGCTTTCCCAAATAATGGGAAGAGACTGACATACGACAACTAGACCATAAACGAGCCGGTTTTATCTATACTCTGCGAGAAATGTGGGTGATTGTGTAATATGTGTCAATATTTAATATATTTATGTATCTGAGCAATCAGAAATTTCATGATTAAACTTTTCCCAGGGTCCATGATGGGCAGCCGCACGTGAAGCCACCTGACTGGGAATGAGCATTCTACCGCATGTCTCACATTTTCATACACAATCTGAATCTAGGGACTCACCTCGTGAACCCAAGTTGAGAAATTATAAAGACATTAGATCTCATCACCAAGTTAATATTTGAGTATGTTTGAACTATTAGAGATTCACTCTCCTATCCTCTCAGTGCTACCATTTCCTCTGTAAGGATAGTAGACAGCCGTAAGTGAAGTCACTTGAATTGTGCAGGGATTCTGAGTGTTGCACTCACATAGCTTTCACTACTTGCCTTCCAAACACAACACCAATTCTGGACATCGCGCAGCACCCGGGAACTCCACCAAGAGAAACGCAGGGACGTCAGCTCTCCTATTTGCCTCATGTGTATATGTAAATGTGGGTGTATGTGTGCCACGTATCTGTGTGGATCTTCTTTAATGTAGTTTTTCTTCTCAACCTATTCGGTACGGGTTATCATAGCAGTAACTAGCGCACAGCCACGTCAGCACAGCTCTCAGTTCATTGAAGCGATCAAGTCTCTAACCACGAACAAAGTGAAAGTCCATACACGGGGGGATATGCCAACATTATAAACAACTCTAATCAAGTAAAGATTGGAAGTGTTGCTGTGGAGTAGTACGAAAATCTAAGCTTAAAAATTCAATAAATCCATTCCTGCTTATTTGTATGGAATTTTTTAAAGAATTATGTGTTTTGAGCAGAGTGTTCAGTGGAGATTAGCATAAGTTTTTGTTTTAATTTGGTTAAATATATAAATAATTGAAGAATTAACTTTCAATGGACTTTAAATGGTAACAAATATTATTATGTAGATTGTAACATTTTCCAGTAAATTTAAATTGTCAATTAGCGCGCGAATTACCTACTAGTCAGGCTCATTGGCTGCAACTGCCCAGTCGATAGTATTACAAAATTTGATATGGTAGCAAAGTGGGCCATAGTGCAAATACATAAATATTGAAATACCAATTAGTGAAACTTGCAAGAAAAGTGCTTTAACCTCCACCACGTTTTAATGGTAGCACTGAGAGAGCTAAGAGGAGACTAAATTATTATTAGTTGTAGTTTTATTTGGTTGGTACGGAAGCCCTGAAGTGCCACTGCACATTTAAAAAAATCTTTCTATTGCGACTTAGTACCATGCAATTGTAAGATTGAATGTCACATTTGTGAGATTTACAGATGCAATTGGGAGATGTGAAAATGCAACTGTGAGATGTAATGTCGCAATTGCGACTTTAAATCTAGCAATTGCAAGATGTAAAGTTGCAAGTGTAAGATGCAATGGTGCAATTGCGACATCACATGACGCAATTGTGACTTTTAAAATCATTGTTAATGCCGACAATATTGCAAAAGTGGTAGACGATATAGGACATAAAGACATCATACAAAAGACCATGTTTGTAATAGATAGTTGGACAAGAATCTTGAAAAATCTAATTTCTCTTGATGAGTTACGACGAATTTATAAAAAATGAAAGGACATCTAAGAGTATCCTCGGGCATTTAAGGATGGAGGACGATCACATTCAAGCGCACGCCAAAGTTTTTCAATTTAAAAAAAAACACGTTAGAGAAAATAATTTAAGATTTCAAATAAGTACAGTTTATTTCCTATTAACATTTTGTGTTTATTTGTTTTCTCAATAAATCTACAGCATTTTCAAATATTTTTTTAACGAAATTAATCTTTTAGTTTTACATTCCTGATTTTAATTAAAACGACATCAATATGTATTTGATATTAATAAATATTTTTATTATTTCTTCGTTCAGTATTTTCTTTTAACTTTTAACTATCTACATTACCTACATTAAACTACACCTACCAAATTACACATAAACACAAGAATATTTTGAAGCATATTTAATTATCAATGTGCATTTTAGAAGCTGTCAGTCCTAAGACCTCTTTTCTTAAGTTTTCATAAAGGGCGACGGCATTAAATGTATCACTTGGTTTTGTCCAACCTTCTTCTTCCATAATCATTTGTCAAAGGAATTCCATATTTTGATCACAAATGTGTCTTGGAAACTTGCACTCTTCTTTGCATGCTTCTAGATGGCATCTATCTGTTATATTTACTAAATAAATAGTCTTCAGATTGAGACAAGTGAGGCAAATGAAACATTATCATTGGTTCACCGGCTGGGGATATACGGTTGTTTGATTTTCTGATGATGTGTGAATTCCATTCTGCTTAAATTCAGACTAAAATGTTTTTATACTTTATTGTATGTATTTTTGATATTTTACTATTGAATTTTTAATTAATCTAACTAATATGTTGAATTGTTTCCTTGTCTAGTACATCATTAGAGCAACGTGAATATATAAAGCATTACTTTTGCTTTAGCTTAAGAAGTTAAACGGCAAAGATTCAATATAACTATATGCACACATTCTCTTTATTTATCATTTTTATTTTGACTTCACGAATTTAACCAACTTTCATCGCTTAGGATTACATATAAGCTAACAGCTACCTGCGCATGAGAGTAATTTTTCTTTTAAGGATGTTTTCTATTATCAATTGCACCTATACTTAGAAAACCTTAGGTATCTCTGAATAAAGGGCTGCCATATTAAAGAGAAAAGAGTTTTTAAACAAGCGGTTAAGCTAATTCAAAAGTTATGCTGCATAAATCCACAGTTACGCTAATGTGGTGTGTAATGAACTACAACTTTTATATTTTGTTATTCTCTCACCTTTCCTATTTTAGCTACAAATACCAACTAGGTTTTTTGGTGAATATATTAACGAATGAATTAGAAATAATTTTTAAATCAATGATTTAACTAAAGAAATCAGTTAATTTTCTACTTGACTTAAACCAGTATCATAAATCACCTGATTTAATTGAAAATTATAAAACATTTGCGAATTTTTACTTACCAATTAAATCTATAAATCAGAACTGAATCAATGATTTATCCAGAAAGGAACCATCAAATAGATTCTCCTCTTTTATTCTCTGGATAATGTTCATCCAAAATTGAGCGCTATGGGTCCTTAATATGCGCCACCAAGATTATATCTATCCTTTGATTCGCGGTGCTCCTTCCAGACATAAATGGAGGTTTAGTTGTGGTAGCATTCTGACTTACTAAACATATTTGAGATCTTTCAACGTGTCCATTCTCAGTACTATAATCGCCTCTTACTCCTTATAGACATCCTTCCAGCTAATCAATTAATTCATAATAATATCCACCGATAACTTTAAGATCATTGTTTGTAGCTACCGCTTTTAACCAAATAATGGAAAGTAAAAATTCGTCTATATATTCGTTTATAGCAATTCCATAGGGTTTAAGTTTATCATATGAATCCAAATGCCACAAAAAATTGGGACCTTTATTTGAGTTCTGCCTTCTCCTGAGTCTTCTCCTTTTTCGACTGTATGTTAACACCGTGGGGATCTAAAAGTTGTAATGCAAAACGGACAATATCTCGTGTTACATTAAACCCACTTCTAATGCATCTCAGATGCATCCATCTAAAGCCATACAACTGTCCAAAACTTTCTAATTGCTCTCGAAGACATTCAATTAATGTATTGAAGTTTTTGAAATGTATTCTTCGAAATAAACGATGTCGTTTTAGAATTCTTTTAAGTGTACGAAGACTTATGTTAATACTATGAGGCATTGCCAAAAATGTAAGAAAATTTCGTAGTAGTGAAGTTCCTCGAAGAAGTAGTATTGGATAAGTCCACACAGAAGCTGACCATTCATGTTTCCTGGGAAAACAATAATTTTCTGTTTTATTAAATGTTACACCTATATAATCTGCTTGTGCCGTACATTCAGAAAGTAACTCTACATAAACTGTAAGTTTCTTTTGATTGTACAGAGCCATCCAAGAATTAAGGTAGCAGGATTTCTTTCCGAACGCCTCTGTATGTAAAAGTTAGTGGATAGCTGAACCTACACGTCAGGCTGATTAGACCTATAATTGATGGGTACTTACCCTAATAAATTATGAAACAATGATCACAAAGATTTATGAACATGAATGACAACTAACAGAGTTAGAACGATTAAGCGTCATTTAAGACTTTCCAAATACCTATTACCACTTTCAATCGCAACTACGAGATATAAAGTTGCAATTGTGACATTACTTCTCACAATTTCATCTTTATATCTCGCAACTTACAATTGCTTGGTATTAAGTCGCAATAGAAAGATTTTTTTAAATGTGCAGTGGCACTTCAGGGCTTCCGTAGGTTGGGGCTTCTCATGGTTAAAGTAATTTAAAAAAACTCAATGTAGTCGTAACAGTATAGATTTTAAACCAACCACAAGAGGGCCAAATTATAAACTAAGCTCAAGGACTCTAAATTAGTGGAAATTCTAGTATACCCTGTATGCACATTATTTGCAAATAATAACATAAATGTAAAACATAACATCAATGTAAAATTATACCTTGATATATCGATACGATCTATTACTGTAAATTTATATTGAAGCATAAACAATTTAAGCACTTTGACATAAATGATACTTAATCATCGTAAAGGTCTGAATACTGCCGTAGGGCGGTTTATTAAAAAAAATGTTCATAGGTTGCCAGAAGCTTATTCATTGATTTCTCTGAAGCGGTGAATTGCGTAAATCTCACCTTATTATTATTTAAATTAGCTAGATATAGTGTTTCCTGGCATATTTCTTACGCTATGTTAATGTTATATATGTCATATAAAAGTGTTCTAAGTGCAGTAATGCGAGGGTACGTTTTAGAGCTTATCGTAGGTATATTAATAATAACTATTTTGTACTTTTGAACACTAAAAAAAAAATTATTAATAAATCCATTGTGCATGTCCTGAAAATTGCAATTTTTTAAATTAAACGGAATTCCACCATTCTTTGACTAAAATCCAAGTAGCTGATTTTGGTCAAACCGTTGCGAAAAAGTCTGAAAACATACCCTGTGACTACAGGGTGACAACTTTATCTCACCGAATTGAAAAGCGCTACAAAAGTGTTCTCCAATGGTATCTAATAAAATGGCTAAATTCAGTGTGATTTTTAATTATATCTCAACTTTTTTTATGTCATAACTAATAAACTGTTAGTTGTCACATATAAAAGTAGTAACAACAAACCTTTTCAGAATGTTCTGTACATTGAAATCACGTGCATAGTAAGCACATGCCAGTAAAAACAAGAGCGCCAGAAGAACCGACCCAGCTGGCAGGGTCCAATAGCCAGGACCAGGGGAGGTTTGCTAACATCGCCAATACTGTTCGCATTTGCGGGGGGGATAGGCGAAAAAGCAGGCCCACCCCTTACGAGGCCGGTCCAGGTCTACAGCGGTGATTGGAGCAAAGAGCTCAAGCTCGACCCCTAATCATCCGAGACCGCCGTCTTTAGTCAAGAATATTGGCGCAGTAAAAACATGGTCACATGACATTTTAAAATAGGTGTCAGGTATTATTACTCCACATCCACGTAGTGGATTGGAAGTATAGTAATCGCAAAAAAATTTTCAAAAATTTTTATTCGTGAAATAGATTTAGAATGTCATGAAACGTCAAGATTTTAAATTTGAGCGAAAAAAAAATTTCTGTCTGTCTGTCGGTCTGTCTGTCTGTAACTTTTTTTTTGTCTGCACGTTTTCTCCGGAACGGTTTGAGATATTGACTTGAAATTTTGTACACGTATATATTATGACGAGATCTGGAACTGGATTGTTTTTTGAGGAAATCCGGTGAAGGGTTGGGGATTACATAGGGGAAAATAGGGAAAAATAAGTAAAGCAAGCTTGTAAGAGAACAGACACTTGAAATTTGGTGTATGTACTAGAAGTTAAGGCCTAAGATTTTTTTATAACATCTTTCAACCCCCCACCACCCCTACCCCATTAATGGGGTTGATAAAATAAAGTTGAGATTTTCATTTGAAATTTCGTACACGTATGTATTATAACGACGTCTGAAATTAGATTATATTTTGAGATGATTCCGTTAAAGGGTTGGGGGTTAATTTGGGGTAAATAGGGGAATATAAGTAAAACAAGTTGGTAAGAGTACAGAAACTTGAAATTCGGTATACGTACTAGAAGCCAAGGAGTCAGATTTTTTTATAATATGTTTCAACCCCCACCACCCCTACTCCAATATGAAAAGGGTTGATTAAATAAAATTGAGATATTCATTTGAAGTTTGGTACACGTATGTATTATGACGACATCTGGAACTAGATTATAATTTGAGATGATTCCGTTGAAGAGTTCGGGGTTAAATAGGGGTAAATAGGGGAAAATAAGTAAAGCAAGCTGGTAAGACCACAGAAACTTGAAATTCGGTGTATGTACTAGAAGCCAAAGCGTCAGGTTTTTTTATAATATTTTTCAACCCCCACCACCCCTACTCCAATATGAAAAGGGTTGATTAAATAAAATTGAGATATTCATTTGAAATTTGGTACACGTATGTATTATAACGACATCTGGAACTAGATTATAATTTGAGATGATTCCGTTGAAGGGTTGGGGGTTAAATAGGGGTAAATAGGGGAAAATAAGTAAAGCAAGCTGGTAAGACTACAGAAACTTTAAATTCGGTGTATATACTAGAAGCCAAGGTCTCAGATTATTTATAATATTTTTCAACCCCCACCACCCCTACTTCATTATTACAAGGGTTGATAAAATAAAATTGAGATATTCATTTGAAATTTGATACACGTATGAATTATAACGACATCTGGAACTAGATTATTCTTTGAGATGATTCCTTTGAAGGGTTCGGGGTTATTTAGGGGTAAATAGGGGGAAATAAGTAAAGCAAGCAGGTATGACTACAGAAACTTGAAATTCGGTGTATGTACAAGAGGCAAAGGCCCCAGATTTTTTGATAATTTATTTCAGCCCCCACCACTCCATTATTCAAGGGGTTGATAAAATAAAATTGAGATATTCACATGAAATTTAGTACGCATATGTATCATAACGACATCTGGAACTAGATTATATTTTGAGATGATTCCGTTGAAGGGTTGGAGGTTATATAGGGGTAAATAGGGGAAAATAAGTAAAGCAAGCTGGTAAGACTACAGAAATTCGGTGTATGTACTAGAAGCGAAGGTCTCAGGTTTTTTTATTAGTATTTTCTATTTCTATTTCTATTTTTAACAATATGTTTCAACCCTTCCACTACCCTTACTACATTATTAAAGGGGTTGATAAAATAAACTTGAGACATTCACTTGTAATTTGGTAGACGTATGTATTATAACGACATCTGGAACTAGATTATATTTTGGGATGATTCCGTAGAAGGGTTAGGGTTAATAGGAGTGACTAGGGGAAAATAAATAAATCAAGGTGATAAGAGTACAGAAATTTGGGATTCGGTGTATATATTAGAAACCAAGGCCTCAGATTTCTTTCTAATATTTTTCAAACTCCACCACCTCCGCTTCATTATTAATGGGATTGATAACATCAAATTGAGATATTCACTTGAGATTAGTACACGTATGTATTGTAGTGACATCTGATTGAGATGCCTCCATTGAAGGGGTGGGAGGTGAATAGTAGAAAATAAGTAGGGTGAACTAAAAACTTCATTTTTAACGTATATGGTAGAAACCAACTCCTCAAACTTTTCTATGACATCTGCCCCAAATATTATTAAAATTCTATGACCAATAATTTCCACATACTAGAGTGCAAATATAGTCAAGATGTTTCCTTTAAAACGACTTGGATGAAGAATCTGGATGTGGAAGTACTGATTCCTTAGGCAGCGGTTTTTTTTGTTAGTAATTAAATGACAGCGCACGTACACAAAAATCGGGTAATTATTGTACTGCTTTATATTAAATATTAGATGATAAATGTATGAAAGATATGCTATACACTCAAAATAATATTTCTCAGTAGCCATGAGAGCTGAAGTAATGAACCCATAATATATGATAAAAATGATAAAAATGCAATATTACCTATGGTGGAATAGACCTGCAACATTACCAGAACACAAACAACATAAACTCGATTTAGTTTTGCATCGTTGCACTTGGTTTAATTGACATGTACACTATATTCGATTTAAAGGGGCATTTCTTGCTACAGTTTATATACATTCAATTATACATACATGCCATTGTGCAACAGGTATTTATTACGTAACAACGCTGACAAAATTTGTACGCTTAACCAGTATTATATAAGTGGGAACTGTACACTGCAGACGAACTAATACATACGTTCTAGGTGTATCTTTGTTGCAATTTTGCCAATTTAGCTAGAAATAATTTAGGGTTGTGGCCAAGATGAATGATGTACCTTATGTAGATAAATAAACAAGCCAACCATTATACTCTGCCGACTTACTGTACATTTTATATAATTGTTACACATTTTATAGAATACTTTTCGCAGTTTTTTTTCCAATAGCTATATACTTTATGGTTCATACACTGCCAAAAGGACAATACATTAATTTCTAAAAGTTTTAGCTAAGTAACGTCATTTTTTAAACAAAGGGTCACAGATGACAAACTTACTTTAAGCAATAAAAATAAAAATTTGTGACATTTTACAAATACCATTCTCTTCAGCGCGTTTAGTATTGGTGATCTCCTCATCACCAATACTGAACGAGCTGTAGAGAAGTTAACCATAAAACAATATTGCAAATGTTCCTTTACAGTACATTCGAATTTTTACATTTAAATATGGTGGGTATCATTTGGGGAAAATAAAATAATTTTTTATCTAAAAATGAGGCGTCTTAAAACAGCAATCTCTGAGAAATAAATTAGCGAAATACAACAACTTTCACGGGGTCTTTCAAACGTTCGAGTTTCACGCGCCTTGGTTGCATACGTAATCCCACCAATCATCATCGAGGACACAACAGAAGAACTTGCAAACCGACAACACTGCGGTCGCCGAGCGTGCGGGTAGCGGATAACCTTAAACTTTCATTTGAGCTGTCGTCTTTTCTGGGGCATGTTGGGTCGTATTTTCACAGAATGGAACAAAACACTGCTTGCTAGACATTTTAATCGAAATCGGAGGCTTTCAATTTACGCTAACCTCAAAACCAAAATGTTAACATCAACAAGCTGTCAAACGTCTAGTCATGAGCGATATGTCACTGCCGGTGATTAAATCACCGTGATTATATAAAATATTAATATAAAGTGTAATTTACATCGTTTTACTTTCAATTCATACTTGTCCAGTGCTGCTTAATGCAGCCATACATTCACACAAACAAATTACGGCGAACGGTAAACATATCAGCTTGCAGATTGTGATGGCGTTAGTTTAAAACCACCGGAAGTGAAAAATATAAGTCGCCGTTAAGGAGTGATTGGAAAATCGCGATATCGCCCATCACTACAAACGTCAATTGAATGCTGATTTTGTACAACGTTGCCGAGTCGCCTTTTACACTATTGGCTTGGGATTGCTGACGTATTAATGGCGCGTTACGGATAATCGTTTAAATTGGACTTCTAAATAGGTGATTTTAATTATTTTTTTCTGGCTCTAATCTGCATCAAAATAGAAATTGAAAAAATACGGGTATTTTAATTTTTCCGCAATAAAAAAAATATGCTGAAAAGGCCCATTATACCCTTCGGGAATGAAAAGGAAGACGGCCTGTATATGTACTGGTTGTATGAGCCCAATTTGCCTAAGCCATGTCAAGGAAATGTGATAGGATTTTGTCCATAAGAAATATTGAAAATTCTTCATGCAATCGTAAAATTGAAATTTAGTTTCTTAATTAGATAAATAAATAAATCTTTCCATATTTCTGTTGCTTGATTGCAAAATTTCAATTATCACTAAGCAAATAAACTATTAAGCAATAATAATAGAATAAACCTATTTTGAATGTTAAATATGTTAAAAAAAAAAAAAAAAAAAAAAAAAAAAGTGTGAAAGTGAAGAAGTGTGAAGGTTGTGAAAATTTACTCCAAGTTTAAATTCAAATTACTCCGAGATAGTGCATCAGTTTTTTTCTTGAAACCAGCAACAATTGTACTGTGCTTATTATACTTCTAGTTAATATAAAAATTGTTGGAAAATATTTTATATGTTGAGAGTTATTTAATAACAAAACTACAAACTGAAGGACAGGAGTAAATTGCTCACACAACACTTGTGAACTATGTTTGAAACTGAGAATGGCGTAGAAGACAATTTTAAATTTAAATGCTGTATAAATAAGAGCATAAAAATTTACATATGTACACAATGTCACAGTATTTACCACAAAAGTTGTGCGTTGCGCCAAAAAAGTAAAATTAAGTATATTGGTGACAATAAGATAATATGTTGCAGTAAGGATGATGACACGTCAATCATATTAAATGAAACTGAATTTGAAGAGATTAAATCTACAGTGCACGACCTACATAAGGAGAATGAATTAAAGGATAATTTTATTCAAAAACTAAAACGTGAAAAACTTGACTTCATGAAAGAGGCTACAAAAATGGAAGAAGATTTAAATATTATTATAGGCAACCAAGAAGTGAGATTAAAGGAACTAAAAAAATTAGTTGACAAGTTAACAGAAGAGTTAATGACTCATAGAAGCAAAAAATTAATAAATGTTACTACACAGACACATATAATGAAAACTCTGTTAAAAAATGCATCCACAAACACTACAGGAAAAATGCAAAATCAGACAGTTATTTCTTCAAACACGGAACTTGTTGAAAAATATGCACGTCCCTTACATGATAAAAATATAAATGAATGTCTACCTAGTAACAACAAAATGAAGAATCAAAATGTAAGAACAAAATCAAGAATTCTAATCCTAGGCGATCAACATGGCAAAAATATGGTGGAACATTTGGACTCCCTAAGGAACTGTTATGACATACAAGCCATCCTTAAACCTAATGCCAAAATGGCCGATATTATAGGAACCATTAATATAAGTACAAACACTTTTACTAACTTGGATTACGTAATAATTCTAGCAGGTTATAATGACATAGCTGTTTATAGAAAATATTTCCTTTTTAAATTGTTGACTGACAAGGTGAAATTATGTTCTCAAACAAATATTATCATATCTTCCATTCCATACTCCAGAAATGATTATATTAACAAAAGAATCTATAAGGTAAATCTAAAACTAAAAGATATTTGTGAAAAATTGGACCAATTTACTGAGGGACACATAGCATATCTTGAAGTAAATGAAAAGACCATCATATTTAATAAGAAATTTGTCAGCAAAAACATTGTAATGTTAATAAATACATTAAAAAATAGAAAAAAAATTTAGTATTTTTAAATGTGGAGAAAGAAGAGCTCAACAATAAATCAGAGTCTATAATTGATTTGATAAGTAATGAATCAACTGATAAAAATATACAGGGACATGCACCTTTTTTATACCCTCGATTGTCTCAAATAACAATAGAGAACTAAATAATAAGTTTAACTTTACTAATAAAGATTCCACTGTAAATATAAATTCAGTTTACCTGTGCCATGTTAATGTTCAAGGGTTTATGAGTAAATTTAATGAAATTGAACTATTTGCCCTTATTGAAAATCTTGATATATTATGTATAAGTGAACACTGGATTTCAAACAATGACATAATTAATCTTAAGTTTCCCGGTTTTAATCTTGTTTCTTATTATGCTAGAAGTGCTCATATACATGGTGGAGCACTAATATTGGCAAAACCTGGTAGAAATTGTGTTAATTTGGATGAAATTAATAAATTGTCAGTAGAATTACAAATTGAAATATGTAGTGTGATATATCACACTTCTAATAAAGTAAGAATTGTATTGATTACGTTATATCGACCGCCAACTGGCGACATAAATATTTTAGTATCTAAATTATCGGAGGCCTTAACTATTGCTGTGACAAAATCAGATTACATTATGTTAAGCGGAGACTTAAATTTAGATTTTAATAGTAAAGTATTAAGTACAAAAATATTAATTGATATTTTTGACTCTTTTGAATTGAGTGTTGTAACAAATGTACCCACTCGAGTATTTACAAACGGGAAAGGCCAGACATCATCTAGTTGTATCGATTATGTAGCAACAAATATACCATTTGAAATGTTAAAATGTAAAGTAACAAATCCCAACATTGCCGATCACTTTGCACATGTTGTTTCAATTTCAATGAAAGACCATAGAAAGAATACAGTAAATACTATGCAAGTGAGCACCAGACAATTTACTGAACATAATCTCAATGAGTTGAACTACCATCTAAGTAGGACTGACTGGAGAGGTCTATTGTACTTAGATCTCAATGGAGCTTTCAAATTGTTTTTGGAAAATATAACGTGGTGTCTCAACGTTAGTTGTCCTGTCAAAACTTATAAAAAACATAATGTAGAAAAATCAAAAAATGGCTGGTTATCTACAGAATTAATTCATGAAAGCAAACAACTAAAAGATATGTATCATTATATCAACCAAGGCAACAATAAAGATGCAAAAGCAACATATAATAAGAGAAAACAGGAATATAGAAAAAAAATAAAAGAAGCCAAAACACAATTTTATAGTAATAAAATAATGAACTCAAATAATAAACCCAAAGCAACATGGAAAATTATAAATGAAAAACTTGGCAGAAATAAAATTAATAACAGTAAAATTGTGCTAAATTATGATAGTACTGAAATAACAGACCCAAATGTAATTGCTGATTTATTTGCAGATCATTTCTCTACACTAGCCGAAAAAAAGCTACTGAATCATTTTGGTTCCAATTTAGTACTACCTTGTACTCTACTGAATAAAACGGAAAATTCAATTTTTTTTTAACCTGTCACTGAACTTGAAATTAAAAATATTATAAACTCCTTAAAAAATACAAAATCTAGTGGTTTCGATGAGATAACAACTCATGTACTAAAAAACATTTCTAATAACATAATACAACATTTGGTATATCTGTTTAATTTATCGTTAGAAGTAGGTCAATTTCCTGACATACTAAAAATGGCATCAGTATTACCATTACATAAAAAAGATGATCCGATGAATATTGAAAATTACAGACAAATATCAATTCTAAGTATATTATCAAAAATTTTAGAAAGAGTTGTATATAATAGAATTGAATCTTTTTTAGAGAAATACAAAATTTTAACAGACTCACAACATGGTTTCAGGAAGCACAAATCCACAGAAACAGCATGCTGCCACTTAATGGAATATGTATATTCCAATCTTGATAGAGGCCAGTATGTTGTTTCTCTATTCTTTGATCTATCTGCAGCATTCGACACTGTAAATCATCAATTTCTTATAGAAAAATTATATAATATAGGTATTAGAAATTCTCCTCTAAGTTGGATCAAATGTTACCTTAGTGGTCGGAAAATGATTGTAAAATTAGCAGACAATACATCAGAAATTCGTGATGTAAAATTGGGCGTTCCCCAGGGTTCTGTTCTCGGCCCACTGTTGTTTGGTATTTATGTGAATGACCTTCCATTTAACATTTCAAATGGCATAGTTACAATGTTTGCAGATGATATGACAATAACTATTTCGGCAAAAAGTCCCGAGGAAATTCAGTTTGTGGCAAAGCTAGTTGTAGAAGAATTAAACATATGGTGTGATAGAAATAAGTTAATACTGAACAATAAAAAAACTATCTGTCTAAACTTTCACCTACAAAAACCCCTCCAAGAGGACCTGCTATCAATGATAAATATAAAGTTTGCAAAAGAAGTTAAGTTTCTAGGTACCTTCTTGGACAAAAGATTGTCATGGAGCTCTCAAATTGAGCATGTCTGCAAGCAGCTCAACAAGGGATTTTTTGCTATCCTTCAGCTCAAAAACTCGATGAATGAGCAGGTACTCTTGGATGTCTATTACTCTCTATGCTATTCATGTATCTCATATAGTATTACATCCTGGGGTAGTGCAATTGAAATGAATAGAGTATTTATAGCACAAAAAAGAATCGTGAGACTTATATTTGGGTTGAGATATAGAGAAAGTTGTAGAGACATTTTTAAACAAAAAAGAATTTTAACTGTTCCTAGCATATTTATTTTAAAATGCATCACGCTTTTCACAAAACTTAAAGACAAGTTCAAAATGTTGTCTTCAAGTCATAACTACAACACTAGACATGGTGATCTTATTTCTATTCCCAACCACAAAACTAGCAATTTTAAACATTGTTTTTATTACAATTGTATAATTTGTTACAACGCTTTACCAAATGAAATTCGCAGTATAAAAAATTGTCATAAATTAATGAAGGAAACAAAGAATTTTCTGCTTGAAAATGGATACTATAATTTACAGGAGTTTCTGTACAGAAATTAATACAGTTCTACTTTGTTTGAAGATATTATTATTATTATTATTGTTTTTTTTTTCTTCTTCATTCCATTTAACAATATAAATGTTTATTAAATCTTTCATGTTAAATTTGTGTGTGATAGTGATTATTTACTTACTTTACCATAAGTATTTTATATATATTATATGTATATTGTATTTGTTTATTTATTGACTTGTATTTTATTTATTTATACTTAAATGTAATACTGAATCGACCTGCCATATGTACAATAATTGTATCGTCTTGTGGTTAATAAACTATCTATCTATCTATCTATCTAATGCTCAGAATAATATGGGAGTCTGTTAGACTTTCGTGTCAGTTAATGTACCTAAATAAGGATGTGTCAGGTTGAAGGTTAAATAATAACTTTTTTATTTATTGATCGATTTTGTTAACACTAATCTGCTGTCCAGGTTTTAATACAATCGGACTTTTCGTTCTTAAGTTATCGTGCTTACAAGAAAAGTGACAGACGGACAGACAGAGAGACGGACACCGATCACCAACACAGTGACATGAAACTTTTTTCTCTACAAGCGATATTACCGGTTTTAGAAATTTATCGATCGAATACAATATACTCTTCGTTTCGTATTTATGAAGAGTATAATAATCGTTGATCTGTACAATACGTTAGAGAAATACGTTCACTCAAAGCTAAACCTATATTCATATAATGAATTCGAATGGAAAATAATCATCTTGTGATCCATGTACTATTCTATCCAACCTTCTTTACTGTATATCACGTCTAATAGCATCGTGTCATTTTTCGCGGATGCCTATTAAACCCATAGCCTCACAAAAACTTTCTCCCTTCTGCTGCTTGGTGAGGTCGGTCCAACGTTTTGGAGAGCATTCTCTTCGTCTCTTGCCATCTTTCTCTGAACTATCCACAGTTCTTTCTTATCCTTTCTTTGGTTGATATGGCCAAAAAAGTCAGACGATTGGGCGAATATAATTCTAGAAAGTCGTTAAGGACATGTATTTTTTGGAGAAACGAACTGTTCGTCATATTCACCTCCTTCCTAAACTTGCAACTCTCATGAGTAATAAACAAGACGGCTTGTTTAGGACTCTACAGAGCTAAAACAGCTCATCTAATATCTAGAGATATTGAGAAGCCTGTTACTACATTTTGAAAACAAATGTAGAGGTTTTGCATTTTTCCGACTCGAGAGCGAATTTAGAAAATTCGGTCCGTCGGTCTGTCTGTCTGTCACGCCCAGCCCCCCCTAATCCGTTCTCGGATTTCGATGAGATTTGGGTGGTTAATAGGAGGTCTTTAGAAAACCTTAACGCCGGAAGTTCGGCTCCGTTCGGAAACCGGAAGTACTCGATATAGACATTTCGAGTTTTTTGGGAAAAATTGAATAACTCGCTAACGGGTAGTCGGATCGAGACATTTCAAAAAAGAAATGGTGCTGCTGGCAAAGTTCTACAAAAACAAATGAAAATTGATTTTCCTTGCAAAAATCTGGTTTTCTCGAAATCGGGCTAGGAAGCACACAACTGTCCAGAATATTGATCGATTTCGATGAGACTTGGTGGGATCAAAGGTACACGGCCACAAATGAAGCCTATTGCTGGCGGCCCGAATCCGTTGACCGCAAGTATTTTTTCCAGGGCCGAGTATGATTTTCCAAAGAAATTAATAACTCCCGAACCGAAGGACAGATTCTGATGTTCAAAAATGGCAATTGTAGGGCTCGATTAGGTCTATTAGTTGACGTTTGTGAGAAATTTGACAAAACAAAAGCGAATCTACAAATCCAGGAAAACTTGATTTTTTTGATAAATTCTACAAATTTCGAAGAGTTTCCTAATAAAAATCGAATATTAACTATTCCGTCGATCAATCTCTATAACCAGTACAAGGCACGGACCTTTTTAGACAAAAAGTCTGAAATAGAGTTTTTTCGAAAAATTTAAAATAAGCGAGTTTTTTACGAAAATGCATTCCATAGAATTATTTGAAAAAATATTACAAATTGATAAATTTTCCGTGCGATATAGGTGCAAAAAAATAATGTAATGTTATATTTAAAATATCATCATTCATTTCCTTATTTTCATTTACTAAATAAAAATAGAACTGACGCCCCTTCTGTGTTTCAAAATGTAGTTAGCCTTAATTTAGTCAATGCAAAAAGAAAAAAAAAAGAAAAAAACATGTCAAAATGTACTGAGTTATCTTGCGACCCTCTGCTGAAAATGTACTCAATCATCCCAACAGGGATAAAAAGCATATCAAAATGTAGTTTTTTTTAGCTTGTTTAAGACTTTAAGGGGAGTTGCAAGTTTAGGAGGGGGTGTATCCGCTTTAGGGGGAAATGTCTTCCACTTTAAGGTGGATGGCCACATTAAGGGAGGAGATTGACACTTATTTTTAGAATATCATCCCTAAAAACGTGTTCCATGTTAATAAGAAAAATGTCATATTTTACACCATTCATATGGTCAGTACTGGGACTTGTCGCATACTGGATCTTTCTGGACAGCATGACTGGTTTTATAATTATTCTGAATGACCGACAAGAAGTACAAAGCTAGTTGCTACATAGAATTAGTATAAAGCAGATTTATCATGTGTATCCCCATTATATGGCTATAATTAGGATCTGACTCAAGCTGGGACATCCCTAAATTATATATTAATTTCTATACTTGAATAGTGTACTACTGAAAACTATTCAGGATCATTAACTATGACGAGATTTAGTTAGTGTAGCCTCTTTCTCGCCAGTTATGATCACAAATATTGACTAGGTGGATACTACTGGTAGGGTATATTTTCGCAAGTTGTGTCCATTGAGACTATTGATCAGGAGCCTAAGATCTATCACTTGGCAAAGATTTAAGTATATCACCTAAAATTATTTTCGATTTAAAGGGTGTGTAAGCCTTTGGATTTTTAACTGAACTTTTCACTGAGGACGAAACTGACAAAGAAGAAAGCGGGTGATATAACTGAAACGTACAAAAATGGCTTAATTGATTATATAATTATTAATGAATGTGCATCTTTCAAATTTATCAATATAGATGCCAAAAATAAAACCTATTAATAAATGTGTATATTTCAAATTTATCAATATGGATACCAAAAATAAAACCTGTAGTACTGCATTGTTTTGAACATGTTTATAAATTAGACACCCCACAGCAATGAATATATACCATGATATACAAAGATTTTTTTAAAATATTGTATAGAAATGTATCTATGGTCATCCAATTTTTTATTCTTTCCTAGGATATTGTGTTTTTGAAACCAGCTGCATAATTTGAAGATTTCTAATGTCATCCGACATTTTTTCTCTCTTTACCGCATTGAAATCGTCCAGTCCAATTTCCCTAAAAGATTTTTAGCGTTAACTCAGGAATGGTGTTCTAATATATTGAGCATACTGAAGTTTTATACTGTGTAGAATTTGTTCTCAAATTCACTGCATAGATATGCCTAGTTAAATGAGAATTAATTACAAACATAGCACGACAAAGTTTCCTGCGATACAATTGTGACGTTTTGTAAATTTAAGGGCACCGCATTGAAGCGCACAAATCTCTATAATCTGCCATTTGTCTACTTCCTTACGGAGCCTAATTTAGTTCGTGTTGCTATACATCCAATGGCTCTCGTTGTCACGCTAAAAAGGTTAGGAGCTTGAAGGGAAAGAAAGACAGATGCAGGCTCTCACCATTATAATTTTTTCCTAATCTGATTATAGGGGTGGGTATAATATTTACTGATTATTAGCGAACAGAAAATCATCTATTTAATGGATGAGTTGACAGATAATATGTTACAGCATTGTTAAATGTATTTTATCAAGTAATCGATAGTAGGAGACAATCGCATCATTGCATAAAAGGCATCTTAAAGTGTGACAATTTTGATAGGTTGTACGGCAATAAACTATATTATACAGGGTGGTCCGTAACTAATGATCCACTGAGCGACAGCGAATTTCTAATATTAAAATATTGTGATAGAGCTAAACACACCTTAGTACAAAAGTTAATATTAACAGAGGTGTTAAAGTCAATATTATATTTTTAATTGTCACACATAACTGTTGATGGTTTTCAAATGTTGTAAAAATTCATAACGGGCGTCACATAAGCAACGTTTAAGGTGTAAATGTACTCTTAACTTTTCTACCCGTAACGTTATTGTTTTTTTTTATTAAAACATCCTAAACCTGTCTCATTTTGGCGAAAAAAAGTATACTTGTCATTAGTCTTAGAAACTGACCGTTTTTGAGAATATCGTATTTTAACAGTCGACGTCATAATTCATTATAAGAAATATTAACCTAGTAGGCCCCGATGTCAACAATATTTTTGACATTTAAACATTGTAATGTTGACACTATGACAGAATTAAAGTACACATGATCGAGATAATGAATTTTATTTGAATAACAATGAAGAAAAAATTTAATGAAACAAAATTCAACAAGGAGCCACGGAATGAGAAAGGAAACTCAACAAAAGAAATATTATTTCAGAGTAAATGTTCAATATGTCCACCATTCCCCTCGATATACTTATCCATACGATTCATGAAAGGCCGCCTTATATTAAATAGTGTTCCTGGATCAAAAAAGGCTGCTGCGGCATTGATTTTTTACCAAAGTTGGGCGTGAGTATTTATGGCATTTTTGTAAACAAGATTTTTCATTGCGCTCCATAGAAATCCAATGCAATTTATCGGTTCACCGGCCAATCAGTTATTTTCATTGATTTTAAAAACATCTATATTAGGTTGATCCACAGCTGAGGTGGAGAATGTTACATAGGAGATTCTTATCATATTATGACTGAAGATGCTGGAGTTTAGTCATGCTTGTACTTTGCTGAGTCCAAGGTCTGCCCTTTTGTTCAAATCCGGCTTGATCACACCTGTAAATAGCTGTATCATCAACATATCAGATGATACTAGTATTTGTCAATCAATTTCGATAATGTATACAAGAAAGATGACAGGACCCACCACAGTACCATGTGGTATCCCCATGAAGATTACCCGGGATTCACTCAATGTGTCACCAAGTAAAGTGCCTCATTCACGCTCGAAAGAGAAAATTGATTAAAAACCGTGCTTCGTCGAGATTTTATGAGTGTGACCAAAAATTAACAAACGGATAAGACAATCTGTGCCAATGTATGTAAGTATTGCTGATGACTGAATGTATATTGTGATTTTATTTAGGACAAACAATGCGTATCATGGAAAATCAAGTATGAAATATTAAATTAATATTAATAATAGCTACCAGAAGGTAACAGCCTGTTCAATTTTTTCAGTTTTTCTTAATGATTCAATTATTTTCATACATCTTTGTCGATTTTTCAAAAACTAACATACAGGTTGGTAGTGGATGAACAACCCACTAACAGTAACTTAAGTAATTCATAGCTTTCTTTAAATAATTTGCACAGTCAACGCCATCAATTAAATCAATAAATAAAAGAAACAGAAGCGCATCAAAGATGTACCCCCTAAACGTCCAAAAATTAAAAAAAAACTCACATAGACTTATTATAGTTATTTATGCACCAAGTGCGTTTTATAGATTGTAACGCACGGAGGGTAACATGATGCAGACCGAGGGCCCTTGGCCCGAGGGATACATGTTGCCTGATGTGCGTTATAATCTAATAACGCTCGTGGTGCATACAATATTTTATTTTTCTAGAAAAATATTTTTTTCTACTGAAAAATTGACTTTCGTTTTTAAAACACATTTTCTTGGTAGTCTATGACATTTGTTGATACTTTGACGTTTATTAATTGTATGTCAGTATGTTGTGTTCTTTGAAATTTAGTAACCTAGTTCAATGCTGCTAGCTTTTTCTTTTTACCAAGTAGATATGACAGTTGTTGATATCTTGACATTTGTTGATGTTGCTTTGCGTTGTATGTAGATAATACGTTTAACAAATTAAAAAGAAAATTAATATTGAAATACCACAAAATATCCGAAAGAATGCGGGAAAAGCCACAGAAAATGTATTGCCGATAAAATCATTATACGTTAAGGAATATGGAAAGCTTATTCTTTCTTTGTTTCTCATATAATAGGGCGTTATGGCCGTAACGCACGCTCATTATGCCCGTGGTCATCATGAGCGACATTTTGGTAACCGTATCCAAGTTATAATAAACAAATAATATGCAGGTGAAAAATAATAGTATATTATTCAACGAGCATATAATGATGGCTATTATTCACGAGGGTGAAGTTTAAGACATGAGCCGCAGGCGAGTGTCGTATCACCAGAGTGAATAATAGTCATTATGTGCGAGTAGAATACTATACTTTGTCCACGACTATTAAATATTTAATATTTATTTAATTCATCTTCATTCAATGTCTCCTATTTAGGAAAAATTCATATGTCATCAGATATCATATATAATTTTCTCGATTTTTCGGGCCACAAGTTTAATGAGGCGATTTCTGCAGCTTCCTTTATCTCTAGCGGTATCTTTGAAATCTAGTTTTCACTGTCAGTACCGATTTATTACATTATATTACCCTTTTTGAGTACCTAAAATGTAAAATTATTGTAAATAACGTTGGCGTTGAAATCGCACAAATTTTGACGTTTCAAATCAATTTACGCTTTGACACATTGTCATGGCTTACTAATAAATTATTACAGTTTGTAGACAGACATGTAGGTAAATAGTTTCAAAAACAATGTTTTGGATTTCCGAGTGTTGCTAATATAAATAGATGATGCTTTGAAAAGAACTTACTAATGTAGTTTTTGAGTGTTTATTAAAATACCTCTTCGGCATTTGAGTGCTTCCTAGAAAACTTAGAGAGACAACACTTCTCTTTTGGTTACTACAATTTTGATATTTTAAATATTTAGTAAAAAGTCATTTCTTGCAAACAATTGACTGTCCTCATTATTCACTGCAATCAGTGAATAATGAAATCATTATTCACTGCAGAGAATAATGGATAGCATTATCCTTAAGGAAACACATACATATTGATTTAACAGTCGTGGACAAAAATTATTATGGCCACATTATAAGTTACTATAATAAGTATAATAATTTATAATATGCCTAGTTGTAAAAATAAAAAATCTAACATTTTAATTAAAAACTGAAAATGTTTTATTTAATTATGCTTTTAAGTACTATGGTGTAACTTTTACATTAAAACATCACTATTTAATAATGTGTGAAATTAGTAGGCATACTGCTATCATCATTAATGTCAAGATGGACAAGTAATATGATTTGAAAGAGTGCCGTTGTATTTATAATGTACAAGTGTACAGTTATGTTCAATTTTATTTACTCATACTTCCTTATCTCAAATAAATTACAGCCTCAACAATGCATCAAATATTTTATTTGTGGTAATAATGGCTAGGGACTACACTTACTACATTGCTACTACTACTCTTGATATATTGATATATTATATGCTTTTATTATATACAGGATGATTCTTACACTTTTTATATAATTGTTGCACATTCTATATAATACTCTTCGCAGTTCTTGTGTAAATAATGTTAGTTTTAGATATCTTTTATTTAATTAAAAAACCCAAAAGAAATGTTTGTGTTCTATGTATAATTAATACCTTTTTTATTTATTTATCAATTTTGTTTCAACACAATAGGGTTCTTCCTAATTTACTGGCTACTAATTTCAATACAATCAGAGTTTTCTTTCTTAAGTTGTCGTGCTTACAAAAACGTGTCGATTCAAAATTCGATCACGAATACAGTGGTATAAAAATGTTATAGCTACGAGCGATATTACCAGTTTTAGAAATGTGGCGATCAATATTTTGTATTTGAGAACAGTGTAGTAACAATGAAAATTCTGTAATTATAGTAAATGTTACCAATGATTTAGTCAAATTAAATTCTTTTTTCTATTAATAAAATGTAGTTCTGTTTCTATTTTCGAGGTTTTAATACTTAAGGATGGATTCCCATTAAACCAGCTGAAAAATCGAGCTTTTTATGAAATTCTATCGAGAAAACTATTGGACAAATCACTTTCAAACTTTGGAGATATACAGGGTGTAGTTAGTTTCTTGTCATTAAAAAAAACTGGTGGTAGGGAACGACAAGACAACCAAAAAAACCTTATACAACATGGAGTCTAAAGCTCATTGTTTTGGAGAGAAAAAAATATACAAAAATTTCGCAAATTTTCAATAAAATCTTTTGAGAGCTGCTGGAATATTGAGGTAAGTTTAGATCGTCGCGCCTGTCTTTGCCTATGATACTCAATATTTGTGTAGATAGCTATAAAATGTCGGCGCTCTTTAGCGGTGCGGCAAATAAGATGAAAGACGTAGATGTGTTTAGTAGATCTGATCTGAAGAAAACTGGGTGTTTCGTTATGTACACACGTCCAACCCCGCCGTTCGTTGTTTTTGTTATTTTTTAATTTCGGGTCGCTGTGTATTAATAGTGAAGATTTATTTTATTGAATTTACCGTTCAAGTCGTTAAATTCTTGATTACGTACAGACACAACTTACCTGTTTGTTCTTTTTGTATTCCGTTTTGGATTTTGGACCAAGTTTTTCTTTTATTTTTCTTTATTGACAACGTTAGTTGATAGTTTATTGTTTAGTGTTGAACGGAGTACGTATGTCCTTAATTCGACGTACCGAACTGTCCGAACTGTGTATTGATGCAGATGCAGATTTAGAATAATTTACTTAGGTGGTAAGCTTTTAACCCAGGACACTCATTTATGTTTCAAACGTTAATAAATCTCATTTAAATATTCTAAATTATAAACATTAATCCAATATTTTTTTCCAAATTAAAAAACACACATGTAAAGAAATGCTCTGTTTAAACTTCTACGGCCATTATTTGATTGCAGTTGTGCAGAAAAAGATAACGAATTATTTACCTCTTTATAATTGCCTCAGTTCGGTTGAGGCGGTCCATCAAAGGCGGTCGATGATCCAAGGCCTTTGCACGTTTTTATGACAATTTAAAAGTCGTTTAATTGGGAACTACAAGATCATTGACCAAGAAAAGCAGTGGTTCTCAATTATTTTCTACATTAATATTAAAAAATATTAAAAAGGTTGACCCAGGTCAGTTTTTTTCAAAGTACCCCTAGAGGGAAAAGTCATAAAGGTTTTTTGTTTGTCTAGTCAGTCCCAATTGCCAGTTTTTTTAATAACATGAAACTGATTACACCCTGTATTTATTATACACGAAAGCAACTAACTCCATTAAAATTTGTATGTGACTATAATGAAAATTGTGGCTTTAGTGCCCCTTGAAGTGAGACGCCTCACAAAATTTCTCGGTTGCTAGCTAACACAATTCCTTCTCTCAAAATCATCTAAAACAAAATAGCCAAATTTCTTTTTACTTCTTGTGAATATCATTATGGCATTAACTACGGAGAAAAAAAAACTACTCTCTTCTCGTAAAATGTCACATTTTTTATGATAAAAAAAATTGCATGTATGTTATTTTTCGTAGTTTATGAGAAAGACAGTTGTGTTCTCAATATATTTTAGGGCAATCGGCTTAATAGTTCTTATCACGTTGACGTGATATCTCAAGAACTATTATTATAATCACATAAAGATTTGATTGTAGTTGTTTCAATGTATAATAAATATATTTCGAAAGTTTGAAAACGATTTGACTAATAGTTTTCCCAATACAAATTCCTAAAAAACGCGATATTTCAGTTCGTTTAACGGGAATCGCCCCCACAATATTTTTTTTTTACAAAATATTTACGAGAAAATTATAATTTTATTTTTCTTATATGCAACGTCTTGCCAAGTGTTTTGTGATCCGTACACTAATCTAGCTGACTTCCATTTCATGCATAGTGTTGAGCGGCATCAACCTATCTGCCGTAGTTGCCAGTTAGACGCCGTTTCATTAATTGAAGTACCAGTTTCACATTATGTGTCACTTTCGAACAAATATTTGTTACTGAAAGACGAGTCCAACTTACTTTATCACTATGTACTAGCCAGTCCGATAAAGTACACTATATCTTCTAAACAAAGTCTCAAGCCAAGTCTAGTATATTGCCTTGGTTTTGCATGGAACATCGTTATAGTGGCTTTGTGCCTTTCTGATGAGCCCAGAATCAGGGCGAAAAACGTTTCGAAAGGCTAAGCATTTCGAAGAAACTGAATGAGAGATTTTATGAAAATGTAATCCATTAGAATGAAAAAAAATAAGACGAGGTAGGTAAATAAAGTAATTTCAGGCCTTTGTTCTCATACCGTAGGGAGTCATGTAGATACTGGTTTGATCTGCTTAGCCGTAGGGGACTATGCTGGATGCTAGTGTTATAATGAGAATGCCAAATAAGAAATTGGACAAATCTGTTTTAGAATTTAACTTGCTTAGCATAACCAGAAGTCAGGTTATCGAAAGAATACAAAGATTTCGTTAATATTTTTACATAGTTTTTCTCTTAGTTCTCATAGATAGCTTTTCTTTCTGCTGTTTGCAAAATCCTGTAAAGAATATGTTTAAAGTCGAGTATAGTCTAAATTATGTTCTAGTATTTCAAAATTGCTTAGTAAGGAATGCTTTAAAGTTAGGGGTATAAAAAGTGACCACGTCCGAAAAGTTTCCTTAGAAACAGGGGACGATTCCAGGATGCCCATCCAAAAATGGGTTCTATTACACTTTACTCTTGCCTAAAATAACAACTCGATATTGTAAGATGTTTAGAAGTAATAAGAAAGGGTAGTTTGGTAAACCCCCCTTTGAGCTTGTACTACTTTTACTCTTCGATATCGGAATATGGTCTACATATCAAAGTGCATTTGATCTACTATCGACCCCTGAAATAGTGAGTCACCCTGTATATAATATAAATTACTTTCTCATTATTCACCATGAGTTATATTGCAGAATATCTGACGACCAGTCATCTTAAAGCAAGATCATAATATTGAACTCGGCATCAAACAATTATTTCTAGTACTTGAACTCGATCCTTAAAGGTGCGCTCATTTTGTAACATATATAGGTATAATTGCAGAGTGTTTAACTTGTGCAGCATGAAAATACATAAAAGATGGAAAGTTTTCATTATGGTTTAAGGCCATTTGGTAGCCTGGTTAAACTACGAGGTTGTGTATTATGTAGGTATGTAAGTAAACAATAGCTCATCATGAGACTAATGATATGGGCTTCTACACAGACAAATATAATGTAAAATAAATAATGTTCTTGTATATTCCAAGCAATTTTTTAAAGTTGCTTGTGTTTGAAACCACGCTGAGAGCGATTATGCTCTTTGAAATGTTAACTCAGATACTCAAAAGGTACACAACACGTTAATGTATAATGGCTGTCCTTATGTTATAAGTTTATAGTTTTGGTTCTTCATTTAATTCTGGTTATACACAATTAACAGTAGATCACGGAATAACCTTTCTCAAAAAAAAAAAAAATTGTGAGAGAAATAACTTTTTAGATTTCAATTTTACAGTAGCGTTGTGATTATAGAAACCAAGATCAAGCCAGTAAAAACATTTTTGAGAACGAAATTTTGAAAAGCAATTAACATAAGGACAAAGATTTATTTTGAGGTTTTTTGACTGAAATAACCGTTTTCATAATTTTTGCATACCCTGCACACGTGTATAACCTAGATTAAAAACAAATTAACATAAGACTGCATCAATTTTAATGACACTTTTTTATCAGGTTATTCACAAATTACTTTTCGGGATGCTTTAAATACGAAAAAAAATATTAGTACATAGGACTAAAAAAGACATACATCTAATATTCTTTCAGGGATGGAGGCCTGCATCGCATATCTCAGCGGTAACGAGTTCAAACATTTGGTGGGGCAATTCTAGCAGCTTCCAACAGCTATGGTTCTCTCTCTAGCTAACACTAACTAACTGTCCAAATTTTGATTCATCAGGCTAACACAAGAAGATTGAATAATCTCAGTACCTAGACAGGAAAGTCCCTAATTGTTTACTTTATCAAGCACCCTCTTCACTTTGGATGATCCGGGGGCTTCTACAGGGTGAACTGCTCACAATAAGATGACATACCTACTATCATACAATAGTCAAGTCTTCCGAACTTTTTAGTTTTATAACTACCATTATAAAAGTCAAAGTGTATTAGAAACAAATATAATAAACAAAACGTTCACTTAAAACAACATAAACTTTGTGTATAATATAAAAAAATTAATGCCGACAAAAGTTTATATCTTAAACATAACAGTATTGCAAATGTTTACTGCATCTGCAGGCAAATATTTTAGATATTAGTATAAGTAGGCTGTTTACTGACACACCGTTTTAAAAAGCGATAACGATATCAGCGTTTGCTTTGTGTTTTAAATATGTTCAATTAATAAACATTTATTAAAGCGATAAACGGTTGTTAATACATCTTTTGTTCTACTTTACAAGAATCTAACGAATCTTGTAATACATTCAAAATGCTAAATATCGTTAAACAAAAGCTATTTGAAAACATTATATTAAGGTGGCCATTCCCTAGAAAGAATAGGTCGTGTGCGCTGACGTCACAACTTTTCAGACCTGAGGGAAAACAAACGGCCGCCATTTTGAAATTCGCCGATCGAACGTGTTGTTTTAACTGTATATTTTGTGGATTCCGTGATGTTTTAAAACTTAATTTTGGATTATTTAACATCTACAATTATGTTTAATCAATTCATGTGGCGAATTTTGTTTGATAAGATGAAGACGAGTTTATATTTTACGAAAATACCTCATGATGTACAGGATTGGTGTACGGAAGAAAGTTGGTGCTATCAATTTAAATCCCTATATATTTAAATAAAGAAGACCTTAGTACAGATGCCAATGTATTTCCGAATATTAGACATACATATATTGTAATTACATGATTTTTGAAAGGAGTGCATAGTTAAAAGAATGAGTACAAGGCATTCAAAAGACGAAGCTTATAACCAGTTTGTTAGTGGTTGGGTGAAAGAAGTTCTCTCCAAGAAATTTATAGGATAACAACTTATTATCACAAAGGTAAGGATTAGTTATAAATTATAAATCATCTTCGCCATGTACTTGCATAATTAAATGTTTTATGAATAATTACTAACACATCAATTTTTCAGGTTATGGTCTCTCTACATTGTCAACAAAAACATCATTCCTTGGATTATTGCGGATCCAGTCGATCCAGATGAGTTGTTAGTACTCATTGTGAGTGTGTTGCAGGTACAGGCAAAACACGTTCGCTAGCCTGATTTGCAATTTATAAGGTACAGAGCGAGATGATAAGACGTCACTCCTTTTAGTTTTTTAGCAGTAAAAATGGCTATGGCTAAGCAGTTAACCATTGTGCAATACAACGCGTAGATTTTGTAAAAAAGTTACTCATGAAAAGATACGAACAAAGGACTTAGTTATGTTATAATAAGGTAGACACAATTTATCTGGCGGTTCACTCATCGTCTGTGGTATATTTATGCATGGAGCTGTGCAAATCATTGTAATTTCTGTAAGAACTTTTTGTCATGTCATATTAATGTTATTATTGTCTAACTTATGTATTTTATTAAATATTCTCCTTTCCTTTTGTTGTTTTATGTATCACTGTTATTACTATCGTTAGCAGTAAATTGAATGCCGACTACGTTGAACTTCTGCATTCATGCCTGTAAATGAGAATAAAACAAAAATATATCTACTAAATATAGAACTGTTTATTATCAATAAGTTTAACATTTCTAATATAACTTGGATGACATTTATATTAAATTCATCGAGTGATCTAGCGAGTGATTGTATTGTTTTAAAATATATCGTGTGGTGTTGAAAAACTACTCAATTCTGTTGTTTTACATTACAAAACTGTGAAAATGGACTTAAGTCAGTATTTAGACTCAGGTTTCAAATATTAAAGAATTCAGCACTGAGTAGTTTTTAAATAACCGCAATATATAGTTTAAAATAATAAGTACATTTAGTCCGCAGATCATCGATCAAAACTATACTTTGAACTTTCACTCTTAATTTATAAACTTCATCTTCAGATCTTTATATAATATGTAGCTTTTCTTTCAAGTTTTTCTTAAATGGTACCATATTTAAAATGAGTGTGTCAGTAAAATTTTTCACCTTCGGCACGAGCCTCTTTCTTCGCTCAACTCAAGTTTAGATACCAAAAATATCACTCAAACGAATATAAACTGTTAATTTCAATACCAAATTGTTTGTAGATTGCTCTAGCAGCACTTATTTTATTACAGCCACGTTCAGTTTCATATTTGATATCTGATGTTAAAAGAATAAACCTAACCTGATTTTGGTCTTATAACACAGCAGTGTGTCCTACAATATGAACCCACGTTAAAAATAAAATTCTTATATTAATATATAACAATTTACCAGTAACAAAATGCTTGGAATACTCTTGAAAAATCATTTCTTTTCATTGCTTGCAATCAGTTGGCATATTCCAACATCAACTTTTCCTAGTTGAAAAATCGATTATATTTAATAAAAACTGGCGTCATTTCGTATTGTCTTACTTCCACAATTAATATTACAGTCAAAACTTCTCATTTTGTATAATATAATGTCCATAAAGGTACTAATTTAACAAATAGTTCGATCAGTTGCAATTCAAGACCTGAGGAATATTGATTTGTTTTCCCTCAGGTCTGACGACTGTCAAAATGTATGACGTCACGCGCACACGACCTATAGGGAATATTTACTACTTTTGGCCATAACTTTTTTCCTTAGTACGTAATATTTCTACCTAAGTAGAACCTTAATAAGACTATTACTGTAAATTTTCACTCAATATTTTTAGTGGTTTGCAAAATAGTTTAATTTAAACTACGACATAGGAACATTAATATAATTTTTAAATTTAAATCTAACTATTTTGCAAACCACTATTGAGTGAAAATTCATAGTAATAGTCTTGTTAAGGTTCTACTTAGGTAGTTTTATAGTTCTTTTAAATATACGTACTAAGAAAAAAAAGTTATGGCCAAAAATAGTAAATATTTCCCTATTGAATGTCTCTTTCTAGGGAATGGCGACCTTAAGTATTATTCTCCTTTCACGTTTTACGAACATTCAGTAGAATGTTAGAGGGTTTCAAGATTTCTACAGCGCTGCTGTATATTTCGGGCTGACAGAAAGTTTTTGATGTAATAAGCTGTTGTGTTATATGTATCATGCTTATAGGCGCAATAGTTTTGTCAACTATTGTTGGAATACTGTTAATCTTTATCAATCCTAAAAATATTATATAACTAAGGTATATACATTGCTTCCTAGGATCAAATTAACGTTAATAATTCTTGTCAATTTGTCCCGTGTCTATCAAAATTGCTGTTATTACCAGCTATGATCTTCACATAACACAAAATAGTTATTTAACAAACAAGTGCATTAATAGCAGCGATTAATAATCGAGATATTTTAATGTTTAAACGTTAATGGTCGAGATTATTAATTAAAAGGCGATTATATTAAAATATACGAGTTAGTTACAAAATTATTCCGTCGACTGTACTTTTAATAAAATGGAGAAAATCTGATTTTAAATTTTTATTTACTTACTAAAATAAGTAGAAATTTGATTGAGTATTAATTAATTAGTATCATCTAATTTGTGTTTCTAAACATTTATATTTACGTTAGATTTAGTACAATTACTGAAATTAAGGGAAGGCATAGATACATTATTAGTTTATGATATTCAGAATTTAAATTCAGGTTTATATCATTATCTTGGATAATAGGTTGTGTTTCAGCGTTGGTACCCTAGTAGCACAACATCTTGGTCCTATATGGATTATATATTGGCGCTACAACTAGTATGAGCTTTTGTAACAGTTTTACAGAAGATTTTCGCAGCTATGTCAACTGTATTTTGCAATGAATTTTCAATATATATTTCTGCAACAGCAGTGGATTTCCAATCAGTAAGACGTTTAATAGCTGAAAAGTCTGCATCATTGTCAGATAGTACTGAGACAGAAGATCGCCGAAAACAATGCCCAGTGTAGAGATGCGGCTGCTCTAATTTTAAGAAGGTTAAGATGGACGGCAGTTTATAAAATGTATTTATGCCAACTGTCTGTGCAGAACATTTATTATTTTTATAAAAAATAAAAAACCGTCTGTGTGGAGTATGTGCAGGTTTTAATTAGACATGGTGTTTAACCAAATTGAGAAGGGTATTTTGTTCACCGTCTACTATGGTAAATATTCTGTTTGTGTGTTGTAGATGCATTAATTGTAACTAAAAATTTAGATCCCAAATCTTGAACATTATTCGTTTCTAATTTCAACAGATCATCCTTGCTCAATGCGCCAGCTACTTCGAAAATCAATGCAACCTACGAAAGAAATTTTAGGTATTATTATAGTTTTATCTTGGTAATTTGTTGACAAATGACAAAGGTATTGTCATTAAGAAGAGGTTGTTAGGAGCATCAAAAACAAATTTTTGTACGTGTTCTTTCTCAAGCACTTTTGACTTCTTCGGCGCATAACCTACTTTTTGCCTCTTGATAAACATAATTACTTTATTAAATTTACTTATGTCGATGTTTTCCTTCAAGATTAAGGTTGATTTAAGCATTGAATATTTTAGCCATAAACTTGCAATTAGGCCTCTTTGTGCAATATTCGAGAAATATGCCAATAGCATCGATTCTAAGTAGCGCGTTACTTGCTTTCCATAGCACCATGAAATAAATTCGGCATAAGTTTTCTCATACAATTTTCGGCTTCTTTCTCCCAGTAAACTTAATGATGCTACATTTGCAGTTTCTGCCACTTCAGATGAGGTTAATGTAAAATGTTCTTCGTCAATATCCATTTATTCAACGTTTTAAAACACCGACTTCAGAAGTGACAAGCTTGACAGTGACAGATATTGGTGACACGGCGTCTGGGTTTAACATTTAACAGATTCAGTTGCGCTAAAATAAAAAGATTTAAATTATTCCTTGTCTATATGGTCTATATGATCTATATCATTTTCTGTCGTCAAGTCGATTACTGACTGAAATCATGTGATGAAGTTAGTTTCTGAATTTCTTCTTGTGTAGAGTTACAGTTTAACTTTCTTCACTTATAGACTCGATTTGGCTCGAAGGACCAATGTTTCTTTCGGTAATATGGACTGTATTACTTTGTTTGCAGAAAGAGGATAGCTGTGATGACTATTTGTATTTACTTACTTATATCGTTTTTTATATAAGACATTACATTACAATTTGATTTTTGTTGACATTCAATAAAAGTAAACAAAGAATATAAATCGTGAACATTTTTACAAAAATAAAGACAAAAGGAAGGCCTTCACAGACGTAAGTCTTCGTTAGTAAAAAAGTATTAAAACAATTCTCTAAACCACTATCTCCACAACAAAGAAGAAAACAAAATAAAATGGCATCAAACTAGCAAACATTGTTGTTATTGAAAACAATTTTTAGAATGCTCAAAATACAAAAAATAATTATAAACGCGAAATTAAAGAGCACAAAATTCTACTTAACAAATATTCATACAGATAATGTCTTTACATGCAACCATTCTAGTACAAAATAAGGATCAAAGTTATGTGGTATTTTTGAGGTACTGATCGAATTTTAAAGGGAATTGTCATATAAATTTTTAACAGTAACAAGTGTTTCTTACACTGAAAAGCAAATTAAAACTTTTTTATTGTTATTTTTGAAGCCTCTTCAATTGAATTATCTACATTTTTGAATATAATGGCGTGCAAATCCGACGTCGAAAAGTTACCATCTGCTAGTCGATAATCGACGAGAGCATATAACTACGACACTTTTTTCTCTGTGGAAATTTTTGGTATGGTGGGAGAATAAGGGGGAGGGGACATTATTTTTAAACGAATAGTTTCCGATACTGTCCGCATAGATAGTTAGTACATGTACTTCACATACCCCAATTACACTGGCAGGCGAAAATTGCGCAGTAGAGGGAGTTTAAAAAAACTTTCACATAAAGACTAATTAATTTCAACTTTGTCCGCTGTTTTTTCTCCGAACACCGGGCTAACTGGTAAAATAAATATGTATATAAATAATTATTGCAATAGGACATTTATTGTGAGATAACTTAGATTGCTTCTTTTACACGCACTGGAAACTCGAGCGTAGGCATAATGAAACAATCAACGCAAACGTTGTAATTTCATTCACGTATGAAATTTACAACATGAGCCAAATATAGCATTGGAACATAAACAACGCATCACAACATTGTCCATACTACAAATACTGTTTAATTGTCCACATACTTTCTAAAATTATTGAAAAAATAGCGAACTTATCTTGAGGAGCCATATAAGTATCCTGCATACATATATGTATTTGTACCATATTTTCTTTGAATACGGCCTAACATATCGTGTTTCCTACATTGAATTGCTCTGGTCAATAGATTTAATTCTGATATAGATATCGCGGAGTTTACAGTTGGACGTTATAGTGTCATTCGAAATAGGGCACGTTAATTCTCGATTCAATACGTCCGAATGAAAAATCGACTTTTTAGATTTACAAAACCAGAAGACGTCGAATAAATTGCAATTCCTCCTACAAGTTGTTACATTTGCAGGTTATCAGATAACGCTAAATCACCCACACACACGATATGTCATTCTAATTGTTTAATTACATTAGCAAATGAGCAGGTTGAACAAGATAGCAGTTATACATATTTCTTCTTTGGACACATTGGGCTTAAAGTAGAATAAGTGGGTGATACATTTTCTTCATTATCCGTTAATATCCGAAAAATGTTTTCATTTATTTCTATCTCAACCTCGAGACGAATGTAGCAAAATTACTAAAATATCATTATATTATTTACTCATATTAAGTTCTCAAACATTAAAAAAATTACAACAAAATTTAATATTAGTGATAAGTTTCAAAGTAATTATAAACAAAACTGATAAAAGGAGCATTTAGTAAATTATTTTGTCCCACTGCTGATAAATAAACAATGTGGATGGAAAAACTATTTCAATACTCATGATCTAATTATCTATTGTTTAAAGAATGAATATCTATAATGCGTAAATACCTATATTTTATATAACCAATAATAACAATAATAACATGTTCAAGTTCTAATTCGCAATTATCACTAAAATAAAAAATTATACGATAATGAATAATGCATCAAAATGAGACTTTATTAAGAACATAAAATAGATTATTATTTCCTGAAAGTTTTAAAAATGAGGAACATCTTGTTTCCAAAAAAAAGAAATGTTCGAATTAAGATACTTTTGTTCCAGACCGATGATATTACAGTTAATAAGATTATTAATTATTTAATGTCAAATAAATATTAAAGAAAACTTAATAAGACTTCAACGTTTTGTCGTGGAAAGACTAAATTATATTAAATTAGATGATACTTGTTAACAATCGTACCATTTTGGAAATATTGTTGTTGAAGAAACTGATATGTATTTTAAAAAATTAATAAATTTTTATTTAAAACAACGGTTTTCCTTTACACCTGAATTGCACTAGAAATAGATTATGATTTTTATTTAGTGGTTAAATCACAAAATGATGAAGAAGAAAACAATTGGATGCTCATAAAATATAATATATTACATTTATCAACAATCAGCATTGTGATAAAACGATATGAATAGTATGTTGTAATATAACAGCAACAGCAATATTTTATGAGCGCTAAATGGTTTTCTTTTTCATCATCATTTCCTAATTTAACCACAGAATTAAAATTGTTTTCTAGTTTTTAATGCAATTCAATTTTGAAAGAAAACCATTGCTTAAAAAAAATATATTTATTTTTTACTTTTTAGTTTCCCGTTTGCCTTAGTTTCTTCATTCAAACGCCATCATTTCGCTTACTCTTGTCAAACTCTTTCATTTGATACCCATATCAAGGAGGTTGTAACTAAATAGGTATTCCCCCATTTTGCGTCGGCCGCCATATTGGATTTAGAATAACGTCACACAACTCATGTATTTTACTTGTCATACCCTTTCATTTGATATCCATGCCGAGGGTATTGTAAAAGAATGAGGTATTGGTATGAGGGTATTGTAAAAGAATGAGCTACCTTGGAGAAATATACAATCATAAGACCTTATACCTATATAGCACAAACATCGACGAACTTAAAGAAATTATAAGCGCCATTAAAAATAAGAAGTCGTCTGGCCTCGACGAAATCTCTGTAAATATATTCGAAAATATACCAAACTCGGCTCTTTATATATTAGCATCTCTAATAAACGAATCGTTTGAATCCGGAACATTTCCATCTTTTTTAAAAACTTCTGTAGTTATTCCACTCTATAAAGGCGGAGAGGTAAATAATCCATCCAACTTCCGACCCATCTCACTAATCCCCACATTAGCAAAAATTCTCGAAAAATTAGTTAAAAAAAGTGTTGTAGAATTTTTGTCTTCCTGCAACCTACTAAGTGATCAACAATTTGGATTTCAAAAGGAAAAAAGTACAAATGATGCAATGTTCTCATTTTTAAGTCAGATTTATACCGAAATCAATAACGGGGAGGCAGCGGCAGCAATTTTCTGCGACATATCGAAAGCCTTTGATTGTGTCCAGCATGAAATATTGTTACGAAAGCTTGAGCATTATGGTTTTCGAGGCACTACCCTAAAGTGGTTTCAATCATACCTATCAAACCGTAGCCAAGTAGTTAGAAATACAAATTATTCTGATAAACTAAATATAAAGTTTGGAGTACCCCAAGGTTACGTTCTTGGCCCAATTCTTTTTTTATTATATATCAACGACCCGACAAAAATTAATATTGAAGGAAAATTCACTTTATTTGCTGACGACACCACCATACTGTGGCACAATAAAGATGATACTGTCCTTCAGCAAACGGTGTCGGCCGATATAAATAAGGTCAAAGAGTGGTGTGACTCCAATTTGCTTTCATTCAACATTAACAAAACAAACATAACTACATTTCACTGCAATTTAACTCACATCTCCTTAGGTAACCATTTTCTTGAAAATAAACCCTGCTCAAAATTTCTTGGACTAAATATTGACTGCAAGTTGAAATTCAACGAACACATTAAAATACTTAGTAACAAACTAGCATCCGGATCCTACGCTATCAGAGTGATCACAAATGAACTGGGTTATGCAGCTGCTAAGACTGCTTATTTTTCACTAATCGAATCACACTTAAGGTACGGCATTGCCTTCTGGGGCGCATGTAGTAAATATCTTTTACAAACAATACTGGTACTTCAAAAACGTGCTATTCGCTACCTGCACAAAACTAGAATTCGTGAATCATGTAAGCCATGTTGTTCTTGACATATGGATTTCTCACTGTGATGTCAATTTACATTCTAGAAACAGTTTGTTTAGTTCATAAGCATAAAAGTAATATTACAAATAATTCCTCCATACAATATGTAACTCGGCAAGCCAATAACATTAATCTGCCAATTCCCAGATCCACTATAGTCAAAGACTCAATTATTTACAATGGCTATAAGATGTTCAATCACTTACCAAATAATATTAAAGAAATGAGCTCAAATACAAATTTCAGAAAGGCGGTTAAAAGCCTTTTAATTGTTAAACCCTATTATAATTTAGACGAGTACTATAATGACACATTCTAATTAGGCATTTACTACCTTATCTTATCGTATTTTCTGACTTTTCACATTAACTATTATAATTATTGTATTAAAATTTATATGTAATCTATGTTTTGTATTTATATAATGTAGGTGCACTGTGTAAACTATATATGCTATGGACCTACGCTTATTTACTTTGTTAATGAGAAACTCTTTCTTCTGAACAATAAAGTATATTTTGATTTGATTTGATCCGCCATTTTGTGCCTGCCGCCATATTGGATTTAGAATGCGGTCACACAACTTATTGTATTCTACTTTATATACCCTTTCATTTAATACCCATGGCGAGGGAGATGTTAAAAAAAAAATAATCCGCCATATTGTGGTAGCCGCCATAATATTGAATAAACTATATTATATTGTCTTTAGAATCAAAGTTATGTGCAAAATTTCGGCATGATTGAATATCGGGAAGTGGTCAAAAATTCGATTACCAGATTTGAACGTACATACACCCACACAACATTTCGAGGTAAAGAATACCATTGAAAAAGCGAAAAGAACTTGTATCGACGATTTTAGAATTTTACGATTAATGTCAGAGAAAATTCCTAACTTTGCAAACATTTTCGTTTCTGGCTAGTTAAACTGGAAGGATTTTCATTCTGCGACTAGCTTTCTATGTTAAAAATATGTATATGTCCCTCATCTAGAAAAAAGCTTGTGAAGATAACGACCTATAACTTCATTCCTCTGCACTTTTGATCTTTTTGGAATCATTTAAGTCCTCAAGTTTTATAATATAGCCTGTGGCATGTGAGTAATAACCCGAGAGCTCACGACACTGACGCTGAAAGATATTTATTTATTAGTTAATTTTTTTTTTTTTTTTTTTCGAAGGGGACCCGTGTCGCTGGAGAAGCCAAATCCTTGGATCTCTTACTTTGGTGGCCGCTATCTCACTTAAAAATTACCGGAATATATGGTGCCCTACATCATCGGATTGGAAATTTAATTTCCAATCGATCAAGCACAAAAAGGGGGGTCAATTTGGTCTAGAAAAAGTTTTTATTTAAGCGAACAGATGTCGAAATCGTATAAAAAAGGAGGGTCGATTTGAGCGGTCTTTGCCCTAAAGTACTCACTACTAATAACTACTAACAGTAATAAGTCGATTTTACCCTAAGCGGACGATTCCCCCCCTAGCCCCCCCTTAATCCTGAATATGCCATCCTTTGCTAACAGCGTTCTTGGGAAGATAAATCGCTTTCAAGCTTATATTTGCTTGATAAAATACCACACTACCACAATGACTCACTTTTAACTGTATCCGCTCTCATTTATTATTTTTTCCCCTTTTAAAGAGGTGGACTCAACCTTTTTTGTGCTTGATCGATCGCAAATAAAATTTCCGATAGGATGATGTAGGGCACGATATATTCCGGTTATTACTTCCACATCCACGTAGTGGATTGGAAGTATTATAGTAATCGCAAAAAAATTTTCAAAAATTTTTATTCGTGAAATAGGTTTAGAATGTCATGAAACGTCGAGATTTTAAATTTGAGCGAAAAAAAATTTTCTGTCTGTCTGTCGGTCTGTCTGTAACTTTTTTTGTTCGCACGCTTTCTCCGGAACGGTTTAAGATATTGACCTGAAATTTTGTACACGTATATATTATAACGAGATCTGGAACTGGATTGTTTTTTGAGGAAATCCGGTGAAGGGTTGGGGGTTAAATAGGGGTAAATAGGGGGAAATAAGTAAAGCAAGCTTGTAAGAGTACAGAAACTTGAAATTCGGTGTATCTACTAGAAGTTAAGGCATCAGATTTTTTTATAATATTTTTCAACCCCCCCACCACCCCTACCCCATTAATGGGGTTGATAAAATAAAGTTGAGATATTCATTTGAAATTTCGTACACGTATGTATTATAACGATGTCTAGAATTAGATTATATTTTGGGATGATTCCGTTGAAGGGTTGGGGGTTAATTTGGGGTAAATAGAGGAATATAAGTAAAACAAGTTGGTAAGAGTACAGAAACTTGAAATTCGGTGTATGTACTAGAAGCCAAAGCGTCAGATTTTTTAATAATATTTTTCAACCCCCACCACCCCTACTCCAATTTGAAAAGGGTTGGTAAAATAACAGTGAGATATTCATTTGAAATTTTCTACACGTATGTATTATAACGACATCTGGAACTAGATTATATTTTGAGATAATTCCGTTGAAGGGTTGGGGGTTAAATAGGGGTAAATAGGGGAAAATAAGTAAAGCAAGCTGGTAAGACTACAGAAACTTGAAATTCGGTGTATGTACTAGAAGCCAAGGTCTCAGATTATTTATAATATTTTTCAAATTTGGTACACGTATGAATTATAACGACATCTGGAACTAGATTATACTTTGAGACGATTCCGTTGAAGGGTTGGGGGTTATTTAGGGGTCTATAAGGGGAAATAAGTAAAGCAAGCTGGTATGAGTATAGAAACTTGAAATTCGGTGTATGTACAGGAAGTTAAGGCCTCAGATTTTTTTATAATATTTTTCAACCCCCGCACCACCCCTACCCCATTAATGGGATTGACAAAATAAAGTTGAGATATTTATTTGAAATTTCGTACACGTATGTATTATAACGACGTCTGGAATTAGTTTATATTTTGAGATGATTCCGTTGAAGGGTTGGGGTTAATTTGGGGTAAACAGAGGAATATAAGTAAAACGTTGGTAAGACTACAGAAACTTGAAATTCGGTGTATGTACTAGAAGCCACAGCGTCAGATTTTCTTATAATATTTTTCAACCCAACCACCCCTACTCCAATATGAAAAGGGTTGATAAAATAAAATTGAGATATTCATTTGAATTTGGTACACGTATGTATTATAACGACGTCTAAAACTAGATCATAATTTGAGATGATGCCGTTGAAGGGTTGGGGGTTAAATAGGGGCAAATAGGGGAAAATAAGTAAAGCAAGCTGGTAAGACTACAGAAATTTGGGATTCGGTGTATATACTAGAAACCAAGGCCTCAGATTTCTTTCTACTATTTTTCAAACTCTACCATCTCCGCTTCATTATTAATGGGATTGATAACATCAAATTGAGATATTCACTTGAAAGTTAGTACACGTATGTATTGTAGTGACATCTGATTGAGATGACTCCATTGAGGCGGTAGGATGTAAATAGTGGAAAATAAGTACGGTAAAATAGAAACTTAATTTTTAACGTATATGGTAGAAACCAACTCCTCAAACTTTTCTATGACATCTACCCCAAGTATTATTAAAATTCTATGACCAATAATTTCCACATACTAGAGTGCAAATATAGTCAAGATGTTTCCTTTAAAGTAACTTGGACGAATAATCTGGATGTGGAAGTAGTGATTCCTTAGGCAGCGGTTTTTTTAAGAGATAGCGGCTGTCAAAGTAAAAGGTCCGAGGATTTCGCTTTTCCGGCGACACGGATCCGCTTCGAAAATGAAAGCGTACTTAAGCTTACTTAAAATAATGGTCAGCCTGCGCGCTGATAGAACACGCTGGTTGATCATTATTTTTGAATAAATTAATAAATAAATTAACTAATAAATAAATATTAGATTTTACAAAGCTCTTTCACCCTCGGTGTCGTGAGCTCTCGGGCTATAAGTGTATTTTATAATCATCAGTATATTCTATATAATGGTATGGTCTATAAATCACTTGGTGAGTAAAAAGAAAACAATGTAATCTCATTTTTGTGATAGACGGAAGTAATATATTCACAAAATAGGTATGCATGCAAATAATTAAGTATTATGTCAGTCTTCTAAATCTTGGATATGACACGCTTGTTTATTATCAGTTATCACAAGATAATTTGGTAAATTATTTGTTTCATATTTATTTCCATACAAAATGTAGTGCTGAAAAAAATGCTGACTTAATTTGTTTGAAGATAATGATTATACCAACTTACTTATCATCACAAAATTTAATATAACAAAAAGGTGATGATATAACGAGAAATATAAAGGAGAACTTTAATACATTCGTTCGGGGAGTAGGGAGACGAAATGTTTCACAATACCGACTTGGTATCTGAAAATTAAGTTGTTCCAAAATATGAGGACAATAAAAAATGTTATACATAATTAAAAAAAAAAATATATTGAGTGTATTATCCTTCTATTTTGTAGACTTGACATGTTAAATCTTTTCAACATAAAATTTTGAGAATATCCAGTTATAGGATAGATACCATCTTCAACAAATCTTAAGAACCTAACAAAACGGCGCTGAATATTCTCAACATAATTTATGTACAAAGAATATCCCGGGGACCATATGAGAGAGCAGTATTCCAATTTTTATCGTACAAATGAGTATAGTAGGGCCAATAAGCCTAGCCAGTAAAGTCAGGGGTGTACGAACTTGGTAAATTAGTTTTTTTTCTTCATTCTAATGGATTACATTTTCATAACATCTCTCATTCAGTTTCTTGGAAATGCTTAACCTTTGAATCGTTTTTCGCCCTTATTCTGAGCTCATCCATTAGAATGAAAACAATTTAGGACAAGGTAGGTAAATAAATTCATTTTAGACCTTTGATCTCATTTTAACTGAATCTTCATACAGTAGGGGGTCATGTAGATACTAGTTTAATCTGCTTAGCCGTAGGGGACTATGTTGGATGCTAGTGTTATAATGAGAATGTCAAATAAGAAATTGGACAAATTTATTTTAGTATTTTGATTTGCTAGCATAACCAGAAGTCAGGTTATCGAAAGAATGCAAAGAGTTCATTAATATTTTTTAAATATAGTGTTTCTTTTAGTTCTCATAGATAGATTTTTTCGGCTGTTTGCAATCCTATAAAGAATATGTTTCAAGATGTTAATAATTCCGGAAACGAAACTATACTATTCATTACAGATAATCGTAGCAGCACACTCAAGTCTCTCAGAAAATATTCTCTGCCTAACATAACATGATAAACGAAGACAAATGTTAAATGTTTGATTTAAAAAGGAATAAAACCGTAAATTGTAATTTCACCACCAACTACAGAATTAGAAAACATACAGAACATAATAGAGTACAGACATAATAGGCCAGTCACCACGGACTTCCAAAATGCAAAGTTAGACAAAAATTGCGAAATTTTTTAATCTTTGTGACAATATTGGAGGAGATGAAAAAATAGTGTATCCGGTTTTGCACCCTCCTCCGTCCTCCGGAACATTGTTAAATTAACAAAAAACGTAAATTTGAAAATAACTTTTGAAAAAAAATCCGATATTTATACAAATTTTAGAGAAAATTTTAATAATTATTACACATGTTCCATCAAGTTTACACCCTGCTACGATGACCGGAACAATGCAAATAGTTGTCATTTAACTTTATAATGAAATATTAAATTA
The DNA here is from genome assembly GCA_963583905.1 of Stenurella melanura. NCBI lineage: Eukaryota > Metazoa > Arthropoda > Insecta > Coleoptera > Cerambycidae > Stenurella > Stenurella melanura. The sequence continues at coordinate 233,059,300 of OY757309.1, read as the reverse complement.
TTGTTTATGCAACAGAGGCTTATTTTGAAAAAATTCATATGAAGAACCAACCTTCCGTTTCGATAAGGAATTGGTAGTTAAATTTGTTGCACGTTACTACAGCAAAAGACAAATAGCCAAGCGAGGGCTATGATGATAATAATAATAATAATAATAATAATAATAATAATAATAATAATAATAATAATGGTTGGCAGGCCAAATGCAGAAGGCAGTCGTCTTAGGGTCCCTGCGTCTACTTAGGGCACACGATTCTGGAATCTACAACCACTAACCCTGCGGGATGTGGGGAGTGGTTGTAGATAATTCGCTGGCGCTTCCCCTGTGAGAATATCGGAGACACGGGAGAACTGTCCAGCATCGCTAACGCGAAAAATAATAATAATAATAATAATAATAATAGGGACACTAGGAACTGTTAAAATAGGTTTCCAGAATAATATCGAAAAGCTACCAGGAAAAATCTGTCCATCACAAGTACAAAAAATAGCTCTACTCGGTACTGCCCACATTATTCGTGAAGTACTTTCTATAGAATAGGCACGCAACAGCCAACGCTAAACCTTAGGACTCAGGTAGAGTCCCGGTTAATGGGGAACCAGTAATAAGCTGAGAGAAAGAAATAAACAATGATAATAATAATAATAATAATAATAATTTATTTTCCATAAAGACAACATTACAATTGTATAAGAATAGTCAAGTATAATATATACCTTAAAAACTAGGTAAAAAATCGCATACAGTGTAAAAACATTTAGACATAAAAAACAATTTTAACTTAGTTTAAAAATTCAGTGAGTTTCTAGCTACTTTACATTCAGAGGGTAAGTTATTAAACTATTTTGGTGTCATGTAATTTGGAGAATTATAGGTTAAATTGAGTCTTGCATAAGGTATTCGAAACTTTTCCTTGCTACGCGTATTTGCATTATGAATATTTTTATTCGCAGTAAACATATTCTTGTTTCGGTAAGCATAAACACACATTTCGAAAATGTATAATCATGGTAAAGTTAATATATTATTATATTCTCTAAAGATCTCTTTGCAAGAGTGGGTACTAGAAACACGAGCTATACAACGCATTATTCGTTTTTGAGCAATGAAAACATTCTGTGATAGAGTGGATTTCCCCCAGAAACAGACACCATATCTTAATCTAGACTCCACTTGGGCATAGTATAAATTAACTAATTGCTCCACGGTTTTAATATTATTAAATAAAAATTAAATTGATGCTAGCTTGGAAATTAGATGTTCACTATGTGCTTTCCAAGTCAGGCACTCAACGATGTGTAAACCCAAACATTTTATACTGTCATGGGTACTCGTTATAATCGACTCATTGACCTGAAAAGAAATAGACTCGCATTTTTTCTGTCTATTATGAAACAGAGTTAACTAAGTTTTACCTGCATTGAAGTACAACTGAAAAAACGTAGATACCTTTTTTACAACATTATTACATTTACTTTCTAACACATTATGCATAGGATCTGAAATAATCATAGAAAGATCATCAGCATACATAAAACCCAATCGAGCTCATTAATATATAATATGAATAACAATGGGCCCAATATTGATCCCTGTGGAACTCCCATACTTAAAAACGAACATTCAGAATTGGCTCTGTATACCATATTTTCACTAACATGTTGTATACTCACATACTGTCGACGATTGAGGGAGACTTTCTTTATTTAAATCATGTTCTGTATTTAATGGATTGCAATTTGATCTTAATCTATATACCGGGCATAATTAAAACAATAATGAATTTGCAACATGTTCTGGATTTTGTCTGATGCTAATGAAATTTTAATGAAATTGGGGTTGCGAATTCACAGGAGAATTTATATACATTATTAGAATGCTATATGAAATTTGCACCTATTTTCCAATTTTTTTGAGTCAAGCATAGCTTCATTATTCAAATAATAGGTAATTTCATTAACTTCCGGGACACTTACGAGGTTGCAAATTCAGATTATATCATTTATTGGTGTTACAAACATTTGCAACCCGTTATTGAGGTTTTAATATATCGATGTCATAACATAGAACATCACCAACAAAACACCAATGTTTCTAATACATCGATGAACATCGCTCAGCACTTATCTACTCCCGTGGCTGATTGGACTTTTGTGAAATAACATCCATCACCTCGCTATGTGACCTGTTCTATTATAGTTATTTGTTGGATTAAAATAGCTTAAAAGCTACAAACTATAACTAATTACACATTTATCATTATTATAGCACAACAGCGCAACAGAGAAATAAATCTGACAAATTTGAGCTCTGACTATTTAATGGCAGATTTCTGCAATTTGTTCCTTAGCGGCATTGAATTCCTAACACCTTCATGGCATGCACAACAGAGTATAGCTCTTAATAGTTGGGTATAAATAAATTAAATGATACCATACAAGTATATAAATTAATAAGCTGTGTCACCTCTTGGAAGCACTATGTATATACGTGAATTGATTACGACCACTACAAAGGTCATCTACCTATAATAGCTGACCCCTAACAAGCAATTTCAAAACACACGGTTGTTCTTCCCATTCATATAATTTACCGGTTACTCAATAGAATTATTTTTTCTGTTCGTTAAAAAATTAAACAACGAAAAATTCCTGGGATTCTGTATACAATGTAGTAAGATATTTATGGCGCAAATTTACCACTCCTTTATCCCACATAGGTACATAACATAATCATCCAAGGTATTGTCATGATTATATTTACCATCAACAAACAAATTGAAAATAGTTGCTTAATAACCGTGAAACGGAAGAGACAAATTATATACATTTTGTTTGGATTTAAATTAATCTTCCAAAGGCTATATGGTTTATAATAGTAATGGTTAGCTCAGGATATTGGCTTAACTTTTTACTTCCAGCATTTTTTGGTTTTACTTTCAACGTCTTCGTGGCGCTTAATGATTGACCTCACTTGATCCTGGGAACGTCCAAAGCAATTTAAATTAAGACTTATTATTTTTATCGAGGGCGAACTTACTATACATTTTGTTCCTTTCAATGAATTTATATGAAAGTTTAATTTAGTATATTTCTGCTCCCCATAAAGACATTGCCAGAGAAACGTGGAATCAAAATCCACCGACTTCCTTAAAATAAAAATATCAGTGAATGATTTCAACTTAGTTTTTTGAAATATACGAGCGACTACAGTGAGAAAGGTGTCTTACCGCAATCCTCGGAGGAATGGCTCGTTGGGGCAGGGAGGCAGCTCTTTCTTCACTCTCCAACCAATTGCTTGAATTGCGGAAGATTTTCTTTACAAAACACAATCGAGCAATTATTAGTAGTGTGTAATATTTTGTTAACAATTATTTAATTTGAACAATACTCGAAGATTAAGTTATTATAGTAATAGGCAACGTGCCGCGATTACTGTCAATATATGATAAATTTGCTGATCGATTCGATACCTTCGGGCACCGTTGCCCCTATTTGGCAGGTATACCAATCTCACTATTATTTACAATAAATGAAAAGAACAAAAATTAAATTAACATTACTAATGCCAGCTAAATAAAAAAAATATATTTACACATTTACAAAAGGACGAAATAATCAAGTTCTCAGTATTTCTATGTGTCTGCGCCAATTACTTTGAACTATGCTCCATTTGAAAATAAAGAAGAGTAATAAATGCTCATTATTAATGCAAATCCTATAAAAACATAGACAGTCACAAAACTACAGATCACCCTAATAATATAAGGTTAGCAGCACACTCTGTAGAAGCCCTAGATCATCCGAATGAAAGAGGCTGCTTTATAAAATAAACAATAATGGATTTGCCTCTCTGGGCACTAGGATTATTCTATCTTCATCGTGCTCGCCTGGCGAACACAGTCATCAGATTTTAATTATTTGAAATGTATGATCCCGAAGATCTGCCCCCCCCCCACCGCTATTTTTCTAATAGTACAGTGCTAGCTTTAATTTATTTTTACTTCTATGGGCGTCGCAGAGATACAAGTTGAATTGTGTATAAAATTGAGGCTTATGCCTTAGTGAATCGGAATCCGGAGATGATCAAAAAATTAGGCGGGCAGAAAGGCAGTAAAATCAAAAAACGAGTTATTACCACGGGCGGATAGTGCAGCACATATGCTACAATTACACATACAAATCAATTTGTATTTTATACAGAATGTATTTTTTATCAATTTTTGAAAGTTAGTCACAACATTGAGTTTTACGGGAGAATATATTTTAAAACTAGAATATCTCGGTTCCAACACGTCGAATATCTGACTGAAACTCAACAATTTTTATGTTTACACGCCATTTACTCGAAAACGAAGACCTTAATGAAAAAAACTTGTTCTTTCAAACGGTTTCTATCATCAATTTAGAAGACAACAGCGTTTAATAAAAAATTTTTACTTAAACGGTAAACAAGATATGAATCAAAATACAAAAACAAGATAACCATTATGCTCTTCGCCGATTTACTACACTTGTTATATAATTGTTGCACATTCTATAGGATATTCTTCGCAGTATTTTTGTAGATATGAGTTTAAGTCTTTTATTTAATTACAAAATCATTTTTTTTTCATTTCAAAAATTAATAACTTTTTTATTTATTCTCTAGGTAACACTAACTTAGTGTCCAAATTTCAATACAATCGGACTTTTCGTTCTTAAGTTATTGTGCTTACAAGAAACGTGACGGACGGACAGACAGACGGAAGGACATTTTGAAAGTTGTTCAGAATTCGATCACCAACACAGCGATGAAATTTTTTTCTCTACGAGCAATATTACCGTTTTTAGAAATGTGCCGATCGAATGCAATATATTTTTCGTTTTGTATTTGTGAAGAGTATAATAAGTCATTTTACTTCCACATCCACGTAGTGGATTAGAAGTATGGTAATCGTAAAAAAAATTTCGATTTTCTTTTTTATTGAAATAGGTTTAGAATGTCATGAAACGTAGAGATTTTACATTTGAGCGGAAAAAACATTCTGTCTGTCTGTCGGTCTGTCTGTCTGTCAGTCTGTCTGTAACTTTTTTATGTCCGCACGTTTTCTCCGGAACGGTTTAAGATATTGACTTGAAATTTTGTACACGTACTTATATATGATAACGAGATCTGGAACTGGATTGTTTTACTGAACATATCCGGGGGGTAAATAGGGGTAAATAGGGGAAAATAAGTAAAGCAAGCGGGTAAGAGTACAGAAACCTGAAATTTGGTGTATGTACTAGAAGTTAAGAACTCAAAATTTTTTATATTTTCCATCCCCCCACCACCCCCCACTCCATGATTAAAGGGGTTGATAAAATAAAATTGAGATATTCACTTGAAATTTGGTATCCGTTTGTATTATAACGACATCTGGAACTAGATATATTTTGAGATGATTCCGTTGAAGGGCAGGGGGTTAAATAGGGGTAAATAAGGGAAAATAAGTAAAGCAAGTTGGTAGGAGTACAGAAATTTGGGACTTGGTGTACATAGTTTTTTTTATAAGATTTTCCATGCCCCCACCACCCCCACTCCCTTAATAAAAGAGTTGATAAAATTAAATTGAGATTTTCACTTGAAATTTGGTACACGTGTGTATTACAACGACATCTGAAACTAGATTATATTTTGACAAGATTCCGTTTAAGGAGTGGGGGAGGGGTAAAGTAGAGGTAAATGGGGAAAAAGAAGTAAAGCATGCTGTAAGAGTACAGAAACTTGGGATTTGGCATATATACTAGAAACCAAGTTCTCAGATTTCTTTCTAATATTTTTCTATGACAACTGCCCCAAATATTATTTATGACCAGTAATTTTATCATACTAGAGTGCAAATAGAGTCAAAATGTTTTCTTTAAAGTGACTGGGATGAAAGATCTGGATGTGGAAGTAGTGATTCCTTAGGCAGTGGTTTTTTAACCGGCCTTTCTGCGTCCCCACTCTGCCTCAGTCGCATCTGTCTCACAAATCCCCGTAGCTCCATCTCGTACTGTTAAGTTTTCTATATCGATTACCTTATTGATAATAGGTTGTATTCCACAAAATTTTGAAAATAGTGTTTTTGATGTCTATGAATTCTTCAGGCAGTTTCCCACAATTTGATAACATGTAGTTAGCCATTTATTTCAATCCTACCCTACTTATTAGAATTACTTATTAGAATATTCTAATAAGTCGTAAACAAATAAGCTGTTCTTTGTAGTTCTTATATAGGGTATCCTACAGTTTTATAAAGGCTTGGGATATTATGTTTTTGGATTCTTAAATACTCTTACTGTGAATATATGTACGAAATTACACGTGAGTGTAATATACTATCTTGTTATTAATTTCTTAATTGTAATCATATTTTGAATTATTTTAATGTTTTAAAGAAATAATTATAGCCCTTCATATCAATCTGTTTAGATACGACATATTCGAATATTGTGGCTTACGACATATTTATTAATGTTAAGTCAAATATTTTAATAATCAGTTTTCTACGCCTCCTGCGAAATTTTACTTTTTTGGGTTAGCTCCTATTAGCAATAAGGTATCGGCATTATCTGATATGAGGAATTTTAAGTGTGTTGTGCAATGTGTGCACCTTATTAGTACATCGTTACGTAAATATATAATAGAGAATACCGAAGTTCCACCCCGTAACAATGGAATTTGTATATTCATACGATTTTCAATAAGAAGCAATTAACACATTTTTTGTAACAACAACTTATCAGACATTCTGAGTCTAACACTCCTCTACAATTTGCTACTAGTGGAGGCTTTAACAATTACTTAGAATTTAAAGCTAATTTCGATATAGTCAGTGATGATCTATTGACTTCCAGCCATGATAAAGCTGACATGAGAATATTATTACATGCACTGTCCGCGAGAAATTCTGGTTTTACTAGATGTGTAATTGAACGCATAACGACACAGATTTGCTCATCTTGCTAGTGTACTTACCTTACGCCAGAAGGTTGGTTTGGGAGAGGAAATATTACAATTCGCTATGTAGAAGTGCATGAGTTAATACTGGAGAAAAAATTGATCCAAAATTTACCTGCAAATATTCACTTTTCAGGATACGGAAAAAATATGTTCAAGAACGTACTTAGAATCCTATAAACATTTAGGTGGCATTGGCACAGATGATTTTTCAGTAAATATGTTGACGTAGGACTATTTCTAGGCTCAGGAAGCTCAGAATGATGTGCAATAATCTAATAATCCTAATATTACGTCTGTAAACACTTTAAGAGGATTGCTAGCATCATCTGCAACAATTACAAAACTATCCCCGACTAAAGATTCATTGGGAGTTCATAGTTTAAAAGCCTATTATCAGACGAAAGTGTGGCTCAATGCCTTAGAACCCTGTCCAAAATTGCCGACTACGGGTGGAACATTTTGATGAAAAGGGCGATGTAAATCTGATTCTAACTTCCTTGCCGCCTTTTCCTCTGAATTTGGCGGTACTAGCTTCATGTGGATGCAATAAAGGTGAGGCGTAGGAAGCAACAATTTTTTCCAGTAATAAAATAAAAAATTTCTAGATTGTGAAAGCAAGGTGTGTACTTGCAAGAATAATAATATGGGTTGCATTTGTCCTGTTTGTAAATGTATGGTTCAGAAAACCTGCAAAAATAAACTGACCAAGACCACAGATTTGCCCCCGTTAGACGAGGATAGTGAATTGGATGAATAATTTTGTTCTTTATGAGTTTATGTTCCTCTAATGATTAATAAAATACGTCTTTTAGTTGTAGGAGCAAGTAATACATTTTTGAACTAATTTTGTGTGTGTATTTCTACCTAAGGCTACACTTGCATTTAGTAGTAGTGTAGTTTATCTATGTTTAGTAGCGATACCACCACTATGTGCGTATTGAAACAGTACGAGATGGAGCTACGGGGAATTATGAGACAGATGCGACTGTGGCAGAGTGGGGACGCGGAAAGATCAGTGGTCCGGCGGCCGGTCAAAAAATGACTTATTTTGTATTTTGATTCATATCTTGTTTACCATTTAAGTAAAAATTTTCTTTTAAACGCTGTTGCCTTCTAAATTGATGATAGAAACTGTTTGTAAGAATAAGTTTTTTTCATTAAGGTCTTCGTTTTCAAGTAAATGGCGTGTAAACATAAAAATTGTTAAATTTCAGTCAGATTTTCGACGTGTTGGAACCGAGATATTCGAGTTTCAAAATTTATTCTCTTGTAAAACTCAAATTGATAAAAAAATTCACAGATTTTGCATCTTTCGCAAGTATCTTAAGCGTATTGAAAATACCAGATGCAACTATACTGCTCCTGGAGTCCAAGGATGGATGGCTAGAATCATAGGTATTTTCAGCATTTGCATTAGGTATCATTAGCGATTAGTGATAAAATAAGAAAAATAAAAACTTTTTATCAAATTTAATAATACCACCTGGGTTCATTGTAATTGGACCCATGTTCATTGATACAAATTTTTTAGATTAATCCAGCTATTGTCTGTCAAATTTTGTCATAAAGCTTGCAGAACACCCTGTATAGTGCTTTTCTACTATACTTTTTTATGTCATACTTAGATGTGTTTGATAATTTTATTTACATAATTTTAAATATATTTGTCCATACGGTCGAATTAAGCTAGTCCATATTTTATTGGGTTATTTTGTTTTTTTAATGTTAATTTGAAAGCGGCGGTGTTCTGTAAGAAATAACGCAAGTTATACAAACTAAGTATACGATATGGCAGTGTCGGTATATATCACAAGAGACCAATAAGTTTAGGAGTGTTTATGTTTTTATTTTAGTTTCGAGATACTGCTTGGATTGTTATTGAAACGTGATATCCCTAATAGCATGGCGTTGAGTGAACGGTACGGTTACAAGGCCGGCGCAGCGGCCTCGACAAGATCTGTCGCTCTCGATACGTTTTTCATAAGATGGGTCCCAGTAGTATTTTCAATACTAATATATTTTGTACAAAATATAAATTGGTTATTATGTAGATTTGTAGCCTATGTGCTTCCCTGTCCGCCCATGGTAAAACTCGTTTATTTATTTTACTGCCCTTCTGCCAGAGATATTTTTGATTACTTCCGGATTCTGATTCACTAATGTATAAACTTTAGTTTTGTGCACAATTCAGCTTGTAACCCCGCGACGCCCACAGAATTTATTTTTAAGCATATTTAACGCTCTGTGGCAATCTACTCTAACAGTAACATATGAATATTATAGAAAAAAATTACTAATACGCTGACTGACTATGTTTTTATTGGATTTTCATAACGAGTTTTTATTACCCATTTCCAAATAGACTATAACGTCAGTAGTTTCGATAACATTTTTGAAAAAATGTATAGTACTGCTCGAAAGTCTTATAGTTCCATCAAGCTTTAACGTCTATTGTAAGGTGAGCAAACATTAAACACGTTTATTATATTACCAGAAAACATATCGACGAATTTGCACTGTGTGCATTGCATTATTTGTTGTAATTCGGTATTAGTATATCAAGTTCTGGAACAATATTAAAATTTATGTGATTATGAGAAAAATATGCACGAAATTATAACGTCTATGTTAAAGTCCAAGGTAGTTAATATTGAATAAAGAGAAAAATGCTCATTTACATGACAATAAGAAAGAACAGGTACATACCCATGATTCTGAAAAAACATAATTAGCAATAAATCACCATCAGCTGAATTTTAACATAATCAGATAGTTGGGCGATACCCATGGTTAGGGTAGTAAAAGTCAATTGTCGGCATGGTCTCCTCAATAGTGCGGGTGATAAACTGTGAGGATAAAGGATTCTATTAATGTAAACGCCCCATGCAGCGCTGGTCTGATGTCGTCTAGTTCTTTCCCAGACATCAGACATGTCGCATTTAAACTTCTTCTCCAATGCAAGAACAAGTAAGGTGGTTTCTTTCATTTATCTATATGTAAATGCAATTCTCTTAAAGGTAATGAATATTATTTATGACTATTATTATTTTACGTTCAATGTTTATGTAATTTCACAAGGTTATGCCACCTGTAAAAGGTGAATTTTTATATTAACCACAATTTATTGTGACATAATCTCACCTTTATTCTGAAGACGGACCTACCACATCGCTTGGCACGGCCCTTGTCTTGAGGTATTACTTTACGTAAGGTCAGGGACAATTTAAAGCTTGTGTGGCTTAAAGTGTTGATAAAGTGAATCTTTTATCGGAGGTGAGAGACCTCACAGTCTCCCATGTCCATACCGTGTCTTATAAGCAAAACGGATAAAAGAGACAGGTACACAGCGCATTAAGGGGCAAGGAGTCTTTAACTAACCTTTTCACATACCTTAGATAACACAAATAATTTAGTAAATGTACTCCAGTGCAGGATTTTTTAGTTTTTAAAATTTCAGTGATATATTTATACAGGACTTCGAAGCTTTGAAGTGATTAATATTTCACGTACATAAATAAAAACTAACCTAAACTAAAGAATCTGACTTCTAAATTTACTTATTTTTCCTGTAATCGCTTACGTTAGATACAGGGCTCTCTATGAGATAAATAGTTCTTGTGTGATTGCAATACACTACAACTTGAAATATATTGCATTAAGCATGTACAAATCAGCCCATAATAGCAAAGAAATATTAAAAGTTAATGATAACCTATTTTTTCGGCAAAATTACATTTAACATAAAGTTAATTGTTGCCAATTTGATCACTTGCAACAAAATAAAATATGATCGATCACTCAACAACAATTAACATAACCCCAAAGTAATATTGCCTACCTATAAAACGTATAATATTTTAGCCTATCCGGCTAGTTACAACGTCCAAGATTTCAAAATGTAATTATCATAAAAATTAAGAGATTTCAGTTGCGCGCTGGCGCAATAATTCAACTAAGAATTAACAACTAGATGCAACCATTACTCATTTTACATTCCGTTACACTCGCCGCACTGCACCAGAATATTGTATTTTCCATATAATTGTTGAACAGTATTTAAAATAAGTGAATTATCTAGCTGTAACGTTAATCGTCACCAGATAATTCCATCTTTATTGGCGAAACGTTCGTCAGTACACTGTACAGTATTTTTATAATTTTCAGAATTTTATCAACGATTACTACACTCTTCTTGTGTATTTATACATGTACTAATTAAATTTATTTTAAAACAACATGGACATTTCTCTGGTTAACACCAACTTACTGTCGAGATTTCAATACAGGTGGTTTTTTGTCTTAAGTTATCACGTTTATAAGAATGGCGATGGACGGGCGGAAGGAAAGATAGAGAGACAAATAGAAGGACGAACGGACGGAGGACAGTTAAACAATAGAAAATTTTGAACTTCAGAATTTACAAGCGATATCAAACGCAGTAACTTTCTACTTTTAGTTTGAGTGCACCATTCACCATTTTCTTAAATATAAGTTCCTTCTATTTCTATTCTTACTTTTAATAATGAAGAGTTGTTAATCTTAATTTATAAAAATAAAATTTGGGTTAAGCCGAACATCCGCTTTGATATTATAAATAATATTAATTTATTGCCTATAATTATCTCTTTGCGACATGTTGAAATTTTCATGATACTTGTTGGGTATTTATGAATACGAATGGTGTAACAATCATAATTCTCAATGGGACTCGACTAAGAGTTTTGAAAGGATAACAATCCGCTATTATTTTGTTAAACGAGCGAAAACACTTTCTAAGGCCAGTAAACTGCGGAGGATAAACGCGTCTCAACTTACCTATCGATTTTTCTACGAGTCGGTTGCCCATCATCAAAGATAAACTAAATAAAAATAAAACAAGCTAATAATTATACTTTGTCGATTTCCTGCACTTTTATATAATTGTTGCGCATATTTATTCTAACACTCTTCGCAGTTTGTTTGTAAGTAATATTAGTTTAACCCTTTTTGTTTAATTACAAAATATAAACATAGATTTTTTTTATTTAAATAATTAATAACAACTTTTTTATGAAACATTTTCTTTATAGGATTTTGCAAACAGTGGAAAGAAAAGCTATCTATGAGAACTAAAGGAAAAACTATATATAAAAATATTAATGAAATCTTTGCATTCTTTCGATAACCTGACTTCTGGTTATACTAACAAGTAAAAATTCTGATTTACCATTCTCATTTCAACACTAGCATCCAACCTAGTCCCCTACGGCTAAACAGGCTAAACTAGTATCTACATGATCCCCTACGATATGTAAATTCAGTTAAAAATGAGAACAAAGGCCTGAAATTAATTTATTTACGTACCTTGTCTTTAAAAAATTTTTCATTCTAATGAATTACATTTTCATAAAATCTCATTCAGTTTCTTGGAAATGCTTAGCCTTTGAAACGTTTTTCGTCCTTATTGTGGACTCATCAGAAAAGCCTAAAGCCACTAACTAGCTAGTGTTAAAATGAGAATGGCAACATATTCAACAAATTTACTTATCTATATCCAACCTATAACTTAACAAAATTTGTTTAACAGCGACATAATTTGTACTGTAAAAATTTGTAAGAAAATTAATTATTAATGGGAATTATTTACTTATTTACTCTCAAGATATCATAATGTTCACTAATAGAAAGGTACTTTTGGTAAAATTTGATAATTTTTTCACTTTCGATCATCCTGCACAGTAAATCGTAATTCAGAGAATGGCTGAGAATTTCTCAGAACAAGAGAAAGTTTGATTAGTGACTTTTTACTAAAAACCAAAAACAAAAAAAAAATACAAGTTTAGTTAACGTGGGCAGACTGTAGCACTCTGTACACCCTTTTAAACTAAGCTTCGCTCGATAGCTGCTACTGCCCGAGTCGATATTATAAGTAGTACTTGGTCTAAAATATCGTATTTACAGAAAACATTTAATTTAAGCACCGCCGTAGGAGTAAGATAAAAGTTTTAGACTTGCTTGCGTCTCTTGACACAACGTACAATCAAGCCAAATATTTGTATGTATACCCCAGACACCCTGTATACGAGTGGGTACGTTCAACTGTGGTATAGTTTACATAAATGAGACCAAAATATACAACGACCCAGTAATTTTTTTTGTAACTAACGCTTTTTGACACAGAGAGCCTTACTTTTAAAATGGAGAGTAAAAGTGAGAAAAAAATATATTTACGTAAATTTTCTCAGCAAGTACTTTAATTAAATTTTACGATCATACAATCCATCAAAGTAATGCTGTTATGCCGATTAATAATAATTATCTACAAGAAACTGGTTTAATATTTCAATTGACTAAAACACATTTATTAATTAAAGCCTTTCACATTGGAAAAATGACTCTAGTACATATTTACGTGTTCCAGGGCACTTATAAAATAATTGCTGAAATTCATCTTAACTAACGAATTCTACAAAGCAGTTGGTACTGGGTTGAGGGTAGTAGTTACTATTTTTTAAGTTGCCACTGAACAATCCGTTTCGTAATAACGTGTTTGCCAACTATTCTTACAATAATGGAGTGTTTCCTTTATTCACTATTTTTGAAAAACAAAAACTGGTACTTCATAACACGATTACAAACGTTTGGATCGTTCCATACCACCTTTCAATGCATTGGCTTTGTCCAACTATTAATCTTACCAAGGCAGTAATCCATGTACCACTTAAAATGTTTATATCTTTATAATGATACCTCAATACCAATTACATTCATTTATAAAGTGCAATAATAGCTAGGATGTTACAACATTAATTCATACATAAGCTTAATAGTCCAGTGTACGACGGTAAAAATATGGTATTACCTCCGAATCCTATCAAGAAGTATGGATTTTCATGAAATTTTGGAATTGAGCTTTACTTACCCTTCACTACATTCCCTACCCTATGCCGACATGCGAAAATTATTCTTAGGGGTGAAAACTACCCCTTATTGCAAAAACTTAATAAAATAATGAACTGAAGCATTTAATAAGTTAAAAAAATCACAGATTTCGCAATCCTTGCAATCATCGGGACATTGGAAATAACAACGCCATACATAAAACGTAAACTTTTTCAACTTTTTCCGGACTCGGCTTTGCCGCGAAATATACGATCCACTAAACCGCTGTATTTCCACCTCATGAGGAAAAAAGTGTAAAAATTTTCTACCGATAGACACGCGTTCGGTTTCACAATCGTCTGGTACGTATTTATGCTATTATATACATTGATCCTATGCTCCAAAATCCACCTACTCCGAAATTTAAAGCAAAGTGCGTTTGGTTTTTTGACAATAACTCGCTTAATTTTTACGGTAGAGAGCTCGTCAAAAATCCATATTGTAGGAAATTTTATGGCCTATGAGCTCATAAAGGTTTCTTAAGCCCTTTATTTTTAAAAAGGCAACGTTTAAAGGGATGAAAAACCAGTCACACGCTAATGCAAACATTGAAAGGCCATATCTCAGTTAATGTGTGAGCTTCGAAAATAAATAAAAAAAAAACAAAATTTTCAGTAAAAAAAATCCTAACTTCTTGTTCGCTAGCAATTTCTCCGTATCTTCGATAGTTTTTTGTTATTTTGAAAAAAGGGCGATTTTTTAAAAAATTTCAAAAATGCTTTTTCCACTTTAACCATAATTTTTTTCAAAATTAACCATTCTAAACCGGTCAAATGTCTGGATCACATTACTAGTGCTTAAATAAAGTGAATTGTAATTGGATTACGTTTAATTTCAATTAGGGTAGTAATGCCAAGGGTAGCATTGTTGTTTTCTTTCACGATAAAATTAGGAATCGATCTTATTTTCATCATAACTCCCTTAGTTTTTATGCTAGAGAGTTCCAGAACGTCTCATTTTAAAGTACTTTAAAAAAGCTGTTTTGCATTTTCCCCGTACAATTGACTGACCGTTTTCCTGTTGATCAATATTGAATTTTTGAAATTTTTTGTTCAATATATAAGGCCAGCCTTCAATAACCATAACTCGGTTTGTATTGACCCTACAGCAATTAAAAAAAAAACAATCTCTTTGTTTTTTTATAAGGTACTAATTTCCCTCCCCGAGAAGGGATGGCATTGACCCTCAGAGTAAAAACGCACATCGGCACTGTATAATTTTTGTTCCTTCAGCCATTCCCTACTTACTATACAAATTTCATGTCAATCGGTTTTATCTGAAATAATTCTGAGCGAAAAACCATCAAACACTGGACTAGACGGGGTATTGGAAAAAAAATTATGGGTGAAAAGTCTTATTTTAACCTGATATTGATCGGTTTAATTCCGGGTCACCCTGTATAGTCTTCATTTCATTTTGCAATTTTTCTATTCTTAATTTCCATTTCCCAATTTCACATAATTTTTAATTAAAATTTTATGGTTAATATCGAAACTGTCGAAATTCACAAATTTCAAAAGTGTTTTCTTTTAAAATCAATAAACCATAATCGGTTTTCACGATGATTAATCAAACGAAAAGTAAACTTACATTCTCATTATTTTATTAAGATAAAACGTTTTAAGTAACAAAAAAACAAATGTAAATATTGACGTGTCTTAAAGAACGGTTACCAAGAATGATCAAATAAAATTATAGCGTCGTTCGGTACCTAATTATCTGAGGTAAGTTGCGCATACGCTCGATGTCGATGTCTATTCATTATTACAACGACTGCAACATCAATAAGCGGTGATAACGTGTGATTTCAATTCATAATTTCTTGCGACCGATTTTTTTAACGGCAACCATTTCCCCACCCTCCTTTTTAGTGGTTCTTACGTAGTGTATACAAAATATATCTCCATGTACATAGTCATGTAAATCTACAATAATGGCGGCTCTATTGAATTTATTTCGAATTTTTAACTTTTTATATCAGATTCGGTATCAGCTATTCCAAAAATACCCAACTAGTAATATTAACAAAATGTTATATCCGTGACGCCCAATTATCGCACATTCTCGAAGAGACAAACTTTTTTCTATGTTTGCTCACCCTATATTATAACATATACTATAACATAGGAGTCAAACAAGGACGTCCGCTATCCCCCCGACTATCCACCATAGTCCTAAATCAAGTGCTACAAAGCACGATAAAGGAAAGTCAGAAATCCAATTAAAACTAGGAAAGGATAAGGCCTTCCGTCGTGCTTGCAAACCTCTACGTTCTCTTAATTATCACCAAGGAAGGACAAGACCTCTTCAAATTTCTAGAGAACCTGAAACCACATCTAGATGCATCTGGAATGTAAATAAACGTCAAGACAAGCTTAATAATGATGTGAACCATTGACTAAAACGAGTCCAGCTAGCGGGGAAGAATACAAAATAGGCGACTACACCCTGAGAACTACAAAAATAATGACCTAGGAGCATATCTAAAGAATCAACTGTAAAGAGAGGAATCGAAACGGTCTACAGAGTCACAAGCGCTGTAGGTATTACCTTTCATTGAAGGAAAACCCACCACAGAGTATGACTAAGAAGATATACACGACCATCATAAATAATTCTTACGATGACATAGTCAAAAACGCGGTTAAGGACAAATGCGACTAGAAGAAGTCTGAGAAGAGCTGAAAGGGAAATTGTCCAATTACTTAGAAGAACATGAAAACCACAGAAACGATAGTAAACGTCAGTATTACTAGAGGGGAAAAGAATAATTAAAAAAATACAAACATGCACGATTAAATACTGATCAATCCTAAACTCCCACTAATTAGAGGATAAAATGTTTCGTAATCTGAGAATCTGAAATCAAGCGAGCTTATTTTAATCAAGCTTAATAATTATATATCCTGTAATACCTCAGAACACATGGCCCTTTATTTCTTTTATTAAATTCATTACGGTGCATTATCTGAACAACAATTATTTAACTTAAACATATGCTGCATCGCGTCATTGCATAATGCAGGTCTTTACACACTGTCGACCCATATTATATTTCCCAACATTTAGTTGCAACAACATTTTAATGTGCCATAACTTATCCGACAACTAAAAATGATTCCCTTTCTTGGCATCTCATAATTTAAAACAATCCGAATGGAATTTAACACCTGTTTAGAGATGGTATCAGCAGAAAATAAGAACGTAACTGGCTCCCGCAAATGCAACTGGTTTGTGACTCCCAGAGGCGACAAAAATCACATAATTATTTCCCTTAACGCCCATTTGTCTTTTTTAAAGTAGACAAAGGGGTAATAAGTAAGATACTCTTATACATGTCTACAAAGATAAACACTCAGTTTTAATCAGATCAGAGCTACTCGTTATTTTGTTGAAAATTATAATAGTGGAAAAACCCTGTTATTGTAAGTTATATGACATATCACATATCAGTAATTGTGCTTCGCGATGTATAGGGTTCTGCTAGCCTTGTCCGAAACATCAGATAGAGTTTCTTAGATTGCAATTGATTTAATAGATCCCTATAAGGAATTTATTTACGATTTATTAAATTAATTGAGCATGTTTTTTTAGGAAAGAATGTCTTAATTACTAGTCGAGAGATAGTTTATCTTAATAAAAGTGTAGAAATTCGAAGTAGATCCCCTTTCTCATAGAATAAAAGGGAAACAATCGTTCATTTTGTGAAGACAACAAATATAGGTGACATTTTACCAAGCACTAAACAGAAATATTGTTTTTCTTTATTACGTTTTATGAGATTTTACTTTATAGGATTTTATAAATATACTATTTCAGGCATCTTTTTAAAATTTCATTTTTGTTATTCAATTTTCGGTGCGGAACCCTGATAGGCGGCAAGCGTGAATATCAAGGTTTTCATATAGCGAGCCCGTTGGTACAGCTTAAAAATTCAAAATGATGGATATTTTCTTTTGTTATGTATAAGATATATAAGAGACGACCAAAAGAGCTAAAGCCCGAGCCGGCGTCATTTTGTAAAAAATGTAAATGAGTGGCTCCTCCAGAATATACAAATATTAGAGAAAAATCATTTTCTCCTTAGACACACATCTTTGAATAGAGTTTTTCTATTAAAATTCACTATATCACTTTCAAATTTAAAATTTGAAATAGGTGCGTGGTGGAGCAAATTTTGCGAAGTTTTCCATTCCCTAGGCCCTCTACATTCCAAGGTACATAACACAAAAATTTAAAAAAAACATGCTAGCAGTATGGTTGGGGTCCATGAGCAACAAATAAGTTTGATTTGTACAAGCAAAAGTAGATAAGATGTTGAGACTTCTGGGACAAAATTCAATGTATTTTCATGGCAGTTCATTTTGCAGAATTTTGATTCGTAATGAGAACGGTATCGATTCAGACTTTTGGGAATACAGACTTTTGAGAATTCATAAAGGATCCCAATCTAGGAAATAGAGTACGCTAAAGTCCGAATTTATTATTATTTTCTCGGATCAAAATTCTGCAAAATAAACCTCGAAATAAAATGGGATTTTGTCACAAAATTCTTTTAACTTAGAGTCGGGTACAATTTAAGCTGACTTGTGTCATGGCCGCTAAACTGTCTGAACTAAGATTTTATTTGATGCATAAGAAATGCCAGTAGTTCTCAAACAGTTCTTTCATGTAACAGCAATGATATCGCTAAATAATTACCAAGAAATAGGAAAGATGTTATCATAAAATGTTAAGATTATTAATTTAATAACTTCGTCATTTTAGTGGAATTCTGATTATACAGTGACATTTCGGTTATGTATGTCCGAGAACAAAAAAAATTACATTTTGACACATGTTATGTGATCACCGGCTTGGCAGGACTGTAAAAAATAGTTGACGGTGGTACCGAAAAATGGGCCCAATTGTTAAGATATCGAACATTCTTATTGAGAAAAAGTGCATAGAATACAACAAGGACCCCATATATCAATTTTGAAGCAAATATGAGGAAAATAAAAAAGTGCAAATTTTACCCCTACCGTTAATTACTATATGAAAAATCATAAGTTCTTGTGTCTATTTCACAAATATTTTATTAGTTTCGACAAAAACTGTATGTATTTTAGTTGAATAAAAGTATTTGCATGTAAAAAAAGAAACGAACACAAAATAGTATTTTTTAGAAATCCCAATAATACAAATTTTTCCATATGTAGCCAATTTTATGGCGGACACTGTAGGTATATAGGCTCGGGCACAAATACAACTGACAACAAAAAATGAATTGCTCAATTCAGTCAATAACAATGAGTTATCAGGAAAAGAAATTAAAGACTAATATTGTTACAGACCAGCAAGAACCACTGGGAGGTATGGGCATTTCTTGCCAGGAAAGGATAGGATCGTAGTATTAATAGGGGAAATGATCTGAAATCTATAAATATTCTGGTTGACAAAACGTATATTAAAAAAATTAACAATAATTTTAAAACAAATAAATTAAAACAATTCTGAAAGAACAACACATTGGCACGTTTTCATAAATACTAAAACACTTAAACAGTACACTTGAACAATTTATCTACTCGACGCACGTTTCGCCATTCGTGTATTAATACATAACATAAGAAAGTTGATTTTATTAGAGATAAACACGCGCTAGTAGCAGTAAAAGACACATTTTTGGGGAAAATAAAGTTTTAACAAAACTCGCGGCAAGGTTTAATAAAATAAATATTTTAGAAAGAAAATTATTAACTTTTAATAGAGCTTAATCAAATAAAAATAAAAAGAAAAATTGAGGATGGAACTCGCAATTACCCCATTTACATTTATTGCTGCTCGAGTAGCAATCAATCAATCAAATCAAATTTATTTTTAAATTACAGTATACAAAACATTTGTCTTTCCCAGACAATTTCCCAGACACATTTTTGGGGAAAATAAAATTTTAACAAAACTCGCGGCGAGGCTTATTAAAACAAAACTTTTAGAACGAGAATTATTAACTTTTAATAGAAAATAAATAAATAAATTAAAAAAAAAGTAGAAGTATCTCACCGATTGAGCTACGCGATCCTATGTTCATTATATTCTAAAACGTGTAACATGTACATACTAGAAAATTGTAAGACTTAGTGGTTTGACATTGTTCGTTTGACGGATGAATATCCACTATTTACCACTAAAAATAACTTAAATATTTCATATAAAGACATTTTCCATATTTAGAGTGGTGTTACATCACGGGAATAAATAATATTCGTCGTCAAATCGCAGTTTGAGAATCGCTGAGCTTATGACTATGTTTCTCACTCCTCAGTGTACATTACATATTTCCGTCTCAAAAGACATGGGAAAGAATCTTGGTAGACATACATTGACAATGTCTTTAGGCTATTGCTTTAAGTCTGTGTGCAAGAGATAGTGAAAACGTATGCGCAACATTAATTCATACGTCGGTCATTTTAAACTGGACCCGACTCTATCTACTAACAAACAATTGGCGAGGTGTCACATTTTTTACAGCGCAATTTTTTGGAACAATTTATATGGGGTAAATTGTTTTCCCTGCGGAATCCTTTTATTTAATTACATGCCTAACCTGCAAATCGCATTAATACTATAATTAAAACATCCTAGTGTAGTCTTAATTCATTATTAGTATTATAATATTTTTACAAGTATATTAGAATATCCACAAGAAAGTAATTAATGGTCATTAATGGCAGATATTATGGACACGAAACAAGCATTTAGCTAAGCTAGCGCAACAATGAATTTCCACCATCTATATTCATCCTGATGCCTCGACAAACCACGACCATCCCATTTTGAAAAGTAGTTTACTTATGGAAACAGTAAAGCAATATTAAAAATTGAAGAACAATACTTCGCAACCCAGTTAAATATCACTCTCTTATTATTGTTCAGCACTAACCTACTCTCGAGAATTATATGCACGGGCATTTTCATTTATGGCAAAGATTATTGCCTATGAAATGAACGTTTCTGCGATTCGTTTCCACACGATCGTTTCATTCACACGCGTACAAACAATAATAAATGCAATATATTATTTTGTTGTAGATATAAATTGGTTGAAAGGACAAAGGAAAATAACATGTTAAAGTACTAAGGGGTAATTTTGATGTTTGTGTATTTAAAATCTGCACGTACCTAATTTTTGTAAAATTAAATTATGGAAAGCATAATAATAGATTATTGTACAAAGTAAATGTAAGCTAACATAATTACGAATATTAAAAAGATTGTTACCAGTTAATAATATTGTATTGATAACAATATATGTCACTAGAACAGGTCGAGGGTTTGAGTGATGTGCAATATAGTGTTAAATAATTATGAAAAAAAAAGTAAATATATTAAAATACACAACTAACATATGATTTAAATGTATTCAGCCCTCACGCAAATATCTTAAAAACGCAGCACCTGAAGAAAGTATTTCATTAAACAGTTTTAAAAGTCTAGATCTAAAACGTCAACCTATTGCAATAAGAAGAAAATCGCAATTTTCGAGAAATTATAGTAGGCTCAGAAACAGACGAAAATTTTCTTAATAAAAGTTGTTCAGAGTCCCGGGATATTATCCCCTTATAAAATTTGGTGAAAATCGGGACACTTTAAAAAAGTTATGTTTCATTTCTCGCGAAGACAGCCCTGTATCTTTTTTATTTGTAACTGAATTTCAAGACTAATCCATTTAAATTTTTTTATCAGTTATTACAGCTCCATAAAGCGATTTTGCCGAACACATAGAGAGAATGGATGGATGGATGGATGGATGGATGGATGGATGGATGGATGGATGGATGGATGGATGGATGGATGGATGGATGGATAACAAACAAAAGTCGTGCATAATATTAAAATTATATATTAAATAAAAGATGAAGAAACAGTGTTTACAAATGAATGACTAAAACGCCACCTATTTACTATTATATTCGACCCCCTTTTACTAATCCACCCTCAAGTGTAATGATCTTTTTAATTCGCTTTCTGTTATTTATTACAACTCTGCGCGGTTCATGAGCTGTAACTTCTAAACACGTTTGCCTTATCCTCTCACAAAGCTGCTCCACATTTTGAGATCTGGTCTTATAAACTTTGTTTCTAATATGGCATGAAAAATAAAAATCCATGGGAGTGACATCAGGCGATCTGGGTGACCAATGTATTAGAGGGTTATTTCGTAGTGCCAACCTATGGGGAAAACATCCATTCAACTACCACTAGCAATTATGGATAGACGCTCCGTAGAGTTGGAAATACAATTGTTTCAAAGGAAAATCGACTATTGGATTTCACAGATCATTATTTAAAAACTGTAGCAAATGTAACGTATTTATATTTTGAAAAAAGTAGAACAGCCCTATTATTGTTTCGTTAAAAATTTCGCACCACACATTTACCATCTGGGAATATTTCCTTTCAATCAGGATTTTCCACTACCCAGTATGTGATGATACCACCCCGTTAGTGGAAAAAGTTGCTTAATCCGCGAAAATTACTTTCTTCAAGGTCTCGATTGTTTAAATAATTACCTTGGATCCATAAACAATATTCTAGTCTTCTCTCTTCATCACCTTCCTCCAAGGTATGTAAATATTTAAGTTTAAACGATTGTAGTTTATAGCGTTTTAAACATTTCCAAATTTTTGACGACAATAAATTGAGGTCTCGAGCCATATTTCTAAGGCTGGTAGCACGATTGGCGCTAAACGCATCCAATATAACATCCTCTCCATGCCTTCGATTAAGATGTCCTCTCGGCTTAAACACATTACCAGTTGTATTGAACAAGTGACATATTCTTGCTACGATACCATGGCGTATTGGTTGTCTTTAGAGAATGTCTTAAATTAAATTCTTCTGCTGCTTCTCTTGAAGACCGTACATTTTCACCGACTACCTTAATTATTTCTACGCTTTCATCACTAGTTAAAAGTATTCTAAACATTTTGAGCAAAAAAAATCAAATAAGGAATCTAAAAACTCAACAATAAATAACAACAATCACTTCAACAATCACCTCTTCAAAGTTAGAATGGAGAAATAAATTATTGACAGTTAATTTCACGGCACTCTTAACATTTAAAACAAAAAGAACCGCTAAGGTTCTTAAATTTCTGAGCCGATAAGGAGGAAGGATATGATGGAGAGTTACTCCTCAAGAACAGTGACAACAAGAAAAACAAAAGAAAACTGTATTACATTTAACTTGAGGTCTAATAATAAGAAGTGGCCCTTTTAGCGTATTATTGGATAATGATTCTTGTTCACTTTCATTTGTTGGACAAAGTCGCTTTATGGAACTGTAATAACTGATAAAATGTTTTAAATAAATTAGTCTTGAATTTCGGTCACAAATAAAGAAGCTGCAGCTGCTGTCTTTGCCAGAAGTGAAACAGAACAGAAGTGTCCCGATTTTCATCAAATTATATAAGGGGATATAACCCCTTCTAAACAACTTTTATTAACAAAATTATCATCTATTTCTAAGCCTACTGTGATTTCTAGAAAATTGAAATGTTCTTTTTATCGCAGTAGGCTGGAGTTTTAGATATAGAGGACATTTCTGTGTTGTATACAGTTATACAATTGTATATCTGCTAAAAATTTGAAATTAATTCGGCCACAAATAGAGAAGATATAGGGGTGTCTTCACGAGAAGTGAAACACACTGTATACGGTAGAAAATTTTATTGAAAAAATACATACCAGCTGAAACTATCTAGCTAACAGTGAACTTGGGTGTTTCTTATAACGTGTTAATCTATAACCCAATAATTTTATGTAGGTCCATATAACACTGAATTAATATTAATTCAACAAATACATACTTATAATTAGTCCATAGTAATCATTTTCAAGACACACATTTCAAAATATTATAAATCACGACTGTTTCAGAGCGTCCATCTATTTAATGGGAGGTCATTGCGGGTAAGTAGTGCGGGTTGTCGAAACAGTCTTAAAGAGCCAGAATTTGCAACGAATGATGCTGCTGATAAGCTTCGAAAATTGATATCACTCTACACATTTCAAATTCTCAAAAAGTCTGATATTAAAAACTGTTGTAATGTGGAAAATACTGCAAACATTTAATAAAGAAATTTTTTGATAAATATAATCGTTTGGGAGATATCGTCGTATGAATGGAAAAATAGACGAAAAATAATTAACTTTCAGCTGTATCCAATGGAGAAAATGAAGATTTTTGTTTTTTCTGCCATATAAGCCTATTTAAAAGTTTGTTTCTTTATGTATTTCAAAAATAGCAATTCTACAGAAAATTTAATAATATTTGGACAAAATGTGCTGCATGATTGACTCTATCCCGTGTTGTGGTTAGTTAGAAATTTTGATTTGTGCCCTTATATTCATGAAAATTGGTTTACGACAAGCGTATTCGTAAATTACAGGGCATAAGTAACATATCTGGTAAGGTCATACATTTTACACTAAAAGTGCCAACGAGCTGAAAGGTAGAAATTAATTTGCACTCTACTGTAGAATAAGAAAATCCTGTATAGTTGGAATATATTTACGAGCTGCCAAACTTTTTACATAATTTTTACTTATTAACATTTTTTTAGCATTTATGTTTTTATTACTTCCACATGCCGGAGGCAAAGTATAGCATAGTAATCGTATTTCGAACTTTTTTTGTTACAATAGGTTTATTCATATAATTGTCTACTCAATAGTTGCTGAAACTTTGCCTTACAAATGTTTCTGTAAATTTAAAGATAACAATATATAAATTTTTAAGCAGTTGGTGGAAACCAATATCCCCGCTTGCATAATTTGTATTGAATTTTATTAATATTTAAACCCAAATTGTCTACATGTAAGGCCATAATCGCTTGAGATAAGCATCTGTCTGGCCTTCAGTCCCTTCAGACGATTACGTCGACTATCTTGATTTTACACCTGCATAATAAGGTGACATATTATTTTTTTGTCCACAGTCTGAGTCACAAAACGAATATGGTGTTAAAAAAAGTTTGCACCAAATAACATACTTATTCTTACATGTTATTTATAATGGAAATGACAATGAGATGCAATTAGTGACAGCCTGTAAGAGAAACAAATAAATTGCCTTGCAACTCAAGCTATTGAGGCTTATTGCTCCTTGTGTCTATACATCCGAGGTCAAAGTCGCCGGTATTGTTCGGTTTTATAATAAGAACATAATATAAATTAATACTATAGGTAAGTTATGGGGTTGACTAGCTGCCACTCAATTGTCAACAGCACTTGGTAATGCTCTGGAAATATTTCTATTTTAAAATGACGTAGATGAGTTACACGTTCTATGTAATATCACTCACGTACACTAGAGTTGACAGCGCGGTTTTCTTTGCACAGGTTTTTCACTTATTAGATTCCAGCCTCTACCATATATCAGCTAGCAGTTTCTATATTGAATAATGCAAATCATTCAATGCTGCGGAGTTTTAATAGGCTAGAAATATCTTAGTGGTTAGTTTCTACTATTCTTGTCCAAACCTGTATGCTGTATATGGTTATTAATTCGATTTACTGAAGTACATCAACTAATTTGTTCACACTATGAGGTCCAGTGGTCTTTATTAGGGACGACTTACAGTATAATTCATATATACAAAAGTTGGAAATTCTTACTCCGGAAGCCAACTATCGAACGATATACCCTTATTTCAATATTTTACTAAGCCATATATTATTCTGCATTAGTGTTTTGATTTTTGTTTAATTATGTTTGGGATAATGTGATGGGATTCACAATTAATATTAAAGAATTATACTTTAAGTCTAAAAGTGTCTCTATATTATTTTCTGTAATATAAAATAATGTTAAGCTTCGAGGAAACCCTTATAGGGCTTATCATAGAGTGTGTATTTTGGCAATATTTTTGCACTAATATTAAGGAATGTTAAGAACTGAAAATTGCGTTTATCTTAATTCATAAAACACCCCACAATCATGACAGCTTATTAATAACAACTAACTTCATTATTATTTATTTAAAAACAGAACTACCTCTGCAGACACCGCCATCATCGGGTTTGGTTGGAAATCATATTAAGGTTTTTAATGGTACACCCTCATACTACCACAACTCCACATACACTTAGTGTAGTGCAAAGTAAAAAAAAATCAACATATTTGTTTGTTGAAATAGGCTTAGAATGTTATATAAAACGTCGAGACTTTATATTTGAGCGAGAGAAAACTGTCTGTACGTCGATCGGTCGGTCGGCCTGTAAAATTTTTTGTGCGTACTTTTCAAGAATGGCTTAAGATACTGATTTGAAATTTGGTTCACATATGTATCATGACGAGATCTGGGACTAGCTTAAGTTTGCGATAATTCCGGACAAGGGTTGAATAGGGGTAAATTAGGGAAAATAAGTTAGGTAAGCTGGTAAGAGTACAGACATTTGGGATTTGGTGTATACCGGGTGAGTCACGAATTGCGCTCGCCCCGATATTTCCTAAAATATTTGGAATAGAAAATTGAAATTTGGAGGCCTCATTACACGACTAAAATGCCATCTTTTCAATAAAAAATCAAGTTTGGTGCACATCCGGTTTGACCGGAAATGCCCACAACTTTGGATTTTTAAATGGAACACCCTATATATTTTTACATTTTTGGAATCTAGAGGAAATTTTGAATACAATACATCCGTTTTGGTCACTTTTTGATAAACATTAAAAATTTTATTAAAAAATCTATTTCTGATTCCAGAGTGCTGTGGTGCCCAAAATATATTTTAGTTTGTGTGCTACGTTACTATAAAAATAAAAAGAGCAATATGATTGCATTACTTAATTCTCTAGAGGCGTTTAAAATTTTTAAATGTGATTTTTACCCACTAACTCGGTTTCTTTAAATCGTTCACCAACATTTTTAAATGGCTCATTTTCATACGAATCTAATGATACCAAAATTTTGAAAATCCGCTCAGAAATATTTGAGATTTCAGCCAATATACAATGCAACCAAGCTTTTAGAAACATGCGGCTAATACATAATAGATAAGTGGGCTTTGGAAACTAAAATGGTACATTTCTGTGTAAATCTGGTAACGTAATAACATTGGAAAAATCATAGTAGCCATTGAATATAATAAAACAATATCAGCTGTCAGACAGATACAAAATAAAGCGTTGCTGAAATCTCTTTGAGTAGAAATTAAAGAAAATGAATAATTTTAGTAGAAATGAAAAGGTCGATATGTTACTGATATATGGAGAGCGTCTCAAAAATTCAACTGCAGCTGCAGAACTGTATCAGCAACGATATCCCAACAGACGTCATCCAAGCAGACACTTGTTTGCCAGAGTGGAACAAGAATTAAGAAACGAATCCAATCAACAAGATGACCATCAAACATTTATTGTAAGTGAGGACAAAGAAATTGATGTATTAGGATTTGTGATGGTACACCCAACAACATCAACAAGGGAATTGTCAATGGAATGCGACATTAGTCAGTCTTCGGTTTGCAGAATTTTAAAGAAACATAAGTTTCGGTCTTATAAATACCAAATACACCAACATCTTTATGGAAATGATAACGACAGGAGGCTAGTATATTGCAACTGGTTCTTAAATGCAGCACAACAAAACCCAGGCTTTCCTTTTTATATTTTATATTCAGATGAAAGTAGATTTACGAACCAATGTATGTTTAACAGAAATAATACTAGTAGTACTGGGCTCAAGAAAATCCGAGGTTGGTAGGGTGGGGGAATATTCAGGAAAGATTTGGGTTTAACTGTTGGCTTGGAGTACTTGGAGATCGAATAATTGGACCCATATTTTTTGATGGAACACTTACTGGCGAACGATATTTATTCTTTTTACAAAACCAGACAGTGTGACGAGCTTTCTCCCGGTTGCCTAGCGCATAGACAAGCGGAAGCGTCACTTTAGCGCTGAGCTGTGTTTCGGTTAAATTCGGTTATCTCGAGCGCCACCTTTGCAATTTTTAAGTGGGGCAAAGGTCCCACATTAGCCTCCTAAACGCAGCCTGTTGCAGTAGGGCTGGGATAGCTACAGTGGAGACACGGTATGTCCAGGGGTCTGGACGGCAGATTAGATTTTCATTCACACACAACAGTAAAACGCACATTTTAGAAAATAACAACATTTATTAAAATATATTAAATATTCAACAACAAACAATAATTATGAAAATAAATAAACGGTCAGGTACCAAAATACTCTTATAGAGTTCATAAAAAAAAATATCAAACTTAAGATATGCCATGTTATGAAATTTTTACAAGTAAAACTTAAGGTATTTCATTTCGGTTTATTTACAATTGAAACTATGAAAGCAAGTGAAACTATGAGAAACAAATGAAGCTACGAAGACAAGGAACCATGCGGTGAGAAGATATTAAACTACTGATTTTAATATTTTCTTATTAATTCGGTTATCAACAAAACAAACCAAGCAAATAATGTGCAAAATGATAGTAGGCTTGGCGGTAAAGCGGTAAAACGGTAGTAAGCGGTACGGTCGGTTATAACAGCAAGCAAGCAAGCAGTGGATGTTAAGACAGAACAAGTTAGCAGTAAAGCAGAAAGTAATTAAATTTTTAGCAAAAGCAAGCAACTATTTGTCGGACAGAATTTATCATATCTGCATACATGTTAGATATGAGTCGGCAGCATGTGGTGTAAAGAACTTGGTGAAATTGTGGAAAACTGATACCGAATAAAGTGGTAATCGGATTCGGCATCAGCTCCCTTGGTAAAGATCATTCTGCCTGGACGGACAGCCAGAATTAATCTCCACGGTGTCGGTTCGGTTCGGATAGATTCGCCAAGCGCCTCAAACCGCATAGTTGAGTATCTCTAATTGCATTCGGATCGGAATTAAGACTCGCCACGTGTTTCTTGCCAGATGTACAGTGAAAAGGTGTATGTATCAAAATATAAATATAATTTATTCATTCAGAGTATCTCCTAGATTTTCCCCTGAACTCTCGGACTATAACAAATTACTGAAAATCATTTAAAACAAAATGAAACTATAACAGAGCCGGAAAACGGAGTTCTACCAATCCGACAACATGTCGGATGTTGTCGGATATTATTTTAACCCAATAAATTATTAAACAACGGTTAAGTTAAAACAATAGGCTTTGGAACGGTTTTACACGGCAAAATTCGGTTTAATAAAAACAGAAATTTATGGACGGCGGGTTTCTATCATCCCAACCAACTTGGCGGATATTATTTTGCCTAAACAGTTTGAGACAAAATAATAATTCTCTCGAAATATCTTCTATGTCCATTTTCCCTTGAAATTATTTGGGACATAGCTATCTGGATTAAATCTTGAGAATCTAACAGAGTCCCGATTGGACAAACATTAACAAGGAGAAATTTGTTAGGTCTATGATGTGCATCGGTATTTCGGAAAAGTATATTTACACTCTGATACATCAAATTTGAAATCGTTTTATAGTGTTATTGCTAAACCACGCGTTTCAATATTTTATTTCTTATCTGGTAATAGCGGATAAAAACGCCGGGCAAGAAACAGTTTCTTATCTCGGATCAGATAATTTATAATTGTACACTTCTCTAATATAGGCAAATCGGACCATGAATATTTAACAGAGATTTGCTAGTTTATCATGAAAATATTATTTATGAAGTGTATCAAATAAAATAAATTATGAATTTACACTGCTGATATACGGGGCACAGTTAAGTAAACTCCCACGTGGTGGTCTACGGCGGCGGTCGGTCGGTGCGGTATTTTAGAACCCCCACGTGTTAATTCATTTAACTGTTAAGATGAAATTTAATTTTGAAATTTACGGAAATATCAAGAAATGTTTTAAAACTTACATTGCTATTATATTTTGCGGCGATGGCAAAGACTATCGGATTACACACGTGGTGATCTTCAGGTGAGCGGTACGGTACGGTATATTAGATCCTCACGTGGCAATCCTTTAGGCTCGCAGAAATCGACTCTCGTTTCTGTGTCTGTTTGACTAGCTGGTTCCCCCAGAAAGTAAAATCCCCTCCAACTTGGTGTTGAATACCAAGTGGGGAATAATTTAACTGTGATTAACGCCATCGGGATAATTCATCGGAATTAATTAAAATGTTATTTCAGAAAACTTCTCATCGCTATGGAACCTTACACTATTTTACTACAGAAATCTACATGTCGCGGGGTAAATAGAACAAATTCTAATCTTTCGGCCGTAAGATGGGAAAAGTGGCGAAGTTTATGATTAAATTAAATAAAATTTTTGTCTGCAAAAATTCACTTCGTCACAACAGCAGAATTTCTTGACTTACTTCCTTTTGCCTATTTACAAAATCTGTTTTTCCAACAAGATGGTGCTCCGCCCACATAATTCCAGAAGAGTGATGGGATATTTAAACAACTTGCATGGTGAACGCCTAATCGCAAATCAAGGTCATATCAGGTGGCCTCCTAGGTCACCTGACTTAACACCCCTCGACTATTATGTATGGGGCACTCTCAAAAATAAAGTTTATAAAACTTCTTCAAATACCCGTGAAGAGCTGCAAAATAAAGTTGTACGGGCTCTTAATGAAATAACTCCGGCTGAATTGCGTAGAGCCATTCAAGCAACTGTAGGCAGAGCCGAATTGTGTATAGAAAAAAATGGACATTTTGAACAATATCTATAAATGTCAATTTATGGTTTAATTATATTAATTATTTTAAAGATACCTACTGTTACCTAGTTTAAGTTTAATTGTTCAAACGGAATTGATTTTTATTTATTTATAGGCCAGATATTTATGTTCATTTAAATAAAACTCTGAAAACCGAACTGATGTCGCATTCTATTGCAAATGTCCTTGTGGATGTAATTGTGTTTACCTCCACATACCTATGCTAAACTTAATTGTAACGTTCTTTGCGCTCACAATTATTAAATGTTTGATAGCTCAAGATTGCCTATAACTACAAGAATCTGTCTGACAGCTGATATTGTTTTATTACATTCAATGGCTACTATGATTTTTCCAATGTTATTAGGTTACCAGATTTACACAGAAATGTGTCATTTTAGTTTCCAAAGCCCACTAATCTATTATCTATTAGCCGCAAGTTTCTAAAAGCTTGGTTGCATTGTATTTTGGCTGAAATCTCAAATATTTCTGAGCGGATTTTCAAAATTTTGATATCATTAGATTCGTATGAAAATGAGGTATTTAAAAATGTTGGTGAAGGATTAAATTCCCATTTAGAAAAAACCGAGTTAGTGGGTAAAAATCACATTTAAAAAATTTAAACGCCTCTAGAGAATTAAGTAATGCAATCATATTGCTCTTTTTATTTTTATAGTAACGTAGCACACAAACTAAAATATATTTTGGGCACCACAGACAGCACTCTGGATTCAGAAATAGATTTTTTAATAAAATTTTTAATGTTTATCAAAAAGTGACCAAAACGGATGTATTGTATTCAAAATTTCCTCTAGATTCCAAACATGTAAAAATATATAGGGTGTTCCATTTGAAAATCGAAAGTTGTGGGCATTTCCGGTCAAACCGGATGTGCACAAGACTTGATTTTTTATTGAAAAGATGGCATTTTAGTTGTGTAATAAGGCCTCCAAATTTCAATTTTCTATTCGAAATATTTTAGGAAATATCGGGGCGAGCGCAATTCGTGACTCACCCGGTATACTAGATTTTTTTATATTTTACACCCTACCACTCACCACTCAATTATAAAAAGGGTTGATAAAAAAAATCACTAAAATTTGGTACACGTGTGTGTCATAATGAAATAAAATCAGAAATTAGATTATATTTTGAGATGATTCGGATGAAGGGTTGAGGGTTAAATAGGGGTAAATCTCGGGGTAAATAGAAGAAAATAAGAGAAGCAAGCTGGTAAGAGTACAGAAACTTTGGATTTGGTGTATACACTAGAAACCAAGGGCTCATATTTTTTTATATTATTTTTCAACCCCCCACCCACTCTATTATTAAAAGGGTTGGTAAAATAAAATTGAGGTATTCACTTGGAATTTGGTACACGTATGTATTTTATAACGCCATCTGGTAATAGATTATATTTTCAGATGATTCCGTTGAAGGGTTGAAGGAACTTAAGGCTTGGTGTATATACTAGACGCCAAGACCTCAAATTTTTTATAGTATTTATCAACCCTTCCACCACCGTTACACTTGGATGGGAAATCTAGATGTGAAAGTAGTGATTCCTTACTCAGCGGCTTTTATAATAAACGCTCAAAATTATACAATTGCACAATCTGGAAATATCCTCAAAGCTCTAGAGCAAAGCAATTCATTTTGTATAAAGTTGACTTGAACATGTGGTGCCATTTCGTGAGTTATTCGATTGCTTCGATTTTTAAGATTATTTTTTTATACTCTATTCCTAATATATGTACCTTATCATAAGAACAAATCTCAAGGCGTGAGGTCGGGAGCGAGCAGGTGACTCAATAAAACAATATGAATTTATACATCTTATTTGAATGCTCTCAAACACTATTAAGAATTTTATTTTAAATTTAAAGCTCCAAAATAATCATTATGTTAAGTCTGTTATTGTCTTCCTCTTCCCATATTTTACCACAGTTGCCACTGGCGGTAAAATTTAAGACGTGGTTTATCAACAATAAAAAGTAATAATATATCTGGACCAAATTACAAGAAAGTAAATAATATACTACCAGTAAACACAATAAAAGTAGTCCTCAACGTGCTCAAGAAATTCGAAATTACTGTAAAAATTACTATGCCTACTTTCATCTTCCAGAGATCATTGATTATGTTGGTATATAAAAAACATTCTACATGTGTGCACATCGCTTGTAAGTATACTAATAAAAATGAATTTTTAAAGCAGTACCGTTGAGAGATTTATTGCTTCAAATCTTGAAAGTAGATATTTTTCAACTGGTGCACATTTATGTGTATTTAAAAATTTTTCAGCCAATTGTTATTTTAAACCACGTGCTTCTATTTTAGATACTCATGTTCACGTAACTTCAGTGTCCATTTTACTACTGAGATATAAGTATTCTTGTTCATTTAAATAATAGATCGAGCTCCCATGAACACCTCAATTTAAAAGGCGAAAATGGTTTCAAAACATGTAAAAATCATGTTACCTCCGCCAGACTATTAAAAATTTGTTAATAGTTATTTTTTATGAATTTTTGAATTTAGCTCAAATTTTTGTACTCTTACCAACTTGCTTTATTTATTTTCTTCTATTCACCCCTATTTATTCCCAACTCTTCACCGGATAAGTTAAAAAAACAATCCAGTACCAGATCTCGTTAATGTAAATACGTGTGTAAAATTTCAAGTCAATATCTTAAACCCTTCCAGGGATATCGTGCGCACAAAAAAAGTTACAGGCCGACAGACATACATTCTTTTAGCTCAACTTTAAAATCTCGACGTTTCATGGCATTCTAGACCCACTTCAACAAAAAAAAAAAAAATTGAAATTTTTTTACGATTACTATAATACTTTCACTCCACTATGTGGATGTGAAAGTAAAATTGACCCCTAAATTACCCTCTTTTATTTTTAAAGGTTAACCTTAAAATCGACAAGATGTATACCAAATTTTGTTTAAGTATCTCAAATTAATATCAAATTGTTTTAATCGCGGTATATTCCACTGTTATTATTTTGGAAGCAATGAAATAGATTCCTATTGCACAACCTGCTGGTGTTAGCTTTTTTCAGAACGCTAGCGCTTAATTTCGCTGATAAGTCACTATTCATTGGTTTATTCTACAGGGAATCGATTTTAATTATGGTTTTTTAGAAAGATTCTGAAAAAGGTTCCATTGTTAGATTGATTCGAACTTTTATTCAGTTCTAAAATTGCTACTAAAATTTCCATGCATCTTCATCGGTTGGTCTGTATGTACGAAAACACTCTACAGGTCGCAATTCATAACGAATCCTCTGGAATTATTTTAATCGCTTCTTCTACAAACAGAATAGAACCCCATTTATACACTCTACTTGTACATTGTATGTATTTCGTGTATCTTCGTTTGCACTTTTCATTAACTATTTTTACAAATTCCCTATAGTAACGTTGCCTAGGAAATACTTCACGTGTGCTCATGATCAGAACTACGAACAAACAATTCTGTGGTCACTACCAGCCTCCACTTTATCTTACAAAACTCAGACATATCGATAAATCGCTGACACAAAATTAGTATAGTGGGCCCAAGTCGGAACCGTATAAAACACCCACTTTTCTATAATGAAAATTTAAACCTGAAACTTTGGCTAGCTTTATAATAATTCCACAGATCCTCCTTCACGATTTTTTAACTTTACTGTCTTCACAGCATTAATTTAACTATTTCACTAACATTGTCGTCACATATCACAGTGATATTTATAAAAAATATATCTTCAATATGTTAGTTTGTTAAATTGGAGACGATATAACATTGGAAATGTACTGTGATATTTCTCATATAGGAACAAATTTTGAGATCAATCAGAATAAATTCAAGAATTTTAATTGGATACGTTTATACCTAATTAACTGCGAATACTTTACATTCTGGCCCATTTATTGATAAACAACTAAAATTTGTTGCATTGAAGCAATATGAGACCCAGTTTAACTACTTTTGGAATTTATTTTCAGAATTCTAGAACATGATTTACTGGCATTTTAAACCAAACCAAAGAGTCTGCACTTATAAATCACATTGATTAATTAAAATATTTATAGAGTTGTTTAACTGCAGGTAGTAATAATTATTATCAGACACAAAACTTAATTAGGTACCACTAATTATATTTTTAGGACTGAAGGCAATTAAATAATGTGCGTTTTATCTCAAACCGAAATGATAAATATTACGAGTTGAAAACTATAATAATAATGATTTAAAATATTTAAAAATGAATATAATTTATTATCTACTCATTACTTATATTTTTCGTTGATGATATGCCTACTATGAATTGAACATCATTTTTATTTAATATTTTGAAATGAAATTATCTATCGTCCACCATTATATTTACAGATTGCGTAATAGATAGCTTGGAACGACTAGCTGAAATTATACTCACTCTCAAGCCGCTGATCCAATGTCTACGTTAAAGAAATTTCAATTAGCTTCTCTAAAATCGAAATAATCGACATCTGTGTGTGTAATTATCTACAATTCCCATATCTTGTTTTTAAAAAGAGTGAATATGCAAAATTATATGTATCTTTTCACAGACTTGTAAAAAATACCATTAGATATTACTGTAGAATTAAAGTTTTAATATCAAATATCGTGAACTAATTCTCATGTACTCGCAATACATTTATAATATAATCAGAAGAAGCTACAACTTGGCGCTGTCTTCAGAACGAAGCTCCATGTCGTATCTCTTAGATAAACATATAAAATCGTACACTATTCTTTCTAATTTCATATTATGCCAAGTCCACATGACAATTGTTTCATTAAGCGTTAGCTTCTGCAGATATATTTAATATGTTGACTTCCCACATCCACTCGAAACACGATCGACCTGTATATTAGCAACTATTTTTAAATTATAGTCCATTTGATGCTGACTCCCCTGTATATTTGACTCTCGATTAAGTTAAACAATAAGCCCAATTTTTACTACACTATTAATATTATATAAATATCCTCTTAGGTCGCTTCCTCTGCCCTACGTCACGTTTAACCTACCGTGAGCCATACAGTGCATATATTAACCATTTAAAACATATGACAACATTCACTTGTACACATTTCCACCTCTACCCTCAAATTATAAAATAACTCCGAAAACCGCACAACCGCACACCCCTTGTCTACATGTTAACAACATTCGATATCATCAAGTTACTTTTATATATTTTTCTTTTTTCTCGTCTTTGAAAACCATATGTTGAATTGGCACCTCTACATATGAAACTAGCCCTTACCCTGGCTCAGAGAAGTTCACTTATAATGCACTTATACATAGAGTCTTATAAAAATACACAAAATGTAGGGGTCCAATATTTTCTTCCCCCATTTCCACCTTTTAAGCGACGAAATTTCCAGCATCCGAAAAAACAATAAAAGCTATTTTTTACTTCAGAGTATTATATTTGAATATGATAATTACTATAGAAACACTGGACAATACATTGACCATGAATGTTGTCAAATGCAAATAATCTGGTAATTTATCAAGCCGACCATATCCGGAACTCTGTCTTACAGAATCAACATTTGTAAAATAGTGATCTTAACCATGGAGCAACTTAAATTGCCTACAAGCACGAATAAGCACTGGCTGATGCAGGTTTAACCATCTTCTTAATTACTTTTAAAAGATGCAATCCTGTATAAGATACCACAGTGCAATCTAAAAACGTTTATCGTGGCAATAAAAGCGTCTACCTAAGATTTATTACCACTCAAGAGATGAGTTAATTTTTTTGCTAAGTAAATAATTTCATAAGCAATATATTGCGTAGTAAGCCTGTGCGCGGTCGTTCTCTACTGTTGATAATTAAATAAAGTTCTCTTCATATACTTAAAGCAAATAAAAAATGTCGGGGTATCTGATCTTTACCGCAAGTCAAAAGCGCCGACACTTTTTATGTGCCTTAAGTATATGAAGAGAACTATACCTGTAACATTTTAAAATAACATTTTTTTCGAGAAAAATTGTTACAGTAGAAATAATACAGTAAAAAAAATTAACAGCTTTTTAACTAAATCGTTGATATACCCAAAATTACACCCTGCAAATTGTTCTATCTAATAGGTATTATGCGTATGACATTTAGTTTAGTTCATTGGTCAATTTTTTTCATAAAACAAAGTATCAAATAAAAATCTCTGCTAATTTTCCCTTAATGGACATGGTCTTAGAAAAAAATTGATATTTTGTACACTTATTCAAATCTGACTCTTATGTTAACACATGTTGTTAACAAATATGTAATGAAAATCTGGTAAAACTTAGAGACCAATCCATAATTCTATTTTCTGAGTTAGAACGAGATATTTATCACTAAATAACATTAAAATAGCGTTGTGCCTAATAAACTATTTTTATTTTATCATTGAACATTGACTACAAAAGGAAAAATAAGCAATGGCGGTAAAAATCAACAAAAAAATTGCCAACTTTGAATGGCAATATTCATTGTAAGAGTCCCTTTTTAAAGCTCATTTTAACAGTTGAAATCTCTACTTAATTTCCTCCGAAGCAATCCCTATTATCTCTGCTCAGAAATAAGTTGAACATTGACTACAAAAGGAAAAATAAGCGATGGCGGTAAAAATGTACAAAAAAAATTGCCAACTGTGAATGGCAATATTTATTGTAAGAGTCCCTTTTTAAAGCTCATTTTAACGGTTGAAATCTCTACTTAATTTCCTCTGAGGCAATCCCTATTATGTCTGCTCAGAAAGAAGTTATAATCATTAACAAAAATGTTAAAAAGAAATATAATTTCGCGATTTCTTGCAATTCCATTTCTTGCAATTTTGTTTATGCTTATACAAGGTCGCAAATCGTCACTGTATCACTTTTATTAGTTTGGTCACATTTGATTTTAGTACTTCAGTTACTTAGATTGTTACGTATTCTTCTACCGACAATAAACTAAACAATCTGTTGTTTTTTCGAGCCTAAAGTTTCCGGAGAACAACTTAAACAGTGAACACGTACTTGCAGGTTAATTATAATATTTAACTGTTTAAAATACCCCTGAGATTGCTTGCCGATGCGATCCACATCTGGGACAATTATATAGTGAAAACGATGTCACAGTGCATCCTGCGTTTAAAATTTTTTTCGACCAACTTTCAACCTTGAACAGGAGATACATGACTAAAATCCTAAACGGGAAATGAAATTACATTAAAACAATAAATCACAGACCGAAGGTTAGCGAACACCCAACTAACATTATAGATAGAAAAGGTTTGACTTGATTTACGAAAAATTATTTGTGTAAGGATAGGTACTTAGTCTCCCTGCTACAACGTCAATGCGGGGGGCGGCATAAAAACCGAAACTGATCCTAATTCGAATTAGTACACCATTTGTTACAGAAAAATCTAAATTATATTGTACGATCGATGATTTGATCAGCTTCTTAATTTGGACAAACACGAACTACCAAATAAAAAAAATCAGTATACCAATCCATTTATCTACCGGGTGATTTTTTTAACCTGAACCGTCCAAATATATCGCATAAAAAGCACTCTTTGAAACAAAGTTGTAGAATTGGACGAAACGCGATAATTTCTTGAGAGTAAATAAAAAGAATCATTGAATTTAACTTACTTTAATGATTTACAAAGAATACCCAAACAAAGCAGAGCAATTGACATCAGGGCTGCGAGCAAACTTTACAAAAATTTTCGTCAGAACTATCACATTATAAACAATTCATTAAAAATCCACATATAACAAAATACAAAGCAAAACTGTACACAATAAGAATCCGTATACGGTAAATAATTACACTAACTAAACACGATCTGGCCAGAGTAGTAAAACAAAGAATTTTTACGATAACATAATTAAGACACACAAAATGAAAATATTACTAACTGTACGTAAAGTTAATAACAAAAAATGGCCCGACAATTGACATTTTCGATATAGACTGGTTCGGTGGTCGTACACTAGGTTTTATGCCCAAAACACACGGGAGATGTCTAAAAACAGTGCTATATAGTTACGCAAACATAACGTTCACATGAAATTATTCACGCACTATTATAGTCTTCTCATGGGGTAAGAGAAGTCTTTACCGGACGGTAACACTGGATACAACAAAGAATATGACTGGCCAAACGTGGAATGAGGTGTTGAAGCCATCAATAAGTCTGCATTGTCGCAAGTGACTTCAAACAGCATTATCTGCATCAGGAGAGGCGTACATAATATAAAAGACTGTACTTACAGCTAGTTCGTCGAAAACATTGCCTTGCTGTAGCTATGGGCAATGGAACACAGAACACATAAACTATAATAACTACTTTACTGATTCAATTCGCAGTTATTAATCACTATATACAGATATTTACAATAAATGGCGGGTTTTAAATTCTTTCGGCCATACCCGGCCACCAGCCTCTACGCCATCTTTCCAGCGTCTCTCTAGCCAGAGTCGGCGCGTATATCGTCTACTATTCGCTAAACTACTACGGTATTGGTCAAGCATTTGTCATGACTAGCCGATAAAATTTAGACGCGTATAATTTAAATTTAAAATAATGAATAGAATAGTCGCGCGCTTTATCTAATTTAAGGTAATGAGTATTCTTACAAAACGTGACCGTTACATGGATAGGGGTAGTTTGGCGGCATATGTCACCTTGACTCTGGATGGAAGGGTTAAGGTCATTCAAGGTCAAATTTTTCTTATTAAAGGGGAAACCCCTATTTTTTATTGCAAGTTCGGATTGTCTGACTAAAAATAAACTATTTTTATTTAAAACATTTTCTCTGAAATTGTCAGTTTATTTAGTTTTCCGGAGAGGAAAATTCAAAATTTAAAAAGTTTACGATTTTTTTACTCGAAAAAGAAGTTTGAACAAAAAATGCAAGGGGCAAAATGAGTTTGGAATCATTCCGGGTAAATTCTCATTTTTTTGGTATTTTCCAACGCACATTGTAGAAAAGAGCATAGGGGAATTTTCAAGTGGATCAAAAACATTGAATTGCATTGGCTTATTCCGAAAAAAATAAGAATATTCCGAACTCCCTTGCCTTATAGTGGAGTAGATCTGGCAGAAAAAAGGGGGTGAAAAACAAGTACGTTTTTTCCACAAAAAAAAAATGCCTATCTTATAGAGGACGATTTCCCCCATTTCCCTGTCACTTTTACATCCGAGATCTAGGTGGTGCGGGGGGAGGGAGAGCTATTAAACATACGGAAAATCGGTTATTCTCAGTTTGCGCGCGATCGGGGAGACGGACAAAAAATGTTTCAGACAAAAAAGAAAGATCTTTCCGAGGCGCGTAAACTGGTTTTTGGTTTTTTTAAATCGGCCAATTAGAACCGGAGATGGTCGTCTTCCTTCTTTGCACGTTCCCCCCTCTCTCTCTCCTTCTCTAATTGCCCTAGAGAGCTCCCCCCGTAACTTTGACCTCTTCCTATAACCACCCACAATAAAAAAAAAAATTACCATCCTAACCCCATCGCTTATCTCTTAAACACCCATCATACCTCCTTTTACTACCCTAAAACTCAATATCTTCAGAGCGCCATATCTCCGGCCCTAATTGGCCGATTTAAAAAAACCAAGAACCAGTTTACGCGGCTCGAGGAGACCTTTGTTACTTGTCCGAAATATTTTTTTGTTCGTCTCCCCGATCGCGCGCAAACTGAGAGAAACCGATTCTCCATATGTTTAAGAGCATTTTCAGAAAAAAATGTTTCAAACAAAAGTAGTCTATGTTTAGTCAGACAATTAGAATCCGCAATAAAAAAATAGGGCTTCCCATTTAAAAAGACCTTACCTTTCTCTCAAACTCAAAGTGACATATACCATCGAACTGCCCCCATCCAATTCTACAACTCTTGTTACTCGAGATATTTGAAAGTTTCAGGTTAAAAAAATCACCAGGTATACATGAACTTTTTCACATTTTCCACAAAGGGCAAAATCATCAGCAAATCTAAGCATCATAGCTGGCTTTACGGTGTTATTCGTAGTTTAACAAACCTCTTATTTATTATTATTATTATGGAAATAATTAGATAACGAACAGACGTTTACTTCATAAGAAAATAAATTAATTTTGATAGTTCTTAGTCCACAAAGTAGATACCAAGAATAAGGACTTTTTTATGCAAGTATGTTTATTTTGTGAAAATATTATCGACATATGGGTACTATGTTTGACAACATTATCGAGTGATGTATAAATACATAAAATACCAAAGGGTTCTAAAATTCTTCCTGTGAATATTCTGACTCTTTAACAAAATTATGTATAACCAGATACGAGAACACCAAGATACTTTCGACATTCCCCAGAATAAATCTGAATTTTGCCAGAACTTTAGCTGTGAGACAGCGCAGTTGAAAATAACGGATAATATCATTGGCGCTACAGACCAGGGCAAAACTACAAATTTAATTTAGGTTTTCCGAAAGCTTAAGGCCGATAGTCAATTATTAGCTACGAAATTTACTGTCTAATTTACATTTCGTTGGTTTTTCGGGCTATTAGATAGTTATTTACTAAGTAGGGTTCATTATATAGAAAGTGGCATAGGTCAATTTTCCAAAGGTAATGCGGTGTTCCGCACGGCCCAATACTTAGCCCACTTTTGTCTACTATATACACGTATAATTTTACATCCTGTCTAAAGGAAGGCAACTTTATTATTCATTTTGATCAGATGATGTAGATCTAGCAAACAATATTGTAAATAATGATTTAGAACGCCGGGCGTCATTCTCTGAACATCATAAACTTCAGCTGAACCCAATGAAATCATTAGTTATGATATTTGGCAAATGCAGGCGACATATTGAGAATGAATTTCAATGTGCGCAAAGTTCGAAAAACTTAGGACTAGAATTAGATTCAGATCTATGTTTTGAAATAGATATAAAAAAAGAATTCAAAAGGTTTACGCGTCAGTAAAAATGTTATTTCCTTATCGCTACTTAATATCACAGTCCCTTAAAACACAAATTACAGACTCCCTTGTTTTAAGTCGCGTTAACTATTGCGATGCTATATATGGACCGTGCCTAGATAAACTAGACATTAATCGAATAGAAAAGTTCAAAAGTCGTGTTTAAGCCAAATAAAATATAGAACGAACGTCCACACTTTAAATTTTAGATTTAAAGGACTACACATACACCTTACAAATCTGCAGTGTTTAAAATATGTTACATATAACGTTTATTTCCTTTATAATAATGTACCAGAATCTTTTAAATCAAAAAACTCATTTAGAAATCAATTTAACAAAATTATTTTTAATGCCTGGCATTAGACTCACTTATTACGTTTTTCGTCTTATTGGTAGCCTCTCCTATTTTTTACCTTTTCCTTATTTTCAGTGTAACAAAGATATAATCTTCTTTCTTTGTTACGTGAGTATAATTTTAACTCGTTGTATATGTTTCATGTATTTGTAACTTATCTCTGTCACTGCCGCAGCTGAATCTTGAACTTTTAAAACTGTTTTCAGCTCCGTTTTGCAACTTTTATGTCATTAATTAATATTTATGATAAAGTGTACTTACTCTTCTTGCAAATAAAATTATTATTATTAGCTACCTAAGGCTCCTACATTAATGACAGTTCTTGTACTTTTCGTATTTTAAGTTATTACTAAAAAAACTTTTTATACTTTTCTACTACTGAAAACCTATCAAGAAATCAAAAATTCTCATACGGATTCTTTCTTCAGCTTTTACCGTTATTATCTTCCTAGGAACTGGGTTATTGTACCTTATGGTTCTTTTTTCATGTCCGCTAACACCCGGTCTTTAAAGCGGAATTCACAACATATGTGAATGGTCAATCGGACCGCGATAGATTTTCTATTTTCCTGGTGTATTCCAAATCACGCACATCGACCAGCAGCCATATGCAATCTTTCCGTCCTTTTTCTGTTC
Source organism: Stenurella melanura (assembly GCA_963583905.1). Taxonomy (NCBI): domain Eukaryota; kingdom Metazoa; phylum Arthropoda; class Insecta; order Coleoptera; family Cerambycidae; genus Stenurella; species Stenurella melanura. The sequence goes on along the minus strand of OY757309.1, from coordinate 233,016,740 downwards.
ATTGTATGCAAATACAGCTGCAAACGACATTGTCGGTGTTGATTGACAACAACTCAATTCCCTCACGTCTCAGGTCAACTTTGCTGGTACTCCCCCACTTAGAAATTCTCTAGCGGTAATTATCCAGCAAGTATCGTATCGTCGTGCACGTGCGTACTGCTAATTACCTGAAAGGAGATGTCCAAGACAGCTGAGGAAGCATAATATTTTGATAACACGCTATTCTGGTGACCCACATCCGTCTTAGTTTGTCTCGACTCTGCCCAATATGGTCAAATGGAAAGATTTGTTCTCGCTCTGAAATCAACTTATTAGGATAGTCGATGTCAGCTGGAGAGTAAGTAAAATTATATGAATTAAATAGTGTTTTCTGCTTCGCAGGAAAGCATTAAATTTCTTTGTTTAAATAACAAAATGGCGCGTATAAAAGAAAATATTACGTGGATATTTTGTTTTTATTCTTACTTCTCTCGCTTACCGAAGGGAAGTTTTGTACGTAAATATTACTTCGAATTTTCACATTTCAGACTGTTGGTATAGGAGCAAGCGTGCAAATACCTGACACAATTGTAATTACAATGCCTGAAAGTTAAAAAATTTTGAAAATTCAAAGATTTTTAACTTCCAGTCAATATAATTCTGCAGGGAAGGCATTAAATCAATTTTGTCATATAATATTTATTGTTCAGAAGCCCCTGAATAACATATTCCCAAAGTTTGAAGAAAATTCCACCGAAATTACTTTCCCAATGCTAATGGGGCGAGGTGTCTCTTATGTCCGGATTAGCCATCTTGAATTTTGAAATTTCGAAATTTGGTCACGATAGAATCAAAGGCCACTATAGTTATAACGAACAGTTGAAGAAATTTTTATTTAAGTTTCATTGATTCCAGGCCTGAGAATTGTCGTTTGGTCAAAATATGAGCTATTTGCCCCAATGTGCGGCGATAGACATTTTGAACCTGCACCACAAGCATCACTCACTCCCCTTGCCTCATACTTGTAGCGCTCCGTACGAGTGAATTCGTCTTATAATAGCTTAAGAGCCAGGTACGGAAATTAAAAATGGTGCAGTGAAAATGTTTATGTAAATGCCCTCCTGAGTAGCTGAAAACTACATAGCTCTGCAGCCAGAAGTCCATCCCGGAGAAGGAAGCGTGGAAGGGCGGTCAAACTCGTTAATTTTGAACCTAATAAAATCTTTGAGTGCAGCTCTGAAATTTTGTGTAGTTATATCTCCATATGGAACAAAAAACAAATCAAATTCGCGAAATGTCAAAAAATGCTATTTTTCGTTCACTTCTGTCGGCTCGAATTTTCGATTTCGCCCATGCAATTAACGATGTCGTAAAGTGCCAATTTCGATCTCTCGATATCGACATTAGGATGCCTTTCTGCTGATGTATTTATTAAGTTATGAACATTTAAATATTTTATGTTTTGCTTTTTCCGAAGAGACTAATCAAATTTCAAGTCCACCCCGACCGTAGCACATCGCGTTAAGCGACGACATTCCCAGCGGATTTCTCGATTCGAATTCTACAGGTGTATTTTCTTAAATTTGTTTTGAGCTTTTTGGCTGATATTTATTATCCTAAAATTACATCGCATTTATTTATTTATGTACTTTTCAGCTAGTAAGGACATAAACATTTTCACTGCACCTAATTATTTTTAATTTCCGTAACCAGCTCTCCGTCTATAAGGGTTCAATCTTTATTTTATATTTAAATCTATGTTCTGAACCCGTCTATACTTAGCGCTACCCGGAACAGCAATGAGGACGTGGTGGTGGCGGAGGCGGTGCTGGTGGTGACGGGCCAGTAAAAAGCAGCAAGTGTATTTCAGTAGTTTCAGATTCAAAGTGATAGATAAAATACGATCCTACATAGAAGGGCAGAAACATAAAAATGGGTGGGAAGGGTGAAAATCACTTGGAGAGGGTGGGATGTCTCCGTGTAGGCTGGAATCTTTTCAAAAAGGTATATTTATGTTCACAATTAAATTTTCAATAATTTTTTTTTTCAAATAAAGAGGGGGCTGAAATAGGACCTTATCGACCCTCCTCTTTTGTCAATAGCTTTTCAAATCATCACTCCGCACAGCTACCGCATTAAAATACAACATTATCTATTAATATATCACTTTCAATTATCATGTAAACATCTTGTTTTTGGAAAAATATTTTTGTAATATTTATAGTGAATATGCTTTGGAGTTCACAACAGTTTGTAGATTTTTATCTGAAAAAGGAGTTGGCGAGTCTTTGGAATGTGACAAAAATTGGATATGGATAAATAACAAATAACAAATGTTGTAATTCTAACAAATTGTGATACAACTGTCCATTTTTCCTCTTCATTACTCTGATTAATGATGCATTGTATCATTCCAAAAACTCTAAAAGTGCAAAAAAGACATTGCAGTAATTTGTGGTCTGTAAACCAAACAACGGAAAAAGCAAATAATAAAAAAAAACTATAATTAAATGAGTCTCCAATTCGTTCCGAAACCAGATTTATTATGAAACAAAACGGAAATTAGTGCATAAAAACAAAGTAAACGATTAAATTACAGAGACATCGACATGGGTGGGCTGCAGAGGACACATGCCAATCAAAAATATAACAACTAATGGTTACCCATGTATCGGTCGAATTTCATTAGCTACAGATTTTTTTGTTCTAGACAAACCTTATTTTTTTGTTTCACTAGCACCATAACTAAAGGAGCGTACACACTGCATACTTATTTCAGAGGCATCCATAGATCCATTTATAATCATGGCATTCTTTATATTTTTTAAACTCTTTTACAGGTGAGCCTCATCAACCGCATTTAACCCAAGAATAACTATTTAACTTTGCTGACAATTTTTATTTTATTTTATTTGATTTTTTTAATTTCAAAGCCATATTATAGGTGTAAATAACCATTTCTTTTTTACAATGAACACAATTTCCTGTATTCTGCTCTTGCTTGACCCAAAATGTATTTTCAGTACGTTAGAATTTCAAAAATGCATAGAGGGCGTTGGCGGCAGTTTAAAAATAAAAGGTAAACTGCTATTTCTGTGCTAGAGATATTGAAAAATTTTATAAGAAAAACTTGCTCAAAATTAAAAAATACGACGTACCGAATTTGATAACTATATGCATATTTTTGTATTTATTTATTTTTTTAATCAGGCTTGTCATGGAACCTAAAATCAAACGTGAATCATCTTGTATAGTTATCAAATTTGGTACGTCATATTTTATAATTTTGAGAAAGTATTTCCTATAAATTTTGTCAATATCTGGCACAGAAATAGCAGTTTACCTGAAACGAATTTTATTTTAAGCTGCCGCCAGCGCCTTCTATGCATATTTGAAATTCTAACTTACTGATAATGGGTTTTGGGTCAAGCAAGAGCAGAATACAACTGTGTTCATACTAAAAAAAGTGAATGTCATTTTTAAGCTGCCACCAGCCAGCGCCCTCTTAGATTTTTGAAATTCTAACTTAGTGAAAATAGCATTTGGGTTACGCAAGAGCAGAATACAGAAAATTATGTTCATAGTAAAAAGAAAATGGTTATTTATACCTATAATAACGTTTTCCGTGGGCACATTCTATATACTCTTGGACACGCATACACAAATAACAACACAACAACCATTCCCAGCGACATTGCAGCTGACCCTCGATCCTTGGACACAAAATAGCGGCTGGTCGTGCCATTTCACTTAACCGCGGTCTAGGCCACTGCTAGCGTCTCGATAATACCCTAGCCATGATTTGCACCCGAGACATCGTGATCTCGTAAGCACTGAGCCACTGGATTAGCAATTGTGACAAAAAAAAACAGTAATAACTGATTTTATCAGTCATTTATTTATAGTCGATGTACATCCGCGACTAAGGCCAATCACCACATCGGGAACCGGAACTAAACAATCCATGACTTTGTAATTTTGTATTGAACATTTTCAAAAAAAATTCTCGAGGTCACAAACTAAGTCTTTTTTGTAATTACAAAAAGTGTAATGATTTAATCCAAATTTCTCTAACAATGCTTTGCCATGTAACATTCTTATATAACAGATGTGGACACGCGTTTGTGTGTTTTGTCTTTTTTTAACACTAAACACTATACGAAATTTTATTACTATTTCATTTTAAATTTAACTAAAATATCCTTATTTCATCCTTCCGACATTTTCAGGTTTAGATACTTTTAGACTTTAACAATGTTATCACCTTTGTTTTTACATAAGTACAGATTCTCTCGGTAAAAGTGATATTTAAACGTAATATTTAATGCTTATTCAACAAGCGTTGATGTGTAACAAACTTCACTCCGTGTTTACATCATATTTGAACATGGTATGTTTTTCTACTTCTATTTTTATTTAAAGTAAGGAAAAGTGAATCTTAAATTTCTCTTGTCAAGCAGTATATCGTGAAATAAATCATATGTAACCTGGCAACTAATAATATGATACGCATCATTCGACAAGAAAGCGGCGTTTTTTTAAAAGTCTGTTTTTGGCCGCTGTGGGAAAAGACAACTTTTCTAATTAGTTTTATTAAAATGCTTACACGGATATTTTGGCTGTGACAGAATCAGCAATCGAAACGGATATGAAAACTGTTATAAAGAGTCCTTTTCAACTTTTAGAATCGTACACGGTTATTCTCACGGTCGACATTCAATAATTATGAGATAATTAAGAGAAAACTAGTTCTTTTTCTTTGATTTCGATAAAAATACGCTTATTTTTCAGTTATATAATTCCAATTAAGTAATTTTAAGCTCTTATAATATACAACCTTTATAACAAATACTACTAAATTAAGATTATTTTCGATCGCAGATTCTTATTTATTATACGTTTTTCATGACTTTTAATTCCAGTTTTGCCGTGTGAATCCACACCGGTGAACGGAAATATTACTTATGCTTTTAAATGATTCGCAATATTATGGACACACATTATATATGTATTATGAAGGGTCAGTTGGGAGGTAGTCAAACTAAAGGAGCTATGACAAAGATTTTAAACTGATTTTCATTTGTTTACGAATTACGGCGTTTTAAAAATGTATTAAGAAAAAATTTTGGGGCACAGCTGGTTATAAGTTTAATAAGAAACGTTTTTGTCACGGGCTTCAACCGCACTAAAGTACTCACAAGTACTTCACAACCTTTGAAAAGTACTCGTGAAAACTTGAGTACGAGTACTTGTTTTTGAAGTACTCTTAAAAATGAGAACTTTTGCAAAATTCACTCCGTGATATAATTTCATACGTCAAACGCTCACTTCTCACACCACCTGACTGACACTGACTGCCCTGTACACTTGTATGGTAAAAGACAAGCTGAGGCTTGCCTGTGTTGCACGTCGGTACTCGTACTCATTACTCGTCAGTTGTGGCCGCCAAAAGTACTCGAGTACCTAATATTCTAAAGTACTTGAAAATTTCGAGTGCCATCCAAATAAAAATACTCGCGAGTACTTGTTACTGAGTACCGTGGGTACTCAGTACAATTACGAGTACAATTTACTCGAGTCCTGCCCAGCTCTGCTGAGTAATAATGATAAACTTCCCAGTGTTCACATAACATCTGAACATGCCGTTAAATACTTTATTTGCCATTTGATAGAAACCAGTACGAACGGTACAGAATCATTGCCAGTGTAAGAATGGTCTGCGCGCAGTAGCTTTCTGTACACATGACCATATAGAGTTTGTGGCATTGGCGACTTCGTTTCGAATAATAATAATAATAATATTGCGAGTTAACACTCTGGTATCACGGTTACGGGCGACATTTCCTAGGTACACAACTCCCTGCATTTGTACCTTAGTAATGTTTTATCAGTCTTAGAAAGTAGTGAGAGGAAGTACAATACCCAACCAGCAAATTTGTTTTATAATTTAAATGCTCTACGATATTTTTTTTTATTGTTATTTTATTAATGCTTCTAAATGTCGATTGATTAATTAGAGTTCCAAAAAAAACTACTTTGTTGTCTGCAACTGAACTATTTTATAAATTTACCATTAAAATGTTTCTACAGAAAAATTATAAAATACCTTATAATTGAGTTAAGAAATTATTTTATAAATGTTTTCGTGACCAAGTTATAAAATATTTCAACTTATAAAACTAAATCGTTTTATAACGAAATTTTAGTATGGTTCAGCAGCATTTTGGCACCGTTATAAATATACAATCGAATTATTTTATAGTTATTTCTTATCAACTTACAAAACAGTTATATTAAAAGATCTATTTGTGGCAATTTTGCTTTTACGAATAAATGTTGTTCCAGAGCATGTTGTATAATTATTATATAGCATTGTATTTGCTGTAATATGGAAACAACAAAGTCGTTAAAAAACAAATTTGTTTACTTAAGCATAAAAATGTGGTGGCTTACAATACAATAAAACATACTTGAGAAAATTGATTTCCTGCGCTAGCTGTGTGTTTATATTTAGTCATACATAAAGCCTGTCTTTTAATGTCATAATTTTTTGTCATAAGTATAGTAGATAAATTTATAAAAAAAATTATTCTCCCAAAATTTTGGTTACCAACATTAACAAGAGCGGTGCAGATCTTAGCAGATCATATAACGGCCAAACTAAAAACATCAGATTTAGGACAATGGAGACCCTTAAAAAGTGGTTGTAAAAATATTAGGCACTAGGACATAGTTTGTTACAAAATGAAACGACAACAATAAACCACAAATAAACAGCTCTGTAAATAAGGTGACTTACTGTTACTAATTTCTAGGTTATATTTAAGCAAACCGAACCAATCCTGTTTCGATGGTTGCATTTACAACTCAGTCCTAACAGATTTATCATAAGAGCTACAAAAGTATCGAGAAAGTGAGTGATCTCTTTTATAAGATTCACGAAAAAGTTACACTAAGGCGCACTATTTTATAGATGTTTTATAGGAATCGTCTAATAATTTTAAATATCGTAAAATGCTTGCTACTAACACAAAAGTATTTTATAGAGGGAGGCCATATTGAAAGGCCAGCGTTCGTGATGGTACATATGACAACTTATGAACATTTAAAATATCAAATGTTTATTAGAATTTATGGAGTCAGAAACGTGCTAACTATACAGTTATGACTACTTACTACAAAGTAGCATAACATACATTGTAAAAAAACTCAAATTCATAAAATCCATATTTATAAAATATCAAAAATTATTAGAAATCATCTATAAATGTGAAGCCCGTTAAAAATATATTAGAAATATGGCCATAGTTCACAGTAAATTTTCTCCTCATCAAAATTACAGTCGTTTTAAACCAGTCTCTCAAATAATAATCATAGGTTATTAGGTACCTAGTATTAAATCACAATGCCATATGGTTTCAGTGTCAGAAATACTTCTTAAACTTTTAGGATACATTTTAGAAATCATTTTATTTTATTAGTGTGCATAAAGTAGCATTTTTTAAAATAATGACTATTTATAAGCTCTTATAAAACAGTTGTATAGTTGTTTTATAGCAGTAATTTAACAAACAGTGAAGTGTGTTTTATAGCACAATTAAATAAAACTGCTCTATAGTGATGGAACTAAATTTTCATAAGGCCTATGGAAATGCTTATAGAATTATTTTGTAATGGTTCCAATAGGTGTTACAAAATATCAACAGCGACTGAAATATTTTATGATGGTGCCCATTTTGCATTTATAGCTACTATTAAAACGTTATGAAAGTGTTTCTGAGAGTAATATTGTTTTATAAAATTTGTGTCAGAAACATTCCTACAACTTTTATAAAATATCAAATTGCTAGCTGGGTATTGATACAGAAACGCTGAATATAGTCAATGAAGAATAAACATTCTTTCCCAACACATCGCTTAATAGCTCGTAGCACTTATTTTCAATGTCTTTCAAAAGTCCTGAAACTTTAACAAAATGCCTTTTGTATATCTCTATGGGGCATGAATAGTTTGTCAGCACGATCACAGGCAAATCTACCCCATATTTTATTCCTTATTCTTGCAAAAAATACTTTGTTTATAAGTCTTCAAATTTGCATAGGTTTTTCTTAATTATTAATAAAACATAGAAAAAATAAAGACTTTTCAGGCCTGGCTAACCATGTAGCAGATGATTTTTAAGTATCTAAAAAATGTATCAAAATTCATTTACAATGTCCATTTTAACAGTAGGGTTTTAACGGTATTTTAATAGTAGATTAGGTGATGCCCAAAAACTGCAATTGGGTATTTTCATTGATCTCAGATAAATAAAGATGCTTATATTTTTAGTGCAAGCAAAAATATTATCATCGGCCACAATGTGATTGAACCATTTCTAAAATAAAATTGTGGTATCGCCTCGAATGAATTCCGTTTTCTAGATCATTGGATCAAAGGATTCGCTTTTCAAAATAACTGCAATTTTTAAGAAGTTACTTCCAAAAGTTTTGGCCTTAGTGCAGGAAATATGTAGCAAAGAATTTCATTTGGTAAAAGTTTTTCAACAGATCTTGTAACAAAATTTTTATTTTGTTTTCGTCCAAAGTTACCAGTTCTTGTTTGTCGGTCATGATTGCAAATATGTTATCTTCATTTTAAGAAGTAATTATCTGCTTTTATAAGGTTGAAAGATATGAAAGAAGTTAATTATAACTTTCCTCGCAAACATTTTACTACAGCTACTGTAAATATGCTCGATGGACGTTCCAAGAAGTTGCTGAACGCTAAAAGCTAATTTGGTAAGCAAATTTATTAATGATGAAAGTTCGTATTGTTTTTATTTATTCTTTGTATATTATGTAAAGCGCGATTCATTAATTCTTAAAATTGTACTGCGTTTCACTGGAACAATTGTTCATAAAATAACTAATTCTAGACTTACTATTTTCATCGTGGTGTTGCAGAACATGATATTACCTATAACAAAAAACATCATATAGTTTACGTTTATTTTGGCTCCTAAGTATATAGGGTGGTTCATATTTATACCACGCTAAATTTGTTTGAAATGGTCTCAAAATAGATCAATATTAGCACGAGCCTCCAAGGCTATAAAGTTTCTCATGTACATATCATTGATGACAAAAAGACATAGTTTTTTCATAAATTTTAAATAGGATTTGCAAAATGTAATGAAATAGAAATCGCACACAAGCATCATCTTTAAAATTGACCACAGAATGCGAACTAATAAGTATAGTAACGGTAAAAAAAATTGAAATTCTTTTTTTGTTGAAATAGGTTTAGATTGTCATGAAACGTGGAGATTTTAAATTTTAGCAAAAAAAATTTCTGTCTGTCGGTCGGTCCGTCTGTCTAACTTTTTTGTTCCTACGTTTCCTCTGGAACGGTTTAAGATATTGACTTGAAATTTTATACACATATATGTGAGAATGAGATCTGGACCTGGATGGTTATTTGAACATATTCGGTGAAGGATTGGAGGGGGGGTAAATAGGGAAAATAAGTAAAGTAAGGAAAGGCCATCCCCGCTACCACCCCCGCTCTATTAATAAAGGGGTTGATAAAACAAAATTAAGATATTCACTTGTAAGGTATATGTATGTATTATAATGACATCTGATTGAGATGATACCGTTAAAGGGGTGGGTGGGGAAAACAAGTAGAAGCAAGTTAATAAGATTCAAGAAATTTAATTTTTGGCATATTTGCTGGAGAACCAACGCCTCAAATTTTTTTATGACAACTGCCTATTATTAAAATTCTATGAACAATTATTTCTACATACTAGGGTGTCGCTATAGTCAAGATATTTTCCTCTAAAGAGACTTGGATGGAAAATCTGGATGTGGAAGTGGTGATTCCTTAGGCACCGAATTTTTAATAAAGATTGGAAATGGAATGAATTTAAAAATGTGATTCTGCCCATTATGACCACTAAAGGACTAACTCCAAATATTATATAAAATTTAAAGTCCAGGGCCGGATATGACGTTGATGGGGCACTAAGCGTGTGGTGGTACATGCAAGAGCAGTGAAATAGAGAGAAATTTCGTTTTATTCTAATATTGTTAAAGAATATAAAATAACAAGATTTTTGAATTTCATTTTTTCTTTTATTTTAAATGTTTTACAATTCAGATACAAACATAAATCGGAAAATATAACATACAACAAAATATACACCTGACGGGGAAATTCTGTAAAGGAAATATAAACCTTTTTTTCTCGCTGACAATTTTTCAAATTCTTAGGATCGCACTAAAGTAATTTACTATATTTCTTTAGATAGTCCATAATGGGGATGTTCACAACGGAATTAAATCCTGTTTAAACATCACAACATGGTTAAAAATAGTCTTATAACAATATCTGCAAAGTTTTAGAAAAATCAACCAATCCGTTCTATGGGAAAACCCCTAAAGAAATATGAATATTCATTTGGATGTGCGCGAAACGATCCTTGATTGGTGTGACGTCATGTTGCTCATAGTTAAACGCACGAGAACATAGTGGCTAGGCTTTCATGTACGTTTCATATGAGAATCAGGGATGGCCAGAAATATAATATATCGATATATAAATCATTTGATACATCATATTTCTATGTAGGGTAGAAATATAATATATCGATATATAAATCATTTGATACATCATATTTCTATGTAGGGTATATTGGGTGGATTTTTAGTTTCTTTGATTTGTATTCGTCAAAGAGATGTTAAATCTTTAATTGCTTATTCTTCTAGCTTAAGTACAACCTATAGGTATAAAGCTAGGTCCCCAATCTAGCTTATCGACATATTTTGTAAATTAACATTCAACGTCAAAAATTAATGAATATTGCTTAAGGTATAACTTCGGAAAGCGGAGGAGGGCATTCCTTTACAGTACAATATTTATCTCGATTAAAATTTCGAAGAGGGTATTCTCGCAATATCGCAATAGAATTTCTATCTCGATTGAAATTTCGAAGAGCGGAGGGGGTAATATGCAAGTTGACCCTTTTCGATATATTTAGAAATATATCGATATTTCAACCCGATATATTGCAAATTGCAACAAAAAAACGATATGAATATATACATGGTTTAAAATTAATATATCGATATTTATTTTATATCGATACATTGTTGCTATCCCTAAAAGATTTAGTCTGCGTTTACTGACTTCTGCGTATTGTGTCCGTGTAGTTCTTCGTTTTGCGACTTATAATTTTAATTAAGGCATACTTCTAAAATGGAGGAAGGTTTTCAAAAGGCGGACTCGATAATCCGCCAACTGTGGACGTTACCATGGTTTCAGAATTTTTGGCTATGGTGATAGACTTCAATCAGCCCCAATCTAGTGGTGTAAAAGAGAAACAGTAAGTACGGTTTTACTACCAAACCTTTAGTAGTATATTATACAGTGTGTTCCATATTAAATGTGCTTTGCTACGTTGGAAAGAGGGATGCGAAAACATTGTATAATCGGAGACCGATTTTGATAAATGCGTTTAAGGTGGCCATTCCCTAGAAAGAGACATCCGATAGGGAAATATTTATTTTTGGCCATAACTTTTTTTTCTTAGTGCGTATATTAAAAAAAACTATAAGAGTACCTAAGTAGAACCGTAACAAGACTATTACAAATAATTTTCACTCAATAATTTCAGTGGTTTGCAAAATAGCTAGATTTAAATTTACAAATTATGTTAATCTTCCTATTTCGTAATTTTAAATCTAGCTATTTTGCAAACCACTGAAATTATTGAGTAAACATTCATAGTAATAGTATTGTTATGGTTCTACTTAGGTACTCTTATAGTTTTTTTAAATAAACGTACTAAGAAAAAAAGTTTTGGGCAAAAATAATAAATATTTCCCTATCGGATGTCTCTTTCTAGGGAATGGCCACCTTAAGGTAACAAATATTTTTTAAAAATATCATTGTTTTAAAAAAGGAACAAAGCTTCTTTCTTTTTACATTTTGTGGAACAGAAGTAAAAACCTTTTCTGGGTTATTTATTGATGTATTTGAAACAACATTTGTTTCTATTCACTTTCACACACTGAGTCTCCCATCATTACAAAAACAGAGACAAAACAATGCTGAAACAAACAATCCATATCACGTTGGTATACGAATTCCGCTATGAGCATTATGACATCACGCGCGCTACTCTCACTGCAGGGATCGTTTACTAGCCTTGTTAATTTCGGAGTTTTTATTTTTAGTTTATTTTCAAGAAGAAAAGTTTTTAGGCGTTTTAATGGTTATTACGTGTTTCTGTAGCCTTAGAACTATCATTTTTTATTACAATTAACAAATAGTGAACATCCCTATTCTAACAACCTTTCTTGAATATCGATTTCTTCAAAACTAAGTATTTTTATTGTACTATGGTGTGCACAACACCCTTGAAACTACTTCTTGGCCCACACCCATTGATATTTGTTTTCATTTCTCACTCGCATTCATTGCACATTTCAGCCTTTAATATGTATTTGAACCGGAGTTGAGTTATGAAAAAACGTGCAATTTCAGTAGTTTTCTGCAATTTGCGAGGGAACCACTGGGCCAATTGAGTTCCACCGAGACTCGTTTTGTTCGTTTTTTACTTCAACACTTTTTTTTGTATAAATTCAACTTTTCTTTTAAAACGCGAAAAACTGTTTTTCGCGACCTTCCCCATTTTTTTTTTGCAAATTTCACCAAAGATTCTTTTACCAAAATAATATCATCTTCTCCCAGACATCGCAAACTGCATGTAAGTATTTTTTTTTTGCTGAGGTTGCAATAATTAGTCTGAGGAAAACACCTAGCTCGCCTACAATAGCATTAATATCACCATATTTAGGGTGTATTTAAAAAGCTTTTACCGGAATATTACAATTATGACGTTTTCAGTAATTAGACTTCTGGTAGCATTTCCAGCACCTTATTCCCACGATTATCTTGAAATAAAAGAATTGTTCATCTTAAACTTGTAAGTCATTTAGAAAACAAAGGATATTCAAATTAGAGAAGGGCCTAAATTGACACTAATCAATTACTTAAAACAGTTTACGATACAAATATAGAAAGCCTTTATGTATCTTTAAACATCAATTAGAACAGATATAAAAGCTTCTTTTTGCCTCCGGCAAAAACATGTTTTAAAATATTGTTTTCAATGTACTTAATTTTAAATGTAGTGTTTGGTACAGCTTTCATCTGAATAAACTTACTGACGACATACACATTACTGGTTCAGCCATTCACTTTTTTGCTACCGATCTAGCTATCCACCCACAAAAAATCAATTAAGATAGAAATACTAACTAATTGGTTCAGGTTTTGATCAGAAATTCCTTTGCCTACTGCTTTCGTTGTTATCGAAAAATGTATATTTTATATACGGGGTGTTTTCTAAAGGTGAGCCGAAGATTTGTGAGTAATAATAATGCTTATAAATAATAAATATACTTAAATATTTTCTAAATGTTATTTGTGGCCTTATCGTAATTGTTTCTTCTTCAATTCTTTGAGACTTCCTGCCACGTGTATTTTTTCTTTTTAAGCGGTGCTCGGGGAATCTACAAAATATCACAATTAACCGGTACGTTACTGGTAAAAACCTCTACGCCTGTGACTTTTACGTCAAAGGATCAGTTAGCAGTTGCTTTTTTAATAAATAACACAAATAAGTATAAAAACTTGAAATTAAATATTTCGCCGACGTTTCGGAAATTTAATCTGTTTCCTTTTTCAATGCCTTTGTGAAAAATCTTTTTTGCTGTGTATGATAAATACACAGCTCTAAGAATGTTCAACAGTTTTATGTATTCTATGTAAACAGTAAGTATCTATGGATTCAATATAACAAACATTCTTAGGGCTGTGTATTTATTATACTCAGCAAAAGGCCTTGAAAAAGGAAACAGATTAGATTTCCGAAACGTCGGCGAAATATTTAATTCCAAGTTTTTATACTTATTTGTGTTATTCATTTAAAAAAGCAACCTCTAACTGATCCTTTGACGTAAAAGTCACAGGCGTAGAGGTTATTTACCAGTAACATACTAGTTAATTGTGATATTTTGTAGATTCCCCGAGCACCGCTTAAAGAGAAAAAATGCATGTGGCAGGAAGTCCCAAAGAATTGAAGAAGAAAAAATAAATACACTTGGGAGTGACAAAAACTTGGAAGGGAAATGTAGATGTGAAAGTAGTAATTCCTTAGGCAGAGGTATTTTATTTTGCTTCGTGACATTCTAAATCTGCACATTTCAACAACATAAAAATTTGAAAATTTTACCCACTATACATCCACTCTACTAGGTGGATGTAGAAGCAAAATAGAAATAGGCCTGCAGGGTTAATAGTTTGCACTGCAGGTGACAGAGTTCTTATTTTATAATGTAATAAAACGATCGAAAATAGTGTTTATAACCTTTTTGTAGACAATTTCTTCAAATACATTTCTCACTATAATAAATTTAGTCGTATGTAGTGAATGGATCCAGAGATGTGTTCGGGGAAATCATCAAATCCTACTGAACTAAGCTAATGACCGGACTGGCCAAAATTTTTCTAAAATAATGTAACATCCTGTTTTACTTCCACATCCACGTAGTGGATTGGAAGTATAGTAATCGTAAAAAAATTGATTTTTTGTTTGTTTGTTAAAATAGGATTAGAATGTCATGAAACGTCGAGATTTTAAATTTGAACGAAGAAAAATTTTCTGTCTGTCGATAGGTCTGTCTGTAACTTTTTTGTCCGCACGTTTTCTCTGGAACGGTTTAAGATATTGACTTGAAATTTTATACACGTATGTATTATAACGACATATGGAACTGGATTGTTTTTTGAACATATCCGGTGAAGGGTTGGGGGGTAAATATGGGTAAATAAGGAAAAATGAGTAAAGCAAGCCGGAAAGAGTACAGAAACTTGAGATTCGGTGTATATACTAGAAGCGAATGGCCCAGATTTTTTTATATTTTCCATCTCCCCTAATTATCAAAGCGGTTGATAAATAAAATCGAGATTACACTGTTTATTTAATAAAGTCATTTATTTTTTTTTTCGCGTTGTCTCCGATATTCTCACGGGAGAAGCGCCAGCGAATTATCTACAACCACTCCCCACATCCCGCAGGGTTAGTGGTTGTAGATTCCAGAATCGTGTGACCTAAGTAGACGCAGGGACCCCAAGACGACTGACTTCTGCATTTGGCCTGCCAACCATTCGGCTGATTTTTGGCAGGCCGGTATGGTCTTCAATGCTGAGAGCAGCGTAGGCCTCATCCCACCAAGAACGCCGATTATCAGGACCGAGTAGTCTGAGTATAGCTCTCGGAGCTCATACCGGAGATCTCGGTATTTAGTCCGTTTCTCCTTCTCCTTCAAGGTGATGTTTGTCTCGGCAGGTGCCGAGAACTCGATGACATACATCACCTTGGTCTGTCTGTCTGTCTCACCGGGAACATAAGGTAGCACTGATGTTCGGTCTACCTCGTACGAGTGCCGAAGGTGGTAATACAGCACTTGTAAAGCCGCGTTATGTCTGTGGATGTAGGCCGAAGTCGCGTAAATCGGACATGCAGATAGTAAATACATGAGCGACTCCGGCGCCTGATGGCAGGTCCTACAATTTAGGTCGGGGGACCTCTACACCCATAACACGACTGCGGTAGACCAAGGTGTTAATAACACCATCTTGGCAGGCCACAATGAATCCCTCGATCTCCGACTTTAGCCCTGCTGACCTCAGGAATGCGAAGGTCAGCTTTGTCGATAAACCCAGTGTCTCTATGTTGTTGTAGAACACTCCATACATGGGTTTATCGACGTGCTGCTTGAACAGATTTCTCTGTTCGGCAGCTTTAAAAATTTATTATTATTATTATTATTATATTCACTTGAAATTTGGGGATAAAAAAGGGATCAACCTGACAATCCCCATAAACCCCACTCCATTATTAAAGGGGTTGATAAAATAAAATTTAGATATTCACTTGAAATTTGGTGCATGTATGTATCACAACAACATCTGTAAGTTTTATTTTGTGATGAGTCCGGTGAAGAGTTTGGGGGTAAGTACGGGTAAATAGGAAAAAATAAGTAAAGCAAGCTGGTAATAGTACAGAAATTAGGATTTGGTGTGAATACTAGAAGTCAAAGCCTCATATTTTTTTTATAATATTTTTCAACCCCTCCGCCACCCCCCACTCCATTATTAAACGGGCTGATAAATTTAAATTGACATGAAATTTGGTACATGTTTGTATTATAACGACATCTTGATTATATTTTGAGACGATTCCGCTGAAGGGGTGGGGGGTAAGTAGAGGTAAATAGGGAAAAATGAATAAAGCAAGCTGGTAAGAGTATGGAAAACTGAGCTTTGGTGTATATACTAGAATCCAGGGAATCAGATTTCTTATCCTATTTTTTAAACCCCCCACCACATCCACTCCATTATTAAAAAGTGTTGATAAAATAAAATTGAGATATTGACTTGAAATTTGGTATACATATGTATTTAATGACATCTGATTGAGATGATTCCGTTAAAGGGGTGGGTGGGGTGTTGTGAATTGTAATAGTAATGAATCTCTAACACAGAAGTTATTAACTACTAATTTTCATTAGCAAACTAGGCTGATCTGTCCAATTAATAAAAAACCAAATGCTACAAAACCTTTTTATACAACTCACCAATCACTACCATCTGATAGTACTGATAGTAGTCAATAATAATAGAGAGATAATAATTCTTATTAGAATATTATTAGTAATAGCTTTCTTATTATTTTTGATATGTTAACAAAAACTCTTGGACAATTAAAATCTGCTTTTGCGATCTGCTGTATAAAAAACGAAATTGAATAGTTTTAAACACAAATTGCTTTTGTTGGTACTTCCATCTGAATGCCTTCAGGCTATGCAAGTACCAAATTGGATTGTGAGAACTGTGATAATGTATTCAACATTATAAGCTTAATCGCATTTATAAAAGAGCATGAAGAACATATGAAATAATACATACACCTGTACAGTTATGAAGCTGTATATAAACATTTTTAAATCGTTCAAATGAACTGACATCACTGATATTTTCAACGAACTTTTATACATTCGGGAAATTCATACTTATACAGGGTGTACCAGATTTAATGGACCATAGTGTAGTGGAAAGTAGAGCGAACATCCTGATTTCAAAATATCTCAAACTTAGCCTTGATTAACAATTGTTTTTGAATACGGCGTTTTTATGATTTTTGACCGAAACTTTATTTGTCACATTTTTAGAGCGGTTTTACATATTTAGAAAAATTTGGCAAAATATTATACTTTCTTGGACTAATGAAACTCATAATTTATTTGGGAAAAATTTCAAGACCATTAACATCACCCCGTATGTCACTTTTTTGAAAATGTTAGGAAATATTTGAAAAAGTTAATAGAAGAATGTGTAATATAATGTCATAAAGTTGACACATTTACTATTTAATAAATTTTCGAAAGTATTGATTGACAGAATTTTCTTTCTCTTCTAAGCATATGTGTATTACATAGAGCTAAGATGTTTTAAGAACTACTAAAGTGCTGTTACTGTTTCGTCTTTTATTCACAGTTTTAACATCGGCCCATTTCCACTAGGTCCATTCACCGACGCAAAGTGGAATCAAACCTTTTGCAGACAAATTAACTTTTTGAAGGCCAACCGAGCTTATTATTATTTTTTTAATACTCAGAACCAAATTCCTACTCCTACTCAACCCCTCCAGACGGAATTTTAATTTTCATTGTAATTTTCAAAATAAAAACTGTTTAATATTTTATCAAAAAATAGATTTTCTCAGGTAATGGTTAATATTTTGACTTGAATTTTTGAGCAATATTGACACTAATCGACCTTCATCTTTTCTGTAAATTTCAAGGTAAAGGGACTTATACTTCTTGAGATATAAGGTTCTAAAATTTTAGTAATTAGACGTTAATTGCTAAAAAACTTAAATAAAGGTTGTTCTTCTGAAACGGCCACTACTGGGGAGAAATTCAAAGATCTTTTACTTTAACAGTATACTTAACAGCAGACTTGACAGATGTCAGGTGCCATGGTTGCATTATGACATTAGATTCGTGATCCGTATTCTTCAACTTCTTAAACAGAGGATTTTTTTCGTTAAATCAGCTTTTTTGTGGAGAAATTCCGTGATTTTGTATTTTGACAGCAAATTTGGCAGCTGTCAACTCTTAACATTTTATACTGACATTGACTTCTTGATCAGAGCCTCTAAATAGGATTATTGTTCCTAACTCAGATACCATTGTTCGAGAAATACACAGATTTTGTATTTTGACAGCAAGTAGACAGCTGCCAACCGTCAAGATTAAAATTCCGCCTGGAGGGATCAATTAGGAATTTGGTTCTGAGTATTTTAAAAAAAGAATCAGCCATAAGGTGCCTTCAGAAAGTTAACTTGTTTGAAAGAGTTCGGTTTGGCGACGCCAAGACATGAGCTACCCCCAACTTCTCTATCAAAGAATAGGGATTTTTGACTTGAATAACATTTAATAGACAAGGGATAGACTGTTTTACATCCTCTCCGAAGGATGGTATATCCACTATGTAAGTCTCGTCTAAAATTATTAAATAGGCATATCTTCGATGTATGTCCTAATATACAACACGTTAAAAGGTGGGGGGGACTCTTTCCTTGGAGAGAGTTACCCATCCTAGTATTAACCGCGTTCTGGGTTGCTTAAATTTCCCTATCGAAATATGAATATAGCCAGGACTATAGTTAGGACACGATCGCTCCTATGTTTCGTTAATTCTAACGAATACTAGCTGTTTTCAGTAATTTAGTAATCTTTATTGGCCATCATTTAAAGTCTTTATTAGGAAAGCATGTACATACAATACATCCAATCGCTAAGGCGAAGTTACACCAACAGATGATTAATTGAGAAGGCCTGGTTTATTGACCACCAAGGTCTTGTGATCTTACACCTCTGGACTATTTTCTTTGGGAGCATCTCAAATAAAAGTGCACCATGGAGAATTCAACACGCGGGGACAGTAATTAGAAAAAAAATTGACATATGTGATAGCATCAAATATAATCCAAAAATTATTGGCACATCAATAAAAGATCTCATTAAGACATTATCAAAAACATTTAAACGCTGGATGTGCTCATTCAGAACCGAGTTTTGACTCGCATGTAGAACTAAATCAAAATAATATAAAACCTGAAAACATGTAAATTTTCTGGTATTAAAGTACTTAGCGAGAACAAAGTAAAAACAATAAAGAAAAAGAAAATTGAAAATTAGTGACAATTTTTAATTTTATAATTTTAAAACTGTTTCTATTCACCACTTTTCTGTTTCGTTTTTTTTATTCACAGTTTTAACATCGGCCTATGGAAATAGGCCGTTAGTGGAAACTAAGGCCATTCACCGACACACAGTGGAACCAAACCGAACTTTTGCAAACAAATTAACTTTCTAAACACTTTAGGGTCAACCGAGCTGATTTTTTTTTTCTTTAAATACTCAACCAAATTCTTAATCGATAATTTTCAGAATAAAAAATGTTTAATATTTTTTCAAAAAATGTATTTTCTCGGGTAATGTTTAATACTTTGACTTGAAATTTTGAGCAATATTGGCACTTATTGACCTTTATCTTTCCTGTAAATTTCAAGGTAAAGGGACCTATACTTCTTGAGATATGTTCTAAAATTTTAGTAAATAAACGTTAATTTCTAAGAAACTTAGATAAAGGTTGTTCTTCTAAAACGTAGCAAGAAATTATTAGCAGAAAAACCATACAGATTTGACAATTCTTTATCATTTTAAAACTGTTTCTATTTACCACTTTTCTGATTTTGAAATGTAATCCAATCTAATCTTGTTCAATACAAATTGTTCACTACATTTATTTGCAAATCATAGTCATACTTCCTCAGAAATATGTTTTTCTCTTTAACTTGACATTAAAAACAGCCTCTGATGCGGTTTATTTATCCTTTCAAACTACAGCTATTTGATTTCACAATTCATTGTGAGTTTATGTCTTACCTTATATAATATTTTAAGTTAATTAAATGCTTAACAGGAAAGCAATTAATTATTTTTTAATTACATTTACCGAGAATCTTCGTATAGGAGCGTGCATGACAAATTCTAAAATAAAAGAAGTAGGTAATGAGGCTCTCACGACTCCGCCCACTCCGTAATAAATGTCTAAAATTGTTTCTAAACTAAATAAATTATTACATTACTTCAATGCCCACCAAGTCAGTGCATAATAATAGTTATTTAATTTAATTAGTAAGTTGCAAGCTATTAAATCACATACGTATATTTAAAATTCCTAAAGAGTTATTTCAAGCTGTGGAAATAGAGTACATAAAATTACGTTTGTCAGGCATATTTGAATGGTGAATATCAAAGATCGTTAAATTAAGATTTCTGAATTCATAGCAAGGATATTACTGTGGGAAGCGTTTAAGACATTTACTGTCGACTATATGTAGCTCAGGTATATACCGGGTGTAACAGGATCATGGTATACCCCCAGTGGCGTAGCTGAAAATCTCGGGGACTCCCCGCAAAATGTATGGTCGGGGCCCCCACAAAATAAAAAACTCACTTAAATTATAAAGTTTTTCGGCAGCGGCGTACACTCTCTTTAGCAGTCTTCGATGATGTGATCAGTATCTAACTTCCTTGCTCTCTCTTTCTCAATACTTAATATACATAATGCTGACAGTCTTTCGTGTGTCATTTAATTTCGTACAAAAGTCTTAATACGCTTTAATTTTGAAAATGACCTTTCAGCTGTGGCAACAGTAACTGGTAGTGTTAAGAATAATTTTATGGCAATGAAAACATTTGGAACATTTCTTAGTAACAGAAGTTCGCGAGGAAAATCTGCCGATAAATCTTTAGAATAATTATCAGCAAGATTGCGAGCTTCCAAATAAAGCTGATCGTCATTCAACTTTGATAATTTTTTGGGATTCAAACAGGAAAATCTTTTTACCACTTCGCTCATCCCAGAAAATCGGCTAACAATCTGTTGAATGGCAATATCAAGCTTGGCATAAAATACCTCTACTTTAAAAGATGTTTCGGAATCTGTAAGTCGTTCATCTTCTGCTAATTCATCAAAAAACTTTCTAACACGCCTTTTGCTCTTTTTTTGAAATTCTTGTTCTATACACCGTTTATTTGACAACTTCGAGGCCTCTACTAAAATTACATACATAATAAGTGGCACTTTTTGACATACAATTGATTTTTTTTACTTCCGGTTTGGCCGGAAGTGACACTAACTTTCGATTTTTAAACGGAACACCCAATATATTATTGCATTTTTAAATTATGCATAATTTTCGGAATCCAACGATGCCAAATAAGTGACATTTCAAACATCAATTTTTTTTATAATATAATTTTTAGTTTTCCATCTAAGTGTGCCATGATTTATTCTAAATGGCCTGTGTAATTCTACAAAAGTCGAGATCCCTTTAAAAAAACTAAATTACGTGATTTATGAGCAAATAAAATTCACCAAAATTGTTTTTGGGGCAAAACTCAATTTTTTCAGATGGAACAATATCGTACCGCGGGACCATTTATTAGTAGTATTAATAAGGAATTTATTCATATATCGTATTAAAATGTGCGATAAATACAAACAAGATAACAGCTAAAAGAAAATATAATTTTATTCTAATTACCTTGTTACACATAAGGTGGTTTTGGAATACAAAACATTAACACAAAACATTACAACAGTTGTTTAAAATGCTGTCCATTAACGTCAATGCACTTCTGAACTCGCATAGCTGTTCTCTCGAAGAACGTTCGCCAATTGCTGGGCCGTTACGCTATTAATTGCTCGTCAAACAAAGAAATCAAGGGGCATTAAATCAGGTGTCCTTGGAGGCCACCTCACGGGACCATTCGTCGAAATTACGTTTTCTCCGAATCTCCGTTGAAAGTAATCAATTACTCTCCTTCAATTATGGGGAGGAGCGCCATCTTGTTGGAAATACATTCCCTGTCCGAAGTCTAAAGGTAACTCATCTAAAATGTCTTCAATCTCATTTTCCAGAACTCTCAAGTATCTGGCACCAGTCAGAGGTCCTTGAAATATTATTGGACCAATGATTCTACTACCGATTATTCCAAGCCAAACATTGAAACGGAACCGCACTTGAAAATTACCCTCCCATAATAAACGTAGATTTTCTTGTGACCAATATTTTGTATTTTGTCGGTTAAATAATCCCAAATTTGTAAACCTTGACTCGTCCGAAAATAAAATCAGTCCCAAAAAGTCATTATTTGGCTGCACGTTATTATACAAAATCCAATTACAACATTCCATCCTACGATCGAAATCACCTTCGTACAAATGCTGGTGTAATTGGTATTTAAACGATTTATAGTGGTATTTGTGCAAAATTCGGCTTACTGCTTGGTGACTGATGTTCAATTCAAACCCACTTGCCTTAAAGAAACATTCTTATCAACTTCTATCCGAGCCAAAACATAAATTTCTGTTCTGCGTCAATAATTTCTTCAGAATCACTGTTGGGCTATCTTCGGAATTGGTTTTCAACACATTTAAAATAATTTTTCGCTGGACATTTTCTATCAGGATATCGTCGGCCATAAAGGTCCATAGCTACAATTGCATTTTCTTTTACTTTCCCCATAAATAATTGACAGGAATTTTAAACAAATTTTAAAGACAATAAAAACTCCGTTAAACCAACACATGTTTGGCAAGCTAAATATTTCATTGTATTCAAAGCCACCTTAATTACTTATTAACCTTTAATTAGAACAAAATTGTATTTTCTTATTTTCCTTTAGCTGTAATTTTGTTTGTATTTATCGAACATTTTAATACGACATATGAATAAATTCCTTATTAATAGTACTAATAAATGGTACCACGGTACCGATGTGGTTCCATTTGAAGAAAATGCGGTTTGTCCCAAAAACAAATTTGATGAATTTTATTTGCTCATAAATCACGTAATTTAGTGTTTTTAACGGGATATCGATTTTTGTAGCATTACACGGGGTCATTTAGAATAAATCGGAACCATCAAGGCACACTTAAATGGAAAACTAAAAATTATATAATAAAATAATTGATGTTTGAAATGTCACTTTTTTGGTATCGCTCGATTCAGAAAATTATGCAGAATTCAAAAATGCAATAATATATAGGGTGTTCCAATTAAAAATAGAAAGTTAGTGTCACTTCCGACGAAACCGGAAGTGAAAAAAAAAATCAATTGTATGTCAAGAAGTGCCGCTTATTATGTATGTAGTATATCCTTATTTCAATCAATTATCTTCAAAACTAAAGGTGAGAAGGGGGGGTATACGCTCAGCCAAATGTGAATATGGATACAATATCTCCCGTTGACTTTTGACCACTATAGACCGAGCTTCCATGGCAAAAAGATACCCCATTGTACACCTCAAATTTAAAAGGTGAAAATCATGTTACGCCTGCCGAACAAGAAAAAATGTCTTAATCATCAATTTTTTATGAACTCTTGGAATTTACCTAAAAGACATTATACTACTTTCCAAACTACCTGCTTGAGATGTTCGCAATTTGTGGTAAATAATGAACCGTTTTTGAAAAAAATGTGTCTGTCTGACAATTTTTGTTAATTAATTTGCAAGACTTAATTTTTTATAGATTATTTTATGATGAAAGTACATTTATTTCATAATACCTCCTTGATATTTGTTTTAAATGAAGTTTAAGATCTCTCCCATCTATTGCAACTTGTCTGGCTGACAATTTTTGCTAATTAATTTATCAACTTCAATTTTTTTTTTAGATGTGTTATGAGATAACAGTGATTGATCCTGATGCATTGATGCTGTGCATTCAAAATAAAGTCTGACAAATTAACAAAAATTGTCAGCCAGACATAGATGAGAGAGATCTTAAATTTCATTTTAAATTAAAAATCAAGGAATTATGAAATGTACTTTCATAAAAAAAAAAATGATAAAAAATGAAGTCTGACAAATTAATTAACAGCAATTTTCATACAAACAATTTTTTTCTAAAATGGTTCATTATTTACCACACATTGCGAAACTTTCTTGTAAGCATGATAACTTAAGAATGAAAAGTCAGATTGTAGGATTTGGACAGTAAGTTTATGTTTGTTTTTTAACAGAGTTGATCAATAAATGGACTACGGCCCTTCCCCCAATCAAATCACATAATATTTATTTTCTCCATTTTAGTACATTTTAAAAAAGCTTTTTTAAAGATTTTTTTTTACTTATATTTTATCAACCAAATTGAATTTCGATAATTAATAGTTTCAATTAACAGGCTGAAATTATGAAACTCTTTCATAATACTTAGTTACCTTCTTCTGAAAACAATTTTTTAAACATTTTTTTGTTACATAATTAAAACAAGGAAGTTTAAAAAATTATTCAAATATTACGAAATGAGGAAAACAATAATTTTCTGAGTAGGCTTTGTTATTAAATATAAATAAATGCAAATATAAGCAGATTATAGACAACATTAACCATAAAAAATATAATGTTCCAGTTTATATTGTTCACATTGAAGTAATGCCGACTACAGTTTCGCCTACAACCTGAAACGGCACCCACGATAGTCGTGATGACTTCAACCTTGCTGGTTTTATAAGACAACTCTACATAATTTCATAAATAGCTAAAACACTGTAATACTGTGCACTCTCATACCTACACAATTAGAAGCAATACACATAAATGTATGTTTATCAAAGTAAAACACGTTTTATATCGGAAATTGTAATATAAATTACAGTTTATGTATAATTTATGTTCTCTCGATATAAATCATATGGATTATTATAAACTCCTATTATACATTTTGTCATCTACAATTAGTTTAACTTAATTTCAATGCACAGCAGGCCAAATTAATAATAACAGTAAATACAAATAGAACATGCTTAGTTTCAAAGCTATGATTTTATTAAATGCTAAATTTCGATTAGAGGTACAGGTGTAAGGATTGTACATGTATTCAAAAGTATTTGCTTTCTTCGGATTCAATGTATTCACCCAGAAATTTATTCGAAAGCAGAGTTATTCGAAATAGAAACAGTTCGAATGAAAATTTTCCAAAAACACTATTGGATGAAAAATGTAATGAAAAAATCAAATATTTCGTTTTGAAGTGCATTTAAAACTGCTTGCTGTTAGGAAAATTCTTTAAATTCAATAATTTACACGTAAAATTATTCGAATACAAAAAACAATGTTGAAAAGGGCTCTTTTGGTCCATCCGTAGTAAAGTGTGGAGGCCATATTTTTTACTAATTTTGGGGTGCTGAAAGCGAATCCGAAATCTCGGGAACACATTAAAAACAATCCTTATTTGGGGATGACATTGGAATTGATATTACAACTTGCCACTAGAATTAGGACTACAAGAGGTTATTCTTTTGCAATTAAAACCAATAAAAACTCTAAAAAGATAAAATCTACCACCTCAATTGAGGGGAATGGATGTAAAAGTATTCAGAATTAATCATATTAACACCTGATAATAGCAATTTAACGAGGAGATTTTTTTTAATAAATAAATAATCGTATATCAGATATTGTAACTTACACCGTTATCTTTCTATTTACCTAACGAAGCTGAGAATTTGGAAACATTTCCTACATTAAAGAATAACTTTTTGTTGCAAGTTCTAATATCAATTTCAATGCCACCCCCAAATAAGGGTTGTCTTTTACAGGGTTGGAAAAAAGTTTTTTTTCATTTTAAACAAAAAAACAGTGTATGTGATCACTTCACTTACCATTTGACTCATATGAGGCAGACTACAGTGTGTTTACTATTTATTTATTTATTGTGTAGTGTTACTCCTGTCTGTACTAGTCTCTGCAGTTATGAGTACCCAGAGTAGCAGTGGCAGTGCCACTGGTCGTAAAGAAGACCCAATTTGGTCTTACTTTGACACAATAAAAGTAGACAACAAAAGTGTTGGAGCAAAGTGCAGGAAATGTAAAAACATCATGGTAGGGTTAGTTGCTCGCATGATGTTACATATTATAAAATGTATGGGCAGGGGCAATATGGACACGAAAACTACAACAAAGCCAGTGGAAATGGAAAATTACAAGAATAAGAAGAGTGAGTCAGGATCTGAGTGTTCTGATCCCAGTGTGTTTTCTTGAATTCTGACTCCTGAGTCGAACGAATTGTGAAATTCATTTTTTAAAACGTTTTGTTTTTGTTGCTTTTATTTATATTTATTTAGTAGTTTCGTTTTATTTGTTTAAGCAGGACTTAAATTGTGTATTTCATATTTTATTAATTCTGTTATAATATAACATAAAGTCGTTTGTACTCTGTTTATTTATGTACACTATTCTATACCATTGCGAGTTAACTATGGACCTAAACTGGTCGGAATGGACCATCATCGGCACTTTTCCTTCTTTTCCACAAACTCCAAAATAATACATATATTTAAAACATTGCACTGTGTTTTAAAATGGTTTTAAACAGTTGTTTAAAACTTCGTATTGTGTATTAAATATGCTTTAAATATTTGTTTAAAACACAGTGTGATGTTTTAAACATGTTTTAAACACGTAGTTTAAAACATTTTGTTTTAAACATGCCAACCCTGGTTTTTTACTGTCTTCCCGATGCTTTTAGCTAATTCGGATGACAAATTCGTATTCAACATACCAAAATTAATTTAAAAAAAGGCTTCCCCACTTTACCACGGATGGCCCTAAAAAGCCCAATTTTTAACATTGTTCTTTATTCGAAAGCGCTGTTATTCAAAATGAAAATAGTTTGAATGAAAATTGTCCGAAAACTCTATTGGTTAAGTGGGAGCAATTCCTAAGGTTAGTGGGGAAGGGGGTAAAAGCGCCAAATGAAAAGACATCTCCCTAATAATCAAATTTCAGCCAAAAATATTCTTCAACAATCCTGTAGTATTTATTAATGTACAAGTTACACTTTCTTTCAGTTAAATGACATCACCCAATTTGGAAAAAAAACAGCTTATTGTTAAACACGATTCTTGTAAAATTGTAATAAGTCAACTTAGTTGATCTGTACGTACGCACGAAGACATTGTAGAGACCTTAATCCTTAACAGACCCACTTGAATTCTTTAATCGCTTTGTCTGCTATTAGAATAGAACTTTTCTGAGTTTCACAATGATACACGTAGTTCCATTATTATAAATGATTGATGATGGTGACATATTTAAATTTAACATCTTACTAGTATTCACGAATCATTTTTTTCGTCCTCGGCATCAAACGGATAAATAAAAATAAAATAAAAAAACTTGTCTTTTAACTTTACTCGCTCTAACTCAAAAATGGAATATGGAATGGAACTAATCCCAAATTTTTACCCCATGTTAGTACTACAAAGAAGGAGGGTCAATAAGGACCCCCTTCTATTTCTACCCCCTTCTTATTTGAAAAAAAAAATCATTGGAAACTTAATTGTGAATATAAAGGGCCCCGCTCATTTCTTATGGAAAGTGGCCCCCGGTGAAACTGGCTGGAACTGATATATTTATGTTGTTCCCCTCGACCTCGGAAAATGTACAGTGCTCATTTCTTATGGGGTGACCCCCGCCCAGGTGAAGTTCGCTGAAATCAATATATGTTATTCCTCTCGAGCTCCTGATAAAAAATTTCCATGGGTACAAGGTCGAAAAATGGACTGTTTTACAGATATCGGGAGTTACAAAGTCCACTTTGTACATTTTTTGTATTAATTGTCAAGTTAATTTATAGGGACTTGATGAAAAGTTTCCCTGTGGCACTAATATTTCCTAGTATATCCATTACTTTCTAAGTTTAGCCCAATATTTAAGACGCTTACTAAGAACAATATAAGATCTATATTTAGATACTAATTGTGAGACAGACACAGCCCTAACTTATAACAAATACTCGAAATATTATCTCATTCTTATTTCTAATATCCATATAACTAAATCCACTTAACAAAATAAGTAATTCCCTTACTATTTATAGTTGTTCAGATTTGTCACTTAGGATAAAATATAAGAATGAATAGGGGCGATAAGAGAAAATGTCCCGCTTGGGAAAATACAGGACTAAAGTTAAGACTTTAGTGTGTCATTAAATTCATTATCGTTTCCCTGCTTTGTTATCTATAAATATGCTGTTCACCATAATCGCGAAATTCATCAGATATTTCTCAATCTTGGATGATGCTCTTCTCCAAACTGTTTTTCTTTCAGAGAGCATAAAGAAATTCGAAAATGAGGCTCATAAAACGTATGAAGGTAATGTTATTGGCAGATTCTATCGTAACACACTTTTCAATTTCAGAATATTGAAAGCAATGTTTCAAAATAGTATATGCCAAAATAAAAACTGAATCAAATTTAAACAATTACTTATGAATACAGTGCACTTTAATGTAGAGAGTAAATACGAGTTTCAAATGTAATGCATACGTTCCTTTAAAATTGTCGAGTGGTGTGTCTGTGTGTATATACATTACCATCATCACACTTTAGCACTTGAGAAAAATTTCAGCAGTCAGTATGATTTAAAAATATCGAGTTAAATAAATAAGTTGTAATTATGATTTTCCATTTATTATTAAATGATTATAGCGGCAGTACATTTAACTGAAGATTTAGCCCATTGACTACATAATTTGTTGTCATAATGTAATATAGGAATGGAAGTTGAAAGATATTTTACCGTTTCCTGCCTTCATTCCGGTTATACAGAGTTACGTAGCTCAATTTTAGAGTAACTGACTTCTTTTTTTTTTCAAAATAGTTGTCGATATTGAGACATATTTATGATATGCACCTTATGGAAAAAGCGACAGTTAATTAGTTCAGGATAAGGATAAGACGACGATGATAGGAGAAGACTAAAAATTTGTAGGAAAAATGTAACATATAAAATTTCTTCAATATTGAGGTGATTTAGTTCTTCAAATCACCTCAAGTGAAGTATGAAAATCATTACCAAACTCAATTTTTTTTTATTTAATAGGGAATAGTAATATTTGAGTACAGATACATATAATTCATTAACATTAACATGACCAATTGATCATAGTCGTTATCTGTTTCAATTAATTCCAATATTCAATTGTCATTATTTATATCATTATTTATATACGGACAAACGTTATACTTGCTAGCGCTCTAGTGTTTTTGCATCTATCTTTAGGCCTCTGAGACACTGATGGTTATGGAGACTGACAGACGACGTACCGATGGTTTCACGTAGGTGTGGATACGGAATTTGCTATGAATTCCTGGGACAATTCATATGGAAAAGGAGACGAAGAAAGAGAAGAAGAAGAAGAAGAAGAAGCAGTAGAAGAGGAAGAAGGAGAAGGAGAGGAAGAAGAAATAGCAAGTCTAGGTAGTACAACCAGAAATAACGGAAATTAATTAGAATTTTATTTAATGTAGTGTCTAAAGTATTACTATAATCTAACAAAATCAAAACAATAATATTTTTGTATTAACTGCATATAACAGAAAATAACTTAATTACGAATTGAAGTCGATCACAGAGTATTATGACCTAGAATGGGAGTAATGTAGCAAGAAATCGTCGATTTAGGACAGTACAATAACTTTGTTTTTGGTCAACGTTTTCTTCGCTGGGAGTAAACTTCCTCAGGATTCAAAAACATTGGCGAGAGAATATAGTTGTTTAATTGTCGTGGACAAATGATTATCTCATGCCATAAAGATTTGTAGGTTCATGTGCATGTAAATGATATTTTTCTAAAAATATAATGACAATATTTTGAAGAAAGTTCAGTTCATTAATAGCTTTGTCGAAATTGACACATTCAAACATCATTGTTATGTGAGAAACTTCATTATATTGTAGGAGAAAAACGTCCTGTAGAGTTGCCAACTATAAAAATTAATCTAATCATGGTTTTGACAGAATTTCTGATCTCTCAATACATTTTCAATCAGTATTTCAAAGTCGCAAAAAATATATCTGCAAAACTAGCATCATTCACGCTACACCTATTAATTTATGCTCATACTATATAAAGTCTACATTAATTATAATCTATGTCGACACATCTTGATTAATATTCTGACGTGTTATAAATATTAATTAATGGTATTATCGATGAAATACTACCAACAATAAACGCAATTAGTCAACAATGTATAAACTAATTAATTAAAATCGCATTAGTATCCGGGCACCTGACTAGATATTTAAAAAAAAAGGAAAACTGCATTCGGTTTTGCACACGCGGATAGTAATTAGTGATTCATACCGCAGAAAATTAATATACCGAAGAAGGTCAAGTTTCCGTAAACAATATCTGAGAAAGGCATTACAGAGATGAAACATGATCTAGTTGCAGAATAAATGTTTAAAAATGTATGCGTTAAATATGTTGTTTACTACTTAAATTACTAATTGGTCTACTTTGTTCGCAAACTGTTTCAAATTGATATCTTTTTGAACACTTTTAGCTGCATGTCTTACTTTTTACAGTTTTCGCTTAAGTCAAAGGTTACCTGCAAAATATTGCATAATTCTTTTTTTTTTGTCAAGTTTGAAATGTGAATTTACCTTCACGGCTAGTATAACTTAAGCTTAGAAACACAAATATTATTAACTTCAATAACAGTTTTCATCGCATTTATACGAAAGCGTAGAACGGCCATGCAACATTTTATTTTTATAATTCCCAGTTTAAACTGTACATTTCACTAAATTTCCACTTTGAACTGTAAATTTTGTTAAAATCCCAGTTTGAACTGTAGGTTTTGTTAAATCCCCAGTTTAATCTGTAAATTTTGTTAAAATCCCAGTTTGAACTGTAAATTTTGTTTAATTCCCCGTTTGAACTGTAAATTTTGTTAAATTTCCAATTTAAACTGTAAATTTTATTAAATTCCCAGTTTGAACTGTAAATTTTGTTAAATTCCCAGTTTGAACTGTAAATTTTGATAAATTTCCAGTTTAAACTGTAAATTTTGTTAAATTCCCAGTTTGAACTGTAAATTTTGTTAAATTCCCACTTTAAACTGTAAATTTTGTTAAATTCCCAGTTATCTATCTTAAACTAAAACTTTATCGAAATAAACAGGAAATAGAAACAATTTCTATTATTTTTACTATAAAACTAAATAAATTTAATATTTAAAGTGAGAATGTAGAGGTATTTCAGAACCTCATGAGCCGCGAAATGCGCAAAAGGCAAAGTTTAATCTGAGTTATAAGTATGTTTTTGAAGACACTGAAGGCTGCTTTGCTGTATACATAAACAAGAGCTCGGGATAAATTGTAAACAATAAATATAATATTTTTAAGAAGTGTAACTGAGTCAACAGGACGGATTATGTCTCTGCGCAATTGAAGGTCACGGCTCATGAGGTTTTAAAACACCTCTAACACAATTTACAGTTCAAAGTGGGAATTTAACAAAATTTACAGTTCAAACTAGGAATTTAACAAAATTTACAGTTCAAACTGGGAATTTAATAAAATTTACAGTTTAAACTGGAAATTTAACAAAATTTACAGTTCAAACTGGAAATTTAATAAAATTTACAGTTTAAACTGGAAATTTAACAAAATTTACAGTCCAAACTGGGAATTTAATAAAATTTACTGTTTAAACTAGAAATTTAACAAAATTTACAGGTCAAACTGGGAATTAAACAAAATTTACAGTTCAAAGTGGGAATTTAACAAAATTTACAGTTCAAAGTGGGAATTTAGTGAAATTTACAGTTTAAACTATAAAAATAAAATGTTGCATGTCCGTTCTACGCTTTCGTACATTTATAAACTATTGTTCTAAAATCGATTAAAAACCTGAAGTTTTTATCAGTGTCTATTGTGACAATTTGAACTGTTTGAAAGGAGATTGGCAGATTATCCAAAGGTCCAGTGATTGAAACATATTATGTATTCGAAGACATAAAACCGAGTCGTTAAGGCGCGTCTTCATTATGGTCGGCATGCCGATCGGCAAAGCCGACGATAATGGAGATGCCCCTTTAAATTTTGGGAAAGAGGGATCAGATAATCGCCCTAGACATCATGATACTTTCTTTCAATCTCATCACACATTAATGGGATTTCTTTTAATACGTACACTACATAGCAAGGCACAGTGATATGTTTTAATTTGGAACAATATATAATTTATGTTATTGACTGATTGATTGATTGATTTGCCAGCGTAAGGTGGGCATTGCTGCCGATTTCGGGCATCCATGGAGGTTCGTTCCAAGACGCAACTTGGTCGTCTGTCGAACACGTCCAACGGACGTCCAAATTGCGTGCCTGAACCAAATCTTGGATGTTTTATATACCGCCGGACCGGCTGCATACGCCGGGTTGGACATTGGACATGCTTGTTGTCAGCAGCGAGAGCCGCATGACGCATGGGGTGGGAATATAGGATGGGAAGTGTAGCTGTTTGAGAGATGCTTCTTTTAAGTTTCCATGCTTCTATTAAATTTCCATTTGTCATCATCGGCTGGGGTGTGGAGCAGGTGTTTGCGAGGTGCTTCATAGTTTATTTTGCATACTTTCAGAGTTTGCTACAATATGGAATTGAATTCTGGGGTGGAGCTAGTAGTTCTGAGCAGTTATTTTTGGTGCAGAAAAAAGCAATTAGAATATTATGTGACTTATCCCCTAGAGATTCCTGTAGACGTTATTTAAAAGAGATAAATATATTTAGTTTAACCAATTTATATATCTACAGACTTTCAGTTTTAATACATAAAAACAAAAATTCTCTTAGTAAGCTAGTTAACATACATAATTATGCGATACGTCATCAAGTATAGTAGAACTAGAAAGGATCCTCTATATTCGGGAAAAAAAATTTATAACAAATTGCCAACATATCTAAAATCATTAAATTACAAAGCTTTTAAGCGAAAAATAGAAGTACTGCTGCATATACACATGTATTTTATAACTTAAATGAATATTTCGCAGCTACACTTTAAAACAGGAAGAGAGCGCCATATATTTTTGCCATCTCTTGTTTTCCACTTGATTTTTTTTTGTTTTGCTTTGTTTTTTGTTCTTCTAATTTAGTATGCTTTTGATGTATATATAATAAAGATATTTTCTTGATATATCACCATTTATAGGTATTTGTTACAATGTATTATTATTAAGGCCTATTTGTTTACTTATAGTTTTAGTTTTAGATATGTTCTATGTATAACGGGTGTTAGAAAAGTATGAGAACGGTGAAGAATCTCGAACAGTTTGCATCAAATCGAAAAATAAAAAAATACGCGTCAAAAAGTTTTCAAAAAACTATCTACTGATACCAAAAATAACCTCCCCACCCACCCCCAGTGGGTGGGGCGAGGGGCAACTTCAAAATTTCAAATGAAAACCCCTATTTTTTATTACGGAATCGGATTCTACGGCAAAAAATGCGTAAGTTTTATTCAGGACATTTTTTTCGATTCTTGCACAGTGTCACTGTAATCGCAAAAAATGAAAAGAATGCATGACTGTTTCAAGAGTAGCGTCTTGTGCCCATAAAAAAAGTCCAATTCAGAAACTGAAAAACACGTATTTGTTATTTTTACGAAATCTATCCAATGACATTGGATTCGACTCTCCCACCCCCAACCCAGTGGGTGGGGCGGGGAACAACTTTGAAATTTGTAATGAAAATCCCTATTTTTTTATAGCGGATTCGGATTCTACAGCCAAAAATACGTGAATTTTATATCGGACATTTTTTTCGATTCTTGCAAGGTGTCGCTGCAATCGCAAAAAATTTAAATAAACCTGAAGTCTCCATAAGTTTGTAAATACAGCTACTCGTGTTGACAAAAAAACATTCAGTTTGAAAAACAATATCTGTGATATCTTGATTTTTATGAATGTTTTTTTTAAGTGTTGTTAATAATAGTATTTGTTTTGTGAAATTTCTACGAGTTGTAACATTTTTGCGATTGCAGCGACACCTTGCGAGAATCGAAAAAAATTCCCGTTATAAAATTCCCGTATTTTTGGTCGTAGAATCCGAATCCGCTATAAAAAATAGGGATTTTCATTACAAATTTCAAAGTTGTCCCCCGCCCCACCCACTGGTTTGGGGGTGGGAGAGTCGAATCCAATGTCTTTGGATAGATTTCGTAAAAATAACAAATACGTGTTTTTCAGTTTTTGAATTGGACTTTTTTTATGGGCACAAGACGCTACTCTTGAAACAGTCATGCATTCTTTTCATTTTTTGCGATTACAGCGACACCGTGCAAGAATCGAAAAAAATGTCCTGAATAAAACTTACGTATTTTTTGCCGTAGAATCCGATTCCGCAATAAAAAATAGGGGTTTCCATTTGAAATTTTAAAGTTGCCCCTCGCCCCACCCCCTGGTTGGTGGGTGGTGAGGTCATTTTTGGTATGAGTAGACAGTTTTTTGAAAACTTTTTGACACGTATTTTTTTATTTTTCGATTTGATGCAAACTGTTCGAGATTTTTCACCGTTCCCATACTTTCCTAACACCCGGTAGAAAACATATATGTGTATATATAATATCCATTATATATTTTTCCCTACACCAATAAGTGGGTTTTTTTTGTTATCACATCAGTATATTAACATCACCTATTTTAATTGTGATAATAGTGGGAAATAAATGTTTACTTAGTTACTTACATAGCTTCAGTCAAAAATATAGTTGAAGCAATTTAAATATAATTTTTTTGTTTCCTGTATTAATGTGGTTAAATTGATTTGTAATTAATACATATTCAATATTCACAATTATTAGTATAGTGAAGAGTAGAATCGATTTATTTATTTCTGATATTATACGAACATGTTATACATATTATAGTGTATCTTATCTTTCTACATAGCCTTAAAGGCGTACTATATAATTGAATATTATAACTTGTTATATTATTATCTGTCCTCTGTCTATAAATTTTTTATAGGTTAACCCATTTTTTAAAATTTTTCTCGCAGCAGAACAACGTAAAAAATTTGTGACGCCCAAAAAAACATTTTACAGTTTCTTTCCTTTTTCGGTACTAATTAATTTAACACTCTGTTCCGCTTAATTTATAAAGACCATTGTAACTGTTAAGTTCTTTACAACAAAAAGTAAAATTGATTCTAATTTGGTAACCCTCGGAGTTTAACCTTGTTTCAGCACTTCAAGAGATCACTTACTATATCGGAAGAGCTAACCAAAATTGTCCACAACCATACATCCGCTATCCTGGAAGGAATTGGCTAATGGAATAACGAGACTATGAGGTATAATAAGCCTACGGGTAAGTTACAACGGGTTCTCCGTACCGCAACCCACATTGAAAAAAAATGATAACCCCGATTTTAAAGCCACCTTGATGTTAATTATTTGATATTGCATGATTACAACAGTTATGACATTTATTTGCCAATCCATTTTATTCCATTCTAATGCTTGACGGGTAACATTAATTGCAGTTCACGATTTTATTTCACGAACTACATAGTTATAAATGACATTAAAATAATGGCGTTTTAGAGAGATAAATTAAATAAAATTACAGTTATTGTGACTTGTAACTTGTACAATATTACTTTGCATTTGTAAAAACACGCCCAGTCTTAACGTCGTATCAGTAATTAATGGTTACGTTTCATTAACAGGTATATTAATTTCGTTATTTATATGATGTTGGATTCTGCAATATAAGGCAGTATACTCTCCTAACAAGAATTTGTTAATTATGGAAACGAATTTAATACGTGTATCTCTAATGTATGTTTCTATAAAAACACGTTCACGCAGATATGTAATTGTACCAATTAGGTTGTAGATAGCAGGTCGTTTATTAAATTTAATTATTGTTATTCAGAGAAT
Organism: Stenurella melanura; assembly: GCA_963583905.1. Lineage (NCBI taxonomy): Eukaryota > Metazoa > Arthropoda > Insecta > Coleoptera > Cerambycidae > Stenurella > Stenurella melanura. The sequence goes on along the minus strand of OY757309.1, from coordinate 232,980,825 downwards.
GTAAAATACGTGATGAAGTAAATAAACGATTTTTACAATCCGCTCGTCTATGAACATAAATTAAAGCGAGAAAGAAGATTTCTAAATTTTATATTATAATTAACACAGAAAAGAAACTAAGAGAATCTTGAAAAATTTTAATTGGTTGACACTCTTTTTTTAAATGTTACTGTGCCGTAACAATTATTAAGCGTACCTGTTTACATTATTATCATTAAAATGCACCGAGAAAAATTAAGGTAAATTTTGGCTTTTATTTGGTTGAATTAACATTCATTGCGTGAAAATCCATGTTAACATTGACCAAATAATAAATACACTCACTTCCAGGTTATGATGTAATATACAGACCTGCAAAAAAACACTTTTTTTTCTTTGAATCCAAAATAGGCGATTCCGAAAGTTCTTGGTGTGCTGAACAGGTGCTAAAGGTAATTTCTGCACATATTCGTGCTCCGAGAACTGGACAACAGCACGAGATTGGGTTAAACGGACCAGACTATCTTATTCAGCTCTCCAAATTCTTCAAAAACCAATAATAACAATAAGAAAAACAACTGTAGATGGCGCAAACATTATTTTATTTCTGAGTTTAGCAAGAAATACTAAAATATTTGTGATGAGTATACAGTGTGTCCCACTTTTCAGGGTAACACCTACGTAGCTCAGTTATTAATAAATCGATTTATTTTAAACTTGGTTAAGGTATACACCTCTTGAATGTAACTAAAAGCGCATATACCTAATTAATTTATTCCATAGACGTGCGGACTAAGGGTCACCCCCTTAGATATTTTAACAAAATTTGGCACAAAGGTGTTTTAAAGGATGCCCTGTGAGATGGTGGTAATCCCAAAAAAGAAAATCCCTAATACAATATACCTGAAAATGTACCCCATTTTCACCCCCTTTGTCCGCACATCTATGGAATAAATTAAATAGGTATATGCGCTTTTAGTTACCTTCAAGAGGTGTATAACTTAACCAAGTTTAAAATAAATCGATTTATTAATAACTGAGCTACGTAGGTGTTACCGTGAAAAGTGGGACACACTGTATATACAAGTAAATCGGACCTAAATAGCTACTTCTATAGGATTTTGACGAGTTGAACACAATGCCGTTAGCCATTTTGCTCCATGAGGTTAGGATTTTGAGACAACAGCCTCAAAATGGATAAAATAATATGTTTATAATATAGAAAATATTAATTTATCCAGTTTGAAGTTATGTTTTCTCAAAATGCTGATCTCATAGAGTAAGATGGGTAACGGCATGTGCATAGCGCCTCAAAGTCCTATGGAATTACCTATTTAGGTCCAATTTACTTGCATATATACTCACCACAAAAATTCTAGTACGTATCTCTTGCTAAACTCAGGAATAAAATAATGTTTGCGCCATCTATAGTTAGGTTTCCTTTATTGTCACTATTGGTTTCTAAAATATTGGACAGTCGAATAAGACGGTCTGGTTCGATTCACTCAATCTCGTATCTTAATTGAGTTATTAGGGCACGAGTATAGGCAGAAATGGCCTTCTTATCTCTTTTAGGTTAGATTTTCACAATATTGTGACATAATGGCGCAAAACTGCCAACGGCATCGTGTTAAGCACGTCAAAGACCTTCGAAATTACTTATTTGGGTTAAGAAAAAATAACCTTACGGGTCAGTGATATTGATCAATTATTTGTCAACAGTCCAGCACCCAGTTCAGCTGACAAGTAATATTTAATTGGTTAAATCTGCAATGAATCAAGTTTTATTACAGTTCTTTGAAAAGGGAAAGATGATAATATTTTTAGATTGATTTAAAATGTTTTTAAGCTCAAAAATTACAATTGAAAATTTAAAATGCATCTCCGTTAGTTGGTTTTTACATGGATAACACTACAAATCACAATGTTTAACGGATTCTACTAATTTTTTAAACGCTTCGTCTGCTGTCAGAATAAAATTCTATTGAATTTCATAATGCCAAGTGGGATATTTTATTTATCATAAATAATTATTTAACATCGTTTACCTGGGCTGTCTTCTATTCCCGGCGTCTATTGAATTAGTTGAGTTAACTCACTCTAGCTGACCCTGAATTGTTATTGTTATCATTACATATTTGTTAACAAAATGTGTTAATATGAAGATTAAATTTTAATAAATATAGAACTTTTTTTCTCCAAGGCTGTGTCAACATTATCAGGGGTAAATACAGCAAACGAGAAACTTTCTTATTTTTCGAAACAGATCCTATTAGAGGAGAAATAAAGATAAATAATAGAGGCAATTTTCATTCGATACTCTCCAAATCGTTAATTAGTTATAATTTCAAAATGACGGGCTCAAAATGGCTGATCTTAATTTGAAAATCAAGCACTAATGCGTACACTACGTTCTACAGGTCGCAATGCTTACAGATTCATTTGATTCTTTTTTATAATTACTTGCTTAGTTCTTTCGTTATAAGACTCTCTTTTGCAAAAAAAAAAATTGCGTTACCCTTCAAATAAAGTCGGAGCCATAAGATGCGTCAAACATTGAATCCAACCCTGGAGCCAACACTGAGGCCAACGTTCAGCATTTGGTATATTATGTTTCTGCTGCACGGTGTGGCAAACATTACATCTAACGTTGGAAAGAAACGTTTAGTCCCACATTCGTTATCGCTTCTTAAAAAATCTTAATTTAGTATTTATATGAAAAAATGCAAGTACAAATTTAATTTTCCGTAGCTGTACATGCAAAGCAATTACCTAGGTATATATAAATTATTATAAATCGTTGAAATTGCACTATCAAATTTAGAAATGTGAATAATATTACATAACATAATATCAACATGTATTTTAGAGGTGTTTTAAAACCTCATGAGCCGTGACCTTCATATGCGCAGAGACATAATCCGTCCTGTTGACTCAGTTACACTTCTTAAAAATATTATATTTATTGTTTACAATTTATCGCGAGTTCTTGTTTATGTATACAGCAAGACAGCCTCCAGTGTCTTCAAAAACATACTTATAACTCAGATTAAACTTTGCCTTTTGCGCATTTCGCGGCTCATGAGATTCTGAAACACCTCTAACCTTTAACTACTCGCGCTGGTGTATAAAATACACCACTTGCACCTATTGAAGTGTCTACTAAAACCACACTCAGTCGCTCTGTTAGAGTTCTATAACTTAGTTATTTGTTGTGAAATAGGGTGAAATTCTTTTTGGTGTACATTATACGCCACGCGAGCAGTTATGTAAGTATAATTTGAAACTTCTAAATTTGGTTGCTTGGCGTAATACATAATTTTTGTAAATTGTTTTGTTTTTACAAACAACAACGGATTATTTGGAATTAAAAAAAATGTTTTCTAGGGACAGGGTACCAGTTAGATATGCAAAAAATCTCACCGATGAAGAACTTGAGGCTATGGCTCAGGCTTTATTGGACGAAGAATCTGAAGAAGAATTTGGAGGAGAATCAGAGACGTCAGAAGATGAATTTGTAGAGCAGAGTGATCACAATACAGAATCTGAAGAAGAACTAAACGACGCAGATGAAGAAGAGGAAAATTCAGATCAAGATGACAGTGAAGAATATTTTGTGGCTAGAGATAAGAAAGAAAGAATGGTGTGGAAGAAAAGTCCAATTGTAAGTAAATTTTTTAAAACTAGTAAAAGAAATATCGTAAAGATATTTCCTGGACCTAAACAAAATTCACGAGATATTACCGACGAACGAAGTGCCTTCGACAATTTTTTTACTGATGGCATGATTGAAAATATTGTCCAATGACCACAAAGACGGAAATATTAGCATTTATAGGATTATTACTTCTAGCAGGAACAAAAAGGCAGAACCATACAAATTTTTTTGAATTATGGACTACTGATGGAACTGGATCAGAGATATTTAGAGCATGCATGAGTTATAATCGATTTCTATTTTTGCTTTCAACTCTTAGATTCGATGATAAAAATACTAGACGTGACAGAAAAGTAACTGATAAACTTGCTGCTATCCGATCTACTTTGGACAGTTTTGTAGACAACTGTAAAAACAATTATTGCTTGGGCGAACAAGTAACAATTGATGATTGATACCTTTTAGGGGTAGATGCAGCTTTGTTTAATACATCCCCAACAAACCTGCGAAATATGGATTGAAAGTGTTTGTGTTATGTGACTCCAGAACATTCTACGTTAGCAACTTAAAGGTGTATTGTGGTCAGCAGCCAAACAGGCAATACAATAAATCGAATACACCAACTGATTCATCGTTTGCTTCAGCCATGGAAAGGGAAAAACTGAAATTTGACATGTGATAATTGGTATACAAATTACCCTTTGGCAAAAGCACTTTTGGAAGATAAAATCACAATTGTTGGAACACTAAAAAAATAAAATAAAAAGGAGCTGCCGCTAGAATTCTTACCAAATAAAAAGAGGGCACCTGGTTCGTCTATCTTTGGATTTCAAAAAGACGTGACCATTGTGTCTTATGCCCCCAAAAAAAATAAGTCGGTTATTTTGCTTTCTACCATGCACAGTGATGCTGCAATCCATCCTGTAATCAATAAGCCAGATATTATAATGGACTACAATCGTTATAAAGGAGGCGTCGATACCGTGGATAAAATGTGTGGCTCGTACTCTGTACTCAGTAGAACAAGAAGATGGCCTTTAGTTTTATTTTTTCAATTGGCGAACATAGCAGGTATAAACAGTCAAATTTTATATAATGCCTTACACATCGAGGATGGTCACAAATACAGAAGAGGTTTTCTAAAAGTATTAGCTATGTCTTTGATGAAGCCACATCTTTCAGAAAGAGCTGACATAAAGACTTTACCTTCGGATATCCAACGTTTCCTAACCAAGTATAAACAACCTCAAGAGGAGCATGACGAAATGCCTCCAGCAAAAGTACGAGGAAGGTGTTTTTGTTGTGGAAGGCAGAAAAATAGGGTGATAACAATTTCATGCCATACATGTCACAAACCAGTATGCAAGGAACATGCGATTAGTATCATTGCTTGCCCAGACTGCAATAACATGGGCAATGATGAGAATGCTAGCAAGTAGTTTACACAAACTCTTGTGGGTTTTTGTTTTGTTTGGCATTTCCAAATTTTTAGTTTAAATACATTTATAATAGTGCTTTTTATATTCAATAAACGTTTATGTAACAACTCTAGCATTTTTTTTATATATCTCTGTACTTTTTTATTGGTTTTGAGGCACTTTTTGATGTGGTGTACAAAATACACCGCGCGAGTACTTAAATTATATTTTAGGGCGCGAGTAGTTAAAGGTTAAACAAGCTAACCTTATACTCTCCGCCGAATTACTACTCTTTTTATAAAATTGTTTCACAATTTATAGAATATTTTTCGCAGTTTTTTTGTCAGTAATATTAGTTTTAGACATTCTTTGTTTAATTAAAAAACAAACAAAAACTGTTGTTTTTTTTTTCAATTTCAAATAATTAATAACTGTTTTACATATTGACTAATTTTGTTCAAGAACAATAGGGATCTTCCGCTGGCTAACACTGACTTACTCTCCAAATTTCAATGAAATCGGACTTTTCATTCTTAAGTTATCGTGCTCACAAGAAACGTGACACAGAGATACAGGGGCAGATGGACAGACAGACAAACGGACGGACGGTTGGACAGATGGACGGACATTTTGAAAGAATTCGATCCTCAACACAGTGATGTGAAAACAGTTTTTCACTACGAGCCCTATTAGGTTATAGAAATGTGCCGATCAAATTCAACATACTCTTCGTTTTGTATTTGCGAAGAGTGTACTAATGAAGGGTACTTAACCCAACTAATTTAGACAACAAACTTTGCTTCCAAGGCGCATTTTCTGACGCGCGCAAACTATACTGACAAGAGCCGGAACTTGGCAAGTGGCTAACGTTCGCCACTCGGAACAGCCACAGGATGTGACAAGCTATCATGTGTTCAACATTGGATGACATTGGACTCATCGTATGGCACCAGCTTAACGGTTAAGTTGATCCGACAAGTGGGGTGTGCGTAACTCAGCAATTCATAGAAATGATTCTATCGTATTAAATGACGTTAGTACGTTTAAGAAAGAGGAGGTTCCCAATACAACCAGTAGGTATGTTTCTTCCATATGTTCAATGATTATTCTGGTGTAGATTAAGCCATTTTAATCAAATTTATTGAAACTTTCAGGGTATGACGCAGAGATGATTCCATTGTGTTATCATTAAGATAATAGACTGTGTGACGTTCAGTTTAAAATTAAACTAACCGTGATAATTAAAATCATATTAAAATTTTCTAACAGTCAACATCAGTTAACGTAGAAAGAACTTCAGAATCATGAGTCAACCAAAAGAGGGTTGAAATAAAAAAAAAAATTGAATGCGATGAGCTTTATGACTTTATATACTTATTTGACAATAAGTTTTCTATATTAAATAAAGACTCATCGGTATTTCACCATTTGAACCTAGATAACGAAAATAGACAACCGCTTACTCGTAATAATATGCAACAGGCAATAACTGGTATAAATAGGAAAACATATCCGTGCACTTCATGACAGCGGTAGATTACCTATAAAGGCAAGAAATATAACCATGTAAATTTCTAATTGCACCTGATCCTCTGAAAGATACGTTTTCTTGACATGACGTCTCTTTCACTTTTTTCATTTCAACAAACTTATTTGTAACTGGTTATGCATAGGTAAGAATTATTCCGTTCAAAAATTAGTTCAGGTATACTTCAAGTTATAATGGATATCTATATCCACGAGTCCTTTAGGATTGTAGCCTTCTTTAGACCACTTTGTTATTTCTATAAAGTAAAGGAAACCACAAATACTACATACAATTACCTTAAAATTTTGTTAACTTTAATGTACTTACTTTTATAAAATATTAATATAAATCGCCATGCCATGATTTTTCTACATTATGAATACACCAGTCACATTAGACAAAAAGTTAGCTTCTGATCTAACAAAATATATCCTTCATTTTCTTTCTTGTAATCGATTTATTTTGGCGTTTTCATGAAAATAGTAAAAATCGAGAATGAGATCACTATGGCATAAAAAATTATTCAAGGTCATAAAAAACGGTTTCTTGCGAATATCGCGCTTTCTATGGCTCGAAAGCCAGTTAAGGTTATTATGAAAATGAAAGATAATGAAATTCTGCACGAAAATGATCTCTACTATTTTTTATATACAACGAACGGTATAGGCAAAAATGTGCTTCGAATTTTCCGCGCAAGGGAAGTTTAATTTTCCTATTACGTGAACACCAAGTACACTATGTTATTAAAATTCGGTTTCAGTGACTTTGCTAAAAATGAATAAGATTATGAGATCTTTCTACAGTTAAAACTTAGCCTAATATCTTTATTCTGGAAAATCAGGTGCATTTTTCTTCATAACGACTTACGCCACTGGTGTATTTTAAAATATTTTACGGTGGTACAATCTCCTGATAGATAAGTAAGTACCTTCCACCCAAATTTTATGAAAATCACATTGTAAATAAGAGTGCTGTGACATAGGAGTAATGAAATGTGAGACATACTGTAAAATAGTTAACATATACAGGGTGTCCCAGAATTGAGTTACCGGATGGGAACCTGTGATTCCTGAGTTCATATTGGGGACGTATAACCTAACTTGCCTTAGTCCAAAAATGTATCCCCGACGACGTACATTCTCTTATAGTGAGACATAAAAAATTTATTCCAATAATTTCCGTTATTATTGAAGATAAAGTTTTCAAGTTTTCATGGGACCTGTATCTCTATAAATACTCTATGTAAGGTTGATAACAACTAAATGTCTTTTGTTTTTCAAACGCGACAGGTTTCCTGATTCACAAGCGCCTATGACCTACAGAGAAAAATGACAATTCTTAATTTTTCGTTGATATTACACAAAATTTTAAAAGTATTAATTTGTGTACAGAAATAGGTGGATGTCATGTGGAGCATTTGATATGAATGTATTTTTTAGAATAAACTGTTATTGCAACAATTTATTCTAGAATAATTGTAAATAAATATTAAATACAAATGAAGGAAAAAACCTCGGAAAAAACGATAATTCCCTTGTATTTTGATTAATACTACAAAAAAATTTAAGAGTACCTCTTTGCAGCCCTTTCAATGCTCTGCAAAATTATTCAAGTAGTCCGTAATTTTACTGGGCGATTAAGAAAATATAGCCAACCAAACATTAATTATCATGAAAAAAAAATTGAGAAACAAAAGATATTTGGTAGTTGGCAAGTTTACATAGAGTACTTATCGAGATTCAGCTCCCACCAAAATTTAAAAATTTCATCTTCAATATAACGAAAATTATTGGACAAAAATGTTTTTATATGTCTCACTTTAACAGGATGTACTTCCTCAGGGATGCACTTTTGGACTAAGGTAAGTTGGATTATACGGGCCCAATATGAACTCAGGAATCACAGGATCCCATTCGGGATCTCAATTCTGGGACACCCTGTATATGTATTTTATTTTATATATCGATCAGCTAATAAATACTATAAATAGATCAAGCACGTATTCTATGCATGGAGTATATGAAATGGAGCATATTATGCCTTGCGCGGAAACTTTGAAGTACATTTTTGCCTAAACCGATGGGTATACATAAAAAATGGAAGAGATCATTTTTGTACGGAATTTAATTATCTTTCATTTTTATAATAACCTTAATTGGCCTCCAAGCCATAAAATGCGCCATATTCGCAAAAAACTGTTTTTTGTGAACTTTGACCTTGAATAATTTTATATGCCATAGTGATCTCGTTCTCGATTTTTAACATTTTCTTTAAAACACCCAAATTTTATTAAGAGGCCAGCTCAGCGAGGACAGAAACCTCGCATAGAGCAAAAGGGATTCGAGTTAAAATAAAAAAATGAAGGATATGTTATTACATCAGAAAAGTCTAATTTCACTGGGTTAGAAATGTATAAATAATATATTATTTTAAATTGTCTTTTAACAGTTGACATTTATACTTATTAAAAAAAAATTAACTTCATTTTGAATCACGTTTTGTTACACAACAAATGCCTATTAATTTGAAGTTAATATTAGACTGCAAGAAATGACATTGCAATTATTGTTTCGTAATTATAGAATAATGCATTTCTCACCTCAACTGCTATATGTCTGGTTCCTTACCTGTAAATAAAGAAAATATTACAGTAAGTATTAATTTCACAGTTACAAATTAATTATTATATATTTTGAAAATTATTAACCATTCGCAGATATTTATCTGCTGCTAAATTTCAATAACTGGTGTACTAAATACAAAAAATACTTTTCTACGCGTGTTAATCTCTTTTAGAATATTCGGACGTCAAATATTTTAGACTCGCATAGGTATTTTTAGATATTTTGTTTAATGAACCAGTTTCAAGAAACATGTATGTGTGAACGGTTTGTATACAGCAAATTTTGCCATCTACCAAGAAGTTCTATTCCTGAATCCGTTTTCCTCTCTTTTGCACAGCTTCGTCTATTTCTTTATTCCAGCTCTTCCTGGACTTTCCTCTTTTCTTTCTATTTGCCTGTTTCAACTTCCAAATTTTTTGTGATATTCTATCATCTAGTTCCATTCTTCTCAAGTGTCCATACCACAGTAGCTGTTTTATCTCAATTGTATTTACTAATGATGTGTACTTGCATTATCTCAATTATTCTTTCATTCCTTATATGGTCTAATAATGTCTTTTTTATCGTCTCCAATACATCATATCCATACATCATATCCTTTGCCAATATTCTCTCCATCTTTTTATACAGTGTCCAAACCTCGGTCCTATATGTAACACAACTTTAGACAAATGAGTTGAACACCCGGAACATCCGTTTTCTATTTTTCTCGAAATGCTGTCATTTCACAGCATGGGATGTAGTTGACGAATTATAGTTTTACCCCTTTTTTGTGATTAAAGCGGCTCTAACAGCTGGGGTCATCTGCCGTTTTACCCTCTTTTATTTTATGCTGTATATCAATATCATCCCTGCCGTCGGAAGATAATATGAGTCCCAGACTCATGCGTCAACTTCACCACTTCATTTTCTGTAATTAATTCTGTCCCTTTTCCTTCAATTATCATATAATCAGTTTTGTCCGTACCGATTCCAAGCCCCATCTCCCATACTTTTCCTTTAGTTCTCTGAACATATCGCTGATGTCATCTCGGTTTTCAGCTAGTATGACCTGATCATCAGCGAATACTAAACTATAGATATTGTTATGAATTACACCCCCTTGGAACTGGAGATGATACGCCTATGCCTATTAATAGTGACTGGAAAGACTCTAGAAAGAGCCATGGACTTTTCTAGATTGTGGTTTTAGAAGATTCTGGTTTAATCTAGAGGTAATTTCGGAGTATATAAGGCGCGATTACCAGCGTAGAAGAGAAGTTTTATTAAGGAAGCAGTTTATAAAAGTGAACAAGTTGAAAAGTAAAAAGTGAGGTTAAAATCAAGTAAACAAAGTGTTATTTCGAATTTGAAGTATTGTATAGTCAGTAAATTGTTAAATAAAGTGTTAGTGGTGTTTATCTCTTGTTGAAATTATTTAGAACCCACGGATTCACACAGGGTGTTTCCTAAAAGGTGAATAAACGCAACAATATGACCCTCATTAATGAGCACACCCATTACATACATTTACATCTTCACTCTCCCAATGCCCTATTTATATACACTATAAATAAAGTTGGGGATATGCAGCACCCCTGCCATAGACCTTTATTTACGAAAAATTTTTCAGAGTGATTATTCTCTACTCTTACTCTGCTTATGTTGTCGCTGTACAATTGTTTAATTGAGTTTATATAGGTTGTTTTTATTCCGCTGTCTTTCATTGCCTGTCATAGTTTATTTACGGGATACAGTGATAGGTCTTCTTCAAAAAGTATATGAACTAATATTTAAATCGGTCAAGTCGTAACCGGCTTCATCAACAATATTTGGAGAACTTCCTAAACATTATTTATTTTATAACGAAAAGCCACCGTACCACAATGCCAAATATCAATTACAATAATTTGAAAACAGTTCGGCTAAAATATAAACTATGAAATGAAAATGTAGTTTCAATCATCTCCTGATGGTGCAAACTTAATTGGCGGAATTATTTCAATGTCAATACACTTCGGAATAACGGAAATATTCAGAATATTGCTTCTTATAGTAATAAATAGTAATAAATATGCTAAGTAAATTACTTGAACAAAAAAGAATGAACATGTAGTCGCCTACATAAACAGGTCATTCTGTACAATAGTCATAAATAATGACAGTAAAAATAAAGTTTATGCATCTCAAAACAGCAAATATATAACAAATTAATAAACGTGGGTTGCTATTCTTCTGTAAATAACCTATAACTTTTGTAGGTATAATGAAATATGGTAGGGAATTTATGTTAAACACGTTATTTCAGATTAAATAAATTTTCAAAATTTATTTGCAGATACTCCTTAAACCAATATGTTTATGCTAATCCTCTAGATCTCTACTATTTACGTTTAGAATAAAAAGAATACAGTTTTAAGACAATTAAAAGCTCTACAAAACTAAAAACAGGTATATAATAATGAACTTAAAAAATATATAAATATGCCGTTAAGGTGGCTAATCCCTAGAAAGAGACATCCGATAGGGAAATATTTATTATTTTTGCCCATAATTTTTTTTCTTGCACGCATATTTAAAAAAACTATAAGATTACCTAAGGAAAACCATAACAAGACTATTACTATAAATTTTAACTCAATAATTTCAGTGGTTTGCAAAATAGCTAGATTTAAATTTAAAAATTATGTTAATCTTCCTATTTCGTAGTTTTAAATCTAGCTATTTTACAAACCACTGAAATTATTGAGTGAAAATTCATAGTAACAGTCTTGTTAAGGTTCTACTTAGGTACTATTAGAGCTTTTTAAATATACGTACTAAGAGAAAAAAGTTATAGCCAAAAATGATAGATATTTTCCTATCGGATGTCTCTTTCTAGGGAATGGCCACCTTAATATAAGATACTATTAACGTTACGAGCTTGCTGATATAAACAAGAACTGGGTTCAGCTATATTTCTGAGAATTTTGGTCTGAAATACTATAGCAATGATCAATTCAATGATCTAACAACTGTACCTCGCCACCGCAAGTTCTCAAAGAGGGCCAAGAACGTCATGTGTATTGTTTTGCAATAATACAGTGTGAAATATAAAATAGACCACCCAATACTAATTACTTAATTTTAATAGTTTTTTTATTCACATATTGTTATACTGAAGGAAATAATTAAAATCCCCATATTGTTATACTACGTAAATAATTAAAATCCAAAATAATAATACTGAATAGTTACCGAACATTGTGTACCAGCACTTTGATATACATATTCATTGATACATCTGGGCATTGATTCAACGAGACGATTATTGTTGCCTTGGCAAATAATTCGGATATCCGGTCAGAATAGGATTTTTACTTGGGAGTTCTCAAAACGGTTCAAAGTTGTCCTTGTCATAAATGGGATTGAAAAGCGTCTTAAGATATGGCAGATCAGAGGAATTCGTATTTCCTGATCATTAGAGTAAGTGGTCACTATATAATTAATGAATACTAGAGATGACCTAGTACCATGTGCAATAGTTTCTCAAATTGTATCTCCCTCAATTCGATACATCGCCTTTTTACAAAAACTTATATTTGCTGAGAGATATGCTGCTTTCTAAATGTTTGGAAATAAGTAAGTGACTTCAGATTCATTAGAAATATCGCAGCAGACAGACAACCAACTGAGACGAAAGTCTAGAAATTCCGAAATCTAAAGTAGGTCAAACATTGATAGAGAGCAGCTCGACTGTAATAGTCGCCTCACTTTGTTATCAGATCGTGGTTCTTGATCTACGGCAATAGTTTATTATGAATCGGATACATTATTAGTTCTAAATTCAGACTTTTTCGGTCAGATGACAAAATGTGCGTCGGCTTTACTATTTGTTATTTTAATATGTCCACTGTCTTCAAAATTTGAAGTGTTCCAGTATCGGAAAGGCATATAATGGGTACTCCCAATACGATCAAATGTATCATTGTCATTTTTATATTTTTTGTTATCCGGCTCAGTCAGACACTTTCACATCCATCACATTAAAGCATATAATCCAATTATTAAATTATTACAATAATATATATATTTTAAATCTGCTACAGATGTTGCCAATTACGCTGCACGCAATAAACTTAATAAACTTAATGATACATTTATAATTATTATTAGTATCCAGACAACTTGCATGTGAACAAAATCAAAATCAATTTCATTCAAGAGATTAATTCTTTCATATAAGTGATAATTGCTTTTGGCTTGCATTTGCATCATCCAGACATAACGTTCAATTAAATGTTCTTTAGGTATCACTTAGATTAATCACTGTCAATATCAGCATGCAATCTTCGTAATTCCTATAATAACAAATAGCAGTTGAAAACTCCCAATAAGGCAATATACGCACACCGAAAAATTTATATGAACGGAGATAAATTGGCAAATTTGTCCACATATTTTTTTTTCTCCTAACGAATTTGAAGGTCTAGCTGACGTAGTGTCATCCTGGAACCTCCTCGCTGATCAGGACATGCATATTGAAGTCCTCATTCTCGGGTACTCATGGTCATCTCCAGAAATTGACACGTCGGAACTCCACGCTCACCGCCAAGTTATGTAAACCAATTATCATAGTGTCTATTTTTTGGGTCAGAAGAGTTAAAGCCACTGTAAACCAGTTGTTATCTTCGATTTTCAGTTTTTTTGTGTTTTCCTAACTAGTAAATTTAATCATAACATTTTTTTATATAATTACATAATCACTTTTAAAATTGAAATCAGTGGTTGTAAAGATTTTGTAAAGTTTGCTGTTGTTGTACTGTTGTTATACTATTTGCTTAAATTTATTTCTTTTATTGTTTCCTCCTAATTGGGTTGCAGGAATATCACTATCATGTTTTCTTTGTAGAATATTTTCTTTGAATACACTGCCGCTCTAAACTTGTTTTATTGACAATCAGAATAATTCAAAATTCGACCCAACCGCAGAGCTAAGCTGGTTGCTACTGCCACTCATCTTTTTCTCAGTAGCCAACCAACTAAGCGAAAAGGTAGTGTTTACTATCGTCACCTTGATTGTGATCAGTTCATAATGGGTGACTTGGCATCGACCAATATCGTCAGAGCTGCGGCAATAATCGAAAAAGATCGATTTTACATGATATTGCCAATATGTTTGGTATATCAAAATCAACAATCCACCGTAATGTTGCATGTTGGAAGCAAACTGGAGAGTATGTGAGAAGGCGAGGTCAAGACAGAAGACGCCCCAACACGCCTGTAATGATCGATATACAAGGTTAAAAACACTCCGAAATAGGCATCGATCGGCAGTTCACAAAAGAGACAAATTGTAGAAAGTTCCTGGAACTAGAGTAAGTGAGCATACAGTTGGAAAAAGACTCAAAGAAGTTGGTTTAAAGGCGTATAGGTGAAGAAAAGCCTCAAAACTCCAGATAGTAGCGCGTAGGCTTTGCTCGAGAACACCAAAATTAGAATGATGATCAGCGGGGTCAAGTTTTGTTCACGGATGAAAGCCTCCTCTGCGTAAATTAGATTGACGGTAGGGACAGAGTGTATCGACGTCCAGGAGACAAAATAAATAATTCTAATTTACTCCCATTATCTCTTTCGGTGGAGGCTCAATTATGGTGTGCGGTGGCATATGTTTAGGAACACTCACAGAGCTGGTCGTAATTGACGGCGGCACTTTAACAACAGATACGTACATAAGGCATGTTCTGCAAGATTATACCTTTAGATATTACCTTTCGCACAACAGATCGGAGAAAATGTTCCTCTCAAGACAATGCTCTCCAGCACCCGCTCCCTGTGTAAATAACTTTTTAAACCGAAAGCAAATACCGACAATGATTTGGCCAGCGTGTTCCCCAAACTTGAATACTATTGAACATATATGGCATATGTTAGGTTGAAGACTTAGCTCAAAACTTCCTGTTGTTTAAAACACAGAAGAAGTGAGAACTGCTATACTAGAAATAAGGAAAAATTTGGTTCAAGAAGTGATCGATCACGTCATAATAAGTGTGGGAACACACACGAGGGACACACACGTTATGAAAAAAAATTATCCTAGTAATTTTGCTTGATATTCAATGTTTAAAACAAGTCAAAATTTACTATCTATTTTCTGCAAAAATGCCATTTTTTGTATTATGTTTTTTAAACAGGTTTCAAAATGGCATGAAGCTTTACAAAATATACTACGATTAGCTAGCTATTAGTTAACTTACCTTTTTAAGAAATTCCGTTCAAATCTGTTAGGGAAAACAATGGGTAGAAAGAAATGCCAATTCATCTCCGTTCCTTTAAATTTGCCGGTGTGTGTATATACAATTTACACCATTACGTTATCTCTAAATTACATCAGAAACAAGTTCCAAGGCACTTGAACCGGTCCTATTGACCGATATTGACTAAAGTTAAGTCGGGGCTAATTCATCATTATAGACAACTAATTGGTAATGATCGGTAGTACATAAAAATTTTACCATTAGCGTGGGACGACAAGGATGTCTCATGTAAATGTAAACGGTATTGGAGTCCTATGCATGATAATTTTGTCTGAAATTGTCTGAAACTGATACATCCAAGCGTTATGTCGCCTTAAATAAATGGTAGTCATTTGTGTTTCATTAAAGTCAGCAGACCAGTAAAACGCAAATAAATGATGGTCTTTTGGGAACTTTAATATGTTACTTATATTGTTTTAAAAATATGTACCCCTTCCAGTGCAAGGTAACTTTCAGGGATAAAGGGGGTTGTATTGTATGGATTTGTGGTGCATTTAATACCATTGTATTATTAGAAACATGGGAGAAACAGCGGCAGTAAGTTTGCTGATATCATTGGTTGGACTAAACATAACAAAAAAATTGCTACATATGACATAGTCATGAGGTCATTTAATGGTCAATGCAGAGCATGATGTAGCACGTCGGCCATGATAATTAGAAAACTGTTACTTTTGAAACTAAAATTCCTCTGCCTCATAAACTCAAACAGATAGACCTCCCTCGGAGAGGTCTACCAGTTTCCCATTCTATTACTAAGATTAAACGTTTCACCCCACTTTCTCATATTTTCCATTTGTTAAATAATGTTTCCAAGTTGTTCTAAATTTGAAAATATTCATAATTACAAAAATACAAGAACATTTGATACCATTTGATTTGATAACTACAAAATATTCAGCAGTTTCACATACCCGCTCTCTTATCTCTCTCCTTTTGTATTTCATAGTATACAGCAGGTATTTTCAGTGAACTGATTTCCTGTTTCAATAATTAAAATTTTGAATAGTGCATTTGCTTTCCAGTAAATTTAAGTAATATGTATTTGAGTTGTATCAGGTCATATGATATCCATTACGTTACTTCTCTAATCAACGTACCAGGAAAGCAGGACTATGGTTTAAATTCCATGTCTACCTCAGCCGCCTGGCCCTTCATTTGCCGCGGAGTTTTGATCAGTGGTACCGTATCTAGCTTAGGGGGTATGATGTAATTGAGGATGGATGCCCTGGAGTGTGAAGGAATCTAAAGATAAGAAGTTGATGAGGAGAGGGTTGACGGATTTACCGATGTTGAGAAAGTGTTTACTGTTATGGGAGTACCGAATGCGTTATAGCGGAATGGTAAGGGAGTGACAAGAGGGAGTTTGTTTACGAGACTGAGGAGTTTATACCGGACCATTTAGAGTGTCCTTAATGGTCGATGGCAGGCTGAGATAACAGATTAGACATGTCTAGGTTGGAATTTGTAGATTAAAGTGGCTACATGGAGGACGAGAGTTGCGAAAGGGAGGTTTGTGTACAGAGGTGCGTTTACATTTCCCAAATACATTGTTGGCGTGTTTACTATAAGGAAATTTTCTATCGAGTGTTATCTCCAGGCAGGAAATCTCATCCTTCCCGCCAAGTATGTGAAAAGATGTGATGATGATGGTATTCAGTTTCATTAGTTGTTTTGTAGATTGACTGGAGCTTTTGGGTACCTATCTTGAGCCCCCAGTTATTTTAAAACAGTACTATGGTGCTGATATGTGTCTCAATACACCTTAAATGCGAATTATAATGCAAACAGTTATAATAAATAATTATAATAATAAGAATTATTAAAAAAATCTATCTTTTACAGAATATATCAATTCAACCATACACATTAACTTACTTTACTTAGGAACTTATTATAGCACTGAAATATTTGTTCGTGTTCAGGCTGATTTATAATAATAGGTGTAAAGAACTTTTGCAACTTGCGCGTGAATTAATTTTAAGAAAAAAAGTTATATAAATATAGGTCCTATGTTTTTAGTTACAGATTTAAATTTTATTGAATTAGTAACCATTATTAAGGAACGTTTAAAGAAATAACTAGAAAAATGAACTAAAGAGAACAAATGGATATATTACAAAACTATTGCTTATCCCAGTAGTTCAAAATGTCCTCCTTGAGCTCGAATGCAAGCATGACACCTGCGAACCATTGAGTAGTAAACACGCGCTATTGTAGCACCATCTTGACGAATTTCATTAATACTAGCTCTTATTTGGTCAAGTAATTGTTCATCTGTGTTTAGTTCGTCACTGTAAACCAACTGCTGCAAATAACCCTAAAGAAAAATCCAAGAGGTTTAAGTCAGGAGACTTTGGGGGCAAAGAAATAAAACCTCCGCGACCAATTCATTGTTCAAAGATGTGCTTGCAACCATTGAATCACATGTCTTTCTTTCATAGCGAGCTGGAGAGCCATAACGTTGAAACCGTATTTCATTAATACTAGCTGTTATTTGGTCAAGTAATTGTTCATCTGTGTTTAGTTCGTCACTGTAAACCAACTGCTGCAAATAACCCTAAAGAAAAAATCCAAGGGGTTTAAGTCAGGAGACTTTGGTGGCAAAGCAATAAAACCTCCGCGACCAATTCATTGTTCAAGGATGTGCTTGCAACCATTGAATCACATGTTTTTCTTTCATAGCGAGCTGGAGAGCCATTACGCTGAAACCGTATTTGTTGACAATCAAGAAGCGGAATATGTTCAGTATTCTCAAAAAGCGTTTCATATGGAAAAGTTCGATAGTGTTTTGCATTTAGCAGTTCTCTATTGCAGATACCAGCCCAAGAATTCACACTAAAATAGTGTTAATATCGCGATTGTCTGATTGAGTGCTATTAATACCATTCCTAGCAAATTGGAACTATTCCATAATATTTTAGTTAAAAATATTGGATCTTCGGCAATTTTTAACAACCAAGTACAAATATCTACATGCCGACCGTAATCTTGCGGTTGTAATTCATGGACGCGTTGAATGTGATAGGGGTGAACTGTTCACGATGTAGTGTTCGCCATACAAAATTTTAAGAAAGATCAAACCGTGTTGCAACGAATCTAGTTCTCAGTGCAGGATTGCCCAACACTTCATCAGTTACATTTTCTTCGTTGTTAACAATATCTTCTCTATTGTCATTATCTCTATAATTACATGGCACAACAAGTGAACCAGTATGTTTGAGTCATTGAAAAGTAAGGCTGAAAACTCTGTGAGAAGGTCGACGTCTATGTGGAAATCTTAAGTGGCACATAAACAATATCTGCATATTCAACTGCAAACTCATTCATTTTGTAAACTGTCAATTAGTTCTTCATTTCCATTATAACAACATATTTAGCTTTTAATTGGAAATTTAAATATGTTGCAGTTCTGTAACTAAAAAAGTATCACTTCCTGAACAAGATGCCAAAGATTTTTACATATTATTAATCACCCTGTATATAAAATATAGAAGTACAATTTCTCTTGTCACAAGAATTTTTATTTGCATCGAGTCACAGTAATTAGGAGTTTTTACTTATATATATTACCCGTCTGTCGTACTCAATGTGTAACAATTAATTAAACTGCAAAGGCATGAGAAAATTCAATAATGATGCGATGCTGTGCCACGATCTGTCATTGCAAAAGTCAGCTTAAAGACGACTTATTACAATGGTGACCACCAACTTTGATATTATGTTTATACAAGTGG
Source organism: Stenurella melanura (assembly GCA_963583905.1). Classification (NCBI taxonomy): domain Eukaryota; kingdom Metazoa; phylum Arthropoda; class Insecta; order Coleoptera; family Cerambycidae; genus Stenurella; species Stenurella melanura. The sequence goes on along the minus strand of OY757309.1, from coordinate 232,961,606 downwards.
ATCTAGTTACCTCAGGTGTTGGAATACTGATATGTATTACGGAATGGATAATGGGTGTAGGGTGGGCAACTACACTAAGAGATAATAAACTGGTTATAATACAATGTGGGCGTTTACTGACAATAGTGTTGTCTGCAACTTGGATCCGAATTAAATTCAAATGATATTACCGTTCTCGAAATGACGACTACTTTATAACTATGGTTTTTATCTCAACGTATATCAGAAGAACATACAGAGTCTGGGTTTAGGTTTTTATTGTTATAGAAACGAACAGTCAATTATTTTGAGACTCACTAGTAGGTGTACCTTCCGGTAGTTCAGAGTTCTGGTAATGATACATATAATATAAGAAGCTAACCATTATATTCTTGGCCGATTTACAGCACTTTTTATATAATTGTGCACATTCTGTAGAATAAAAAAATATTTGCAAAGAGTATAATAATATTAGTTTGTATTAGCTAATGACGACCTTGTCTAACTGCGAGCGGAATGAAAGTCGCCAAAGTTTGATCCATAATCTTATCGCATGTGTGACAAATTTATGGTTATTAAGTTGATAAACGTTAAGGACTATTGCCTAATTAGCCTGTCTTGCAATGTTACAATATTATATAATATAAATATATAAATTTAAAGAATTCAAATAATTAATAACATTTTTATTTATTGATCAATATTGTTCAATAGGATTCTTTCTCTAGACAGCACTAACTTGCTGTCCAAATTTCACTACAATCCGACTTTTCGTTCTTAAGCTGTCGTGCTTACAAGAAACTTGAAAGACGGATGGGTAGACGGAGAGACAGACAGACGTACGGACACTTTGAAAAATTCAGAGTGGCATGCTTTGTAATTTTCGAGTAAAAAATATAATCCGAGAACAGCCGCGTACCAAGTATTGATATCCTTAGCTTATTAGTCTTGAATTTATAGATAGTTAATGTTTTTACGAAGTGTCATAGTAGATACAGATTCATTGTCGGAGGATTAAGTAAAAATAGATATTTATAGTTCTCTTCATACACTTAAGGAACATAAAAAGTGTCGGCGCCTTTGACTTTGCAGTAAAGATCAAACACTCCGACATTCTTTATTTGCTTTAAATATATGAAGAGAACTATACAAATGTTCACCGAATGCTTTGGAACAATAACTAGCGTTATGATAGCTAGGCAGATAGACAGATCTGTACTGGTCATATACACAGTGATGTTTTAATACATTAGTAGGTACAACTATATAATAATTGTAAAAAATGATACTTGTAACCATAAAAAGAATAAGCAAAGAACATATGTAGTACATAACAGTTATATCACATAAATATGTCACAAACTGAACGATGTGTTGAGTTCAGAACTGGTTTATGACATACAGTCTATTTTGAGTCTGTGGCATAATATTGCTCTATAAACCAAAATGTGTCATCTAGAGGTAGAATAAAGTTCAAGGGGACTCTTCAGCAAATCATTGATATAGGTAAGAAATAGAATCGGTCCCAACAGAAAATCCTGAGATACGCCAAATGCAATGTCAACTGGACACAAAAAAAGTCTGTAAGTTAAATAAGACAAAATCAATTTTCTGCCTCTTTCAGAAAATGTGTAAAATTTGTATTTGCTACTACAATATTATAAGTCGAAAGTTTTACTTATAGCAGAATTGCTTATAGCAAGAGAGTCACTAAGGTCTCATTCAGATCCCTGAGCGAGTTTATGGCGTACAAAAGTGGTTGTCGTTCTTAGTTGTGTTTAGTATTTACATATTATAACTATTGAAATATGTCAAAATATTTATCGTAATTCAACAAACTGTGTGAAAAATTTCGATAGCGAAGAAAATGTTTCGACAACTGATTTTTTTGTAACCCCTTAAAAAACTACGACTTTGACGCTATAAAATTGCGACACAAGTTATGATTCACCTTTCTTTGATTTTTAATTTCTACGTATGCTTGCTAAGAAGATCAAATCCCAATTTTTTTCAATCGCCTCCTAACTATTATCAATTTATACTTTATACGATAATCGTCTCCCTTTTGTAGAGCAAATAGCGGTAAGTACATAAATATGTGTACATTTAACAGGAAAACCAATTTTTAGTTCTATTTAATAAACTTTTTATATATTTTTGTAGTATGTCCGTCAAGTAGTATCATTGATGTTATACATGACACACATTTTTCTAAACGTTTAGTTATTATTGTGAGTGCATTAACCTTTGTTAACCATATTTGTTAATTCACGTTCCGTCATGTTGTAAAACTAAAATGTAAATATTATTTGCATATATAGCATAACATACATTGGCCGAGAAACATTATGTTAATTAGGAAACATTTGAATTCGGCCATACGAAGATCCGACAAATCATAACGTAATTGTCTGGTTCCTTCCTAGAATCGAATTTATGAATAAACCCATTAAAACTGTTGCTATAATTCTTCCAAATAGGATAAATATGTATTAAGTAATTTATGTTAATAATAATATAACGCCTATGCATATAAATAAAAATTCTAGTTTAATCTGTCAGTTAATGTTTATTTATGTACCAAACTTCCAGTTTAGTTTCATTATTTTTATTGACTTCAAACGGTGTATGTTGATTCATTTAGTTCATTCATTCTTTCTAAGCATACACAGATCAAGGTCAGATTATTTTTAGAAGCAATTTGCCTTGGGAGTATAATGTATTCATCGTTAAATGTTTTAAATTAATATGTACCTCTAATTGTTAATTACTCAAACAGAATTACGAAAGCTTTGGCAAATATTTTTTTAGTAACGATACATTTTTTATTCTGTTATAAAGTGGTAACCTAAATAACTTCAGATTTTGGTACAAAAAAGACGTAGTAAGTAGTTTTGTGACCTGAAGTTCTCCGGAGTAGTATCTCATCTCAGTTTTTATTGCATGTTGTACTAAAATTCCCTTCTTTTCATCTTCTCTTATGATTTACGCAGGTGTTCTAGTTGGGTTTCCTTTGCTGTATGACACGTCTGACAGCCTCACGTTATACGTCGCGGCTGCCTGTTAAGCGTACGGCCTCACCAAAGCTTTGTTAAATCACCTCTTTGGTGATATCAGCCCAACGTTTTGGCGGTCGTCCTTATCGCTGGACTATTAACCCTTGCATATTACCATTTCACCTGTCGATGTAGTCGAAAAACGAGAACAAGGCGCTGGCACTACTTATTGGAATATTAAGCTGTTGGTGCGCTGGGCTGTCTATGGAATCCGTAACAAAGGTCTTCAGACCCACATTTTGAAAGCACTACGTCATCAGCTAGCGAAAAGAAAGACGAAGAAAACTAGCGTTAGCAAGTCTGATCTTTGTACGCATATTGAAAACTATTTTTCTCGATAGAATGATATATTATTGCTCTATAAATGGGTTATACCTGTTGAGCATTGTATGCTAAATAAATAAATAAATATTGAAGTCGTATATGGAATATTTCGTCCTGGTTAATTTTCTACTGAGCAAAATATATAGTAGCAGCAAGAGATGTTGGAGTAAGGCAGGTCATTGAGAATCATACGGATAAAGCCCTTACAACTGACAAAAGCGAGCAACAACGGCCACTGCTGCTCTCGTTTCTCCTTCGTTCTACCGATGTGTTTCCTTAACTATACATTTATTTAGTAGTATAAGCGTACACAAGAAAAAAGTGGGTTCCACAGGGATCTACATTAGGACCAGTAATATTTTTGTTATTTGCCAATGACTTTAAAATTACAAATATGGTTTCATAAGATCAGTTTATACGTCCTTCTTGAATTATTTAGCACCTGATGAAATTAAGTTTATCACAAAAATAAATGAATGTTGATAAGGAAAGGATTTCGTCCTATGAAAAATAAGAGTTAAACTTATATATGGCGTTCCTCCGTGTTCCTTGTCAAAAGCATTCAATATGGGCCCTATTATGATAATAAACTAAACTAGACGAATATTCTCGAATAGTCAGAAGGAATTACTCATCAACGCTTAATATCTCAATTTTTTCAGATCGTTGTGAAACAGCATCAATAAATCAATAATACTGTACTTTAGTAAATATTGAAACCTAAAATATATAGGCAATTTAATTTTAACTAAAATCATTTCTTATCATCAACAAAACTGTCTACCATCCTGTTAAAATAATATATTTAAAAAAAATTATATAAGATAATAGTTAGTTAGTAGTAGTTAGTTAGATAATAATTATACATTTTTGCTACTAAAAATCGCCATATCTGGATTAGAAAATAACTTATATTAACAATTTTTACTATAATGATATGCTGACAAACGGAGGCGTAAAGCATGATGCAGATGATTTAAAATAACAAAAAAAGTGTGGGTTCTTTGAATCATAGCTGTAACCTACTAAGTATATGTTGACAACCAAAGAAATAGTACAATTACATGTGTATTTACTGGAATAATTGGCATGAATAATTAATATCGCCTATTATATAACACGCCCACATCAAATGAGAACCGTACAGTTAGATCCGGGTATTAGCATTGAAAACTGCATTAATAATCCTGATTAATTAAAATTCATGGTACCAAACGCGATAAAAAATTAGTCATCGAGTTGTTTTAAAGGAACTGCTATCCTATAGTTTTGCGGTTTTTTTTTTAAATAAAGTGTCTGTGAGAACAAAAAATTATTTTTCACGGCACATAGCTGGTAAAACAATAGTTAACAGATGCGTAATGCTTACAAGTCCAGAGGCCTTTGTATTGTGTTAAGGTGGCCATTCCATAGAAATCAGCAAGAAGTCAACGTAACAAACAGAATCTACCGTTCAATACAGCTCATCTTAAAAAACGAGAAGTGCACACAGGAAGACAACATTAAAGTGTACAAAACAATTATCCGTACAGTCCTGTCATACAGAAGGGAAGTGAACTTTCTCAGTCAAAAACTAGGAGTTACATTCTAAGAAGGTTTTTTGGGTCCTGTGAAGGATGAGGATCTCTTATGATGATGATACGGATGAATCACGAAATATACCAGCTATATACAGACTTTAGAGTCTCAATGCATATAAGATTGATTATATTGAGCTAAGAGGGTTATTTAAAAAATGCCATGCGACAGAGACCTTCTAAAGAACGTACTCACAGGAAAGTCTGAATGAGATTGACCGGTAGGAAAGTCAATACAGCGCTGGGAAGATACGGTAGAAAAGGGTGCTGAAGATATGCTGGGTACAAGAAATTGGAGACATTCATCGGTGGACCGGGATGGTTTACAGAAGGATTTGATGAGGTCAAGGCTCACCATTACGATGGTAGTAGTAGTAATGTCAAAGAAAACATATTGAAATAGTTATTGCATTCTTCGACCTCGTACCAAAATGACCTCTCAAGTGAAAAATTCTCACAGGCCTTACTGCTATTACATTGCTAACTGAAGAAGGTCGTAATATCAATAATTAAGTAATAACTGTTAAATACAGCAATGCGTTGCGGTCGTGTTGAAACAAATATAGTGTAAAGTATGTAACGAGCATTAATCACAAAAGCGACCTTCGTTTCCAACCACCCACAGCGTGCAGTAATTAATATTACAGAGTTTAATTATGGTGGTCTCACATACCCACAAATCATACAATTTTTTGACAAATTAATTATTTTCAATTTTTGTAATAGACAGAAATGTAATTCTATGTGAAACTATTAAGTGCGGAACAGAAACACCAGAGGAGCTACACGGAAAAGTACAACCTTTCATATTAGCGACGAGTTATTAATTATAAACATAATCAGAGAACTATAAAATAGAGAATATACGATCTCTAGATGTATCCGATTAATAGTAAATAGTCAGTAAATTATCATTATACAATGCAGCAATCAGAATGAAATAACTACCATTTACTGCGATAAATACGTATTGTGTTGTTTCCCTTTAGTATACAAATACTGGTTATTAATTAATAAGATTATTTATTTAACGTTCTGAACGATTTAGTAAAAGTCGGCATCACTGCAGGGCCAGTGACCAATACGGTGGGGAAAAATGTCATAGAAAATTTGAATGTGATTTATAATCCTAATATTAAGTGTTTCCCGTCAAGGTTAACAGAATCGCAAGGTGTACAAGTAGCGGATATAATATTAGATTTTCGTTGCCTGTGCACCATCTATTTGCGATTTTTTATAAGGCACTAGGTTGATTTAGATTATATGATGTTTCGCCCCAAAGGGTAGGTTAATTTAGTTATTGTTGGCCCAGCGCCGCAAGGAGAGATTAGACGATGAGAGTTGTGTTTTACCAGAAAGGGTGAGTAAATTTGTTAGTTAATTTGGTCCAACTCCGAAAGGAGAATGGTGACGATCAGAATGAGGTTTAACCCGAAAGAGTAGGTTAGTTTAGTTATTGTTGTCCCAGCACCGCAAAGGCTGACGATCAACGCTGTGGTTTACCCGAAAGGGTAGGCTAATTTATGAATGGTTGGAAGCTGCGATTAGAGTTGCGTTGTTCCCGGAAGGTCAGTATTGAGTAAAGTATCAAAGAAGAGAAAAGTTCCGAAAGGGCGAAGCGAGTGGTTGCCTCTCCTCATAGCCTACATCAGTCAGACGCCGTCCAGGGATGAGAGGTGCATTAATGTAAGTACTGCTACCTATTCATTCATCCAGTTAATAGATTTATGTGTAGTTAATTTCGGTATTCCTTTCTTGTATGTGTGTGTGTAGCCGTAGCACCCCTCTCTGCGACTTTAAGTAGACCGTCCCGGTCTCTCACAAAATATTGGATCGAGCACCAAGCGAGTACCCCGATAAAAATGGGCGCGCCCTCCTGATTCGAGAATTCTACAAAGAATATGCATGGATATTCTAATAACAAAATGTTTAAATGAAACAATATTAAATATTGCAGTCTCCAAGTTTGTTTAATGATACCAAGCAAAAAAATATTATTATAATTTTAATTTGCCCCTCTGTCATATTTTGTTTGATACACGTGTAGGTAGATATCTTTCAAGCATAAAGAATATGACCATATTTTAAAAACAAATCAAATCACAGGATAAATGATAGCATAGCTACTTATCTCACTTGCTATCTACCTCCAACATTGTTAACATTTTATTATGACTACGATATAGTTATCTACATCCTGTAGCTTTACTTTTGATATCAGTGACTTTTCACTGCTCTTAGGTTTTAATAATACATTTAGAAAAATTTCAAGGGTGGGAAGAATAACGAAGGGCATATTGCTTGCCTTATAAGTCTCATAGGACAATGAAATAATTTAGAAATTATTATTATTAGTCAGTTTTCAAAAATACAACCTCTAACTGATCCCTTGTAACAGTTACAGGGTTAGAAGTTATTTCTCAGTTATATACTAATTAACTGTATTATTTTGTAGATGGTGCTCGTATATCTGTCACTTTATGTTTGTTCAGTCATTTCTCTGGTATGTCTTAAGCAAGTTCTATGCAAATTATGTAGCATGGCTAGGCGGTGCTCCTCTATTAGTCACATCAAGCTGTGTCAAGTACAAAATGAGAAAAATAGGAAATATTTTTTCTATTCGAATTATGCAAGAATACGGCGAATTCACCATGGATAAAATTACATTACATTATATTAAGATTAGTTAAGTAATTTTTGGAGTGGCTGATACTGAATCTTATGTCAAGTTTTATTAATTCAACAGAAATTAGCATTTGACCTGGACAAAATTAGTAAAAATCTGAATTATTGCACATACGTTTTTTGAGGTGTCCCAAACCCAAAGCATCAAAAATCACAAAAATCACATGCCCGTGTATTTGAGAAAATTAAAACAATGTCGAAACGAGGTTTATTTGGATATGTAAGAATGTTCAAATTATATAGGAAAAAAACGAGTAAAACCCTACTATAGACAATGTCGACTCGACAAGAACTGGGCCGATTCGGCATTTTACAGAATCGGCAGTCATATGCCCCAGTCACTCACATATCCAAATAAACCATTATCTTAATTTTCTCAAACAGGAAAAATATGATAAAAAAATGCACAGTAAATTAATGACTTTTGCGAACGCAACGTACAAACAATAAATAGACAAATAGTTAAATTCCCAGCCATACCAACGGCGGTCGCCCTATTGATATATGCTTCGCATATTTTAAATAAGGCGAATAAAAGAGTACAATGAAGTATTTAACTAGTTTACTGACATGTAAACATTTAAATAAAATAAACAAATTTAAACGGAAAAAAATATCCCATAAGGGCATTAGGAAAGTTGTAGAGAAGTTTCAAAAACATGTTTTTTCGCGAATATCTCGCGCCAGAAAAATCGGACAGCAATAAATTTAACACAAAAGTTGTAGAGAATTCAATTATATTCAAGATTGGTATTCTGCATTTTTTCCCAAAACCTCGTCCTTTTCGAGATGTTCAAGTTCGAAGTTTAGAAAAACGGTTTTTTGCAAATATCTCGCTTCCTATGCATCGGACGTACATGAAGTCAATGTGAAAGATGTAGAGGATTCAATTCTTTCACATTGACTTCATGTACGTCCAATGCATAGGAAGCGAGATATTTGCAGAAAAACGTTTTTTCAAACTTCGACCTTGAATATCTCGAAAATGGCGAGGTTTTGGGAAAAATGCAAAACACCAATCTTGTAGACGATTGAATTATCTACACATTTCATGTTAACTTTATTGCTGTTTGATTTTTTTGGCGCAAGATATTCGCGATTTGGTAAAAAAATAAAAAAGACAACTTGTAGATAATTTAATTCTCTACAACTTTCACATTGACCTCATGGGCATCCGATGCATAGGACGCGAGATATTTACAATAAACTTTAAATTTTAATATGTTGGGTAGCCAGTAGCCATGTTGGGACTTTTGTCATTTTCTTCTTGGATTTGGGATACTTCAAAGAACGTCTGTGCAAATATTCTGATTTTTACCAATTTGGTCAAGGTTTCCTCCTTTTTTTGACAAATTGCCTTGTACTGCTGGCATAATGGCGTATCTCTTGCAGATTTAAGTACATAAAAGACAACTTTAATGGGTGATTTTTTAAAAAGTGGATTGCTTAAAAAAACGGTAAAAACTATGCTATAAAATTTCAGCGTCATTGGGTTAATTGAATTTCATTACCTAATATAAAACTGACGACCGAGGTAGGTGTAAAAATGAACAAATAGCAAAATTGGACGTATGATTAACCGACCTCAGCATTAATTTTAGGTAAGTTTAATTTAACAACGGTGAAACATTATTTTATAATTATTAGCGACCTTTGTTTCTTAAAGGCTGGTGAATTTGGAAAAAAAAAATTATTGTATATTTTTATCATAAATAAAGTGCTCTAACAATGAAAATAAATAATTGCTTTTATCATAAGAGAATGTTATCAGTACAATCAGAAATGTGGATAGTTTTATTCCATTAGGAATATAGCAAATCCCTAAAACCATTTTAAGTATATCATGCTTTGCTATTAAAACACCTAAATAAACCAAAAATAAATGTATATTTCCCTCTCATTCTGCAAAATCCCATCCTTTAATCAACTCCAAAATATTCAGTCCCAAAAACTGAAACGAGAAAGTACCTTTCAATGATTATTCATTAAATGACCATGAAGAGCAAGCACGAATGAATGAAAATTGATTAAAAACTTTTTACTCTTTACTGTCGATGGAACTTCATGTGTTTGGATGAACGATAAACAAACATTAAATAACAGCTGTTTATTCCAGTTGGCTTTACTGCTATTTAAATAATTGCACAACCTTTTAACAATTACGATCCTTCATGGGAAGTGTTTAATGTGTCCATAAAAATAAATTTATATAGCGTTAGAAATAGTAGAAATCTGCAAAAGTAACAATCCACATAAGTAAGCCCAGAGAAGACAACAACAGTTCCGGATATGATCCGGCAAGTATTTCTATTAGTATAGCCAAATAAACTGCAAATTATTGTTACATTTATAAACAGTGTTGTTTATTGTGAATGAAATAACAATTTAGAAGTTTCGAAATCAAATAGAAGTTACATTGTCTGAAAAATGGGTGAAAAGTATTAAGTTCCATTCATACATACAGGGTGTTCCTTAATGACGTGCTAATATTTCAGGGTGTGATTCCTTAGGTCAGTTTATGAAAAAAAGTTAATATGAACATATGTTCATAACGGCTTCAATTTCTTGCTACATGGTGCTGAATTTATTTAATACCTCAGATATTATTTGCAATTTTGGTGTGTGTTAATAGGACATAGAACTACATATTTTAATTAGAAAAAATATTTCATAGCTCGACCAGTTGCGTCCTGGAAACATGTCCTATGATAGAAAAGTGGTACGCCACTGACATTTTTCCATGTTGATATGATATGAATTCTACCTGAAAACGGTCTCTTGCGTCTTTCGCGTGAGATGCACAGTTCTTGATTAAAGTAATTAAATTCAAATTGAAACTGAGTGATTTTTTTTATCGGTATTTTTTAATATTTCAAAAAATAGTAATAGTTATTATTTTAAAATTTGGTATGCGTTAAAAGGATATAAAATCACACATTCTAGAAAAGTTATATTATCGCTCCACCTCCATCCCTGAGAACACGTCTTCTGATATTCTTAACAAAAAAGTGGTACGCCACTGGCATTTTTCCATGTGGATATTTTTTCTGATCAGCCTGATCAATTTAACATGAAAACAATCTCTCGTATTTCTCGTCAGAGGCATAGTTCTTGAGCAACTAAATTGAAATTTATCATTATTAGTGTTAATAATAATTAGTTTCAATTTAAATTTAATTGTTTCAATTAAGACATGTGCGTCTAACGAGAAAAATGCAAGAGACCATTTTCATGTAGAATTAACCTGGTTTAACCAGAAAATATATCCATATGGAAAAATATCACTGGCGTGCCACTTTCCTGGTAAGAAATCAGAGGACATGTTTGCAGAGACGCCACTGGTGGAGCCATAAAATAACTTTTCTAACTAAAATATGTGATTTTATATCCTATTAGGACATACCAAAATTGAAACTAATATCGAAAGTACTTTTTGAGATATTAAAAAACAACGATTAAAAAAAACCAATTAGTTTCAGCTTGAATTTAATTGTTTTAATCAAGAACTGTGCGTCTGACGAGAAAAATGCAAGAGATAGTTTTCATGTAGAATTGACAGGGCTATACAAAATATATCCATATGGAAAAATGTCAGTGGCGTACAATTTTTCTGGTAAAAAATATTAGAGGACATGTTCGCAGGTGGAGATATAAAATAATTCCTCTAACTAAAATATGTGGTTTTATATATTATAAACACATACCAAAATTGAAAATAAGATTTATAGCATTTTCTGAGGTATTAATAAATAACGATTAAAAAAAAATCAGCACCCTGCAGCAAAAAATTTAAGCAGTTCAGTTGCGGACATATGGTCATATGAACTTTTATTCATAAAATAACCTAAGGAATCACACCCTGAAATATTAGCACGTCCTTAAGGAACACCCTGTATATAAATAATATAATTATAGCAACAGTGCATACCTAGCGCATATCTATATTGCAATTTAGGTAAATTACCTTTTTTCAAAAGTTGGTAATAACGGAAATACAGCATGAGAAAGTCAATACTGAATTTTTAATTTGATGATACAACTTTTGACAGTTTCAAGGTATTGTTATGAAAATGTATGAATAGGGTTTTTTGGGATGGAAAATGCAAAGTATGTTTCACATTAATGAATAAATGCCAAGAATGGTTTGCATATACGCTCAAGAAAATTATAGTGAGGAGTGCGCATCGTAGATATTTGGATATGTATCCGCAAGGAAGACAACTAGACCGTAAATCTTCATCGCCAAACTAGATAATTTCGTCAGCACAAAAGCTATCACTTCCGATCAAGAAGAGATTTTAGCTTGTGTAGCAGAAAGTCAGGAAAAAAGATTAAGGCATATGTTCGCAGATACTTCAACGAGCAAATCATCAGTTCTTAAAATTCTTTATCAGTAAAAGCTGCAATCGTACCATTTTATACCAGTTCAGTATCTACTACCGGCCGAACTTCTAGACTAATTACAGTTTGGCCGTCTTCTCAGTACTCAAATAAATTCAGGTCCAAAATTTTTTTAAACAAAGTATACAGGTAGATAGTAGATTGTTTAAGGAATTGTTCGACTCTTGCAGCCTTTCTCTACCTCGACTCAAAAGACCTTTTGTGAATTACCCTGCTATCAGTCGTTGCCCAGGACTCCCAAGTTTTTTCCAAAGCTTGTAATTTCCTGGGAAATAATTTCCCCATGTCTTCTCTCCCATTAATTCCGTCTTATCTATATACACTAGCCTAATGCGAATTAACATTTTGCATTCGCAAATATTTTAGTTCACATTCTCTGTCGGAATATCACAGTATCTGCATTTACCATTTTCTGACTTGTCCGTATTCTTAAGATGATATCTTATGAGGTAATGGCCTGTTAGAAGACCTTAATTCAGACTTTTCGGGTTCGAAAAGTCTTGTAGCATTCTTTAACGAATAAGTGATGACTTTTTGTCTTTGTTGTCTTATTATTTTGACATAATATAAATTAATTTAGTCATCTGTATCCCAGAAATTACTGATTATACAACAAAAGAGAGCGTGTACGAAATATTATATACTTTAAGAGGATGCACAAATTTTGCCTACATAAACTCAATCGAAGCAATGTTATTGTTATATAAAAAAGTTTGTATTGTACCTTAAGCTTATTCAGCCACAACTTGGTTCAGACTGAATTTCGGTAATTCCAATATAACAGTCTTCGATATATTCTCAACATTATAATAAAATAAAAAAACCGCTGCCTAAGGAATCACTACTTCCACATCCAGATTCTTCATCCAAGTCGTTTTAAAGGAAACATCTTGACTATATTTGCACTCTAATATGTGGAAATTATTGGTCATAGAATTTTAATAATATTTGGGGCAGATGTCATAGAAAAGTTTGAGGAGTTGGTTTCTGCTATATACGTTAAAAATGAAGTTTTTAGTTCACCCTACTTATTTTCTACTATTCACCTCCCACCCCTTCAATGGAGGCATCTCAATCAGATGTCACTACAATACATACGTGTACTAATCTCAAGTGAATATCTCAATTTGGTGTTATCAATCCCATTAATAATAAAGCGGAGGTGGTGGAGTTTGAAAAATATTAGAAAGAAATCTGAGGCCATGGTTTCTAGTATATACACCGAATTCCAAATTTCTGTACTCTTATCACCTTGATTTACTTATTTTCCCCTAGTCACTCCTATTAACCCTAACCCTTCTACGGAATCATCCCAAAATATAATCTAGTTCCAGATGTCGTTATAATACATACGTCTACCAAATTACAAGTGAATATCTCAATTTTATTTTATCAACCCCTTCAATAATGTAGTAAGGGTAGTGGAAGGGTTGAAACATATTGTTAAAAAATTTGAGGTCTTGGCTTCTAGGACATACACCGAATTTCAAGTTGCAATACTCTTACCAGCTTGCTTTACTTATTTTTCCATATTTACCTCTACTTACCCCCACTCCTTCAACGCAATCATGTCAAAATATAATCTAGTTTCAGATATAATTATAATATATAAATGTACCAAATTTCAAGTGAAAATTTAAATTTAATTTTATCAACTCTTAATAAGGGAGTGGGGGTGGTGGGGAGAAATAGAAAATACAAATAAAAAAACCTGAGACCTTCGCTTCTAGTACATACACCGAATTTCAAGTTTCTGTAGTCTTACCAGCTTGCTTTACTTATTTTCCCCTATTTACCCCTATTTAACCTCCAACCCTTCAACGGAATCATCTCAAAATATAATCTAGTTCCAGATGTCGTTATGATACATATGCGTACTAAATTTCATGTGAATATCTCAATTTTATTTTATCAACCCCTTGAATAATGGAGTAGGGGTGGTGGGGGCTGAAATAAATTATCAAAAAATCTGGGGCCTTTGTCTCTTGTACATACCCCGAATTTCAAGTTTCTGTAGTCATACCTGCTTGCTTTACTTATTTCCCCCTATTTACCCCTAAATAACCCCGAACCCTTCAAAGGAGTCATCTCAAAGAATAATCTAGTTCCAGATGTCGTTATAATTCATACGTGTATCAAATTTCAAATGAATATCTCAATTTTATTTTATCAACCCTTGTAATAATGAAGTAGGGGTGGTGGGGGTTGAAAAATATTATAAATAATCTGAGACCTTGGCTTCTAGTATATACACCGAATTTGAAGTTTCTGTAGTCTTACCAGCTTGCTTTACTTATTTTCCCCTATTTACCCCTATTTAACCCCCAACCCTTCAACGGAATCATCTCAAATTATAATCTAGTTCCAGATGCCGTTATAATACATACGTGTACCAAATTTCAAATGAATATCTCAATTTTATTTAATCAACCCTTTTCATATTGGAGTAGGGGTGGTGGGGGTTGAAAAATATTATAAAAAAATCTGACGCTTTGGCTTCTAGTACATACACCGAATTTTTTAAGTTTCTGTGGTCTTACCAGCTTGCTTTACTTATTTTCCCCTATTTACCCCTATTTAACCCCCAACTCTAAAACGGAATCATCTCAAATTATAATCTAGTTCCAGATGTCGTCATAATACATACGTGTACCAAACTTCAAATGAATATCTCAATTTTATTTAATCAACCCTTTTCATATTGGAGTAGGGGTGGTGGGGGTTGAAAAATATTATAAAAAAATCTGACTCCTTGGCTTCTAGTACGTATACCGAATTTCAAGTTTCTGTACTCTTACCAACTTGTTTTACTTATATTCCCCTATTTACCCCAAATTAACCCCCAACCCTTCAACGGAATCATCTCAAAATATAATCTAATTTCAGACGTCGTTATAATACATACGTGTACGAAATTTCAAATGAAAATCTCAACTTTATTTTATCAACCCCATTAATGGGGTAGGGGTGGTGGGGGGTTGAAAGATGTTATAAAAAAATCTTAGGCCTTATCTTCTAGTACAAACACCAAATTTCAAGTGTCTGTTCTCTTACAAGCTTGCTTTACTTATTTTTCCCTATTTTCCCCTATTTAACCCCCAACCCTTCACCGGATTTCCTCAAAAAACAATCCAGTTCCAGATCTCGTCATAATATATACGTGTACAAAATTTCAAGTCAATATCTCAAACCGTTCCGGAGAAAACGTGCGGACAAAAAAAGTTACAGACAGACCGACAGACCGACAGACCGACAGACAGAAAATTTTTTTTCGCTCAAATTTAAAATCTCGACGTTTCATGACATTCTAAACCTATTTCACGAATAAAAATTTTTGAAAATTTTTTTGCGATTACTATACTTCCAATCCACTACGTGGATGTGGAAGTAATTATGCCTCACACGTTATAATTTTTATCGAGTTTGTCGACTGATATCTCACAGTTATTTAAGAAAACACAGAAATAGGGAATTTCTTAAGCTACAACTTCATTAACAATGAAAATGTTTGTATCTATCATACTTTTGGGAATACTAGTTAACGAATATGCAAGAAATTGTCTTCCCAAGAAAATACAAAAAATGAAATGATTGCCATAACTAGGTCATTTGTTTCCGCACGGAAAACACAGTTCGGATATAACGGGTTTACTAAGCTTCAATT
Organism: Stenurella melanura; assembly: GCA_963583905.1. NCBI lineage: Eukaryota > Metazoa > Arthropoda > Insecta > Coleoptera > Cerambycidae > Stenurella > Stenurella melanura. The sequence continues at coordinate 232,945,920 of OY757309.1, read as the reverse complement.
TTTCGGACTGTATTTTAAGATATTCGCGAAAAAACAGTACTTTTCGTTATTTCTTCAAAGTGGTGTCCACTCCACAGGGTATACACAAACCATATCCTTGTACGACAAAGATGATACTATTTTCAGCACCTTAAAACACTGCGTTATAATTTTTGTTCTAATAAACTGTTTTATTTGATTCGACTACACACATTTCTTCTGCTATTGCCGATGACTCAGTCATTCATCATCCGTACCGGAAACTTGAACTTGAATGCTACGTGCTAAGTACTTCGTTTTTCGAATATGGTATTGCATTCGTTTTATAGCACCGCGCTGCAAACCATATTGTTGTGTTTACTTTCTTTCGTTTGGAAAAACGAGGTAGACAAGTTCAAGTTCACGAAGAGAAAATGCAAAGGTTGTAAATGGACGCAAATACAAGGTATAAGTGAGGTAATATTTGTAATGCTTTGAATACCTACATAGTAATAATCTATTCATAATATTAATTATAAAAAGAGTTCCTTGATCAATCACACTTTATGAATTACAGTAATAAATATCTATCTGATTCACAAATAATGATCAGTTCTTTGCTAGCTTTTCTCAGCAATATTATTCAATATCAGGATTGAGAGTAGCCCACATTTAAAAAAAACCGCTGCCTAAGGAATCACTACTTCCACATCCAGATTTTTCATAGAAATCACTTTAAAGGAAACATCTTGACTAGATTTGCACTCTAGTATGTGAAAATTATTGGTGATAGAATTTTAATAATATTTGGACCAGATGTCATAGAAAAGTTTGAGGCGTTGGTTTCTACCAAATACGTTAAAAATTGAAGTTTTCAGTTTACCCTACTTATTTTCCCCTATTCACAACCTACCACGACCCACCCCTTCAATGGAATACTCTCAAAATATAATCTAGTTCCAGATGTCGTTATAATATACACGTCTACCATATTTCAAGTTAATATCTCAATTTTATTTTATCAACCCCTTTAATAATGGGGTAAGGGTGGTGGATGGTTGAACAATATTATTAAAATGTCTGAGACCTTGCTTCTAGGACATACACGGAATGTCAAGTTTCTGTACTCTTAACAGCTCGCTTTACTTATTTTCCCCTATCTACCCCTATTTAACCTCCAACCCTTCAACGGAACCATCTCAAAATATAATCAAGTTCCAGATGTCGTTATAATACCTACGTGTACCAAATTTCAAGTGAATATCTCAATTTTATTTTATCAACTTCTTTAATAATGGAGTAGGGGTATTGGGGGGTTGAAAAATATAACAAAAAAATCTGAGGCCTTGGTTTATAGTACATACACCGAATTTCAAGTTTTTGTACTGTTACCAGCTTGCTTTACTTATTTTCCCCTATTTAACCTCCAACGGAATCATCTCAAAATATAATCTAGTTAGAGATGTCGTTATGGTACACACGTGTACCAAATTTCAAGTGAATATCTCAGTTTTATTTTATCAACCCCTTTAATAATAAATTGGAGGGGTGGGGGTATTAAAAAATATTGTAAAAAACTTTGAGGCCTTGGCTTGTAGTATATAGACACATCAAATTTCAAGTTTCTGTACTCTTACCAGCTTGCTTTACATATTTCCCCCTATTTACCCCCCAACACTTCACCGGATATCTTCAAAAAACAATCCAGTTCCAGATCTCGTTACAATATATACGTGTACAAAATTTGAAGTCAATATCTTAAACCGTTGCGGACAAAAAAGTTACAGACAGACAGACAGAAAATTGTTTTCCGCTCAAATTTAAAATCTCGACATTTCATGACATTCTAAACCCATTTCAAGAAACAATTTTGAAACTTTTCTTGCGATTACTATACTTCCAATCCACTACGTGGATGTGGACAATTGCAAGTTTCATAGATGATCAGATATTGAAAGTGTTAAAGAAAAAATTAAATTATATCTAAATTAGTTTTTATTATCAATTGTATACCCATATTCGTGTTACGTAAACATGCTTGTATTTTTGCTAGATCTCTATATTATATAACTTATGATTGAGTCCTCCAAGTTTCCATTGCAGCGGGAATTATCAAAATAATTTCAGTCTTTAAGAAGAACAGTCACAGATCCGAAATTTCCAACTGTCATGTCGACCGATAATGATAAATAATTTCTCTTAATCATTTTAAATCCTCTAAAATAATTCTGTAAAAGGGTGCTGAATAATTATTTTAGTTTTAAGAAAAACTGTTAAAATTCTGTATATTTGTAGATTACTCCACATATGCTTCAACTTGTTAGGCTTCTGTCAAGAGCATATTTATAGACCAGTAACTTTAATTTATAAAAATCTCTTAGCACGCCGATTATTTTTGCAAAAACCGTAAAAAATTAGCCATATTACGGGAAAAAATAATCTTGATGTAATTCACTCGTCGCTAAATGTGTCATTACAAAATTACCTCAAAATTCATAATTGTTTATAAGCCTTTTTCTTTATAACTTCCATTCTAATCGTCCGATTTGAACTTTCCAAAGGTATTCCAAGTTGCATAACTATAACAATTCTTCAGTTAGATTGCTGAAATTTTTTATGCATATACTTCAATGGCTACCAAATAGACTCCCTGTGCAACGCTTTGCAAAATATGACGTTTTGAAAAAAAAATGTATTTGCTAACTATAAGCAACTGGGCCAAGGCACTTTTTGTATCAGGAGGGAAACAGTAAGGGAAAGAATCAAAACAGCCTACAGAGTCACAAAAGCTCTACTTCCCTTCAATGAGGACAAGAAACCACCATGGTGCCTAACCAAAAAGATATACACAACCATCATAATGCCTACGATGATATATGGAGTCAAAAACGCAGCAACGACAAATGCCAATAGAAGAAGCCTGAGAAGAGCTGAATGGGACATTATCCAACTGCTAGCAAAAACAGGAAAACCACAAAAACGACAGAAAACGTCAACATTACTAGAGGGAAGAACAATGATCAAAAGAATAGAATCATACGCAATGAAATACTGGGGACACGTCCAAAGACGGGACTCGACACACCTACTAAAGAAAGCGCTGCGAATGAACAGCAACAAACTGAAAATAGGGAGGCCATGCTACACATGGATAACAACAATCGAGAGGCACTGAACTGAACTTGTGGTAGGTTCCTTGTGAAACATCTTGAGAATAATTGTTAATAAATTAAACACTGCTTTTAGATGAATCAATCAATATATTATAAATACTCTACATATGTTTCGGCTTATTAGGCTTTTATCAAGAGTACTACATAGTGAATACTAAAGTTTCCGACGTGCATATTCAATTTATACCTAAAAGTATTTATGTCTTAATCTTTTTATGACTTAAGCTATTTAAGATTTAATTTAACATCTTTAATTATTTGAATGTTTGGAGTGGACCTAAGCTGATTATATAAATCAAAGGATATTTCTTAACAATTGGTTTATTATAGGGGTGTTTAGGAAATTCTGCTGGTCATTTGTGGTACAAGGGTTGTACTTGAAAGATTTTTTGATTTCTAGTTGTTCTAGCAGATCTAAACGTTTACCTTTTCTTTCTGAATGAAGTAAATTTATGTTATCAGTATCTATGAAATGGTTGTTTTCAATACAGTGTGTTGACATTCCTGTATTTTTATTGTTCTTTAAGATTGATTTTTTGTGTTCTTTTACCCGGTTGACAACGCTTCTACCACTCTGACCGATATAGACAGCATCGCAATCCTTACAATTAATTTTATATACACCTGATTTATCAATTTTATTTAGTTTTTCTTTGTTATTAACCAAAATGTTTCCTATATTTGTTTTGTTCACACTTATTGTAGAGATACCCAAATTATTCAATTTTTTAGAAATTTTGTTGCTATATTTCGGAACATAATTGATAAAACTATATTTTGTAGGTTTGTTAGGCACAGTGAAAAATTCTTTTTGAAGCATTTTGCGTTGTTTGTTTTTGACCATGTTATCTATTAGTGACTCGTTGTATCCGTTATTTCTTGCAATTTGTTTAATTATATTTAATTCTCTATCAAAATCACTTTGATCTAAAGGAAAATTCGTCAGTCTATGTATTAGACTATGAAAGGGTGAAATCTTAATTTGCCATGATTGCTGCGAATTATAATGTATTACTGTATCTGTGGTAGTAGGTTTGCGGTAGATGCTAAATTTCAACTGATTGTTATGTTTTTTGATATTCATATCTAGGAAGTTTAATTGACTATTTTGCTCCGATTCCATTGTAAACTGAATTTTACTATTAAAAGAATTTAAGAAATTAAGGTAATTACTTAGGTTTCTTTCTGTACCGGTCCATATACAGAAAATATCGTCTACATATCGAGTCCAATAAAACACATGTGTATTTAAACTGTTATTGCTATTAAAAATTAAATTTTCTAGGTTTGACATAAATATTTCACCTAACAAAGGAGAAATTGGTGAACCCATTGGTAGCCCGTCTTTTTGTCTAAAGAATTCACCATTAAACTGAAAATAGTTTTGTTCAATACAAATTCTCGAAAGATTTTTTAACTCTGTTTTTTCGGTTTCGCTGATTTGTGAATTATCTATTAAATTATTTAATATTAATTTTAGTTCTGTGAGCGGAACTGAGGTGAACAGACTTTTAACGTCAAATGAGAATAATTTTGCGTTATTTGGTATTATTAAATTTTTTGTATTTTCAATAAATTCAAAGGAATTTTTTATGGAATATTTAGGTTTAAAATTTATTAATTTTGGTAAAATATAATTTAGAAATAACGGATACAACGAGTCACTAATAGATAACATGGTCAAAAACAAACAACGCAAAATGCTTCAAAAAGAATTTTTCACTGTGCCTAACAAACCTACAAAATATAGTTTTATCAATTATGTTCCGAAATATAGCAACAAAATTTCTAAAAAATTGAATAATTTGGGTATCTCTACAATAAGTGTGAACAAAACAAATATAGGAAACATTTTGGTTAATAACAAAGAAAAACTAAATAAAATTGATAAATCAGGTGTATATAAAATTAATTGTAAGGATTGCGATGCTGTCTATATCGGTCAGAGTGGTAGAAGCGTTGTCAACCGGGTAAAAGAACACAAAAAATCAATCTTAAAGAACAATAAAAATACAGGAATGTCAACACACTGTATTGAAAACAACCATTTCATAGATACTGATAACATAAATTTACTTCATTCAGAAAGAAAAGGTAAACGTTTAGATCTGCTAGAACAACTAGAAATCAAAAAATCTTTCAAGTACAACCCTTGTACCACAAATGACCAGCAGAATTTCCTAAACACCCCTATAATAAACCAATTGTTAAGAAATATCCTTTGATTTATATAATCAGCTTAGGTCCACTCCAAACATTCAAATAATTAAAGATGTTAAATTAAATCTTAAATAGCTTAAGTCATAAAAAGATTAAGACATAAATACTTTTAGGTATAAATTGAATATGCACGTCGGAAACTTTAGTATTCACTATGTAGTACTCTTGATAAAGGCCTAATAAGCCGAAACATATGTAGAGTATTTATAATATATTGATTGATTCATCTAAAAGCAGTGTTTAATTTATTAACAATTACAATCGAGAGGATTATGAATACGCTAGGAAAGGATTAATCACACTGGGAAAAGCTAGCACAACAAAAAACGGAATACAATAAAGAAATATCAGGGATATACACACTGCCAGACTCAGAAACAGAAGAAACAGAAAACTCAGAAGTAGAATAGGAGAGAAGATGATCACAGACAGAAACTAAGAAGAAGCATATATCACGAAAACCTGAATGTAAAAAGAAGCACGAAAACCTAAAAGAAGCATCTCACAAAGGCCTACACTTTCCATCCGATGAAGACAGAAGGAAAACAAGAAGAAACATCTCACAAACACCTACACGCTCCATCCTATACTCCTACCCCATGCGTCTCTCGCTGCTGACAACAAGCATGTCCAATGTCCAATCGAGCGTATCCAGCTGGTCCGACGGTATAAAAAAGCACCGGGGGTTTGTTCCGGCACACGGTGGGATGATCGATGGGCGATCGGGCTGCGTGGTGGAACAAATCTCCATGCACCGGAATTGGCAGCAATGCCCACCTTACGCTGGCAAATCAATCAATCAATAATTTTTGCGGTAAATTACATGGTTTGGTTAGCACTACATATTCTTATTAAAAAAAAATTCAATAAATTAACATTATTTACAGATCGGAAAAAAGTGTGTGATAGAGACCAGACGAGTGCCGAGTCGCTCCACTTTAAATCACATAAAGACCGGTCAAACTTTGAGCGAATAAAATAAAATCTATACGGTATTGTGGCTAAAAAAAATCAGCAAGGGTCCAGTGAAGTTCTACCTATACGGTAAAGTGGATGGTACTCACTTAACAACACCTGAAAGAATGAAACCGAGTGCAAATAGTGTGGGAATACTACAGAAGGAATAGGGAAGCTGTCCATATAAACAAAAGATATAGTCTATTAATTGTATTTGTTTATTAGTTTTTTAGTTTATTATACTACAGAGAAGAAAATTAAAAGTAAAATTGAAATTGGATGCTCATTGGTTATTTCAAAATATATTTACCCACGACGGGTTTCTGCAAAATGTACTTCGTTTCAAAACATTTCATAACGCACATTACCAGCCAAAACATACGCCAGCACAACGAGACCGAGACCTTTAGAAACATACACCATTACAGCACAAAAGAATCGTTTTTGCATGCCTTAAATAATAAAGTAAAACAGTGACAGCCAATTCCATAATCAGCTTTAAAGGAGGCTTTAATAAAAGTCAAATTATTGAACTGGCTGTAAAACCAAATCTTGTCAATTTATTGCCACTTTATATTGTTATAAAATTAAAGATTCTCCTGACAAGTTGGAAATACTTCGTTCGAGACAAAAGTAACTTTTTTACTTTTAAGAGTAAAAGTGAATGCAAAGGAAGTAACTGAAATGCATTAAAATTTTAACAAAACTTAAAAGCGACCATGAAAAATAGGTAAATACTTTATGTATTTTATCATTTGGCCTATTATTTAAAATATTGGCAATAAGGGAGTGCTTTGGATCCACAATCTCGTGGGTTTATTAACGTCTGTATGATGGCACATTCCCTTGTTTACCGACAACACTAGTTAAAAGAAGTTTTAATGTTTCCATAATTATTGGTAAAATTCACTAAAACAAATACAAGCGATACTTCTCCACGCTCTTAATAACTTTGCAATGTTTTTCTTAGGTTATATTGTTTTTGCAGTAGAATAACAGTGCTTAGCGCAATCATTTGGGAAGCGCTGTAACGGTGTATGTTTCGAAAGGTCTCGTTGTGCTGGCGTATATTTTGGCAACTAATGTTCTGAGTTATGAAATGTGTTGAAACGAAGTATGTTTTGCAGAAACCCGCCGTGCGTAAGTATATTTTGAAATAACCAATGAGCATTTGGATGGGCGGGTCTAGCGTTGTGCTGTAGTATGTTTTGAAATTACGCTACCCGGAATTGAGAAGCGGAATTAGAAAACGTGAATTAAAAACGATTGCTTCAAGAAACGATATACAGGGTGTGCAAAATATTCCCTCGGGCCTCTTTTTCATAACCCGCTATAACAAGCTCTCATTTTTTTACCGCGAGATAGGGCCTCTCCCAGCACTTCCACTGTAAATGGATATTTATCTGTGGAATGGTTAATAAATAAAAAAAGCTGCTAGATTCAGAAACAGAAGAAACAGAAAACTCAGAAGAAGAATAAATAAGGAGATGATGATGGATGGAAACTTAAAATAAGAGTGGAAACTGAAAAGAAGCATCTCGCAAATGCCTACACTTCCCAACAAATGATGACAGCTGAAAACTTAAAAGAAGCATCTCACAAACACCTACACTTCTCATCCTATATTCCTACCCCATGCGTCATGTGGCTTCGCTGCTGGACCGAACCTCCAAACTGGATGCTCGGAATCAGCAGCAATGCACACTTTACGCTAGCAAATCAATCAATCAATCAATAAATTAACATTATTTACTCACGAAAAATAAAATACGCAAGTAACAAGAATTGCAATAACTTTATTAATTATAAAAATTTTAATGAGATTCAAACGGCATCAGATTCTTCTGAAACCCACCTTTTGTGGGCCCTTTCTGGACCATTTTAAGCCGAGATTCAACGATTCTAGTTTCGGCACTGCTGAGACTTTTGTAATTAGCATTTTCGAAAAACTCGAAATGGATGCTTTATGTCAGACTCTTTACTATCTAAAGTTATATTTTTTATATTTTTTCGTACGTATTACACTGAAAAAAAAGATTAAACAGTACGCAAGGGCAAGCATAGAATTATTCAATTATCATTCGCAAGAAACCTACCACAGTCTCAGTTCAGTGTAGATCTTCAAACATTCAACAATCTTTGTTATATATATTCTTGATGTTCACGCTGATAGATTACATTACGATTTTTTCATATTCGTTAAAGGCAGACTTGATTTCTCTCAGATAGGAGCATATAAATAACACATTAGTAATAACCCCCCAAAATCCAAAACCAACACTATCCGGAAGTGGACTACACAGTGAAAAAACGCAGACACCGTTCGCCACTAACACTTTTTAGCCCGCATACCGTTCCGGTACAAGAACAAATAAAAAATATCAACGTTTTATGACATTCTAAGCCTATTTCAAGAAAAAAAATTTTGAATTTTTTTTTTACGATTACTATACTTCCAATCCACTACGTGGATGTGGAAGAAATTGAAACAAATATCGATAAAACTACATTATTAATTTACTTTTACTTTTCATAAATGTATGCTTCACTTCAAAATCATTTCGGGTTTTCAGGTTGCTAAGGTTTCAATAGAATAGAATACATACTTAAAGCAGTTTTTATGAAGCTGCCAGTCCATTTATACATGTATTAACTACATTCTCGTGACATAATTTTCCACTTCCAACTTAATCTCATTTTCGAAAGTAACCCGTAGCTGAAAACTGCATTATATTCATGATATATAAAGCATGATACAGATCACAACTCGTAAATCCAATCATAATTATTCAAGATGAATTTTTATATAATTATTTTTTACGACTAAAATCCAGTTATACTTCTTACCAGCTTGGAATTCCGTCCAGTCGTTGAACGGAATTGTTACCAAAAATAATTGAGACCCTATCGTCATAGCTGCATTATTTAGTTATACAATGATCAGAGGGAGTGTTACTTGCCAACACTGCGCGTAGCATTCCTTTCGGCGATGATCAAATTGTCTGGGATGGTAGATATTGTGGCATAATACTCCGTAGATACTTTTACACTTAGTCGAGATAGGGGCCTGAAGGATGCGTCTGTGTGAGATTTCACCGTCAGAACTTTTATGACGACAACAATCGACCACACATCTTGCAACATACCACTACTGGTTCAACGTATGAATATCATTAACTGTAGGAGGGATCTGATTTGCGCAAAACATGTAAATTTTTAATTTGCCGTACAGAGGAGAATCTTATATTTTGCTTCAAGTGTGTATGTATAAAGAAGAGGTGTGTGAAACTATGGCCACCCTTTGCAAAATCGGTATTTAAATAATAATAAAAATAATTTCATCTTCTTGGCCATAATAGGCTTGGGCGTACAAATATCAAATGAATGAAAGAACTGTGCGTTTGATCTATATCTAATACCATACAGAGAGATGGAAGTAATTTGCCAAGTTCAAAATCCGAGAGTTGGATGCCTCCAGGACAAAAGCCGAAAAACTAACTTATTCGGTGAAAAAATGATCACTTCAGTTTTAATTTGTTGATCTAAGTGAGTATGCACCTGTTCCTCAATTGCATTGAACGTGCCGAAGAAAAATTAACCACTTTGACAATATTTCTTACCTTAAGTAAAGCTTTTAAAAATGTCTGCACAAATATAAGTTGAAATAAATAGCGAAAAAAGTAATTGAATAACCTCCCAATACTGTTCATTATACTCTTGGCTTACCCGCACAGTTGACAAAAGGTCTGAGGAGCAGAATCAAAGATATGGCTTTACTTACTTAACCAACAAAGCTTGGTTAAAATTCAAATCGCTTACGGAGCGAGCGCAGATCCGCCTTGAATATAATCATATCTAGATACGAAGAATTAAACAACGTTAGTCGCCGCTTACCTCCAAGTGTAAGTACAGCGAGTGACCTGCACCTTCTCGCGGCTTTTACATTAGCATATACGTAGAAACTATGCAATATTAGACGAGGCTTGCGTAGGGGATACACCATCTTTGGGAGAGGATGTAAAGGAATCGGCGTCTCGTGTCTCTTACGGCAAGAGTTCCAGGTTGGATGTAGATCAATCTTAAAGGTCAGACTTTTCGAATTCAGCAAATGTGGCATTCTGTGTCAAATAAGTTACAAGCTTTTTCGCTTCTTTGACCTGGAGCATTTCGGTTCTTTTCCAATTTTAGGATCTTCTCAATGATATGTCCCTTAGATAAGCCACAAAATGGAAATTACAGTACCTTTTCTTGCAAGGGTGTCAGCTAATTAATTGTCTCCTATTCTCTCGTGCCCTTGCACCCACAAGGTAACCTTGTTGTTCTTTGCCAGTTGTTTAATTGATTGTCTTCATTTCCAAGGATTTTCAGATTCAAAGGTGTACGACCTGAGACAATTGGAGTCCTGCGTTGGTTGGCATCAAATCAGCGGATCTGTCTATGGACTCCAATTGGATTAGCTCCAAAATCCTTAAGTTACCAACCAGATGGCCCCGTTTGAATGAGAGTAATTGTTGTAGTCTTAGTGCTGCCTCCTTTCTCACGTACAGATGTATAGAAAGTTGGTCTAGCATTGCTTCCATAGCTGCTATGAGAAAGGAGCACATTACCTCTGTATTCCCTAAAAAAGCAAGGCGTTGCAATTTCTGCAATTTTCCTTGATGATTTTTCTTCAGTTTCTAGCCACCATATACATGACGCATTGGTCACCACAACCGAAAGACAAGACCTGTAAATCATTTTCGGGTTTAAATTCCAAGTCTTACCAAACAGTCTGCGGCACATCCAAATAGCCGCAGTGGCTTTTGTAAGTGTTCTTTCTAGATATGTATGCCAGAGTTCTTGGTTCATGATTGCTTCTAGATATTTAACTTGGAAAAGTTTAGTACTATCCCATTTAACACAGCAGCTCCCAAACGCAGCTTCCTCCTTTTAGGAAATAGAAAAATAACTGCTTTAGATTTGCACTGATGCCCTCTAAGGAACATCATGTAGATTTTATGTTTAAGGCCATTTACATAAAATTTGAAATCATAACCATAACCATCATAAGTCTTTCTCTTACAATAGTAACCAGGTTATCAGCATTAGGGTGGAGCGAAAATGGCGAAAAAAAATTTTTTCGAATTTGATTTCTCCTATATGTGGAAAAGTGGCTACATGTCGGGTAAATTTACTGTGAGAAAATTGAGCCTCATACGATTACGTTTTCCGGTGGCCCAGGCTCTTCAAATTTACGACTTTTTTCTAAATAAGTAAGTGAAACTATTGAAACTTATGATTTATGAAGCTCTTCGCTTGTTTAAATATAAAACAACCCAGAACTCATCACGTGGAGGTGGCTGCATGGCCAAATCCTCCGATATGTTACCCTTCGATATAGACAAACTCATGTTATACAAATAATTTTGGTCTGTGCTTAACATTCGTAAGTCAATTTCGGGAAGTTCTGTGTTAATCTTTTGAAACTCTGTGACTGGTATAGATTCGCAAGATTGTAATGCTTTCACGATTTCGCCAGAAAACCCAGAAGGTCCAGTAGTTTCCCCATCTAAATGTTTTATTAAATGACGCAAAGGCAATTCATTTGCGTGTAACATACAAATGAACCACTGTAGTGTATGCATTTCTAGCTTTCTATTTACACCATTATGAATTCTCGTATTGACAGCGGTCCCATCACATCCAATAGCCACTAAGTTCGGCAAATCCATATGTTGCTGCAGAAACTGTATTGCCTCTGCTGTGCCACATGGAACAGTGATATGTCCAAAATATTTAGATCCGGGTTCTGAAACAATCAAAATATGTTCTTCGCTAATTGTACTTCTGTGATTTTTATTACCAATTGAATGCTGAACGAGGGTATTATCTTTTCGTCCATCGACATAAATGGCTTGTAAAAAATCCTTGTCTTGCTTGGTTCTTAAAATGTTTCGTCTTCTTTTTCTCTCTCTTCTTATCTTACTTCTATCAATTATTTTACAAGTTTCTTCTTTGGTTACCAGTCCAATATCTTTTAATACAGCAGACGCAATAATAGCAGTGGATCTATCAGAAACACCTGTGCGATCGCACGCTTGTGCGAGACTTGGTAAGTTAATACGCATTTGTTTAGATCGTTGGCGTTGTAATTTTTGGCTAGCCTTCTGCTTTGCATTAGAACTGCCATCAATATCATCTGTCTCTTCACCATCTGACAGTTCCATACCCAGAACATTGGAAGTAGAAGTTGAAGGTAGCGATCTTGTTTCCAAAACTCTCCGATGTAAGGATCGCTGAATGTTTCGCGTAGCTACTGGATCAATGGTGCCATTAAATTTTTTTTTTCTCAGTTCTCCGGTCTACTAGAAATTCTCTTTCTCTAATTGGCACTTTGTTTTTACACTTACACAATGAAAAATTCGCACACTTGAAGGACGAAATATCTAAAAGTTTTGTTTCTGCAATTTCTCTAAATTTTTTCACTTTTTGTCTAAGAGCATCATTCAATCGGGATTTTAGACGTTTCTTAAGGTTTCTCAATTTTTCGTGATATTGTCTTAGCATATGTAAAATTTGTTGATCTGTCACCACGAGAATAGACGCCTTAGACCAAACAAGTTTCAGCTCTGCAATCAAAATCTCTGCAATGTTACTACTTAAGGTCGGTTCTGCTTTATTTTGAGCTGAATTAATTAAGATTTGACGTATATATGCATAGTTTTTCATCACACCCACATATGTAGGTAACGTATTTTTCCTAAACACGGAAGGAGCCCCAAATACAGGGCAGTCAATATCTTTTCTAGTTTTTGGCATATTTCACAAAAAAACTCGAATATCAAAATTCACTAAATAACAACCAAAGTAACCGAGATATAATTATGCGGTTGTAAAACTATTTTCGAATGAATATCGGCAGCTTAAACACACACTCACTTAACGACAGTCGCTGGAGAAATAATTGAATCGGCTTTGTTTCTGGCAGTTGGTGACAAATTTTGAAAGTGGTGGAGGCACCGCTAAACGTCATCCAATCGACTCCAGGTTTTGCAGCGAATTAATATTACTTAGCCCACCACTTTTCCGCATATGGGCGCTCAGAAACTAAAATGTCAGATTTTTCACTCCACACTAATCAGCATATCCCTGAACGTTGAAGCCAGGACTATTTAATGTGTGGAGGAGGTTATTCACAATCGTTGACTACAGCAAGGGTAAGGACAAGGACAAGCGCTATAGAACTCTGCCCTGTAGAGTTATACCCGAGTTATACTTGTCAGAGAAGTAGGCTGGCGATAAGTGAATGATGAAAAAAATTGTGATTCAAAAATTGCTAACACAAAGCAGTTCAGCCCACAATTATAAGGGAGAGTTGTAGGGAAACGCTTGCCATGACAAGCTGGTATTATTCTGGCCCCACCTACATGCTCCAGAAAAACTGACATCATTTATACAATGATACGAAACGAAGAGTTGGGACATCCTGTATACCATTTTGTCTATTAAAAATACTGATGTGTGAATATTGATCGTTGAAGGTAGAAAAAAGTCGAAAATGTTTCATTCACATCACATTTTCTTTTTGCTTCTATTAGGATGCTGTTTTCACCCACTCCAGTTGTTTTATGTACGCAGAATAACAATCGCCTGCTTATTTTTTTAATTGACTGAGTTTCAAATAAAGAAAAAAATGAATAATTGAATTTTACATTTAGGTACATTAAGAAGCCATGGACCATTTATTTATGTGGCGACACGAATTGCTCGAAAATATCTGACAGCATACTTGTATAATTGTGCCACATGGCCGGACAGAACATGTAATGAATTTAAAATAACTTGCCGTAAAATGCGGCATGGCGTCTACTTTGCTTCTTTTAAAAGAGCATGCCACTAAACAAGTTTATAAATTTGTTGAGTAAAATTTTATGTTCGACCATTGTCACTGAATTTGTGAAAACTTTCCTGCAATTACGATTTTTTCCTTTAATTAAAGCTGGTTGGATTAAAGTCGGTAGTGTCGGTACATCTCGTCGGTGCCGCAATTATAAGAACTACAAAGGTCTCATTAAGTGAAAACAACTCCATATTTTGGTAGACAATAATTGAGAATGATTAATTCATGGCTTATATTCTGATACTGAGTCATTTCATTATATTTAGATGGGGTTAAAATTAGTATGTAAAGTGGTCCGTTTTATTTAATTACACTTATGAAACGTCAAAATTCGTACTTTTATTTTTTCGAGAGATTTATGAAGATGTGATTTTAAGAATAATTTATAATTTTTTTTGTTTAGCCCTTATTTTGGTGCTCCAAAAAACTGTGTTTGTAAATTTTCGATTAGAAACCCAAACATTTGTTTTGAGAAAGGTGCAAAAATCACAGAATTCAGGACTGTCACTTTACACTGCGTTTTATATTAAAAGTAGTTCTATGAGGAAATGATCAGATAAAATAAAAAATATACGTTCTAGTCAACAGTGCGTCCTTGCAAAAATCCCAATTTTTGTCATTGTTTGTAACCAATGATATTACGTTTTAGACTTCTTATAACCCCTCCTATTAGATGAAAAACTCACATAGAACATGAATGCAAAAAGCTAAATTCAGCATTCCTCGCAATGAGAAATCTTAAGCCAATATTATCTAAGCCACAATTATAACACAGTCTTGTATACTTTCATCTTAGATATTCTTTGAGGTGTTGGTGTTATTGAACCCAGTAAAACGATCCCTTTGAAATATATCAAATTTACTACGAAATTAATTTCAGACAAAAAATCCCATGAAAAAATCATCTTTGAAACATTAAAAAGACTTATAACCACCTTTGGCATCATCTTTCATCGAAAATGAAAAATGATTAAAAAATTGACTTGGAAACATTTTTCGGAAGACGACGGTCCTTTGGGCTCCGTCGTTAGAATTTTCAAAAGTACTAAAAAAATTGACTTTAATTTTTCGAAAGTACCACGAATTTGGTTTTTTGAAAGTACCACGAATAAAATCGCGCAAGACGGAAAATAATTGTCCAACAAATTTTTCGAAAGTACAGCGAATTTAATTGTAAGTACCAAAAATTTAGTTTTTCAAAAGTACAATAAAGAGACTTGCGCGGAAAACCGCTCCTCGAGACAAATTTTTCGAAAACACCACAAATTTGGTTCTTCGAAAGTACCACGAATTTAGTGGTTCACGGGGCGAAATGCTCAGTCAGGATGTAGCGAGTAGCTATTTTAAACGTCAGAATTTAGGAAAAAATCAATGGGATGGCTTTTCCAATAAAAACCAAAATCCTCATTTAATTATCCTCAAAGTGGGAGAGCATAATCCTTGTCCAAACCACTAGAACGTACATAAAATTAGTCAAAGCATTCAAAGTTGGAGAGTCGATTCCGACGAACCCAAAATACTTTTAATCCCGGCTCATGCGGACATCGCCATAGGAGTCGCTCAAGGGCGAGTCGACGGAAAAAAAAGTATATTTGGATTCGATGCCGTTAGTACGCAGGAAAACCATCGAACTCATATAGATAGCTTCTTTAAGCATCCTGACAAGGATTTCAAGAATTTCGATAATTTCAGTGCAAAATTTTCAAAAAGTTCCGCATACATTTTACAATCATTACTAACTAGGATTGTCATAGTTCTTTCGAGGCTGGATGAGTTACACTCCTACGGGACGTAACGGCTTGCCGAGTGGTGGTGCTCTTTGATGTTGTTTGCCTTATATACATTAGCTAAGATTCAGTATTTATATTTTTTTATATTTTATGAATTATTTCAATAAATGAAAATATATTTTGAATTCGATTTCTTATTGATCCACTAATTATAAGATTTGTGACCGACGTGCGATTCTGTGGCGTGAGTCGGACAACTACTTACTACGGGTCACCTTTGATCCCGACGGTCTTCATTCTTCATTATTAAAAAGTGTTTCTAACAAAGTGCTAATTATAAGATATATTCATTAAAAGTGCACCACCCAACAAAAGATTTCGACGGAGAGAGCAGACTGTAGGAATCACAGTCAGTACAATTTTGTCCATTTTTGTCTTGGGGAGTCTGAAGGGTAACTTGAATCCCCCTTGTGAGTATAGTTGATAGGTATCGTATTGGCGACACGGCTCCAGCCTAAATTATATAAAATTCTTGTCCTGTCCATCAGACCCTACGATACTAGGTACATCTACATTGGCACAGAAGTTTATTTAATAAAAGTCTATTTAATAAAAGAAAATCATTCGTCTTATTTTCTCAGTAATGCCACTGGATTCGTGTAGACCAATGTTTATTGAGAACAATATTGTAACGTTAACCTCAATTTTTACACTCGAAGCTGCACTAATATAAATCTACCCTAATATAAATTCTAATAGACGTGCATAATATGCACATAGCCGATCAAATATCGATAAAGACAATCGCTCTCCTCTTTACAAAAAAAGTCTGTACGTCTGCTGCGACAACATTTTTAATTCACTACCCGTTAACATAAAAAATCAACAAAGTGCCTTTGCATTAGAAAACAAATTAAAAAAGTACATTATACAAGAGGTTTTTGGGAATGGTAGCGACGAATAAATCATTATTATATAAAATTTATTACACAGGTATATAAATTGATTTAATGCTCTTATATTTTAAATTCTCACATCTTATATATACGTGTGTGTTGTTCATTTTTATTATTAGTCCACTTTTAATATGTTAATATGTAGTATGTATATGTTCTCCTTTTGTTCTATATGAGACAATTTTACTCCAAAAATTGTAGTTTTATATTTTATTAATTGTATTATTGTCAGTAATACTAGTCATCATCTGTATTTCCACATATGACTTATCACACCTGTACTCTTGTATAGCAAACGTGAATAAAGATATTATTATCATTATTATTATCGGCATAAGCGAATAACTTTTTATAAATGACATTTCTGTTAAAACGTGAAATAAGAAAAATTGCTTAGCTTCATCTGGGGACACACTGTAGGTATATGTGCTGTATAATTCAACTACCTCTATCTTAAAACAATCAAGTGTAGAAGCACACAAAAAAAATTGAATTCTTTATTTATCTAGTTCCAGATATAATCAGAAATTTTACACTATTTGTAGAACTATTTGTCAAATTTACAAAGTTCTTTTAATAATCTCTGGAATCCATTTTATATTTTCTAATAAACATATCGTAATGACTATAGTTTTAATGCAAGCTCGCAGTGTACGATGAAATTACTTCAATGAATCAGCAGGTATAAAAACAATCCGATTATAGCACACCACCTATGGTAAATGAGACACATCTTGAGGATGAGCGATCCCCACTTTATAGGAAGTGGTTATAATAATTATCTAACACAAAAAGATTCAAAGTTTTTATACGGTATGTGTGTGAATTTTGAATAGGGGATGGACGTATTTGGGACTGTCGATAATAAATGCAATGAGAATTTTAGTTTACTGATGGCTTAGATCTAAATTTTCTTGCAGGTTATTGTATCAGTCGCCAAGGCGGAACACCTTGTAATTGCTTTAAAAAACGCATAAAGTTATATAAGTTTTCCTGCTTTTTCAAACGCATTAGCCAATGCTTTCACAAAAATTGCTTTCTGCGGATGAAATTCGTTTTTTGTGATTATGAAAATCATTCGACAGCATTCTTCAATTTTTATAAAACAAAAGAAAAAACGTACGCAGTATACTTCATGGAGTTCAAAGTGTGTTGAGTTCGGTGAAAGACGCATGTTTCGTGGTTCCTCCCGGGATATCGAGATAAGCCCGGATAAAGCAGCAACAAAACGTCGAAATTGTACTGTATTGAAGCGTGAACAATTCTGCATTGATTGATATAAATTGGCGCGAGTATGGCTATTTCATATAGTTGATATTTGGATTAAACTGTGTTGGTTGAATAAAGCAACACTAAATAGTGTATATAAACAACCCGAGAAAAGTGTACTGCTTGAGTGCTTGACCGTAAAATCTATACCTGGATTCGTCCCTTCTTGAAGTGGGTGATATAAAATAAGCAACAGCCAGCCAGATGTGTGAATGAAACAAATAAGTTTTTGTTTATGTAGCATTAGCAATGGTTTATTTATGTCTTTATCAAATTTTAAAGAAGATTTGGAGATCAAAATTGAAAAGATGTTAAACATAATATATAGATAATGAAATGGAAAAACTGCCCGAAATTGAAATCGATTGTTGCAAGGAAACGACACACAGAGTGAGCAAACTATCTTTTCTCATAACGCGCGAAAAAAAAAATTGTTACCGCGAGATAGGCCCTTCCCAGCAACTCCACCGTAGATGGATATTTACTTGTGGAGTGGTTAATAAATAAAAAAAGAAAGGGAAAACAGGGGAAAAAAATACAAAAATAAAATAAAAAATGAAAGCTGCCAGATTCAAAGAAGAGGAAACAGAGAACTTAGAAGAAGAAAAATAAGGAGATGACGATAGATGGAAACTTAAAAGAAGCATGGAAACTGAAAAGAAGCATCTCCCAAACAACTGCACCACACCCCAGCCGATGATGACAAATGGAAACTTAATAGAAGCATGAAAACTTAAAAGAAGCATCTCTCAAACACCTACACTTCCCATCTCATATTCCCACCCCATGCGTCATGCGGCTCTCGCTGCTGACAACAAGCATGTCCAATGTCCAACCCAGCGTATGCAGCCGGTGATATATAAAACACCCGAGATTTGGTTCCGGCACGCGGTTTGGCCGTCCGTTGGGCGTGTTTGACGGAAGACCAAACTGCGTGTTGAAACGAACGTCCATGGATGCCCGGAATTGGCAGCAATGTCCACCTTACGCTGGCAAATCAATCAATCAATCAAAAACGTAGTATACTTCATAACTAAATATTTTTATTTTCATTAATCGTATCTAGAGAAAATATATAACGAAAAATATGGTCCAAATATTTATTTTATACTCTGTGGAACTGTTTGTCGAATTTCCAAAGTTCTTTTAATAATCTCTGGAATCCATTTTATATTTTCTAAGAAACTTATTGTAATGCCTATAGCTTTAATGTAAGCTCGAAATGCACGATGAAATAGCAAGTATGTGAAGTGTGTACATCTGTACATCTTATACTTCAATGAATCACCAGTCGTAAGAATGTGAACTAAGTACACCAGACAGAAGAATGTGCCCAAACGGGTCCATCCAATCGCTGAAAATATATGACCTGCTACTGGTACGACAGGTGACATGAACTTACGAACATTATGCACTGCAAATACTTTTCAAAGATATTCAATAGGTATTCATGTTCGTGTGGTTAATGTGTGAACTGCTATTACTATGTTGCTTATAAGGAAGAGCGGTTTGGTTACTACGCATATAACGAATTAGCTTTTACCATAAAATTCGAATTACAGTTGACGTCAATTTATAAAAAATTGTATACTTCCTATATCTATAACGCAGTGCTGTTAAATATAATATTTAGATGCAAATGAACTGTAAAATGTAAATATTATTCTTATTTAGAGTTAATTTAAAACAAATAAGCAATGCAGACAAAGTATAGTTTACAAATGAGTGAATTTTGCCTTGTTTTGATCAGGTCTTTATTTATTTTAATCGATAATATACATATACGTATACCGAGTACGTCACCAATTATAATAAAACTAGACGTAAGTATTATACTCTTTCCAGGTTTACCATAGTTTTTATATAATTATTGAACATTCCATGATATTTTTCGAAGTTTTTTGAAAATAATTTCATTTTATCAAAAAGTTGATCCGTTGTAAGAGTAGGCAAGGATAACCGTCGATGTGAAGTTATTGTTCCCTATAGGGTGCTCCTCATTGGAAAAAATCGGTAACGGTATTTACACAGAATTTTCCTCTTTATTCATACAATTATTACAGAGAAAACCTGATAACTTTTTTCCGTCATCTACTCTATAGTAGTGGGGGAAAAATTTTTCATTTTTTTTTAATTTACAAAACATTTTTTTTGTTGAAATAGGTTTAGTGTAGTGGTTAAAAATAAAAATATATACATATTTTTTTTATTTTCAAAACAATTTTTTTTTCTGAAATATGTTTAGAATGTCATGAAACGTGGAAATTTTAAATCTGAGCAAAAAAATGTGTTTCCATCATCCCCATTTTATAAGAAATATTCAATTTTTTTTATGTTCAAAAAATTGTTTTTAAAAATAGGTTCAGAATGTCATGAAACGTGGAAATTTTTAACGTGAGGAAAGAATTTTTTTTTCATGATCTAATCTCTATAGTAGGTGGTGGTAAAAAAATGTAAAACATGTTTTTTTATTTTCAAAAAAAAAAAAATTTAATATGTTTCGAATGTCATGAAACGTAGAAACTTTAAATTTAAGCAAAAAAAAAATATATATATTTCCATCCATTTTATACAAAATTTCAAAATTTTTTCCTATTTTAAATTTTCATTTTTTTTTTAATAGGTTTAGAATGGCACGAAATGCGAAAATTTTAATTTGAGCGAAAAAATGTGTTTTCCATTATCTATTCCCTTTAGACGGTCCACCCTGTATATTTTCCAGTGAAAATCTAACCATTTCTTCGGTGGCAGTGGCGTCAGCTACCTACCAAATTTGACTCTACGTCAAGTAGTTTTTCAGTTAATGCACCAACAGACAGACAAACAGACCGACAGACAGACAGACCGACAGACAGACAGACCGACAGACAGACAGACTGATTCAATTGAAAAACCTATATTTTCGTAATATACATGATCTGAAACGTGAAAATCCGAAAAAACCTTGGAGGGTGATTTTTTCTCGAATACAATACTTCCCTTTGGTATGAGGGGGAAGTAAAAATAGAGCATAAATTTTGAAAAATCCATATTTCTTAAATATCTTGAGATATACTGAACGGGAAAGAAATTAAATTATTTTTGAATAAAGAAAAAAACAGAAAAAGAAAAGGTAATGGGTATTCTTCTGGAACATCAATAATATTTCCGTTAAATGTTTTTTAGAAAGGTTCAAAAACAAACCCAATTATTTGCTTTTTTATATTATACCCAGGTAAGCGTATAAATTTTATAATATTTTATATGATTTACAGTAAAACTTTTAAAAATAAGTTAATTTAATTTTTATTATTATTTTCTTCTTCTATTAATGTTTATTTATCATCAGAGGTAACACCTTCCATGATGGTCTTTTCAATATTAAAAAATAATTAACCAATGAAACCATTACTGTCATTTTAAAAACCTTCAAATCATTTGAAAAATAAGACTTAGGAAACCTATTATAATATTAATATATTTTAGACATAATCAAAACTCAAACGTCATACGACGAATGCAAAAGGAGATTTGACATAATATATAAATCCACTCCAAAATTTTGAGGTAAATAGAAATTAGCGAGTAACATCAGTTTATCAACAGCGGCATGTTATGCTCACAGAGCATTTCTTTAGAGAATGTTATCTGCTTTAAATCCCATTGTAATTTTTTCTGAAAGAACTAAATGAAAACTGATTGTTCTGCGTTGAAAATATAGGGCTCATGAAAGTAAACACGAGTTCAGGTCCCAAAATTATTGTATCGTTACAGAATACTGCTCAGTGTAGAAAAAAATCATATTTTTGGCATAACCGCGTAAAAGTGATTTAAAAAAAAAGTGTTGAATATTAAATTAAAAACTACGTTATGTACTAGTTCATAGTAATCCAGGCAATAAGCCGGGAAAAATCTAAAATAATATAAAGAAGACATTAGGTCCGAATCGATAATTTTAATTAATATACCTTAATACCTTATCGGTCCCCCCCTTCAACTCTTAAGGGCCAAAGATGCCGAAATTTGGAAAAAATTTTCAAAATTTTCAACTCTCGAGTTCTATTTTTGGAAAAAAGGGAAATTTCGAATATAGTATTTACCGAGTGCGAAGATGAAGATTCGCAGGAAAATTTCAATGCAGACGATCCAATTCTTGAAAATGAGGAATATGACGATGAATATGATTGAACTCATTGTAAATAATCGTATATTTTGTAATTTTTATTTTGATGTATTTTACGTTAAACTGTATATAAAATTATGGTATAAAAAGTAAAGAAAGAGCATGGTTATAATTTGATACTATTTGTATTGAAATATGCAATAAAATTTGAAAGTCACTTAAATAATGTAATAAAAAAATTAAATATCTGTTATTTTTTTCATAATTAATAAGCACATTATTTTACAGAGAGAGAGAGAGAGAGAGAGAGGTAGATAGAGAGATAGAGAGAGAAGGAAATAGTTTCGTTTGTTTCTTGCCAAAAATAGAATTTGAGTTGAAAATTTTGAAAAATTGGGCCAAATTTCGGCGATTTTTGGCCCCCAAGGGTTGGAGGGGGTGACCCATAAGGTTTTAATGGCTACGAATCATCCATATCATCCCAGGAATCGAATGCAAAAAAAATTTTTCGGTTCGGACCTACATGTTTTTAATTTTATTTTCCAGTTCGTTGCCAGGACTATAGTACAAACTTATACTTTATTTCAATTTTGCCTTTTATAAAATAAAAATTTGCGATTACATATGTATTTTTAATTGAAATTGTATAATATATTTCGAAACCGTCAATATTCACAAATTTCAAATTACTCTCTTTTAATAGCAACAAACGGAAGACATGTTTTTCCGAGAAGTAAAATCCATTTACCAATTCACAAGCAATCTCTGAAAAAAAAATCTGTATCTGAAAGTCTACGCCTTCTACATTAAAATAATTTTTTGGTATTTTTAGGATTAATTTTTCATGGAAATATGACAACTTTCTATGAAGTTACGTCTATGGTATTCCTAATTGCAAAATCAGAGCGCACTTTTACTTCATTTTACACGAAAACTGTTCGTCCTATGAAAATGTACTTTGACGATGCCGTGTGCTTGACAGTGAGCCGAGATAGGTGGCATGAGGCTGTCAAACATGCTATACAGTAAAAGGAGATCAACTAAAACATTACATCAATCACAAAATGTGTGTCAAGTTATTATGGACGAGACGAGAAGATAGGAAGCATGTAAGTTCGTGTACCCAGTTTATAAAATAAAATACCTTACCTTACAGGAGCTTTCACCATGTCTTATCTCATTATGAACTTACCTGGAAGAGAGAAATATGATATTAGTCAAAATTGTTAAATATAGGTAATTTGATAGTAGTATATTAAAATACAAATTTTATCAATTAACTTTTGGTACTTTTTGCGTTTTCTCTGGTTCTTGTAAAGATACCTATACTAGTTTAAATATTTGTTCTTTCGAATATGAAGTGTTTGGTCAATTACGAACAAAATATGCTATATGATAAAATGACAATTTGATGTTAATATTTTGTAAATGCATAGACGAAATCGTGCTGCAGTCGGATGGGCAGCTGTAAGTATTCAGGATTGATAATAATTATCTTTGCCGTTTTCGTATGTTTAAAAATATTCTGTATTCTTTATTTTATAAACACGTTTAATTTTTTTGCCTCGCTTGAATATAAACATAATATGTACATAACTAAGACGATATATTTTCTTTCAAATATCTTGAATTTATAAAACAAAACGTTTAAACCTGAAATTCTAGGTTAGGCACATATCGAATAGATTTGCCAGGGTCCTACGTTTAAAGTTAACGCCAAAGTATTAACAAATCGATGCACAGTCACACAGTTTCACAGCTTTTAATATATCTTGATATGAAAACAACAGGTTAAAAGTTAGGATATATCTTAAAAATTTATTAACACGGCACGGTACAACGTTGTCAATAATTACAAAACTAAACACGATGCGTGAAACAAAAGACGTTCGCTAATATGACTGTTGTGAATGCAGTGATGTTTCATGGCTACCTTTGCGAAGTAGTACATATATGATAGCGTTTAAATTCAGTTCAACTACACTTTAGACCAATATTTCTAATAGCTGTATTTTTATAACTGTCCTGAATTGGGATTGGGAATATATGTACCAACATACCTGATTTTCATTTAATAATATGCACTTTAAAAGTTCTACGCTGCTCTAGATTTTATTGGTATTTAATTAAGCATTTATGAAATTTTGTTTTAATGCCTTTTATTTTTATAAATAATTCCACGAATTGCGGAACTAATTAAGCACTCACTTATAACAATAATAATACAAACTAAAAAAATCCGTTTGGTGCAGATTTTTTCATTAAAATTTTTAAATATTTTTCAGTGGCAGAATACCTAACAAAAAGTAAGAAAAAAAAATAAAAAAAATAAAAAGCACGATTTTATAAATCAACTGAAACTTTTTAAAAAATGCACTCAAGAGAAGAAAATAATATCAATAATAATAATCATTTTTATGTTTATATGCGTAACAGCGTGGGGCGCTCGATGAATACACTATTCGGGTTTTCAAAGTATTTAATTTATTTAAAAAAAACCGCTGCCTAAGGAATCACTACTTCCACATCCAGATTTTTCAACAAAGTAACTTTAAAGAAAACATCTTGACTAAATTTGCACTCTAGTATGTTAAAGTTTATGGTCATAGAATTTTAAAAATATTTGGAGCAGATGTCATAGAAAAGTTTGAGGCGTTGGTTTCTACCAAATACGTTAAAAATGAAGTTTTTAGTTTACCCTACTTATTTTCCCCTATTCACAACCTACCACGACCCACTCCTTCAATGGAATCATCTCAATCAGATGTCATTACAACACATCCGTGTACTAACTTTCAAGTAAATATCTCAATTATATGTTATCAAACCCATTAATAATGGAGAGGAGATGGTGGTGTTTGAAAAATATTAGAAAGAAATCTGGGGCCTTGGTTTCTAGTATATACACCACATCCCATATTTATGTACTCTTACCAGCATGATTTACTTATTTTCCCCTATTTACTTTTATTCAACCCTCAACCCTTCAACGGAATCATCTTAAAATATAATCTAGTTCCAGATGTCGTTATAATACAAATTTCAAGTGAATATATCAACCCCTTTTAATGATGGGGTAGGGGTGGTGGGGGAGTTGAAAAATATTATAAAAATTTTGAGTCTTTAGCTTCCAGTACATACACTGAATTTCAAGTTTCTGTACTTATACCAGCTTGCTTTACTTATTTTCTCCTATTTAACCCCCAACCCTTCGACGGAAGCTTTTCCAAATATAATCTAGTTGAAGATGTCGTCATGATACATACGTTCACCAAATTTCAAGTGAATATTTCAGTTTCATTTTATCAACCCCTTTAATAATGGAGTAGGGGTGGTGGGGGTTGAAAAATAATACAAATAATCTGAGACCTTGGCTTCTAGTACATACACCGAATTTCAAGTTTTTGTACCCTTATCAGCTTGCTTTACTTATTTTCCCTTATTTACCCCTATTTAACCCCCAACCGTTCAACGGAATCATCTCAAAATATAATCTATTTCCAGATGTCGTTATAATACATACGTGTACAAAAATTTAAAATTAATATCTCAATTTTATTTTATCAACCCCTTTAATAATTTAGTAGGCGTGGTGGGGGGGTTGAAAAATATTTAAAAAAAATTTGATTCTTTCACCTCTAGTACATACACTGAATTTCAAGTTTCTGTACTCATGCCAGCTTGCTTTACATATTTTCCCTTATTTGACCATATTTAACCCCCAACCCTTCAACGGTAGCTTCTCAAAATATAATCTAGTTCCAGATGTCGTTATAATGCACACGTGTACCAAATTTCAAGTGAATATTTCAATTTTATTTTACCAACCCCTTTAATAATGGAGTAGGGGTGGTGGGGGTTGAAAAATAATGTAACTAATCTGAGACCTTGGCTTCTAGCACATACACCGAATTTCAAGTTTTTGTACTCTTACCAGCTTGCTTTACTTATTTTCCCCTATTTACCCCTATTTAACCCCCAACCCTTCAACGGAATCATTTCAAAATATAATCTAGTTCCATATGTCGTTATAATACATACGTTTACCAAATTTCAAATGAATATCTCAATTTTATTTTAGCAACCCCTTTAATAATGAAGAAGGGGTGGTTGAAGAACATTGTAAAAAAATCTGAGGCCTTGGCTTGTGGTACATACATCAAATTTCAAGTTTCTGTACTCTTACCTGCTTGCTTTACATATTTCCCCATATTTACCCCTATTTACCCCCCAACCCTTCACCGGATATCTTCAAAAAACAATCCAGTTCCAGATGTCATTGTAATATATACGTGTAGAAAATTTCAAGTCAATATCTTAAACCGTTCCGGAGAAAGCGTGCGGACAAAAAAAGTTACAGACAGACAGACCGACAGACAGACAGAAAATTTTTTTTCGCTCAAATTTAAAATCTCGACGTTTCATGACATTCTAAACCTATTTCACGAATAAAAATTTTTGAAAATTTTTTTGCGATTATTTTATTATTATTTTTATTATTTATTATTATATTTCCAATCCACTACGTGGATGTGGAAGTAATAATTGTAGTATTTAATTTTGTATTTTTAATCTTCAACAAGTGCTAAAAACATTTTTTGAAATTACATTTATTATGAATTGTTTATAGCAATTCGTAAATAAACCATTGCTTTAAAAATCAATTCTTTTTTTTTTTCGAATTGTAGGGTTTGTTTATAATTATTTTCTATGAGACCATGATGTGCTGTCAAATGTTAAAAGCAGTATTTTTTAAAAATCGATCGAGTACATTTCTCTCCATCTAAAAAGGATGGAAATGCAAACATTTTAATTTCTCATATTTTTTGTATAGAAAGGTGCATGCTAAAGAAAAATAAAGGACGCCATCATGTACAACGATCAAAAACACATAGGTAAAAAAATCAGCAATATTTTAATTTCTATAGGTCAGCTAATAAATATTGAACTCCATACTATTAAAATAAGGAACGAAAAGAGTTTTGTATTTAGCATCGTCAAAATTAGAAAAATGTCGGAAATCAATCCAAACCTCCAGAACAAATCATGCGTGTGATTTAGGAGCCTCACGAGTCTTTCCAATTTTTTTGGGGAACTCATTCATTATATTCTCGACTATTAGTTAAGTCTGGGACGATTGACACATATCGCGTAAAACGATCATTTTTTCGCACGAGCACTAGCGCCTGCAGCTCATAAACAACACTGCTCAAATTTGAGTTCGTAGCCCGAGTATTGAGCAACGTTTCAATGTTAATTTTTCCTAAACTATTTGGCCAATTTGGATGATCTTTTTTGCATCTTGATTCGTGATCAATTTGCAACTATAGTAGTTTAAAAATTAGATAAATGTATTAATATATCTGTTGCAATATAAAACACAAGAGATGTAGCAGCATATAGAATGAAATCAAAACTTTGCTAACGTTGCGTTCACACGAGCCGGATCGCACAGTGGTCTAGAGATCGAATCGTAGCGCGAATTTTGAACAAAAATCAAATTTTATATTTTCAATCAATAATTGTCACACTGAATACTTTAATATGTTTATTTTAACAGAACAGCCCAAAAAAACAAACATAAATCATATTATTGCAAAGTGGCAACAGTTAAAGCAGAGAACATAATGTTCTCTGGTTAAAGATGGTTTACGCAAGTATTGCGTATTCGAATTCAAATTAGTCCCTTTTAATCGCGTGCCGACTTCAGTTGCTTATGATTGTTTTGTGCATGTGTTTCGTTATATTCGTGATGGCCGATATTAGTAAGATATCTTTAGATTAGACCTAAATTTTGAATTAGTGTATTTGTTTTCATTGCTTAATATATTTCAAAGATTTTAAAATAGGCAGGTATATGCATGAGTTAAAATTGTTTTTGTTGGGCTATTTATTATTATAACTTTATCTTAAAAATAAAATGAGCTCTTAACAGTTTTTATTTTGTTTTTGGTGCTTGTACTGTCAATCACCCGTTTGGAACTTTTCAATGAGTGGTTCAAATTGAGAGATATGACAAGAAATGATTGTTGCACTGGACTGGAAAAGTATGTTCTCAGTAAGGGAGGGGGGATACATGAGCAGAATATTCGAAAGATATTAATCAAATTTATAAAACATGTTGATACGTTGGAAATCATGTTGCAGGGATAAAATTCGGTTTCAATCCAATAACAGAGCATGGTTGGAATCAAACAGAGTTTTTTGAAAAAAAGTGAACTGCACAATCCAGGGCTATCAAGATTCGGAAGGCAAAAAAAAATCAAGATTGTGGCACCAGAGCTAAACAAAAAAAAGTGCAAAATTTGACACATACCTCTATAGCATAGAAGAACTTTCTTTTGCTACACAGATGAGTTTGAGGAAAATCGGAAATCGTACTGCAGCTGCAGTTGTTAAAGAAATTACTAATCCGAACTCTCCAAGACGTGGTAAGAAATACAGTAGAGTTCATAAATCAGCTGAGCCTGGAGAATTTAAAAAATATGCTATGGAAACTGCAAAATTAGTTTGTAAAAAATTATCCATGGTATGATAGGTTATCCAGATTCCATAAGGTGTTAATGCATTGTGGTGAAATGCAATTTTGCCAATAGGGCAACTTGGTGAGGAGGCCCAAGGAGTAAAAATTAAAGACTTTACATTTATTAGAGAGCGTAGAAGTAGAAAGAATTTTGCTGAAAGTACAAATAAAGATTTGTTTAATTATCTATTAATACTTTCATTCATCATTATTATATCGCAGCTATCTTTTAAAAATAAATGTAACAAAAGTAAGTTAAAATTACAGGCTGAAGCTGTACGTTTGCTGAAAACTCCCCCAATTTCAATAGATGTAGACTCTGATTCCTTTTTTTCATAAAGTGACTAAAGGTGTTAAAAATTATTATTTAATTTTATATTTCCTGTTTATTTTTGTTAATGATAATATTTCGATTATTTCAAAGATATGATTGCGAAATATAGGTGAAATATATACAAAAAATGTTAAATTTTGTTTAATTAACATCACAGACCACAGACCACCGTGGAACGTGGAAAATGGCCAACGTTCGCCACACGGCATCGGAAGAATGGTCAAATAATGGGACAAACTGTCATGTGTCCAACGTTAGATGACATTGGACGTATCGTCACCGGCTAAAGGATGGGCAACAAACTAGCACGCAAATTTGTGGAGTAATTTGAAATGTACTTATCATCCTTTAATAAAGTAATCGCGGATTTCTTGAGTTTTGTAAGATATCGGATAATATCTCGTGAATGCCTTATGCTCACGTCTTTCTACGTCTTATCAACACTAAAAGTCGACTTAAGTCGAGAACCTATCTATAAATTCTCCAATCTTGTCGAAGAATTCGGTAATTTATATTTTAAAACATAATATAGGTATTATGAATAAAAACTCAGTTTTAAGAAACAGGCCAAAATCCAAATATGGAGAGCTAAAAACAAAATTTTGGGTGTGTACTAAAATGCAAGTATCAAATAATCGTGATCCATTTGGTCACCGGAAATAATTTTTAAATAAGGATATTCAGTTTTTATATCATTTTTTGCTAGTCATTTCAGTTCACCTTTTAGAAAATTGTCGTGCGTACCTGATAAAGTGTGTCGTTAAATCAATTATCAGTGACACCCTTGGTGAACGGCATTTCAAGCAATTATTATTAAATAAAAAATAAAATACCGGTGTTGCGACCTTCCCTGCAATTACTCATAATTTCGGTTATTTAGTTGATCACGATTACACTAGGTACTGTCTCTTGGGAAGGATTTTTTTCAAGATATGAAGGTTAGTTAAAATTTTAAGTCATGAGACAATTTTAATTGCGAGCAAAATTATTTACTGCAGAAAATTGCGGTATTGGATTTTTTCTTGTCAAGAAAGTTTAATTAATTATAAATGAATAAGGACGATAAACAGGACCTTTGGAGAACATAGATGCAAAAAAAATGGGGGGATACAAAAGTCACGATATTTTACATGGAAATACCTTTGTACTAAAAACAGAGCGTCCACTATTTTGTGAGTTATATGCACCATTACATATGTACAGTTGTGGACAATAAAAAGTGGAGACAGCTCTTAGTACATATTGTAGAAGTGACATTAAAATGTCATTCTTGACGTATCGATATTATCTAGCCTTTGGACATAGTAATAAATCAATAACATATCTAATGATGAACAATTTCATTTAACAATTTAAGCAGTAATAATAACAGTTATAAACAAGCTCACCATCATACTCTTCGCCTATTTACTGCCCTTTTTATATAATTGTTGAACATTTTATAGAATACTCGCGGTTTTTTGTAAATAATATAAATTTTGGACATTTTTTTGTTTAATTAGAATTACATCCAAATATGATTACATCAAAATATGATTTTTTTTATTCAAATAATTAAGTAAATAACTTATTTAATTATTGAATGATTTTGTTCAAATCAATAGACTCTTTCTCTGGCGAAGATGGACATACTGTCAAAATTTCAATACAATCGGACTTTTCATTCTTAAGTGCTTGCAAGAAACGTGACGGACGGACAGACATTTTGAAAGTTGTTCAGAATTCGAGCACTAACACAGTGATATGAAATTTCTTTCTCTACGAGCGGTATTACCGATTTTATAAATGTGCCGTTCATACGAATTGCGAAGAGTATAACAACAATTTATTTTTAAATTATGGACACACACGTTATGTTTCATAACTTTCTTAATCACTGGGCATCGAACTATATAAATGAGAACAATATTCAAAGTTTACCATTTCCCAGACCAGTATTGATAACTTTTAACAAACCGTCAATACTGGAGCTTTCATTTTCTTCTTGACCGCCATACATTTTCTACGGGGTTTAAATCTGGGCTTTGACTAGATCAGTCGGGTACATTCACATTATATATTCTTGAACCATTACAACACGAGATATGCATCTTGGTGTAAAATACAACCATTGCTTGGAAAAAACACATCAGAAGGAAGTGAAACATTTTCTAGGAATTTAATATATGCCTTATTGTTAAATATCTGTGTAGATATTCAGTAATATCCACGTTTACATGTTAATAAAAAACGACCACTTCTATTAGTGAAATAGACATAACACTCCTCGAAGTGTAATTGGTAGGCGATGAATATGATTATTGCCACTATTTGAGGAACCCTTTCGTTAAAGAAGACAACACCATTCAAAGATTTCTGGTCATAAACAGAATTATCCAAAGCAAACCCCATTCTTGACTTTTTATTGTCGCTGTTTATAATTGGTTTCCCGCTGTCTCATGGCTCAGTAATTTAGACTAGGGATACTTTCCGAAGCACCGCACAGCAGTATGCTGTAGGATCTATTGTAACAACATGGATTATCTCTTAAACTGTTAATAATAATTATTGATAATAGTCGAACCCTGTTCAACAGTTAATTTTCTCAAACGTCTTGAGCCAGGATTTCCATCAGTTTTCCCATTGATTTTCTATTTTCTTAAGATGCTTAAAATTGACGGAAATATCTTCAACAAAATTCACATATATGAGGATATATTTCTTACATATCTATAAACTCTTATCAAGAAATAACCCTAAAGGCTATTGCCGGATAAGAATAGTGATTTGGCCCACAGAACCAATTGGGCTATTAGTGGTGTCATTATATCGGCGTGGTCAAAAAAAAGTGTTTGACACAATTTTTACCCCCACTTTCCCCCTAGGGGGGTTTGGGGGCCCAAAAAAAACTGTTATTATTTGATTATTTTTTATTTTATTACCTAGTAGACGAATTTTTACCAAAAAAATCAAGAGTGTAGTGGAAGTAGGGTTACTTCAACTCAATTTTTTTCAGAATTCTCTGACCCCACTTTCACCCCCAAAAAAAATTATAAAAATTTCAAAAATTTTTTTCTCGAAAACTAAGACAATAGCACCGCTAAAAATTTTATATTTTATTTATTTTGATCCAAAAAATCCACGAAAATTTTTGTAGCCCCTAGAAATTGGTGCGTCATACTCAAATATTAAAGAAACCGTTATTTTCACGATTTCTTGCGATTTTGTTGTTTTTATAACGTTCATTAGGACAGAATAACACAATTCTTCGCAGAAAATTATACACTATATTATATTTACATAAAATTATTCCATGTATTTCTATATTTACGGCCAATACAACTTCGCCTTGCCCTGGATATAAAGGCCCAGAAAACCTGTTATTGCTTGTTTATTTTTTATTTTGTCACCTAATGGACGAATCTTTACCAAAAAAATCAAGAGTGTAGTGGAAGTATGGTTACTTCAACTCAATTTTTTTCAGAATTCTCTGACCCCACTTTCCCCCCCAAAAAAATTAATAAAATATTCAACTTTTTTTTTCTCGAAAACTAAGACAACAGTTCCGCTAAAAATTTTATGGTTTGTTAATTTTGGTCCGAAAAATCTACAAAAATTTTTGTAGCCCCTAGAAATTGGTGCCTCATACTCAAATATTAAAGAAACCGTTATTTTCACGATTTTTTGCGATTTTGTTGTTTTTGTAACGTTCATTAGGACAGAATAACACACTTCTTCACAGAAAATTATACACTATTTTATATTTACATAAAATTATTCCATTTATGTCTATATTTGCGGCCAATACAACTTCCCCTTGCTGGATATAAAGGCCCAGAAAACCTGTTATTGCTTGTTTATCTTTTATTTTGTCACTTAGTGGACGAATCTTTACCAAAAAAATCAAGAGTGTAGTGGAAGTACGGTTACTTCAACTAATTTTGTTTTCAGAATTTTCTGACCCCACTTCCCCCCCCCCCCCCCCCAAAAAATTATAAAATATTCAAAAATTTTTTTCTCGAAAACTAAGGAAATGGCACCGCTAAGAATTTTACAATTTATTTATTTTGGTTCAAAAAATCTACAAACATTTTTGCATCCTCTCGAAATTGATGCATCATACTCAAATATTAAAGAAACCGGAATTTTTTTTATTGTAATATTTAATGCCCAAATATTTTGGATCGTTTTGACTTATGAATAAAGTTGGTGTAGCATATGGTGTATCTTGTATTGTATTAGTATATCTAGTTGTTTATCGTGATATAATTTTTATTTACTCTTTTTCATTATGAGCGTTGATGTATAGGCACGGTAACGTTAAAATTCTGAATTTTTTAAATAATGGTTTGCAGCTGATGAGATGTTGTTCTCTGGACATGTGCCTCCATTTTTTACTTTATTTAAATGCACCAAGGAACTCCAAAAGCTTCATCCATATTGTGAGGTAGATTGTACATGTACAAGCCCATAGAAGAGATTACAGAATTAACAAGATAAGACAGCCGATGAAAAACATTTGATCAATGGTGTCATTGGCCTCGACGTTTACATTGATGGTACACAGAGTAGTTACCACAATACGTCATTCACATGAAAAAGGTAAAATTAGAGACGGAGGCCAATTGTGAAAAATCGACAACACTGTCCTAATATGTAGAACGACCGATTGTCAGAACCCAAGATTCCTAAAGAAACAGGTTGCATTGAAACATGTCACATAAACCCTCCAGTATTTCTATGTTCATATATTAGGTAGGATTATTCATTGAGAGAATAATTTTGAAACTTTTTTATTCTATAATTTATTTTATAAAATGAAGGAAAAAGAGCCACACGCGGCTCTCGTCGAAGGCTACACGTGACGTAGCGCATGCCGATTCTAACGAGCCAGCCTGTCCTTTAGTAAGCTTGGTCAAATTCATTCAATACGTATCCGACAAATCCCAAAATCATTTTCGCTGGATGTCGTGCTCCTTTAATTTGAAGTTAACAACGGTCTTCGTCTATTTCGTGTTCTCTGTCTGACTGTCTTATCGTATTAATTTTTTAATCTTTGCCCATAGTATAATGTTTTTAATATTGACTCTAAAACGGCATTCCTCATAAGTGTAATTATATAACACACTTTACTTTTATAGTAGGTTTTAAGGAAATGAGTATTATTATATATTCCGAATTCTACCTTTTACTGCTGTGCATGTAAAATCTAGCTTTTCCTTGACCCCTGGACATTGCCGTGTTTCCGTTGTAAGCTACAACGGTTAATAAAGTCTTGAGTAGCTTACTCAAGTCCTGCTGCACCAGCTTTTGTGGGTAATAGTTGTTCATAAATAAAGGAAACTGCTGCCTGAGCCTCCTTTTCTTACCATAAACCGACTGCCAAAGCTTTAGTGTCAGAGAATTCTGAAAAAAATTGAGTTGAAGTAACCGTACTTCCACTACACTCTTGATTTTTTTGGTAATGATTCGTCCATTAGGTGAGAAAATAAAAAATTAAAAAGCAATAACAGGTTTTCTGGACTTTTATATCCAGCAAGGCGAAGTTGTATTTGCCGTAAATATAGACATAACTGGAATTATTCTATGTAAATATAATACAGTATATAATTTTTCGTGAAGAAGTATGTTATTCTGTCCTAATGAACGTTTTAAAAAAACGAAACCACAGAAAATCGTGAAAATAACGGTTTCTTTAATATTTGAGTATGATGCACCAATTTCGAGAGGCTACAAAAATTTTTGTAGATTTTTTGGACCAAAATAAATAAATTGTAAAATTTTTAGCGGTGCCATTTCCTTAGTTTTCGAGAAAATTTTTTTTGAATATTTTATAATTTTTTTTGGAGGGGAAAGTGGGGTCAGAGAATTCTGAAAAAAATTGAGTTGAAGTAACCATACTTCCACTACACTCTTGATTTTTTTGGTAAAGATTCGTCCACTAGGTGACAAAATAAAAAATAAACAAGCAATAACAGGTTTTCTGGGCCTTTATATCCAGGGCAAGGGGAAGTTGCATTGGCCGTAAATATAGACATAAATGGAATAATTTTATGTAAATATAATATAGTGTATAATTTTCTGCGAAGAAGTGTGTTATTCTGTCCTAATGAACGTTATAAAAACAACAAAATCGCAAAAATCGTGAAAATAACGGTTTCTTTAATATTTGAGTATGACGCACCAATTTCTAGGGGCTACAAAAATTTTCGTAGATTTTTTGGATCAAAATAAATAAAACGTAAAATTTTTAGCGGTGCTATTGTCTTAGTTTTCGAGAAAAATTTTTTTTAATATTTTATAATTTTTTTGGGGGGGGAAAGTGGAGTCAGAGAATTCTGAAAAAAATTGAGTTGAAGTAACCGTACTTCCACTACACCCTTGATTTTTTTGGTAAAGATTCGTCCACTAGGTGACAAAATAAAAAATAAACAAGCAATAACAGGTTTTCTGGGCCTTTATATCCAGGGCAAGGGGAAGTTGTATTGGCCGTAAATATAGACATAAATGGAATAATTTTATGTAAATATAATATAGTGTATAATTTTCTGCGAAGAAGTGTGTTATTCTGTCCTAATGAACGTTATAAAAACAACAAAATCGCAAGAAATCGTGAAAATAACGGTTTCTTTAATATTTGAGTATGACGCACCAATTTCTAGGGGCTACAAAAATTTTCGTAGATTTTTTGGATCAAAATAAATAAAATATAAAATTTTTAGCGGTGCTATTGTCTTAGTTTTCGAGAAAAAAATTTTTGAATTTTTTATAATTTTTTTTGGGGGGGAAAGTGGGGTCAGAGAATTCTGAAAAAAATTGAGTTGAAGTAACCCTACTTCCACTACACTCTTGATTTTTTTGGTAAAGATTCGTCTACTAGGTAATAAAATAAAAAATAATCAAATAATAACAGTTTTTTGGGCCCCCAAACCCCCCTAGGGGGAAAGTGGGGGTAAAAATTGTGTCGAACACTTTTTTTTGACCACGCCGATATAATGACACCACTAATAGCCCAATTGGTTCTGTGGGCCAAATCACTATTCTTATCCGGCAATAGCCTTTGTACTCTTTTACTTGTTTGATAATTACATTATTGATTGAACGTTTATGATGACGTATTCACCTCATCATAAACTTTATGATGAGGTGAATGTCTTCATTTAGTTGAGATGCCAATGACAATATTTTTTGCTTCTAACTGGATTTGATAACACTTAACTTCACGTTTTTTTATTTCATTTAAGTCGTAATTTATTTTATCTTGGGACTCCTGAGAATCTATGATGTCTAATGCAATATAAGGTTGAATATCATCAGCGTATATAATGTTTATGTATAGAGCAATATTGTATAATACGAGGTACATTTGCGCTGTAAATGTGAAACAGTAAGAGGTCTCCAAATAGAGCCTTGAGACACTCCAGAAAAGTTAATATTTGCTTAGCAGTTTTGACATTTTTCTCGTCTTGTTGACTTTAAACAAATCCTTAGTACCTATAATGTAGACACATTTCTTATATTTCTGCTGTTTGCAAAATCCTATAAAGAATGTTTCAATATTTCTTATATAAGATATATTAGAATATAATACAATTTTTTTGTTGACATTTAGTAAAAATTATATTCGTTGGATAACATAAGAGAATAATTCCGTAAATATTTTCCTAAACATGTGAAAACTTATTTTATTTTTACTTTAGTTGTCTCTGAGCAATGAGCTAATACAAAAATTTAAGCAGTACAGACATACAGTTATCTCAGTTTAGATTCAAGGAGGATTCAGTTTTATTTAATAACATTTGTTTAACAATCCTAGTTCAATATCGAAACAAACTTTTATTGGTAATTTCGAGAAAATGTCTAAATATATTATTCTATTTCTGCTATTCTATATTGGGAGCTCCAGTTATATTTATAGTACTGTAAGGTAGTAAATGTATTGAACTAATAAAAAATAATATCACAAAGTAAAATGAGAGCTGCAAAGAAACATGATACTTTTGAATAAGATTTTACACTAACTACATGCTTTAGAAACTTTACTTGTTTACATTTTTACCTAAACCTTGAACAATAAAACGATGTCGCTGGATTTTGTATATGTATTGTTGAATTAACTATCACATTTAAAATGCAGAACGAATGATAGGATCTGCGAAAGAGACCAGAACACTAACGGCATCTTGCTAATTTTGTCATATGATCGCAAAGAAATCTAGTTCATTATATAGTGTAGCTAAAATAATTATTTTACTACAAGCATTGGAAGCTATACAATTGTTTCGAATATTTTAATGATGACGCCATTGACCTCATCCCTTTAAATTCAGACGGAAAAGGTAAAATTAGAGAAACCGTCTCCGTTGGATGTAGTGTCTTTCTAATTCTGTCTCTTTAAGTTGGGATTATTAAAATAAAGTAGAAGAAAACTATACATCAATTCAGTCAATGAAATAAACTTCGAGTTTCTATTTTTATTTTCGTCTAATTTCATTTTCTTTGTCTGACTATCTTATCTTGTTAATTCTGCACTCTTTGATAGAACATTGTAATTATTGTGTAATCTTCTATTTCTACGACATTTTTATCTTGAGACTATCATCCATGGGTACCTTAATTTGTTGAAAGATCAGCAATACGACGCCCGCAGTTATTTGAAGAATTTCATAAGAATGAAATGATAGTGTATTGGACCAATATCTCATAAATAAGTGTCGGGTCAGCTATGCATATTAGATTACAAATTTCATCTGTAACCGCTCGCTTGAGAGAGACAAGTTTTCAATAAATTTTAGCATTCCATTTTCAAACCAAATATTTGCTATGCTCTCTACGTATTTTAACACCTCTAATGAGGTACCTTTATTCGTTGGAATACCGTAGAATTACAGATGATTTCAAGAATTTCAGTGCAATGGATATTAGAGTGACTGCTGATTCAGGATTTGATGTGCAACTCATCTTTGGTCTGTATGCCTACCTATAACTTTTTTTATGCGTAAGTTTTCTCTGGTTTGAGATATTAACCTGAAATTTGATACAAGTATATATTTTAACGAGATCTGGAACCAACTTATATTTTGAGGTTATGACTTCAAAGGATTTTAGTATTAAAAATACTACTGGGCACATGATATAGGACCCATCTCACGAAAAACGTATCGAGAGCGACAGATCTGTCTAGGCCGCTGCGCCGCCCTTGTAACCGTACCGTTCACTCGACGCCATGCTATTAGGGATATCTCGTTTCAATAACAATCCAAGCAGTATCTCGAAACTAAAATATAAACATAAACACTCCTAAACTTAATGGTCTCTTATGATACATGCCGACACTGCCATATCGTATGTCACTTAGTTTGCATAACTTGCGTTACTTCTTACAGAACACCGTCACTTTCAAATTAACATTAAAAAACAAAACAACCCAATAAAACATGGACTAACTTAATTCGATCTTATGGACAAATTTATTTAAAATTATGTAAATAAAATTATCAAACACATCTAAGTATGATATAAAAAGTACAGTAGAAAAGCACTATACAGGGTGTTCTACAAGCTTTTGATAAAATTTGACAGATGATAGCTGGGTTAATCTAAAAAAATTGGTCCAATTACAATGAACCCAAGTGGTATTATTAAATTTTTTTATTTTTATTTTATCACACTAATCGCTAACGGTACCTAATGCAAATGCTGAAAATATCTATCATCCTATCCATCCATCCTTGGACTCCAAGAGCAGTATAGTTGCATCTGGTATTTTCAATACGTTTAAGATACTTGCGAAAGATGCAAGTTCTGTGAATTTTTTTCGTCTTTATATTTATCCACTTTGTTTATATTGAGGGATAAATAGGGACAAATAAGTAAAGCAAGACAGTGCTAATCCATGAACTTAGTATTTGGTTATATTAGAAACAGAGGTTTCGAATTTTTATATGACATCAACCACCCCCATTACCACCTTTGGGCAAACGATTTCAAATATTATATTATCAAAATTCTATTTTCATTTATTTAGTTTCCAGATCTACAAATTTAGAAACGTCAAGATGCATGAAAAAAAATGTTCAGTTGTCTCTGGGCCATTTTATTTCCATGTATAGTTCACTACATATATTGAATGCACATAAAAGCTTTGCCGCATCACTGTACCATACAACGTCACAGGCGTAGAGGTTTTTTATCAGTAACATACTGGTTAATTGTGATATATTTTGTAGACTCCCCTAGCACCGCTTAAAAAGAAAACATACATGTGGCAGGAAGTCCCAAAGAATTGAAGAAGGAAAAAAAATACAACTATTTGTTTACCAAAGACAATATTTTTAAATTTCTACCGTTATTGTACACACAAATTTTAAGTACGGCTCTGTGGGATATACTTTATGCTAACGAGATAGAGATTTATGGTCGGTTTTTTATGGCGTTCTTTATGTGTAGTCAACTATAATGAAAAATTCTATTCTCTGATGGAAAAAATCCTCTTTACTTTTTAGTACATTTTATGTTTGTTTTCTCTTTTTTTAGTAGATTTTTTCAAATAAAAGCTATTTTTAAATATTTTTTTTATGTAATTTTATTTCTAAAGAGTACTTGCCAATATTGTAATAGAAGATACCACTGAAATAGTCTATTATTACAGAAAATACTAAACTGATTAGAAAATCAACAATATAGCATAAGTAGTTCTACTATTATGACATTCGCCAGGTCGTTTTCTGTAATGTTTAGTTAGTTTAGTTATAGACATTGCAGTCAACGACCAAGAGTAATTCTGTGTTGGTTCAGACGAGAGTTAAGGCAGAATATACGATGCAAACTTGTTCAACGTGGCTACCTTCATGAAAATGAGCCACAGAATAAACACATAAATCTCAATTGATTCGCTTAATTAAATTTTGCACTAACATGGTCATTAAGAGTATGAAATACAATCATGCAACTAAGTACTAGGATTTATTATAGCGGTACCCATTACAGTCAAAATAGTTGAGTTTACGAATCGTAATAACACAGTGTTTATATTGAATGAAACAATTCTTTTTAGGCACAATTTATTTTAAAATAAAAAATCTTCCACTAGTATGATTTTGATCACTTTGCCAGTCCACTTCTACTTTTCATGAGAAACTATTGTGATTGTGGAATTATTTTTTTAGATGTACCACGAAGAGATTTGCACAGGGTGGAATTCTCAGTCAAGATGTAGCGAGTAGCTATATTAAATGTCCAAATTTAAGGAAAAATCAATGGGACGGTTTTTCCAATAAAAGCCAAAATCCACACTTAATTATTCTGCAAGTGATGGAGAATACTGCGTATCCTAAACCACAAGAACGAATTCAATAATATGTTCTGGAATCAACGAAGGAGTCTATCGGGGTAGATGTTAAAAAATTGTAAGCCACAATTAGTTAATCTGAGTTGTGTCAGCAATTTACGATTATTCTTAAAATGGAGTCTTCTAGCAATCGAGTAGCTTCCCATTGTTCATTCCTCCTCACTATAAAGCGTAGTATGTTAATAACGTCAGAAAAAAGAATTCTACTCAATTGGATCAATAACAAGAGAGATATTCACATTTGGTTAGAAACACATTCGGTCAGTCCCAGTGCCATCACATGGCGGTTATAGCCATGATATAGTCCGTTAGAACTGTACGCCAGCACTTTCAATGAGTAAAGTAATTTTTAATTAGTTAATTTTGCAATTTTGATTTGAACCTGCATTATGTTCTAAAATTGCTATAGTCTATATAGTCTGTACGATGAATGTTTGCGCGAGTATGAAATTAGGTAGGACATATGTGCGGTTGCTGAACGCATTGAGACGAGCAAATATTTAGTTACGTATGTCTTCTAACCGCTCGAGCATGCTAAGACAGCCGAACGATATATTTAAGCGGAATTAAAAAGAGACGTCGATATGAACAGTTGTCGTAGTGAAGTGCTGTCAACGGCTATAATATCTGTCATTTTAGATCCAGTAGCGTTCTTGCGTTTTTGATGAAAATGCATTTTTAAGCTTCATTGCTATAACCATATTTAGTGGTAAATAATACATCAGTTATTATTCTACAAAATTAATTGTCATTTCATGAGTATTTACGAAAAAAATATGGCTTCTAATTTGTCGGATGATGACTGAGAGTAAAAACAAATTTCTCATTTTTTTTTATACACGTCACTGCTGAAGACAAGCAGTGACTTTCAACAGATTACTTCATACGGTTCTTGTTTATGACGCACGCGCAAAGATTCATCGTACAAACTATACCAGTTGATCAGGATGCACGAAAACACTACGGATTGCATCTGAACAAGTCCAATCGAATTATTTTTAACCGTTTTGACTACTATCAAAATACAACCTTATTGACTTTCATAGTATTCCATCGAGTAGTTAATTAATTATTACAAATAATTATTTAACAGCGTTTCTGCGGACCATTTCTCCTGGCTTGATTTGGATAAATAAGATATATTATAGAAGTGATATCTTTTATTTGAAATCTTTTTAGCTAGGATTAGTAGTTTTCCAGAAAATCGCCTGTGAAAAAAAAACTACCCATGAACTTATTTTATAAGCATAAACAGTCACCAGAGATAAAACAATTTGCACAATTTGGTGTGTACTGTGTTATTACTAACGATTTTTGTTCCTGTTTGTATTTGATTTCTCGTACTAGGTGTTTTTACGTACACATATTGACTGAATTGTGAACTTTAGGTTTTATATTGATTTGTCATCTTATACTACGTTGTCACATCTTTGCCTCTTTATCTTCTCGAGGTAAAGTAATAAATATTTTCATTTTCATTTATTTATATTTTTAATAAATATTTTGTTTGGCATTGTCACGTTTGCACTCATGCATCTAGGAACTACACAATAATTGCGTTTTTTATTCATGTTGGCATAAAATCTAAATAATGGGAGTCTTTATATTTATTACAATAAAATAAACCACTTCACTCTACTACACCAACAATACAGTACTAAGGCATGAATAACAAAATGGTCGCGTCACTCCTATAGATAGACATTGTCACTATCCGTATACTCTGGGTGGTTGGGCCATGTGACGTCATAACACGTCAATTTGATTATCTCAGTCTTTCAGAGCGCTGATTTCAACAATTTTTTTTTATACAAGAATGACACTAGTACTACACTGCGAATTGTCAAATAAGAATTAGGTGAATGCATTCTTAAAATTTGTTATTGCTTGCATGAACAAAACCGAAAATGGCGGGATAGACTGGAAGCGCTGAATCCTCAAGACAACTCGCTATGGAAGCTGACGAGGGCAATGAAAAATACGCGGGAGCCCATACCCGCTTTGACAAATGCAAACGGACGAACGGCTTTGACGGACTCGCAGAAGGCGAATGACTTAGCGACGTTTTTTCAGACAATACACAATACGGACGTACTCAACGACGTTGAGCATGACCGCATAGAATACGACGTAAACGAACTGATTGGTCATGACGTTCAATTGACTAGACGAGAATTTTTAAAGGTCATGACCAAGCCCTCGGAAGTGGTTCGCATTGTCCGGACATTACCTAACACAAAGCTTCTCAAATATCTCCCGAGGAAGGGCATTGTACAATTGACGTACATTGTCAACGCGATCCTGCGGCTGCAGCACTGGCCCAGCCAGTGGAAGTGCGCCGTGGTTGTGCCTATCTTGAAACCGAACAAGAACGCGAAGCTCGTCGGCAGCTATCAACCCATCTCGTTGCTGTCGGCGATCTCCAAGTTGGTGGAGAAGGTCATCCTGGTCAGACTGAACGCTGCCCAGGATGAGCTTCACATCGACGATGAGTGTAGTTCGGCTTCCGGAAAGGCAGGAGCACGGTGCATCAGGTCGGCAGGATCCTGAATGACGTCAAGGTACAATACCTCGGGAAGAGCACCGCCATGGTGCTCCTCGATGTTGAGAAGGCGTTCTATAGTCTGGATTCCGCGACTTATACAGAAACTCAACGTACTGCACTTTCCAATACATATAATCAGACTGATTCACTCTTTCCTGACGGACAGGTCGCTGCAGGTCAGGGTGAACAATAAACTATCAACACGGCGGGACATTCGCGCGGGTGTCCCACAGGGGTCGTGCCTGTCACCAAAGTTATACAACCTGTATATATCCGACTTCCCGGAGTTTCCGAATACCAAGCTTGCCAAGTACGCCGACGACACAGCCATGTATGCACATTCGCATAATGCACAAGCAGCGAACATGCTGGAGCTGGCGGACTGGAAAGACAAAATAAAACATTATATACGATGGTGATCAGGCCGACCATCACATACGCGGCGCCGGTGTGGTGCAGCATTTCGGCCACGACAATGAAAAAATTCCAGGTCTTGGAACATAAATTTATGCGCCTCATCTCAGATTCGAGCAGGTACACCTCCCTCAGAGATTTATATGATCGTTGCAACGACATAACGCCACTAGCGGACTTCGTCCGGGAAACATCGCAGAGATTTTATGCCTTTCAACTGGGCGACAGTCCGCTAACACGCAACATAACCAGAATCAGTATGCATAATGCACCGGCGGCAGGAGTTTTAACTTTTTGTATTAATTTTATTGATCCAAACCGGTCGTGATCCGCCCAACCTTACGTACACCACGACGCTGCGCGACGTGGTTGTCTGGTTGGTTCCGAATCGCGATTCGGGGAGGCAATGTTTGTATATTATTAATTTAAATAAAATTTGATGATAATGCATGACCAGAATAACCTGCATCGGTAGAATGCAGAAATTAGAAACTATGTTTCATTACATGTATCTGGAAACTAAAATATTTAACTCTTAAACATGAAAGAGCAGTCAGATGATTATAACATTTGATACAGTTCCTATACTCGTCAAACGCTTATGT
The DNA here is from genome assembly GCA_963583905.1 of Stenurella melanura. Classification (NCBI taxonomy): domain Eukaryota; kingdom Metazoa; phylum Arthropoda; class Insecta; order Coleoptera; family Cerambycidae; genus Stenurella; species Stenurella melanura. Next base: position 232,901,926 of record OY757309.1, on the reverse strand, counting down.
TTTTTTATTTATTTAATTATCTTGTTTATATTAACGTCCTTTTGTGGCAGTTTTCTCGAAACGATTAGAATCATCAAGTTCTATCAAGTAACTACTTTTTTACATAGAAATGACTCTTGCGTGAGATATTCTAATCAAAAGTGCCACAAGGTTGCGTAAAAAAAGAGCCAAAATATTCATCATCAGGTATAGCTCATGAGGCGCCCTACACTGTCTCGCATGATACATACATTATTGTTTCTTGGTTTAAAAATGTTTCCGTACCAAATTTGGAGAAGATCGGTATATATAATATAGTTCTTACTTAAAGTTGAGTCATAGGCGACGGCATGTCATGTCATAAATTCAATATTTCCGACATTAAATACTTTTGCTGGAGATATATTGGGGCCATTATGGAAGCAGTACAATATTTTCCATTATACTAGTGTCAGGCACGTCTTGATTTAAGTAGAAATCGTTTAAAAGTAGATAATAATTACTGAGTCAATCTCAATAAAGTAAAAGCATGGGAATTTCTATAGTCGCCTTAGAAAAATATATCTGAAATGGCCAAGCAGACAAACGTGCTCCGTTTGCTAATCATACAAATTATCTTCTAATTATAACGATATGTAAAAGCTACAGATGTTATGTCAAATTGTGATACTATCAGACGATCGCTAAGATGATCATGCCAAAAAAACATTTATATTATTATTCATATAAAATATTTTTGTCTGGAGATCAAATCGTTTTGAGAATGATTGAATTTTGTACACTTCTACTTTCACGAAGATAAAAAATCACTTAAATATAATAGCTGAATATTTCTCACGCTGGAAATACAAAAAAATTTAAAAAGTGAAATTAAAGTAGGACACAATGCCATACTGTGATCTGAATAAAGCGATCTTGAAAGTACATTGACAAATTATGCATACGGAAACTTATACAATGTTATAAGCTGATCGCTAATGGAGATATTCGCAATAAAATCATGTAATACATGAAATAAAGTTAGAAATTTAGTTCAACACCATTTCAAAAAATGAAAAGATTACTTCTTAGTACACAATGTTAAATTTTTCTTTTCATTTATTTTCTTCTGTTTTCCTACAATATAAATTAACCGAAATAGGTTAATTTCTAGTAAAAGGGCATTTTTAACTGAAGAAGTAGAGATTTCGCACTTGTAGTTAAATATCTCGGAAAGCGTTGATTATTTAAAAATATGTTGCTTATAGTTTTTAAAGCTTTTGAAATTACGTTTAATTTGGGCACAGCATGGTCAATAGCCGAAAATAGCTTAAATATCACATTGAGAACCTCGCACTTATGTAAGTGTTAAGAGCGTAAATTCAAAAATTAAAGTATAAAAAGCCATGAAAATTATAGAGGGAATAAATTTATTAGAAAAAAGATATTAATTATTACATTTATAATTAACATTTAATAATAATATTAAAGAATTAATTTATAACAACTTCTATACATTTATAAATATATACAGCAACTAAATTTCAACTCACTTAAACAGAAATTGAATTATAAAATTAAACAATTTTTTAAAACCAGTCGGCAAATGCGAATAACATTGACAGTTACCTTATCGTGAAGCAGTAGTCATTCAATGAACGAGCTTTTGTGGCAATGTTCGCAATGGGCTATTTCAGTAGAAATTGGCAAGTACCTTCTCATTGAAATAACAGTACCATTTCTGTAAAAAGGTTTTGCTGAGGAAAAAAAATAAATGTCAAATTTAGCGCTCACTTGATACGCCAATCTGGATTACGTCACTACTACTATTTCAATTTTATTTTGCGAAGTTGTTGCCTTGACTCGAAAGTGTCATTTGTCATTTGACATCAGATGTCAAAAGAATGGGTTAGGATTATGTTTACCAGATAGAAGTTTATGGAGTGTTCTGTGCCAGATTGTTAAAAAAATAAAAATACTCAAAAAAAAATTCCTTTACGTTCTCAGAGAGGTGAATTAAAATTGTGGTTTAAAATGGTAAAAGTACAAAAGAAAGAATCTAAGTGGGAACATTTCTGTTATGAAGACACAGATCTACATTTTTCAACTTACCTTAACCAATGCAACCAACATGGGTAATTTTAACCTCCCTACAAAATTATGGGAGGTTACTAAAATTGGTCCAATATCGAGAATTGAGGTAACATCAAATCTTTATATTTATAGTTCCCCCCAGGAACCCAAAAAATGGTTTTTGAAAAATGTTTGTGTGTGTGTATGAGTGTTAGCATGATGGCGACGAAATTACTAAACAGATTGGATGAAACTTTGCGTGAGGATTTCTTCAGTGCTTCAGAAGATTTGAGAAGGTATTGGTTGAGATCGGATTACGTTTAGTGCCGTTCTAGCACAACAAGTTACAATTACTTACAATTTGTAATCAAACCACTGAAAAGCAGTTAAAATTTCGATTTCAACGGCATATCACACTTGCACCCTTTCCATTTGGTTTCCGCGAACAAGATTTAAAAACAAAGCAAATGAGAAATATAAGAGCGATTGTCGTGTGGCACGGTCGATGCGAGGAGCCGTTGCGTAGTGAAACTCGTCGCATGACGCCAACTACCCATACACCATTACTGTCGCGTTTAATTTCAAATACTTTAGCCCGATAGCGCCGAAACTACTGAACGGATTTGAATAAAAGTTTGCATGAGGGTTTCTTTAGTGCCCCAGAAGATCTGAAAAAGTAATGGTTGAGATCGAATTACATTTAGTGCCGTTATGGAACACAATTTAGTGGTCTTTTCGGCTTCAGTCGCGCGTTTAAAATGCGTTCTATAAATAAATATTTTTTTCTACAACTAGGCAAACATACGAAACCTAATGACTTAAAATGAGTTGTAATGCTTAAACTTTCGAATGAATATATCTAGTTTAAGATTTGAATATTTTTTTTATGGAAATAAGTTTAGAATGTCATGAAACGCAGAGACTTTAAATATGAGCGAAAAAATGTCTGTCTCTCGATCGGTGGGTCTGTCTGTCTATAACTTTTTGTGCGAACGTTTTCTCTGAAACGGTTTAAGATATTGACTTGAAACTTGGTACAAGTATGAACCATAACGAAATCTGGAAATAGATTATACCCTGAGCTTAGTCCGGTGAAGGGTTGGGGGTAAATAGGAGGAAATAAATAAAGCAAGCTGGAGTCCAGAAATTTGGGATTTGGTGTGTATACTAAACAACCAAGGCCTCAAATTATCTTATAACATTTGTCACCACCCACTACCACCCTCACTCCATTATTAAAGGGGTTAATAAAAAAAAAACCGATATTGATTTGAAACTTGGTACACATATAATACCTCCGTGTATATATTATACATTATACATATAACGACATATGGAACTAGGGTTGGAATGAATAGGGTTAAATAAGTAAAGCCAGTTAGTAAGTGTTCGGAGATTTGAGATTTGGTGTATATACTACAAGCCAAGCTCAAGTTTCTTCACATTTTGCACCCCCCCACCACCACAACTACCTTATTAAAGGGGTTAGCAAAACAAAAAATTATAATATATAATAATAATAATAGCGTCTTTACTTTCCATGTGAAAGAATATACTCAATACAAAACTATTTAATACGTAAATGGAAAAATAGGCGAAGTTCAGCAATACTTTAACAAATATTAGGAGTAATAAAAATATAAAAACTTATAAAATTCTTATAAAAATCTTCACCTAATTCGCGCATTACACTCAAATTAAAAATAATTACACCTACATCAATACAAAGAGAGTTATATACTTTGTCAATTTGAACCTAAAAGAACGTTTAAATTGCTCTGTTCGATGGACAGGTGGGGTTAAAATTCCTTTGAACCTTAAATTAAGGTTGCGTACATCGGTACGATTAAACATGAAATAAACTGACTGGTGTATAGGGTAAAAAGTAATGGTCCCAGGATAGAACCTTGTGGTGCACCTGACCTCAGCACTAAGTCTTCTGAGCAGTTTTGTTCAATGCAGGCTTTCTGCTGACTAATTTATAAATAATTTTTAAATAAGTTAACTGCTTCATTTGTTAGACCTATATGAAATAAAAGAGATAAAAGTATTTTGTGATTCAGAGCATCAAACGCCCGACCAAAATCTAGTAAAATTAAAATTGTACATAAACCTTGATCTGATGCTTCTATTATATCATCAACCACTTGCAAAAGCGCTGTAGTACAACTGGATTCAGTTCTAAATCCCGATTGTATTTTAGGTAGTATTTGTTTCTTCAGTCGTCTAATGTTCCATGATTTTTTCAAATAGTTTAGAGAAAGTAGGTAGAACACTAATGGCACGTAGATTTTTAAAATCTCCAGCATTATTTTTCTTCGGTACAGTGATTACAGCACTTTTCCAAGTGGATGGAAAAACATTTTCTTGTAAATAATGATTTACTATATGGAGTTCATATTGAGTTCAAATTTGGTACATGCATTTATTATACCGAGATCTGGAACTACATCATATTTTAGGCATATTTCGTTGAATGGTTTGGGAATGAAATAAAAGTAAATAGGGTAAATAAATAAAGCTAATAAGAGTCTAGAAACTGGAGATTTTATGTACATACTAGAAGCCAAGGATTAAATATTCTTTATTATTTACCATCCCCATCCCCACTATTAAAGGGGTTAGTAAAGCAAAATAAAGACATTGATTTGACATTTGGTACACGTATGTTATTATAACGAGATCTAAATCAGATCATATTTAGAGCTTATTCTGTTGAATCCTTGCAGGTGAAATAGTAATAAATAAGGGTACATAAGTAAAGCAAACTGTTAAGAGTAAACATTTTTAGATTTGATGCATATACATCAAGTCTCAAATTTTTGGACTCTTTTGGACTCTTGTCATGGTCTCAAATTTTCTACGACATTTTCCACCAGATGATTCCGTTGAAAGAGACCTTGTATGAAAAATTTGGATGTGGAAGTAGCGATTACTTAGGTGTCGATCTTTTTATCGTAGAGAAATAAGAAAAAACAAATTTAAGATTATTTTACTATGCCCTGAAAAGCAATATTTACGTATGTCGCGAAAAATAATATTTAAAGAGATATTCAGTAAAAAAGGCTCAAAATTGCACTGCCACCCTTATTTTCTTCACTGCATACGTTCGGATGGTAAGTGATTCACTTAAACATTTTTATTAAGTATACGTTATTGCATATGCGACTGCAGAATTTTAGCTACGTTGCTACGCTAGCCATGTATTATTATCTAGTAGTAAATTATTTTTTTAATACTAATGAATGACACATAAAAATAAGAGTGTCCTAACGGACCTATAAACACTGATATTAAATTATCTTATTTAATATTTTCCACAGTAAACTACCAATTAAATCATTGAGAAATAATTGAAATAATAAAGATTGCCGTAAATAACGGTAATTATTTTTTGTTAAACTACTGATTATATACTGTCGGAAATCACCGCAATTGATGTTTATTGAGTATGAAATCAGGAATTAAGTTTAATGTTTACACCTTTAACGCAATTTATGGCATAAATTGTAATTTTTATTGGATCTACTTAAAAGTATCTGCATTTTCATAATTAGGATGTACTGAAAATGGAAGTAATCACAAGAATGTCTACAAAACTTAGGATATATTGAGTACTCAACAAGTAATATTATATTATTTATGCAAATAAATTTTTCCAAAATATTATTTTGGGTATCTAATAGATGACTTTCAATATTCGATATTAAGTGTATGAAAGTGATATACTAAATATTCAAAATAATGTCTATAATGTTGTATATATTGTAATATTAAATAATAATTAAATCTACTCTTGGCTAAGGGGTAGTTTTTCACAATTGGGTTACTTTTCTTGTTTCCAATGAATTAAGATTATAGACAAGAGCTCGCGTAAATAACCTCTTGATAAGATACCAAAGGTGTGACTACGGAAATAAACAGTATATGATCCATTAAAAGCACAATTCCCGTGTGACACATGTAACTGGTCACCCAAATTAGCAATAAAAAAAAACAATTTCGAAAAAAGTAGTATAAAATCGCTATTCATACCAGACAAACTTTATCCCTAAAATTGACGCCATTGAAAAAGTCAAATAGCCTATCACAATAGCGTGATCGCATATTAGTGTAAATGTTGGTTCAAAATGTAGGTAAATTTATGATCATTCAATATATGTAAAGAAATTTCGAGTAGACAGTCCCACTTTGCCAGTAGACACACTTAAATAGTGTCATTTCATCTCCCTTAACCCATTAGCTACCATGGTTGCGTTAACGCAATGTCGTTAAAAAATTTTTTTTTTCACATTGAAAAAATATTTTTTTTGATACACGGTCAGTGATATTGCATTTACAAATATTTGAACACGCCGCAAAAAAAATACTGAACATATATTTACACTTTCAATCTAGATAAAGACAGAAGAAACTATCAATATTTCGAAAAAAAAACTTGCATAAGGTAAATAGTAATTGTATAAAATATAATTCACTTATTTCATTATGCGCAAGAGGTTTCATATAAAACATGCTTTACATTACAACATTTTTGAAAAAAAACAAAAGATTTTTTTCAGGAAATATTTTTCAAACTGTTTGAAATATAACGATGCGAAAACGCAACATTGGGACAATCAGTGAAATAGTAAGTGAATAAAATATTCCTGTGTGAACTTGTCTTTACATATCTAGGAAAAACTCCTAAGGTTCAAAAAAGAGAATTTGTTGTTGTGTTTGAGAATTGTTATAAATCTTTTGAAAGTGGTAGAAAATGCGTCGGCTCATAAGGTGTATTTTGATAACTTTTTACAAGTTGCGGTCTGCTGGTTCATCTAAAAAATTAAGGTTATTTTGCCACTGGAACTGTGCGTGATAACAGATTTCTGAAATGTCCATTACAGACTATTAAGTCTATGAAGAAAGGATCGCGCGGTACAGTGGATTCCCGTTACCATCATGTAAATGAAATAAGTGTAGTACGTTGGAATGACAATTCAGTAGTTACAGTGGCAACCAATTGTGAGTCCACACAACCTACTGTGTCTGTGAAACGATACAATCGTAAGGAAAAAAAAATATCTGTTCAACAACCAGGCATGATTGCTAAATATAACAAATACATGGGAGGTGTTGATTTACTTGACAACGCAGTAGCAAATTATAGGATAAATATACATGGAAAAAAATGGTGGTGGCCATTATTCATAAATATGTTAGACTGTGCAATGGTAAATGCTTGGAAACTCCACTTGTAAATAAAGAGAACCCCATTTCGCAGTTGGATTTTAGGTCTGAACTTGTACGGAGCCTCAGTACCAACAAATGTAAAAAACCATCTATTCAAGGGCGTGGTTCCGCTGCGTCTTTACCCTCCTCTGCACGTTTCGATAATGTGGGTCACATAATTGAGAGAAATCACGGAAACTGGAGGAGACATTGCAGACTATGCAAAAGTACAACCGTATTCATGTGTAATAAACGCGGAATCCCATTGCCTACTCGTTGCTTCCAAGACTACCACAATTAATTTTTTTTTATTTATGCATGTTTATGGTCATGTTACTTCCCAATGTTGCGTTAACGCAACGCGAAAAAAAAGTTAGAATTAACATACATATATTTTTTTAACCTTCAAAGATGTTTATAAGTGCTGAAATAAATGTTTTTCATTAAAAAAATTTGCATTTTTTCTGATATTTCTAGGGGTGGTCCTTAATGGGTTAACCGCGTAAGCGGCAACGTTATAGAAGGAGATGCCTGTCATTAGAAATAAATAAAATACTTATATCGTAACAAATGCAAAATGCATGTTTATTGAAGCAATCCATATGTTCATATCTTGAGTGCATACAACTATAATCAATGTCGATGCATCAGAATTTCTTTCTAGTTTACGTGGAGAGAGATATTTTGTTCTCATCCGTTTATTTAAAAAAAAATTGCTTCAGAACAGCAAGAGTAAAAGGACTCTAAGAACGTACAAGGATCAGATTATTGAGGTTCGGCGCCAATATTTGAATAATCTTTTCTAAAGTGACTCCTCTGGGGAAGTACATGACTGGCAACAGAACTACGAGCGTGAACTTATAATACTTACTGAAATCAGAAGTGGCAGCCATTTGAAAGCTATAAACTGGCAAAGCAGCTGGGGTCAACAATATCATGGCTAAGGTTCTTAAGTTAGTTGGTGAAAATGGAATTAGAATTCTTTACAGATTTACACATACATGACGCAACATGAGAGATGCAAATTATTGGAGAACCACAATCCTCGTACCATTAGATAAGATGTGAAGTCTGCGACAACTACAACTACATTATGAAATTAATGAGCTGTCATTTTCAAAATTCTAGCCCACGTCCCAAAAATTGTTTTTTGATCAAATTTGATGAAATTAGGCGCAAAATGTTCGAGAAAACTGGTACTTGAAGTAACTGCTGTCTTACAATTAAGGTATTATACGCCAATTAGGTGTTTTCACAAATTTTGAATTCACTTTCAATGTGAAGATAATGCTTTATTAAAGTTAAAAACACTTGAATTTTGAGAAACAGTCGAATAATGCCTTAAAATAAGCCATTTTCATTTTGTAGAAATTTTTTCGCAAAAAACACTACATCAATTCACTACACACTCATGACGCCATCAGTTATATTGTCAGTGTCATTTTTTGTTACAAACACGTTATTTTGCAGATAAATTTCCTAAAGTAGCTTTTACAAATCCCGTATTAGGTAGGCGTTACTTATTTAATTACATGTAGAACGTAAATAAAGTGAATAAAATGTTGTGTTAAACAATTTTTATACGCAATTTCTGAAACTAATATAACCGATGATGTCACCGCGTGTTTTGCGTACTCGTTCGATTACTAGAACTTTATGTTATTTATTTGTTGAAATTTTAATTTGATCGACGATAGAATGCTGTTTGAATATCAATAAGTGCTTTAGTATAACAAGTACTTCATTTTAATAATACCAAAAAAAGCAAATTTGCACATAGTGAAAACACCTAATTGACAGCTGCCAAAACCCAGCGAAAATTTTAAAAAAATTAAAAATTGAACGTACCCAACACATGTTGCTATGTTAAGGTAAAATTGAAATGTACCGAGTTCTGTAAGTGCACGGGATACCAAAATAAACAATCGCTAGTAATTACTAGCGAAATATTTCGATTATTGATGCATTATACTTTTGCTTATTTTTGGATAATGGCTATTGTTTCATTTTCTTTAAAGAGGTTTAAAAGATATCAATTTATTTTTTCATATCGGACATTTTTTTTAAATACCTTGTAAGGGATTAGTCTTTATGGACATATAAGACATAGCTTACTCCTAAAAAATATCAACCACTACTTTATACCTGTAAATCTATTGGAAATACAGACATACATGAAAGATAAACTAAGATTCATAAAAATTAGTGCCACATAAGAAGTACCATCTGAACAACCCCCAAGCCCCCGTTATATAACATTAATTTTCAGTTTTCTCGACATCTCGTGAAAAATACACCGTCTCGTCCCGTGTTATATTTTGCAAAGCCTCTAAGTTATGTGTAAAATTTGTACAAATTATGAGGTGTCCTATGCGGTTACTTCTCTGTTCTTCTTATAAAAGAAGTTCGGTGAACCATAAATCTAAATAAAAAGGTTAGCGTCAAACTCCACCAGCTGTTTTTAAGTAACTCTAATAGTATGCGGTTGTATATTGTCTTGCTGAAAACTTCCGTATTATAGGCTCTGAAATAAATATAATGGAGCGTAACGGGCTTCATTATATAATCAATATTTGCCCTAGCGGCTAAAAGCATCTCAACAGTAAGTAAAGTGGATCTGCTTCCTTCAATAACAGGACCTGATTCTAGTGTTCACCTTATAAAATATAACACAAATATTTTGTTTGTGTATATTCTCAGTTATGGGTGGTAATATTAAATATTTTAAAATAATTTAATAGAAAAATCACTACCAGCAGCAGATGCTTAACAAACCCGATGGAACTTATTTACATGATAGAAACTCATGACGTTTCAAGTGAGGTTTCATATTCGCCAATAACCAACTATTACTCTTTCAGACTTGTAAGGGCTATGAAAAAATGAAGATCTTTCAAATCAACAGCCCGGAGACAGGAATACAACTGCTTTTTGACAACGGACAAGGATAACTTACCATTAAAAAACTCATGAACAATAGATTTCTCTACAACCAACATCGACGGGCTTTCAACAGAGATTGGAGTAAGCAGCCCCTTGGTGTCATCCTTTCCTAGTCCAGGGTGAAATTTTAAGAACGCAAATTGGAAGACTTTCTCTGATATCTTAGACAGGTCTGTCAGTGGTTCCCCTCTACAGCGAAAAACTATCAAAGGTTTGTGGGCGCAACAATTAGTGTACATTATATTCCTGGATTAAATGTCGACTGCAAAAACCAATATCAGGAATTTCTCGAAAGTGGAGATAAGGAATGGAAGTGGGCACAAACCGTCGAGATGTTAAAAAGGCTTCCTCAATGATTCGGTAACTGGGAGAGTGAAACCTGATCATGGATCCCATAACAGCTATATCCTCAAAGAAGATCGCTGCTCATACTTTTCCTCATCTAGTTTTCCACGAGACAAAGCTCACATAGTAGTGGTTAAGCGTAAGCTCACATCACTCACGACAACCAGTGTGGAACAAACCGAATACACTTGTCCATCCACGGTGGATGAAATAACAGCTGCACTTAAAAGCACGACGGCAGGCAGGGCACCTGGACCCGATAGAGTACACCCAAATTTTCTATTGCCTGTGGCACATATACCAAGAAATGGCTCGTATTTTTTTACGGATGTGTTTGGTACGGATATTATATCAGGAGTCTTGTTTATATAAAAGCGGGCTTCGAAAATAGCTTAAAACATCAACCGCCGGAGCAGACCACACTGTTTGGAGTCCAAGAATTGTTCTACAAATTAATAGAAGCAATTCCTAGACAGAAAATTACCCGACTCATAGACAATATGCTTACCAATAGTATATTTTAGGCGACTATTGAATATATGTGCAACAGAAACGTTCAACAATGGGTTACCACAAAGCTCAGTTCTAGCCCCACTTTCATTTAACTAATATGTCGCTGACACCCAATTCGACATTTAGATATACAGACGACTGGACAAGATACTAGGGGGAATCGGCGAGCAGAAAACTAAACGCTTATCTTAAACTCAATACTCTTATAAAGAATATGTATAAATAACACTTAGGATGTAGTCACTGTGGATATAAGTTTGTAAGTAATCGATTGCTGAAATATCTCAGGAAAAAACATACAAAGGGTTCTATTTGAAAAAAAGAGACATGACAGTTTCAAAATGTAAAAATTTGATTCTTAGTGGAAAATATCCTGTGGAATTCTACTTTGAGAGGCTGAGAAACTAGTACATGCTCGAATATATGAAAATATTTTTTTTACAGATTGTACACTTGACCGCTGCAAATGCCATTTTTTATTGGAAAAGTAGAATAACCTGGCAACGCCGCAATCCAAAAATGATATATGACTGTATAAGGAGTAAAAGAGTTCAATACGATTATTAAAAACATGTTGGATGGTTTATTTAGAAAATTGAAGTATCAGTTGCAATCAGCACGTGAGAGAACGTGCCACTATTGACCTTCTAGAATTCTTATCTGAGACATACTTTTCAAATTTCAAACGGTTGAGCGTCCACGCATTACTAACCCACCCTGTACAACTTATCTGTATAAACACGAACAAAGTTTTTTATTGGATTTGCTATTCATATTACTCTTTTAGATTATATCACCAATGATTACTTACTTAAACAAAATTGTTAATTAACATTGTTGGGACTGAAACTCTTTAAAGGAAATGTGCCTCAAATATTGTCCCGTTGAAGTTTTCTAAACACTACATTATACTGTATTTTAAAAGTTTTTATTTAACTTACTTTGTTGTCTGTCTGCTTGCTACAAATTTTGCAATGAAAATTTCCACTAGTACTAATTAAGCTAAAGCTTTGAAATTTTGCACATGTATGTAGGTCCGGTGACAATATGATATAGTATATTTAATATCATTCTAAATCGAATATGATGGACGTCCCAAGATGGCGAATTACCTTCTTCTTCAGAGCCCCCTTGACAAAATAAGTAAAGTCTAAAAAGTAAAAAATAAATTATATATAAAAAAACATTTTTAAAGTAAAGCTTTTATTTAGAAAATTGTAGGTAATATAGAATAAAAAAAAATCGGTAAAGTTATTTACACATAACTTCCCTCGTTATTTGTGCACGACAGTCACTCAAAAAATTATTAATTACGAAATGACATTGGGAATAATAATCGGAATATAATTATTGGTATTATTACAAAGAAAACCTGATAACTTTTGGTCAAAAAAATATACAGAGTGTTCATCCAACAGCAAAAGTTCAATATACTAAATAACAGGTGCCAAATATGGCACCTGTTATTGCGCAAATACCTTTATAAATGTCCACCATGACTCAATTATTTCTTGGGATGCCATTATTCAATAAAAGCATATAATAGGATATGCCAAATATTATTGCCATCTCTCACATTCTCAATCCCACATTCACGTAATGGAGTGGAAGTATAGTGGTGATTAAAATATAGAACAAATTTTCAAAAATGTTTTCGGTCTATTCTAGTGTTAAATTTTTTTCCAAATTGGTGAAAATATGTTGCAAATTTTTTTTTCCGAAATAGGTTTAGAATGTTATGAAACGTGGAAATTTTAAATTTGAGCAAAAAAAATATTTTGTCTATTCTATAATGGTGATAAATATATTACATAAACATGTTTTCATTTTTTCTTAATTTTTCTAAAACATTTTTAAATTTGTTTTAATAAATTTGGAATGCCATGGAAACGTGGAAATTTTAAATCTGAAAAAAAAATTCCATCTATTTGTGGTAAAATTTTTTCAAAAATTTTTAATTTTTTTTTTATTTTTCTTTAAATAGATTTAGAACGCTATGAAACGTGGAAATTTTAAATTTTGAGAAAAAAAAAATTCATCCATTTTGGTGGTAAAAATGTTTTCAAAAATGTTGGTAAAAAATTTTCAAATTTTTTTTTTCTTTTAAATAGGTTTAGAATGCCATGAAACGTGGAAATTTTAAATTTGAACAAGGAATAATTTTTTTTTAGTGGTAAAAATTTTTTCAAAAATGAAAAAAAATTTCAAAAAAAATTTTTTTCCTGAAATAGGTTTAGCGCGTCATGAAACGTCGAAATTTTAAATTTGGGCAAAAAAAATTTTTTTTCACTATTTATTCCGTTTAGACGGTCCACCCTGTATATTTTTCAGTGAAAATTCTACCAGTTCTTCGCTGACAGTAGGGTTAACTACCTACCAAATTTGACTGCTCTCCGTCAAGTAGTTTTTTAGTTAATGCACCAACAGACAGACAGACAGACAGACAGACAGACAGATAGACAGACTGACGGAATTGAAAAACCTATATTTTCGGAATCTACGTGTTCTGAAACGTCAGAATCCGAAAAAATCTCGGAGGGTGATTTTTTCTCGAATACAATACTTCCCTTCGGTATGCGAGGGAAGTAATAATTCTTAAATTCCTATATTTGGAAACTAAAAGCTTTGGAGGCGTTTAATAGATCAAAGTAACTTTACAACATTGTTATGTGACCGCCGCCAAAGCTTTTAGTTTCCAGATCCTTGAAATTAAAAAATATTTTTTACTTTTTAGTACATTTTTTTAAACAAAAGCTTTATATTTATATATTTTTATATATATAATTCTATTTAATATATACTGAATAATTGGTTTAACCAAAGCCATAATTGAATCACACACATTTAATGTATTGTTAGCATAGACGAATTAATCTACATGAGTATTCACAATATAACTTTTACGTTAAAATTATTCTGGGTTAAGTTCTGCTTTTTTATATTAAGTTATATTTTCTACAACTATATAAGGTATTAGCAATTAATTATTTTTTGTACACTTTACTGTCTTGCTTTGTAAACATAATTACAATAATATATCAAACCAAACGAATAATCTGTTTTTGTTTAAACAGCGTCGAAAACTTTTACAGTTTAATCTGCTAATTAAATGTTGAGAATTTCACTATTACTACATCTTCCTTATGTTTGTTAAGCGACGTGGGCGGTGTTTACACATTAGAGTCAAATGTTGATGGAAGTAAATTTTAAATTATAATTAAAGTCAATTAGTTATACGTGTTCTCTTATTCGAATTGACATAATGATTGCCTCCTAAGTTGACTTAAAAATCATAGTAGTAATTAATGTGTGTACATATTTTGATTTTATAAAAGTGTTCGGTAAACAAAAATGAACATATGTCAAAAGAAGATATGTTCACGAATCCCTTATATATTGTGTAAAATTATTATATTTATTTAATTATTGCGCAAATTTATTAATTGAAATTTCTTTATTGTCCTAAATAGCCCATAATAGTTAAGAAAAACAATATTTTGGGCATTCTGCAGACAGCTTTCAAAACTATTTAGATTAAATCCATTCTTAAGAAAAATGGCGTAGACATTACTATATTGGTAGGCACATCAAAATCTTCAAGTTTTTTAATTCTTATTTATAATGTTCTGGACAGTATACAGACTACTCGAAATATTCGACGGATTTCCACATTCCAGATCATGTAGATTACTAAAATAATGGTTTTTCACTTCCGTCAGTCAATCTGTATGTCGGTCTGTCGGCGCGTTATCTAAAACACTACTTGACGGAGAATAGTCAAATTTGGTAGATAGTTGATGTTACTGTCAGCGAAGAAATAGGCCGACTTTCACTGGAAAATATAAAGGGTGTGCAGCAATTAAAATTGCCACATTAATAATAATTCACAATTTATGTTTATTTACGTTAATTAATATCGAATTAACATGCCATCTTGGAGTAGAGAGGTATGCAACCTCTCGTACTTTGATAGATGTAGCATGTTACCTATCTCCAAAGGCGTTAACATTCCAAAAGTAAACATGTTTTCTTTAAAATTATTTAAGTTATTGGGATTAATTACATATTCCTAGAGTTCATGTATTACGTATCTTTAAAATTCAGTCTTTTCATTGTAAAGTCCTCTCGTGGTGCAGTGTCACCGATTAGAGAACATTTTCTAACAGTGCTCAGGTTGGCAACACTGATAACATCCGTCCGTTTTGGCACTTCTGGTTTGGACAGAGACGCAAGGTGGACGGCGGTGTTGATTTTTGTGTAGGAGAATTTGGGTTCTACATCTTTAACACAGTCGTGGATGTGATTGATGTTCCCAGCGCTTCTTCACCGCCTTGCCACAAGCGGTTTTGTAAATTCTGGGAAGGACGTTATGTGATACTCTCTATATGAGAGTGTTTGGACATGCCTATACTTAGGTCAGCCATATATATATGGGCTATTTAGAAGCTTAGTTATGTATGGGACAGGCTTATGCCTGGGTCTGGCATATACTTGGGTCAGGCTATTAGTAGAGTGACTTACGTAAGAGCCCAGCTGTTTGGTGCTGTAGTTTTGGTTATGTGGGGCCTGGTATTTGGATGAGTAGCAGCAGGAGGAAATCTGTTACTCAGATGTCTAGCTATGTACAATTATGGCCGATATTTAGAGAAGTTTTGGCTTGAGGAGTTGTTCGCTACAGTCTCCAAGAGAATTAATGCAGGTGTCCAGCATGCATTTATGCTTGCAGTCGACGTTCGGAATGTGTAATAGGTCACGCTGGAGTAGTCACGGAGAAGATCTTATTGTAAAAACAACGCATGGTACCATGGGAGGTTAGTATGCATAGTGAATATTTCAATTTATTAGCTCATGAACTTTTACCCATTTGCATCACACTTTAGTGACAGGTTAGGACGATACCATTTTCCCCAGAGAAAATATACTAGTATGCATTATAACGTATACACGTAGTAATGCATTTTTAATTCACTGTTGAAAATATAACTTGTTGCATAATATATAATTCATGGTTGCGAGAGAACCTCTCAAAAATATTTTAAATTACTCTACTTAACCCTAACAAAACTAGTTAGGGCAAACATATAGAATTTTCTAAGTTGCGTATAGATCAAGTTAAGTAGTTTTATTTACTTAATCTATTGTTGCATACATCTCACTTATGATGTGACAAATGTTTAATGTTTACATGTTTCTGTTATTCATATTAATATTCTTGATATTTATTTGACATTTACCACAATCTTGAGTTTAGAGTACTATTATTGCAGTACAAATTTTGACGTTATTGATAAAGTTTAATATTTCCATCGCACGTTTGCTAGTAACTTAATTTTGTTCCTTGGCTGGCAAAATTACTTATTCAATTATTTTTTATCATCAGCCCAGTGCCGCCCTCTCTTTGAGTGTCCACCCTCCTTACCCACGCCCCTAAGCTCCCCACCAAAAAAACTAGCCGCTGTTCGCAGGTGACACACTTTTTTTATATTTAGGTATTAAAATTGTTGTAGGTGGATCGTCTAAAGGGAATAGTTATTGAATAAATTTGATTTTGTTCGAATTTAA
Organism: Stenurella melanura; assembly: GCA_963583905.1. Lineage (NCBI taxonomy): Eukaryota > Metazoa > Arthropoda > Insecta > Coleoptera > Cerambycidae > Stenurella > Stenurella melanura. Next base: position 232,885,321 of record OY757309.1, on the reverse strand, counting down.
AATATCCACGTTTCATGACATTGTAAACCAATTTCGAAAAAAATGTTTGAATATTCTCTTACGAAATGTGGAACTGGAAATACGGCAGATGGCAATGATGGCAGGGAAGACTCCTATTATACTTTTTTAGAGTGACCGCCCTGTATAAATAAAGAGGGAAGTTCTGTGTAATATCTTTACCGATATTTTAATGAACTTTTGATATTTGAATATTTTATTTGACAAGACATATGACAAGAAAATTGCTCTAATTATCATCCAATAGCTTTTAGTATTTAACTGTTATAACAAGAACACGTTTTTCAAAAAACCGAAAAAAATATATACAGCTTCCGTACCGTGATCAATCTATGATTTCCAAAATAAGTTTAAAAAAATCTCGCTATCACAACACATTTTTTTTCACAAAAATGTTTGTTTATTTACCTCCGCTAACATTATTTATCAATTATTTCTTAAAGTCGTTCAGGAATTATAAGGATTTTTTGAGTAACTGACAATAACAGGCCTCAACAAAAGTGCGCAGTCTCTCAACAAGCCACTAAGTAGGAGTTTAGATGCGCACTACTACTAACTGCACGTACCCCTCTATAAGCCACCATATTTCTTCGGCGGGCAGCCACCCTCATCTTTTCTACGATCGGTCATGTTTTGTTTCAATACGTCGCGCGTCGCAGCTGCGAGGAGTCTATAGCAATAATGACAACCAAATGCCTACTTCATATACTTGTGTACCTATGGACATAAGCCCTCTTTTTCATTTTTGTTCTATTTTTGATCCTGCGACTTTGTTCTCGTAGTGTAATTCTAGTTTTGCATTCTCAATATATTTTGTATTTGGTTTTGTTGTCTTGCTTATTTACTTTGATATTTATTCTATTCTTAAAGAATAAAATGTTTGCTATCATTATACTCCGTTCCCGAAAATAAAAACAAAATCAGGACATAATTACGTTCTTAATCTTTAATCTTAATTGACTATTCGAAAATACATAAGGCAGTTGTAATATAAAAATTAAAATTTTGAAATTTGTACAGTTTGATTAGGTTTTTGAAAAGATTGTGTTGTAGATAATACAACCTAAAAACATCCGTGTGACATCCGTTTGCGAACAATGACTAATTAACAGTTAATCAATCCTCGACGATAATTAAAAAGTCAAATTACCCCAAAAAGCCAGAGACAAGTTATAGGCAATCAAATTATTTTAATGTGATTAAAATAAATGCATTCACTGACTACTTAAATATGAGTTCAATGACCTAGTACTTACAATAAATAACACTAATGAAGTCAAATAGGCAAACTAAAAATAAATCTGAAGACAAAATAGAAGTTAAAATTATTTTGATAAAACTCACCTAGCATCCAACTAACGTGCAGCACTACATGATAATGCAACGCTGTCATGTTAACATGCAACAAATCCCTCCAAATTGAAAGATAATCTTGGCAATCACAAGTTCATTTCATACGGGAAAATGAATAGTAGAATCAACGAATTTGTACGTGATGAAATAAAGGCATTACTCAAACAATGGTTCGTTTCAAATCACTTTCTCTTGGATTGAAAGATGCATATCATAATATCTATTTATTAAAGAAATGCTGAAACTCTAATTTGTTTCAGATATGCCTCTTTATTGTAATTTGATAGCGTGCTGTCGGCGAAAATCAAAACAATTGAATGTCAAATTCCCGGAGTTACGTACGACGAATCAGAAAAAGCATTTTCTGTTTCTCGATTTGGCTCTAGTGATCGGAAAGGAAGTACAATAAAAAAGGGTGCGCCCGGCAATGCGATCCATCTCAAATTTGAATCGAATTAAATTAATATAGGCGAAAATATTTCATAATCAAAAGTGATTTAAAGCAGATACTTTTCATTTGATAATGTATGTCTTTTGTAGACCTCTTTCGCAATATTCAGTACAATAAATTCAAATTAGTTTAAAGGGAACATGAAAAAAAATAACATATCAAACGTATATTTCCTTAATGACTACTAAGTTCTCCAACATTTCTATGAAGAGAAGCTGCTGTTGCTAATTAGCAATATTATAAATTCATAAACAAAATGTATTTTAGTCCTATTAATTTGTATGTTCGTGTATTTTATTGTTAAAAGTCGGTTTTAGGTTAAGTAATACGTATTAATAATATTTAATGGCCTATAGACCAGCTCTTATATGGACCTAAAAGGTCTTTTGTTATTTTTGTCGTCGCATTATTTATTTATTTACTTTATCTAACTATGACAATTGTTTAGGAATAGATTAAGTTTTGTTTAAATCATCTCAAAATAAATAAACTTGGCAAATAACAAGCGTCGGGTGCAGTATTTTGTATTTTCATGCAAGCGGAAATGACGGTTTCAAGTCCACCGGGTATATTTTGCTGCAGACAGCTTGAAAGAGGTACAATCAGGTTTTCCACTACGTGTGTAGTTTAGCACTGTTTCAATTTTAATCAGTTAGATTTTTGTTATTAGTAACTAAAGTAGTTTCATTTGTAGAAGTATTTGAAAAGATCTATTACATAAATCAAAGCTAAAATGCGTCTCAACATAGACCCCCGAGGAGCTCCATGTCTTATTTTTGGAAAGTAGGGTTTTGATTAAAAATAATCACTGTAATGTGAGTTGTAGGTAGTTGGTTTATTATGCCTTGCTTACTGAGGCTGCTAGCCAATAATGATCATCTCAAATTAATAGAGTATAAGTTGCGTCACTTTAGTTCAGAGTCAGTTATCGTGAACCGCCTCTTACACAGAGTTGGTTGGAATGGACGGTTTTTAATGTCCAATGAAAAAAAGAAGAATTTAAACTAATCCTTTATTAATCTGTTTCACAATGACGTTCAGCTTTACTAAATTTTTGAATATTTGTGTAGATAAGTAGCTATTTTTGAGTAATTTTGAACCATTAATATTAGTAAATTGGTACTTCCCTTTTAAATATATTAAAAGTCATATTATAGAATTCATATGACATGAAACTAATAATATATTCAAGGGTACTAAAGAAACAGTAGATTTTAAAATGATTGTTTTAATTTAAAATTTGATTACCAACGAAAATGTGGGTATATGGCATATAACAATATTTCTGAGATCTCCCTTATTCTGATTCACTTAATTGCAAATTCTTTGAGCTAAATTGTCGGTGTCTTCTTATCAATGCTATCCTTTAAAGTTCTTAAAATTCTGTGTAATGTTATTATAATATAAATGAAGTGTTGGTATGTACCGTGTGTTTTTTCCGCGTAGTTGATAGGTTCCTGTGGAAGTTCAGTTCGAGCAACGAGAAGAAGAAACTGATGATGGCAGTTTCTGCCGAAACGTCGGTTAGACAACCATGGCTAAATCACCAACACTTCACTCAACACCCATGAAAACCTAAGAAACAATATAATATAAATATATCTACATCCTACATATTCATTTTAAAGTCTATATGATACTGAATAGGGTTTAAATCTATAAATTAAACATATCTAGACGTTAGTTAACGTAACCTAATATTTTAGTGATAAATAAATACCTATATTAGTTAAGATAGGCATCCATATGTTTGTTAATTAAGTAAAAACGAATTGCTAGGCATTGACAATTTTTCAAAAAAAAACAAATTAATATTACTATTAGTATATATCTATATACATTTGTCTCTAGAAATACTATGAATATGCTATTTGCATCAAATTGCATTCTAAGTTAATTACTGAAGATATCCACTAGCAATTTAAATATTACACCTTAGTTTAAAAATGAATTATTATTTGTTTGCTTATAATTGTATTGAAACATTCTTTATAGGATTTTGCAAACAGCAGAAAAATTAACTATCTATAAAAGAAAAACTTTGTGTAGAAATATTAATGAAATCTTTGCATTCTTTCGATAACCTGAATTCTGGTTATGCTAGCAAATTAAAATCCTAAAATGAATTTGTCTAATTTCTCATTTGACAATTCTCATTCTAACACTAGCATCCACACAGTCCCCTACGGCCATGCAGATTAAACTAGTATCCACATAACCCCCTACGATTATGAAGATTCAGTTAAAAATGAGAACAAAGACCTAAAATGAATTTATTTATCTACCTTGTCTTAAAAAAATTTTTTTAAGACAAGGTAGATAAATAAATTCATTTTAGGTCTTTGTTCTCATTTTTAACTGAATCTTCATAATCGTAGGGGGTTATGTGGATACTAGTTTAATCTGCATGGCCGTAGGGGACTGTGTGGATGCTAGTGTTAGAATGAGAATTGTCAAATGAGAAATTAGACAAATTCATTTTAGGATTTTAATTTGCTAGCATAACCAGAATTCAGGTTATCGAAAGAATGCAAAGATTTCATTAATATTTCTACACAAAGTTTTTCTTTTATAGATAGTTAATTTTTCTGCTGTTTGCAAAATCCTATAAAGAATGTTTCAATACTATTACACCTTAGTATTTCACAGTTACATGAATCATCTTACCACCACTATTACCTATACAGTTATATCACTTTGAAAAATTAAAATCCAGAACATCATTTTGGAAGTGACAACAATTTAGATTTTACTAAAATTAATCACCTTACGTTTCGTGTACCTCCAACCCACTCTTTCCGTTCAGAGTGAGATACATTTCGGTTTATACAATAAAATGTCAACCGGTTACTTTGCTTCACACCAGCAGGAATAAACAAGAAATATGATAATGGAATCTTACGCGAAGTACAATTAAATAAAAATTTTACTCATATTTACACGTACGTATGCAAAGATAATTTCCAAAAATTTATTTGACAATAATAATTACTTGACATATGCCTCGGTCTCTCGACCATTATCAAAGAGTATTATAATCTAACCTAAAAGTACCAATAACAACAATTTATATCTTTATGCAGGTTATTTTAATTTTTTTATTATGATGCCTTTGGATTTGAATTTTAATAAAGCTGTCATAAGGGGATTTTTTATTTCTTAAATGTTCTCTTAACCGCTTCTCAAGTCACCGAGGTAACTCCTTGAAAATCCAGAATAATTTTGTGTTAGATAAAGAGGAACGAGGCCTTACAGTTTATAGTAGAGTCCGAACCACATCTTGAAGATAATTTTATAATTAAAATTATTTCGCGGTGTATGCAAGCTAGATGCATCATCATCATCATAACAAATTTATTTAGTTTTTTTAATACAGTAAATTGCCTCCCCGGATCGAGACCCGGAGTCAACCGTACAACCACGTCGCGCAGCGCCGTGGTGTTAGTGCGGTTGGGCGAATCGCGACCAGTTCGACTCAATAAAACTTATATTTAAAGGTTAAAACTCCTGCCGCCTGTTTAAAATTAACATTAACATTGTTTTTGCCTACACAGTAAGCTTAAAATTAAAATATTTCACTTAAAACGTTTGGTCGCGCACTGTTTTACATTTTAGAATTTGGATTGCTGAGACGGGAAAAAAATCAATGAAAAAACCCGTTCGAGGCAATTGTGCCCCAACAGTCTGCTCACCGTTGGGAAGTTGTGGTTGTGGAAAGGAAATTTAAGTTTTTAAGAGGTTGTAATTTTTTTAAGTTTCTTGGCCAAGAAGGAATTTTTAACAAAAATGGACAAAATAACAAAAATTACAAAAATACAAACAGGGTACAAACAGTTAGAGATAGAAAAGGGATAGGTACAGAATAAAATTATGGTGGTGAAAGTGTGTGACAGTGGGAAGTTTTGGTAGAAAACAGTTTGGCTAAAGAGGTTGCTGAAAGATATGCAACGCCTGGTATGGTAATTCAAGCTAGATGCGCTACACCACTGAGCTACCGTCCCCCCTCGACCTTAGTAATACCAAATTCAATTTGGGCACTTGTTACCTGCTTCCTATTTTTGGAAGCTTCCTTAATTTCAAAAATTTCTGAAAAATGTAAGATGATTTCAATAGCAGAAACACCTCGGCATTGACTTTCCAGTGCTGGAGGAAATAAGAAATTCTCCCATAGGGAGGATTTTGGCCTTTGAACTAGAATCCAGTCTGAACTGGGGTTTCCAATAAATTTGGTTAGAGGTTGCACAATGGGACACAAGGCCTGAGTGTGGCGCCACGCTAGAAGAAGAAGAAGAAGAGGAATGGCCTTACGTAACAGTTTGATGGTATTATTACTAAAAAAAAATGTCACTCATAGATACAATAAACAGAACGAACGCCTTACCTTTAAGGATGTTCGTTCTATATTATATGAACGGTTCTTTCCAAATAGAACGAAATGTTCTACATAGCATTCTATTTGGAAAGGACAACGCGAAATATAATGTTATACATTACACCCTCAAAGAAGTGGAGACTGTTACGCTCATGATTACTACTAGCTGAAATTAAGTAGAAATGGTTAGGCAACCAGTGATACAAAGCCTGGATTCATCCATGCACGCCATCTCTGAGACAGTAGTATGCTTTCGAGAAGTGTATAGAAAGAGATCGAGTTTTCTGGAGTGGTAGGAAAATATTCTCGATTTGGTTCTAGATGACTCTGGAAACGTATTTAGAATATATTAGGCGAAATCCATGTCGGGAAATTCGAAGTTCGGTAAGAAGAAGTGGAAAAGTGCAAAGTGAGATTAGAAATCGGAAATAAATACAGAGTGTAAATTTGAAGTAATAAACTTTGTTAAAGATTGTTTTAGTCCAGAAGAAGTATATTTTAGTTAAGGAAAAGTATTGTGTAGTTCAGAGAAGTTATTAAATAAAGTGTTAGTGGTTACCCCTTGTTAAAATTATTTGGAACCTACGGATTTTTACAGGGTGTTTCCAAAGGGCGGAAGCAGGCAACAATAATGTTCAACAAAACCTGTATTGATTATATTGTATTCATAATGATTGTATTAATCGTATTGATTTGTATTGGTCAGAATCATATTTTGGCAACAACAGTATCAAACTTCTACATAACGCTAATAAAGCAAACACTTTAAATTTGCTAGAAATTTTTGCTTAAAAAAATGGAATGCAAGTAACAAATAACCAAATTTGGCATTAACCCACCTTATAGACAACCTTACTATACTCTTCACAAGTACAAAACGAAGAGTATGTTACATTCGATCGGCACATTTCTGCAACCGATTAATATCGCTCATAGGGAAAAAAATTTCATATCACTGTGTTGATGATCGAATTCCGAACAACTTTTAAAATGTCAGTCCGTCTGTCTGTACGTCCGTCCGTCACGTTTCTTGTAAGCACGATAACTTAAGAACGAAAAGTCGGATTCTAGTGAAATTCGGACAGTAAGATAAGTGTTAGTTAGAAGAAGAACCCTATTGCATTTCTAACAAAATCGATCAATAAATAAGAAAGTTATTAATTACACATATTTTTAAATTTATATATTTATATTACATAATATTTTTACATTGCAAAACCGGTTAATTAGGCAAAAGCAATAAATTTGTTACAAATGCGATAAGATTATGGACCAGGGCGACTTTCATTCATCTCACAGTTAGACAAGGCCATTAATCGCTAATACAACTAACATTATTACACACTTCGCAAATATTTTATTATTTACGAATAAAATGCGGAGAGTATTTTATAGAATTTACAACAATTATATAAAAGTGCAGTAAATCGACGAAGAGTATAATGGTTAGCTTGTTATTATTTAAATCCAGACATCATAATTAAAAATTAACATAATCTGCATAAAGACATAATTTGTTGTTATTGGTACTATCTGATCAGACTCTTTGATAATGGCCGAGACATCGAAACATGCAGATAAACTTGAACAAATTTTGTAAAACTAAAAACCCTTCCACTTTTCTTAATTTTGTTAATTAAGTATGTTTTACCAAGAGCCAACCCGTGAAAATATACAATTTACTTAATAATTTATTCCACCAATTTTTTAATTTGATTACTCTCTGTTTCCACGATAATAATTGACGTACAGTTGTGGATAATGAAAAACACTTTTATTTTATTGTCAATCTACCTCTATTTCAATATGTATCAGAGTCGAAATAAAACACAATTTACGATTCTTTTTTCTTATTGTCTGGATCTTGGGTTCGACTAAATTGCAACCTTTGGATAGCCTAAATTTCTTGCAATTCATTTCCTGATGAATGAACATCTGTAATATTTCAGTTTTTAGAAATTCTACTTAGGAATTAGGATTTAAGAACCGAGGTTCATGTGTAATGAATACAAATCTTAACCGTACCTATAGAGAAATATTTGAATTTTGTGACTATTTCTGTTTTGAACCTGGTAAGAAAATTGATAACAAGTTTCCCATTGTTGTGTCTTCATGTTGCTCGAACAATATATAATAATAATAATAATGGGTATATTTCCATAGACTATTACAGTATTGAAATTGTCAAATACAGAATACAGAGTAGTACAAAGAAAGTATACATATATATGCGTGTATATACAGTTAAAGGTAGACTACACAACACTGAGAAATAGACAAACAAGCAAAGAGATGTACAACTAAGGTCTAACCAAGGTGTATCAAAAAAATATACAGGGAGGAAATATTCCTCGTAAGATAAAAACAATGACCCGCTAAGAATTCTAAGACTCTTAAACATCGCAAAAGTATTTGCATCTTTTATACTTTGGGGGAGGTGGTTATATATATTTATTGAAAAAATAAAAGGTCCTCTTTTTGTCTACTCTAATCTATGGTGCGGAACAAAAATATTCTTTTTCGATCGCGTGCTGTATTTATTAACATCACCACATTTTAAGAGACTATCAATGTTTTTCCTGACAGCATACAGATTGCAAAATATATATACAATAAATAGTGAGTATGCCATGCTGTTTAAAAGAATCTCTGCAGGATGTACAGTAGGCAAGTTAAAACATACTTCTCATAATTCTTTTCTGCAGAATGAACACCTTGCTAATTCCAGAACAATTTCCCCAACATAAAATGCAGAACCGAGTAAATACATCCGTAATAGAATGTTAACAGAGTGTCAGCGTCAACAGTGTACCTCATTTGAAGGAGTGCAAAGTTTAAACTGGCCAGTTTTTTCGTCAGATTTTCAATATAAGCCTCCCAAGACATATTCACGTCCATATAAACTCCTAGGAACTTTCTAAGATCATTTTGATGGATATTGTGATTTCCTCTGACTAAGAGACTGAAATCCAGCTTTGTATGAATTGAGGAAAACATTAAAAACACAGTTTTTTGATGGTTTAGAATCAGGCCAATTTTTCGACACCATTGTGACATTTTATCAATATAGAGTCGGATACAACTTTGTTTCATGTGAAGTTTAGTAAGCTCAATATTCTTTAACTAATTTTTGAGTAATATTATTTGATTTGAGTATTTGTAGGATCGGTACACTTGAAATCAATTAACAGATATTAGAAGAGATAAAAAAACCGCCGTTTAATACGTATCCTTAACTAAACCAAATTAAATCCCAGGAGGAATGGCCTTGCTTCCTGAAAATGTGATAATTATAGCTATAACCGTCAATATTATGACTGGCCTAGATTAGATAAGGTCATGTTCAATGTCAAATACGCATCTTCTTAAAAGTTACCTAGTTTAACAGTGTACATCATTCTACTTAAGAAAATAATGAATATTGATGAGAGAGACAACAGAAAACCTGTTCAATAGTTATGTAAAACTACATCTAAAAATAGCACATTAATATTTAAAATTATACATAATAAGTTGGCGGTTGTTACCTCATACATCCACAATCTAAATGTTTTGACAATAAAGGTAGTTCAAGATCTGATAAAATTTCCAAGGTACGTAGGTATAGTAGAGGAAATACATATAGTAGAACGGAGGAGCAACGAGATCAGCGCTTTTGTCGGTCGCTTTTATCTGCTCTATCGGCATGCTTTTTGGTGAACGGCCTTACTCCGCGTCTGCTCTACAATATCTCTTGCCGCCATTATATAAAAATGTATCCTAAGTAATACGGTAAATCTAATATGATTTCTTTGGCCTGACCTGTTTTTAATCAAAAGGTAGGAATTCCAGTTGGTCTGTGGTCCAAGGCTTTCTCGGGTAGTCAAACACTCAACAAACGAGATCTTCAAGGGTGGTGTAATTAACACAGGTTTACAAAAAAAAAGTTGTCTGGATCTGAGGTCAGGGCATACGTTTCTTATGTATTTTTCGACGCAGAATTCGCATCTGTTTTTAGTTTTGCTCCATCACGTCAAGATTTTGAGATATTCTAACCTAAAAGTTAGACATATTTGAAGTTATGTAGCTTTGAGATTTTTTTTCTCGAGAAACTATGTATGGGATCTTAAAGTACAAATCTTCCTCTTTAAAATGCCGTAGAGTTTGCTCAAATATCTTTTTTATTTCTCTGAGATATCGAATTTAATTAGCACGACAACCTTATGGTCATTATTTAAATTGCAATATCTCGGCGAAAAAAAAAAGATATTTGAGCAAACACAGCGGTATTTTAAAGGTGTAGATTTGTACTTTAACATCCCACACATGGTTTCTTGAGAAAAAAAATTCTCAAAGCTACATAACCTCAAATATGTCCAACTTTTAGGTTAGAATATCTCAAAATCCTGACGCGATAGAGCAAAACTAAAAACAGATTCGAATTCAGAGTCGAAAAATACATAAGAAACGTATGGTCTGGCCCCAGATCTAGAAAACTTTTTTCTTTTTGTAAATCTGTGAATTAACTTAGAGCAAGATTAGTCATAATCGTATCCAAATAAAGCTAAGAGTGTGGGAAATAATTTCTGCCTGGGGTATATTTTCTCCGCCAAAAAATTTTTGGATTTGGAGTTATTTCGAAAAATTCAGTATGTAAGGGTGCTAGAGAAATTTGACTCAATTTAAAATATCGCGATAACCATACAATTCTCGACATATGCTGTAACAAACTTTTTTAATTGAGATTCAATTACGAAAATTTATCAATGTGATAGCTCAAAGGGTAGCCAAGTTACAGACGATTTAAGATTTCACGCTTCGAAGGGGTGCAGGGGGTGCACGACGCATATCTGGGATGACCAAGTGTCGTATATTATATCCCCTATTATTTTTTACAGATGACCGCATTGCTTTTATTATTAGCATATGATAGTAGTATCAACTACACTCCAAATATTATTTTCTTCGGTCCAACTTATTATCTTCACGGCGACAACTCTCCATATTTTTCACAAATAGTACAGTATATTCTGTCTCCGGTAATGGTGTCAGCTGAGTTCCAATTATTGTCTATATTTTCTTGATAATTTCTTTAGGCTGACTACAGTATTATTGAGTCCCGTCACATTTCTTCATTGATAATTGTTTTAGTCCCTAGTTGACTAACATCGAGGGCGGACGTACCGTAGGACGCTCCAGAAGAAAACGGTAGGTCAAAAAATAATGCGTAAGTTGAAGTGTTATAATAGAAAAACCAAGTTCATATGGAATTAATATTTGAAAATTACTGGTGAAGTGTTTTTAATAGTACGTAACGTAAAGTAAACCACGCGCAGAACAACAAATACGGCCAGACCAGTGCTATATATATCAAGTCAAGTGGGTGATAAATTATCATGTAGTGACAAAACTCAAACTGGAATGGATTTTAGGTGATGAAATGAAGCGAAGAGAGATTCACTACGAAAAAGATGTTTATACTAATTTTGAAATTTTTACGTACGTAACATGAACAACTCACAGTAGAAAGATTTCAACTGGCAACTGTCACGTGGTTATTTTAAAATTGCTGGTGAAGTGGTTTTTAATAGTACCTAAGATAAAGTAAACACGTGCAGTGCAACAAGTACGGCCAGACCAGTGCTAGGCATAGTGTTTACGAAGTCAATTGAAACTGGCCAGTGTTAAAGCACAGGACCGTGCGCACTTAACTTGATATTTTGTCCTATGTATTTAACAATGGTATCGAGAATCGAATAGTAGTTAAAACTGTACAGGCGAGTCCGAGACTGGCAATGTAATCAGTCTGAATGAACCATCTACGACTGCACTGGTTTAAAGATAATGAAACGGACAGGTCTACTAGCATAAAAAAAACTAGTAAATCGTTTCTCAGCAGTCAACGTGGACTTGTGAGATGTGCTGACATTGGCTTGGGTTTGAGGACGGGTGGCGACGATTGGCTAGCATCCGGGTATTCCTCAGTTTGATTGGTCGGTCGGTGTTTGAGTTATATCAGTCATTAGTCAACGTGAACTCGATATTTCTCCAGTGCAGTGCGAAAAATGGTTTTCAGAACAGCTTTATACCAAATATTCCGCCTAATTCGGTAATTGTATTAGATAATGCTTCTTATCACTCGCGAATATTAAATAAAATACCAAACACCAGTAAGTACAAGGAAGACATTTTAAAATTCATGAGAGAAAAAAATATGGAAATTCCAGGTTAAAGTTCCAATAAAGCGCGAATTACTGAAATGAACAAAAGAACAGAATTTCAAAAGCAAATATGTTATTGATAACTTATCCATTATACACGGTCATACATTTTTGCGGTTACCTCCGTACTAAGATCGTTTGCGATAATGTAATGGTTCTCCAACGTTAAGCGCGGTAGTAGTAGTTGATCATATAAGAGAAGTAATAATTGACCTCGACAATACTGATTTATGGAAAAATTGCGTTAAGCATGTAATTAAAAAATAAAGTCAATATCCAACACTACCCCCCATTGGGCCGATTATAATTCAACCGGATAATGATTCCTCTTCAGAAAGTGAAGATTCGGACGCGTCAACTTTCAGCATTTAACGTTTTCAATATCTATTTTCAGAACAAAATATTTAGCTATTATATTAGGTATGAAGTTGACTTTTTGTTTGTTACATTTCTTGAAATATATTTTATTTAGTTGACAAGAAACTTTAATTTAAGTTACTTTATTCTAGAGACATATTATAATTTTGTTTTTATTTATGTTTTATCTATACAAGTATTTATTTTTGTTGTACTAATTCTTTGCTTTGGTTAAGAAACTTACATTTTTATTTTTATTTTAGAAGAAACTTAAATTTTATTTTTACTATTTAACATCCTTGCCCCGCGCCAATCTAACCTGTCCCATTCCCTCATCCCGGCAAGGATGTGTTCATACCTTCTCGTTGTTTCTTGCTGAGCAATAACATATTTCAATATAGTATGGGATAACTTTAAAACTAAACCCAATAAATTTAAATATTTAGACTTTATATCTAAAACTGATATAATACTTCAAAAATATGTTATTGGATAAATGAACAAAAATAGCAAATCTAATAAATAAAAGATAATAAAAATTAATACAATTTTCAAAAAATTATAACATTTTCTTATGACAAGCATGACTATTTACCTCGGCCCATGTACAATAAAGAGTTGCCGACAGTTTTTGCCGACTTTTAGATTTATACGATTTCAATTGTGCTCGTATACACTTTATATCAACTGGCAACTGTCACGTGGTCCATAAATAGACATATTTACGAATACAGAAGGCATTTTTCAGGTCAAAATAATTAAGGTCTGCTTAATATACAGTGTGTCCTAAATATTCTCCTAGATTTCTTTTTTCTACTTGCAGACGTTACTTTTTATTTTAGCTATTTACCGTGAAAAAGTTGTTAATAATAAAGGCCTCTTACGGCGAGCAAATATATATCTTATATATAAGAAACTCATGGAGCTAGAGCCAAACGTAAGAAAAATATAAAACAGAAATAGCAGGAGGAAAGAACTGACCAACAACGAAGAAACAAATGGAGCAAGAGTCAAACGGGTCATAACACATGGAGCAACGCAATCAAGAACTCCTAAACAGATTGTATCCTGATGCATATAAAAATTAGGGAGAGGGTAAAAAATATTACGACAAAATAGAATAAAAAAAATCAGTACAGCCCATAAAATACTACATGGAAAACTAGAGATAAAGAACCTGGAAGTACGTAAAGTATACCCCACAAAGGTAAAGTTACTTTGTTAACAACATCAATTGTATTGAAACATTCTTTATAGGATTTTGCAAACAGCAGAAAAGATAACTATCTATAAAAGAAAAACTTTTTGTAGAAATATTAATGAAATATTTGCATTCATTCTTTCGATAATTCATTTTTAAACATCAATTGCTTATCAAATATTATTTTTCTTATAATATCAGAATTTTTATATGTTGCTCTTATCAGCTTACGGTCTATAATATAACGTATTACGCATAAAGTAGGAAACAGTTTAATTGTGTAAAAATGAAAGTAACTCCAAAAAATTATGGTAGCATACATGCATTTTTGCCTCGTTATACTAAGTAGCGTAAATAATTGTAACAAACTCCTTTAATTAAATAACAAACGATGGACAGTTCAATTAATTTTAGAAAATTTGTTTTCTTCTTCTACGCTGCTTATTACGTGTGCTCCATATATGTGTGTGAAATAAGTTAATTAACGCATGTAGAGGTAAATTTTTTCACTTTCACGTGAGACAGTCGAAAAATATCAAATTAATATTTAGAATAGCAAGTAATTTGTGAACTGTATCAGTTAAAGAAATAATAAGATATCTTGCAGTAACAGGCTATACTCATATGTCAGAGAGTAGCAAAGATGAAACTATATTTATCATCTCAAATTATTTCTCAGTTTTCACTCTACCATCCGAATTATCTTAACTGGTGTTCGTCTGTGTCTTGTAGAACACATCTTGAAGATTTAGTTGAAAGTGTAACATGATTATTAACGTGATAGCAGAATGTTTTAGATATTGTTTAAATGGATTTTTGGAAAAAAAGAGCATTTTTATGTCTCGAATTAAATACTTATACATACCTACTTGTATTAGTCCTGGTGCTTATGCAACAATATTTGACTTTGGCTCAAAAGCAAATCTTTGTAATTTAATAAGTACATAGAAAACAATTGTTTCCAACAGGTGCTCTTATTTCCAAGGTAGGACTAAATAAAAATTTAATTTGAAAAAGTAATAATTAAGTAATTTTTGCTTCTTGCTTCCGGACTAAAACGATTATTGCTATCCCATTGAAAGAAATATTTTCAGTACAACCATACTTATGAAAAAAACATATATGTATCAGTTGCTTCATCACAGCAGTATATAATTTATGATGTTCACAAGCTGGTTAGTAAGCCATAAGATGTCAATTTGGAAAAAGATCTATTAGCATAATATGTCAAAAACCTTAACGAAATGTCAGTGTACAACTTGGAATCCCCTAAATTTATGCATTGTATCTAGCCACATAGAGTTAGAAAACATAAAGTTTGATATATTGGATACAAATTGTGTTATTTATCGTTAAAGATCTTTATAACGTAGCAATTGCATACAGACGACATTGTCGATATTATAAATGACATGATCTCTATTAATACAGTGAAAACAATAATATTGCTTTATTTTTTCACTTATTTTTTATCCTTTTCACGTCACTATACGGCATTCAACTGCTACTTTCAAACGGTTCAAAGAGCGAATGAACATGTAGGGAACATAGAAAATATATATGATAATTTGTTTACTCCTTTTACCTAGTTTGAAAAGGTTGAATCTACTTTTCTGGAATTTAAAATAATACAGATGCATTTCATGTATCTTATTTATTAATGTTTGATTTATTTTTGCACACCTTTAATAAGGAGAAGTATTACTACTTCTTATTCTCTATCACATAAGTACTAATTTTGTCAAGAAAGCTAACTGTTTCTTGAAAGTTAAAATCGGATTAGAAAAAAACATATTTGCAAAACGACAGGTTTGTTTCTTGGTGACATTGTGGTTGGCTCGTTTCTTTGGTCTATTATTAGTTAAATAGCGAAAATATTATCTTAAAAATGGCATAATAATTGTTAATTGGATAGAAATTAATTATAAATACACTTTCACTTTATCAATATTAACAGACTCGACGTTGCTACATGTCAACCACTATTTATATCAATATAATACAGTAGTACGGCTCCAGAAAATACTCTGTTTGGACATTGAATTTTATTTAAATATGTATTCCCTTTTTCTGTCAGAAAAAATATCTTATACAGCTACTGAAATAACAAGGAAAACGATTTCTATCTTACACTGCTATCTTACAGCTTTCTTTTTGTTAAAATTACAATAGGCAGAATTTTTTAAATAATCACCAGAGCACACGGTATCAATATAGATACAGATACAGAGAGATTTCGCTTCTAGTTAAATATATAGTCTGTCTCAACGTTTATGGCGTGTGTATGGCTCGAGCTACGTCTTGCTTTAAGATTTGTTCTCGCTCATACGCATAAGAAGAGGTAAGCTATTCTAAGCCTACGACTATCCACTCAAAAAATGTTCATCTCCTTCATTACAATTAGCCTAGCCGTACTACGCGTTTTGACTGGTTGATCCGACACCGCTCGTCGCTCGCATCAAATCATCTTAGACCGTACGCTTCTCGTGATGCACACGCCATATACGCGGAGACAGACTGTATCTACATTGTGACACTAGTAAAGTGATTACAAATTCAAACTTATAAGATGAAAATCGGCAAAAATAAATGTACTATTTCACAGATTATTGAAATCATACACACATTAGGGTTTTATGTAAATCTAAAAAAGTGTTATATATGCATCTGACAATAAATAAACGTATCTTATAACAACCGTACGCTTGCTGATTATCAATATAACTATTCTATAATACTCACCAACAAGAAAAGTAACTCACCTGAAACAAGAATAAAAAAAATATTGAATAATAATATCATAAACAGTACTAATATCGAAATAAAAAAATTAATTTTGTTTGTGATTTCTTTGCTGCAAAATTATACGACACACTATCGACCCAATTTTCTCCGCGCGAACAGTTTATTTTCAAAACGTACTCAAATTGTTTTACTTTATAAAGAGAAAACGTTGTTTTTCAGATATGAAGTGTCAGAAGCGACTGCGCCAAATTACATATGTCGCAATATATTGAAATTTTCATTTCGGCCAAATGAAAAGAAACATTTTTTGCAATTTCGCCAAACCAGTCGATATATTTGTGAAAACATTTTGAGTGCCTAAGATACGTAAATTCGACTCCAGAGCGATTCTAGAAGAGAAGATGTACTTTGTCGAATGAAAAGACATTGTAATCTATATTGGATTACTAAGGTTCTAAGAGGAGATGGAAGGTGTAAAAGGGAGTAGAAGGCCATGAATTGGTTAATAGGATGATAGGGCGATCAACGTCACGTGAATACAATTCATGTATATGTATATTTCCGCCATGTCATCCTAAATAGTATTTTTAAACACCAAAATAATAAACAGTCTTTTCGACAACCAAGTTGGTATCATTAGATGTAACTAAACATTAGTCTTGTTAATTTTAATGATAACTTGTATGTGAATAAGGAATCAGTCTTACATAAGACTTCATAGTCCGTCTGATACTTGAACAATTAAATTTGATAATAATTATCTATCAAAGATGTAGATAAATGAATATTGCATATCTGATTATGCTTCTGTTCAAGTACAGAGTGTATAGGCTCCATTACTAGCTAGGCATTGCATAGGTGAAAATTTGTTTTTTCATTCAGTCAATGTCAAACAATATCAAAAAAGTTGGTAATTGTCTTCGTTTTTGCATGGAACATCGTGAGTGGCTTTGTGCCTTTCTGATGAGCTCCAAAATAAGGGCGAAAAACGTTTCAATGGCTAAGCATTTCCAAAAAACCAGAATGATAGATTTCATGAAAATGTAATCCATTTGAATGAAAAATTTTCCAAACGACGAGGTATGTAAACAAATTAATTTTAGGCCTTTGTTCTCATTTTAACTGAATCTTCATAGCCGTAGGGGGTTATATGGATACTGATTTACTCTTTATAGCCGTAGGGGACTGTGTAGAAACTAGTGTTAGAATGAGAATTGTCCAATAAGAAAGACAAATTCATTTCAGGATTTTAATTACTAGCATAACCAGAATTCAGGTTATTGAAAGAATGCAAAGATCGTAAATCAATAATTTTACAAATAATTTTTATTCTACTTTTCATAGTTTTTTCTGATATTTGCAAAATCCTATAAAGAATATGTTTCATTCTGTTCAAGCGTTTAAGTCTAGCTCATTCCGCCAATTACCGAGACATTGTATACCCATTGTGAGGAATACCTTAAAAATGTTCAACTAAAGTATCTGCTGTAAAGTATTGGATACTCGCTAGAGAAAGTGATGAAAACAGGTCACAGAAAAATACAAATTCATCATTCACCCCTGCTGTTAACAATACTGAGCAAGTGTATCATTTTTTGAATTTGTTATGGCATCGTTTCAGATTCTCTCAAAACTAATTTAACTTTTTAAGTAGGTAATGTAAATTGAACAGATTATGTTATAACAAACGAGAGTAGGTATATGTTAACTTGTAAATTTTGTATCTTATCATGTCGTCTCGCCCACTGTCACCAGCTCCATAACAGCACACTTTGAAACTGAGAAAATGTTACATGTTTATATTACCTACACGCAAGAATACATGTTAAGCAACAGAAATATTGCCTGAGAAAGAAATTTACATGAAATGTAGTACACAAAGGATTTTAGCTTGTAGGACCTGAACACAATAACAAAATTGCTACAATATACTTTACACCAACCACAATACATTTTTAGCTGGACTAAGTCACGATGGCGCCTATGTAGAAACTGATAAAAACACAGACATACAGTTATTGTACCAATTCAACTAAGAAACACAGTTATTTATAAGTAGAGATATATGTGTCTATATAAGGATTTATTTATGAGTTGTTCTAGCATCCTGGATAACCCAGAGCATGTAATTTTTTTACCGCTGCCAATTTAGGATAGGCTGATTCTAATTTTCTAATTTATGATGCGAAACTGATTAGTAATTAGGATTGTCTTTACTCATATTAATATTAGATAAAAAGTGCTTCATAAAGGTTATAACTTCCAAAGTCCAGTACGTATCAATATTTGATTACTTCTTTGAAGATTCTGATATTTTATAATAATTCATTTTTTTATAAATAATATGAATTATAGATATTCAAATTTTAATACACATATATTCATAAAATTCTCATTTATGACATTACCTAATTACCATTTGATCATTTACTTCCTTCAAATTAGGAAAAATTAAAGAATGTTTTTTCCATAGCTATGAGACCTGCAACAAATGAGGCATTTGGGTTATCTAAACATGATTTTCACCCCCGCAGTTCTAGAAAAGGGTGGTTTTTGAGAAACATATACATATATATGAATTTTAGCGCTTTTTCGCCTTTTTTTCAATTTTGAGGAAAAACTATGCATTTTGGTGAAAAATATCAGGAGAACAAGGTTGTACAGCATAATATTTCCTATAAATTTTGTCTCTACGTTTCTGTCCGAATTCAGCATAGTATCGCCCCTACAGGGCGCGAAAAAAATATATACATATGTAGATTTTAGCACCGCTTTTAGATTTTCAGCCAAAATTATGCATTTTTGTGAACAATATCAGGAGCGCAAAGTTGTAGAGCATAAAATTTCCCACAAATTTTGTCTCTAAGTTTTTGTCCGAATTCCGCATAGTTTCGCCGCTAGAGAGCGCGAAAATCTATACATATTTTTCACTCGCTCCCTCTAGTGGAGAAATCAATTTTGTTTTAATTTTTCTCTTTACTTGGCAGTTTTTACATTTTTTTCATTACGATGGAAAGTCATTTCCAAGTACTGAAAGCCTGTAAACAGGTCCGTGAAGAGGGCGGGGAGCGCTTCCCCCGGCAATGGGTCTTTGAGGGGCCCGGGTATCATTTGAAGTTAGAGAAGCATTTACATTAGGCGAAATGAGAGAGGTATACTTTTTATACTTTTAAATTATTAGTGTGATGTAAATAACAATGAGTTTTGAATGACTAAAGATGAAATTGCTGCCCTCCTGCTCTCCCGTTTTTCAGAATTTCAACCGAGATAAATATTTAATTTCGACGAATATCACCTCCCGCGAGTGGGGAAAATATTCAGATTTAAGGAGTATCACCCCCCCCCCCCGTTCTTAAAAATTTCGGCCGAGGTAAATATTTAATCTTAGGCAAGATCATCCCCCCTTCGAATTTTTTATTGAGATAAATAATGTGTTATTAGGAATGCCACCGCCCGCTCTTCGAAATTTATATTGAAAATTGCTGGGAATTGTATGTTACTACCCACCCGGGCCTTTGTATACACTTATTTATTTACTTATGTGGTCATAAGAAATATTTCGCTGAAAGTGAAAGTGTGACTTAGCGTGACGAAGGGGGAGGGAGCGGTCCAAAAAGCTGAAATTCTGAGTGACGTATTTTATGGATTTTTTATGCGTGATTCTGATAAAAACGTAGAGACAAGATTCGTAGGAAATTTTATGCTGTACAACTTTGCTATCCTGATATTTTTCACCAAATATTTTTCCTCAAAATAGAAAAAAGTCGATAAAGCGCTAAAATTCATACATGTGTATATATTCCTCAAAACTACTCTTTTTTAGAACTGCGGGGGGGGGTGAATATCATACTTAGGCAACTCAACTGCTTCACTTTTTACGGGTATCATAGCTGTAGGAAGTTTTTCTATAAAATTTTTAGTGGCCACTTTTTAGAAGGTGGTTAAATATTAAAATTATCCCCTATCTTATACATAGTAAAGAGAACTATTCGTCATGTTGATTTTCTTAACTTTAATATCATATAACGACCCTGACATATTCCCCCATACCTTGAATGTAAATCTGTAAAAAATTCACAATAGGGTCGTTTCCTTCAACAAAATTTATAAAATCTTATTATACCATCAAAAAATATACTAAATATACATTTCATATATCATATTAAAGAAAGTCCTAATAATCACATGCAAGAATAAATTCATTTTCAAAATAACAAGGCGGTAAATGATGACGTATGTATAATGAGAATTCAATTTTAGAGAATTTTCATGTTTTCGTTGATCATGTTGGTGGTAGTGATTGGTTGATTTGTTGCGTATTTGTTGTTTACATTGTGTTTATCTTCCTTTGTACATTATAACCTAAAACTGTTAAATTTTATTTTCTATTTTAAAACATCTGCAACAGTATATTATTAATAGAAATCATTTACATACTTACTTTAGCTTACAGTGTACTTCATATTTTAATCCAAGTTAAATAACGACAATAACAATGGTTTGAAGATAATTAATATAACAATGACTCACGTCGATCCTATAACAGTAAACGAACGACGCCTGTCGATTTATTAACTGCGCATGCTCTCACATCTGACGTCACCACAGGCGCAAATTCAAAATTTCGTAACTTAAACAATTAATTTCACTATTAAAATGAATTTGGAATGTAAAATAAAAAAATACGGGTCAAACAAAATTTTATAATTTACCTGAATACAAAATTTTTAAAAAATGGTCAACGACCCTATTCTAGTAGTACTATCGGATATGCCATTTTTAATTTTTCATATCACATTCAGAAGTAGTTGCTCCAAACATATATTCCTAATGAATCATCATTATTATCGTTAACGTTGTCATTATTATCGTCATCAGTATCGTTATAATTATTTTTGAAATTATCATAATTATATGATACGGTTGGTCATCAGGGTGATCGAGTCCCATTACTGTGAAAACGTCTTTAATTCACCCAAGAAACTGAACATTTTTTAGCATGATGCCGTATCACAGCAATAATCACTATTGGTGTTCCCGTAGTTACCTACACACAGTGATAGAAAGTGCGACTAACGTGCTCAGAATTGTTTCTGCCCTTCAATTTTTAACGTTTTGTAATAAAAAAAATTTAAATGCTCGCAAGAAATAGTACCTCAAAATGTATCTAGTTTTTTATGTATCATAAATAAAAAATTGTTACAAAATTAAAGTAGTTCTTTAAAAATGAATTATTATTTGTTTGCTTATAATTGTATTGAAACATTCTTTATAGGATTTTGCAACCAGCAGAAAAATTAACTATCTATAAAAGAAAAACTTTGTGTAGAAATATTAATGAAATCTTTGCATTCTTTCGATAACCTGAATTCTGGTTATGCTAGCAAATTAAAATCCTAAAATGAATTTGTCTAATTTCTTATTTGACAATTCTCATTCTAACACTAGCATCCACACAGTCCCCTACGGCCATGCAGATTAAACTAGTATCCACATAACCTCCTACGATAGATAGATAGGTGAGGTTGTTTTTATCAGTCAATGTCAAATATAATCATTTCACACCTATTCATAGAAATTGTCTTGGTTTTGCATGAAACATCTTTATGAATGGCTTTATGTCTTTCTGATGAGCTCCAGAATAAGGGCGAAAAACGTTTCAAAGGCTAAGCATTTCCAGGAAACAGAATGATAGATTTCATGAAAATGTAATCCATTGGAATGAAAATTTTCTTAAGACAAGGTAGATAAATAAATTCATTTTAGGTCTTTGTTCTCATTTTTAACTGAATCTTCATAATCGTAGGGGGTTATGTGGATACTAGTTTAATCTGCATGGCCGTAGGGGACTGTGTGGATGCTAGTGTTAGAATGAGAATTGTCAAATAAGAAATTAGACAAATTCATTTTAGGATTTTAATTTGCTAGCATAACCAGAATTCAGGTTATCGAAAGAATGCAAAGATTTCATTAATATTTCT
This sequence comes from Stenurella melanura, assembly GCA_963583905.1. Classification (NCBI taxonomy): domain Eukaryota; kingdom Metazoa; phylum Arthropoda; class Insecta; order Coleoptera; family Cerambycidae; genus Stenurella; species Stenurella melanura. The sequence goes on along the minus strand of OY757309.1, from coordinate 232,862,643 downwards.
ACACAAAGTTTTTCTTTTATAGATAGTTAATTTTTCTGCTGTTTGCAAAATCCTATAAAGAATGTTTCTATAAAGTAGTTCTTTTTACCCCATATTCATTTAATTTATCGAGTATCATTTTTTTCTTATAATTGACATAACGCCTTGGACTACATATATTCTTGCTCCCGAATTCGGCTTATTCACATTTGAGAAATTCAATTTTTTTAATTTTTCAAAATTTTTTCATAACTTTTGTAAAAAAAATCAACCTGTACTTATAGTACCTAGAATCATATTCTTGCATTTTTACGTCTCGACGCTGACCGACGCCTAGCGTCATTTTTTTAAAACTTGTGTATTTGACCGATTTTGATACCTAAATTCATATTCTTGCCTAGCATCATTTTGATAATATTTGTGTATTTGATCAATTTTGATCCTTAGATTCATATTCTCTATTTTGTGAAATATTAATGTATAGCCTATTAAAAGTGAACATTTCTAAGACTTTTCTTTATTTCTATCTCCTGTACATTTTGCAGATTTTATAAATATCATGCCGGGCTTGAAAGTTAGCCAAGTTCATTTTCAATGTCTTAACGAAAATTGCTAAATTGCAACTTTTCTATGACATCTGCCCCAAATATTATTAAAATTCCATGACCAATTACTTCCGCATATTAAAGTGCAAATATAGTCAAGAAGTTTACTTTTAAAGAGACCTGGAGGAAAATCTGGATGTGGAAGTAGTGATTCCTTAGGCGGCGGTTTTTCAGTTTAAAACGAGTATTTTTTCTATGTTATTTTCTCCGCGATCCTAAGCATCAACCACCCATATACAGGGTGTTTTTAAAAAAATAGCGCTACTATAGTATTTCTATAGAACGATACCATCTAATCGACAAAACGCTCCTGTTCACGAATAGACCATTTGCCCGAGTTGTGGTTTGAACAAATGCACTACAGGGAACGACGAATCAGATTTGCTATATAATGTGCTCTGTCCAACTGCGCTGCCATTGGCTGCTAATTATGAATTAAGTTAAAATGGCTTATCAATCTATAATTTTGTGACTTTCTTCTTCACGAAAAACATTAAATTTATACAACCGAATTTGAAATATCCATGAATTTTACTAAGTGGAACATTGCAAGCCACACAATTATAAACATTAAATACGCATTCTTCAAAGAAACGAAAAGTGTGACGAATGCGTTTGGTACTAAATGTTTCCAGGCACTGCATTAGTAAAGTGCATATAATATTTGACAGAAACGACCACGGAAACGTTGCGGGATTTTACATTTCATTTTAATGCTGGAACAGACATTCCTCTGACTTATTATTGCATATTATTATTTGTCCGGAAACAATCACAAGAAGGTTAAAAGTTCCGCTTAGCACATAAATACATCAAATAATCGCGCCGTAAAGAATTGCAATCTATGAAACTAAGTGCGCTTTGTTCACCAACTCTAAGAATACATCGCTTCATTCATGTAACCTTAAACCACAATAAAAACACTAACCCCAGATTTCTTGGAATCATTATCAACGTTATTATAATGTGTTGTGTTCATCAATGTGTGAAAAATGCTCAACATCAGGCAACAGAGATAATCGTTTTAATTGTTATGTTAAATTCTAATATGGATATTATTATCATTGATAAGATTATGTCGGAATAATACACTAGAAAGTAATCAAGAAAGCCATTCCTTATGATTATTTCCAAAGATTTAGAATGAAACAGTTGTACATCGAGATGTCTATACTTTCCCATGTACGGAATATACTGGGTGACCAAAGCCATAGCGACACTGTTAAGATTTGAATGAAAGAGTATTTTAGTGATTCTATATAAAATTATGTGCTTCAAACAGCCAAAAAGCCGACTTTCGGTTTGGATACAATTTAAATGAAAATCAATTCTTTAAATCTATATAATTATGTTTTCATATTTGGATTCCGCTGAGTACATGTGATCCAACCCGCAAATATTATTTTTTTTTAAGTGTAAGATATTACTTGTACCTTCAAATGCAATTTGAAGCAGAATATACCTAAACTTGTGGTTTTTTAGAGCCAGAAATTAACAGATGTCAAATATAAGTTATTTTATTTTTTATTCAACAACACTTTCTTAGTTACGGAGCTAGTACAATCACAACAATAACTAATATATAAAAACAATGCAAACAACAAATAAATAAGTAAACAAATCTTCGTTTCCAACACTCCCCCTATTTGTTTACTGATTTAAAGGTACACAAAGTGAACTTCTATTTCTGATGAATTGTTCCTTTGGTAAAGCCTTCGTGAGAATATCAGCAAGTTGTTTTTTAGATTCAACATAGACAGTTTCAATGAAACCCTTTTCTACTTGGTCACGTATATAATGGTATTTTATATCAATGTGTTTGGTCCTCTTATGGTGTTCTTGACTCTTGACTAACCGAATGGCACTTTGATTATCTACGAATAGCTTGGTAGGTTCGCATACATCTACATTAAGCTCCTGAAGTAATGTTCTCAACCAAATAACCTCTCTGGCTGTTTCTGAACCTGCCACGTATTCTGACTCTGTAGTAGAACGGGAAACGCACTTTTGAGACTGTGACGACCATGTAACCGGTGCCCCAGCTAACATAGTCAAATAACCAGTTGTTGACTTTCTAGAATCAATATCGTTTGCAAAGTCAGCATCGGAATATGCAACAAAATTTAAATCAGTTCCACAATACTTTATTCCATAGTTCTGGGTTCCTTTTAAATACTTGAATATCCTTTTTACTGCTATCCAATGCTCCAAAGCTGGACTACAAAGGTATTTACTCACTTGAGACACAGCGAACATGATATCTGGGCGTGTGACGACAGCGAGAAACATTAAACTTCCTACAGCTTCTCTATAGGGCACACTAAGCATCCTACTATCTCTTATAGATGCTTGGTTTGCATGAAGCACAACATTTGGATCGGCAGGAATTGCTTTGATGTTACAATTTACCATGTTAAATTTCTCCAAAATTTTGGCAACATACCCTTGCTGGCCCAAAAATATACTTCTTTGTTCTCTATTGCGACTGATTTCCAATCCAACATAACATTCTGCAGCACAAATGGTTATCTCGAATATTTTTCCAAGTTCTGTCAAAAATATGTCCATAACCTTTTTAGATTTACACATAATTAGACCATCATCAACGTACAACGCCAGGAATAGTTCATAATTTTCAAAGAATGCATAAAAAATGCATTTTTCAGCATCTAACTGCTTGAAGCTGTATGAACTAAGAAATTCTACAAACTTCTTATTCCAACATCTCGGAGACTGCTTCAAACCATATAGGCTTTTGTTGAGTTTGCATACCAGAGTACAACCTTTTGTATTAAAGCCTTCCGGCTGCTTCATAAAGATTTCTTCTTGTAAATCTCCGTTCAGGAAAGCCGTCTTTACGTCAAACTGACAAATTTCTAAATCACTGACAGTTGCAATTGATAATAACGTTCTAACGGAATCATACCTTACAACTGGTGAAAAAGTTTCAAAATAGTCTATGCCAGATTTTTGACTATAACCTTTTGCACAAAGTCTGGCCTTATATCTTTCAATTTTACCATCCGCTTTATATTTTATTTTAAACACCCATCTGCACCCAATTGCTTTGCGATCCGCTGGTAAAACTTGTAGTGACCACGTCTCATTTTTCATCAGCGACTTAATCTCATCTTCCATTGCTTTCTTCCATTCTTCTTTTTCTTCACTTTCCATAGCTTCTTCGTAGGTCTGAGGTTCACCTACTATTGCTGCACATGCTACATACCAAATTGGTTTCTTAATATCTTTACGGTGTCTTAAATAATGGCCATTTTCTTCTGAAGCTTTATCCTTAGGCTGATTAATTTCTACTTCTATGTTTTCTGACGTTTGGTTTTCTTGATTAATTTCTACTTCTATGTTTTCTGACGTAGGCTGATTAATTTCTACTTCTATGTTTTCTGACGTTTGGTTTTCTATTCTGCCTTCTGATTTGGTGTCTACGGACTCTTCTTGTAAATTATCTTCATCTTCCATCTCAAATATAACGTTGTTTTGACATGACATATTTCTACTGTCTTTATAAATACATCCATTGAAATTAACATGTTTCACGACGACAACTTTCCTGGCAGCCAATTCATACAATCTGTAATTGGAACTGTTGCCGTCATATCCCACTAATATTTGTTTCTTGGAATTTCTCTCGAACTTATTTCTGAACTGTTTAGGCACAAGTACGAATGCTTCAGATCCAAACCTTCGTAAATGGCTAAGATTTAATTGTTTTCCTGTCCATTTTTCGTAAGGAGTAACATGCTTATCTTGTGCACACAGGCGACGATTTAATAAGTATACGGCCATATTAATTGCTTCCGCCCAAAGATTCATCGGGAGAGCAGTACTATGCAACATACTTTTGGCACTATCAACTATAGATCTCAAATCTCTCTCTGCCCTTCCATTTTGCTCTGGTGTATATGGAGCACTGGTTTCATGTATTATTCCATGTTCTTTAAAAAGATCTTTAAAATGATGGTTAACAAATTCTGTTCCATTATCACTTCGGAATATTTTTATTTTATTACCAGTTTGTCTTTCTGACATTTTCTGAAATTCCAGAAATTTTGTGAAAACGTCACTTTTATGTCTTATGAAATAAACAAAACGATATGAAGTACAATCATCCTTGAATAAAACGAAATAATTAGCTCCTCCTAATGAAGTACTTGATATTCTACCGCAGACATCGGAATGAATGTATTCACCAGGTTTTTCAGCTCGTCTATTCAAATTAGCATTAAATGATTGCTTATGTTGTTTTCCATATTGACAACCCTCACACTGAATACGTGTGACTTCTTTATTTGAGATTTTGATATCAGGTATCATTCCTTTGTCAGACATGTTTTTCAAAGTACGAAAATTAACATGACCCAACCGTTCATGCCATAGCTGAACCATACTCGTTTCTGCGGAGTTTCCTTGAATTTGTGGGATTTCAAATAACATTTTATAGCATTGATTCTCCAGCTTCCTTCCAACAGCAACTACACCATTTTTATTTCTAACTTCTATGAATCTACTATTAAATTCGACCTGCAAACCTTTGCTCGTGGCTGCTCCCACTGAAAAAAGATTTTTCTTCAACTTTGGAACGTATAAGGTTTCTACCAATGTACGAGGAACTCTTCTACCATTCACAACAGCCATTACACTAATTGAGCCAATTCCTTCAGCGGTAATAAAAGAGTTATCTCCAATTTGAACATCTTTGTTCTTTAGTGGTGTTATTTGTGAAAACCACTCTTTGTGCGACGTCATATGCTTTGATGCTGCACTATCAGCGAGCCAGATATCTTCACATCCATCAGCAACTATATTTTTCATCTCAGCACTAAGAGCTTGATTTCTGTAATTTGGATCACAGTTTTGCTTGCTGTAACCAGGTTGAAGTTTACTAAGCCTTATTCTACATTCAGATTTGAAATGCCCCTTCTTGTTACAGTAGTAGCACGTTACATCTTTTTTAGAATACTTTGTATTAGGAATAAAATTACTTTTGGTATTAGAAACAAAATTCTTTTTGTTCGAACTATGAGGATACTTATTGAGTTTAACAGCAGCAAACGCAGTTGTTAGCTCGTCTGCCTGAGTAAGCCTCAATTCTTCTTTGAGAAGTCTTGTTGTAAGATTTTCAAATGTTTGTTTATCTTCGTCGTATGAGTCCCATGCAGTTACGAATGATCCATACTTGTGAGGTAAACTTTCTAAAGTTTTAGCTATTTTATCTATATCGCTTACTTTTTCTTCAACATCAGCTAGAGCTTGTGACATTGACTCTATGTTGCTAATATGCTGTGCAATACTGTCGGTTTCTGACATTTTATAACTGAAAAATTTTTGTTTAATCATCACTTTGTTCGCGGAGGACCTTTGTTCGTGAATTATTTTCAGCCTTGACCACATACTGGCGGCATTATCACACGTTATTACAGTCTGCAATTGACTAAACTCCATTGACATAGATATTAACATCATCCCTTTAGCATTTAAGTTTTCCCATGATTTCTTTACGTTTTCTTCATCTGTTATTACTGGTTGTTTTGCTTTACCATTAATTAAATCCAGCAAACCCTCTGCTCTAAATATTATTTCCATCTGGTATTTCCACAGTGAAAAATTCTTCCCATCGAATTTCTGAATATTAATATTCTTGAACTTGTCCATCTTATTACCTTTAGAATACCTTTAACTGGTATGTTAAATTTGATGTGACTTGACACGAAACTAGTTTTCTTCTATTACTAGAGAACCACTGACCCTTCTTATTGTACTGGGTGTACTGGGCCCATAACCTGAAGCAGAATATACCTAAACTTGTGGTTTTTTAGAGCCAGAAATTAACAGATGTCAAATATAAGTTATTTTATTTTTTATTCAACAACACTTTCTTAGTTACGGAGCTAGTACAATCACAACAATAACTAATATATAAAAACAATGCAAACAACAAATAAATAAGTAAACAAATCTTCGTTTCCAACACAATTAAACAAGATACATTTTTTACCAAATAATCAACTAATTGGGTCCCATACTTATATACCGAAGATCAACTCGTGCCAAAGTATTCCGATATGATACGGGCTTTACTAAGTTTAATTGCTACGTTTAATCGAGATATTGAGCTTTTACTAAAGAGTCTGACAGATCGTGGGGAAAAAGAAAAGGAAAGGAAGATATGTCCCAGAATACTCTAATATTATTTATTAGTGTTGATCGAAAATTTTGTTCTAGACCAGCTGCTGTGGTTAGAAGAAAGAAATTGAAGAAGAGCATCCTCGACGAATTATCTGACATATAACCTTTGAAAAAGAAAAGGAAAAAAACAAAATATGGCGACTTGACATCTAGTGATGATGACATGGCCAGGGACAGAAGAACGATAGGCAAGAAAACCACTTATGTTGGCACTTTAGGACAGCGAAGAGGTAGAAGAAATATACCTCATTAATTATGAGGTATAAACTCGTCGCAAATACAAAACGAAGAGTATATTGTGTTTGATCTGTACATTTCTAAAACCGATAATACCGCTCGTAGAGAAAAAATGATCATATCACTGTGTTAGTAATTGAATTCTGAACAACTTTCAAAATGTCCATCCGTCTGTCACGTCACAATGTCTGGCTGGATCTGGACCAGGTGTTGGCTATGATATGTGATTCATATATTTTTTAATAAACTTGTTGATGATGATTTTGATGACTGAACTGAGCTGACGCAGCTTTGCAAATGATGCAGTTAAAATTTATTAGGTATGTTCAATTTGCCAGTCGAATTTTGAAGTGTTTATTTTATTTACTTATATAAGACTTAAATCCTAATTGATATAAAACTCTGTCAATTGAAATTTCGAAAGGGAAAACTATATATTAGATGAATATCATCAGCATACATGTTTTGAATATAGTGGAAGCGTCGAGATACCTACAACTAAGGTGTTAATAGTAGCAGAGGTAGTCCAGGGATAGATCCTTGTGGAACATCGGATACAACTAATTTATTTTGTGATATACGTATCGAGTGTTCTACATTAACACAAATAAAATGTTTTTTGCCATTAAGATAAGCAGAAAGTAGTTCCAGATATGTCATAATAGCTAAATGTTGCAATTAGGCAATTAATATTTTATCAAAAGCTTTGCTCACATCAAGCAATGTGAAACGGGTGACTTTCGTGTTGTCGATGGCAAAATTTCGCCAGATGTATTGCTTAGTAGTGCACAAGTACTGAAACCTTTCAGAAATTTCAAGTGATGAAAAGTAAATACTGAATTTTGAAAAACATTTAGAAAGTTGTTCATGGATAACTAATTCTGTTTTTTCTGATTCTGATTTTCGTATGAACCAAAGGCAAGCTAATAGGGCATATATCTCCAAAATATTCACAAAGATTCTTCTTATGTGCATGCTTAATTCATTGAGAAAAAAGAAACACCTAGTTCTAATGGTATGTTAATAACATAGTTCATTGAACCGATCCACTGTAAGACAACTTGTAACATTTTAACTAATAGGCACCAGGACTGCGATTTGCGATGCGATTTGTTTGTTTATGATATCTGCAATTTTTTTTACAGTAATCGGTTTGAACGTGAATACCGTGTCATTCATAAACGTAGTTTCTAAGAATGTATCGATCTGTTGTTGATTCGATATTTATTCATAATCATAGTAGTAAAAACTACAAAGTATATTTATCACCGCTTATATAATTCTACAAAAGGATACGTCTCTCTCTCTATGCATTAAATCGAAGTAGCTAGACACTATCGGGGCTTATACAAGACTTGTATTCCCCAAATTAATTTAATTGTCAAGTTGCATCTATAAGCCAAAGCTGGAAATAATGTCAGAATTTGAATGGAATGTCACGTAGGAAGATATTAAATATAGTTAATAGTGTCGACAGTCATATAAATGAATGCGGTAGGTTTAAAAGAGGTAAATAAAAACGTAACCATGCACTATTGACATTAATATATAAATATTGCTATTACTTAATGAATTAAAATATATTCGTAACCTAATTTCATGGTTTCCAAGTGTAAGTATTCTCAATTTAATATATTAGGCCTTAAATTTCCCATTTGTGAAAAATCGTCGTGACTGATAAGTTAGATGACAAATTTAAAGATGTCAGATATCAAAATAAAATTAAAGGCCTTGGCTTCTAGTATCCCAAGTTTCTACATTATTACTAGGTTGCTTTATTTAATTTCCCCTATTTACCCCTCTCTGCCCGCCAACCCTTGACCTGAATAAATTTAAAATATAAACTAGTTCCAGGTCTCACTATATTACATACGTATAACAAATTTCAAGTTAATATCTTAAACCATTTCCAAAATAATGTGCGCATAAAAAGTTGCAGACAGACAAACCGACAGACAGATCGACAAAAATTTCTGTTTCGCTCAAATTTAAAATCTCGACGTTTCATGGCATTGTAAACCTATTTTAAAAAAAAATATTTTTTCCTTACAATTACTGTACTCCACTGCCCTATTTGAATGTGGAAGTGAACTTTTAATAAAAAATATACAGGGTGGCGATCCTAAGAAATAATTGAACTAAAGTAGAAATTTGTAAAAGTATTGTAAATCTTGCATATTTGGCATATTTTATTTATTATTTATTTTTTCTGTCGGATGACCATTCTGTATTCTTTTTACCAAAAGTTATCAGGTTGTCTTTGTAATAATAGTAATAATTACATTCTGATTATAATTCTCCTACGTCGTTTCTTAATTAATATTTTTTTAGAGTTACCACACTGTATAAATAAAGAGTTAAGTTTTATGTAAATACTTTTATCAGTTTTTTAGATATCACGTTATAAGGTTCAAATTATCGAGTGGTGCTAAAATTTTTCCATAGTTTTTAGTAGCTGTTTTCTTAAGGCGCGTGGTTCAATTTATTCAAAAATGTTGTCATCCTTTCTAGAGAAGCTAGTTGTCTAACGTCGTGTATAGACCTATCGTAGGACGCCCCCGAGAAAACCGCTAAAAAAGCGGTAAGAACACCGATAAATTCAATAAAATTTAAGCCACCGGTAGATCAAGAAATTCGGCGTGAAGTGAAATGCCATATTAAAAACCAAATTTCAAATGAAATTAATGACTACTGGCACAGTGGGTTTTAATAACAATAGTGACAAATAAAGCAACCAAATGCAAGTGCAGTGCCTCTATTTATACCCAAGACGACCCTTCAGGTGGTTTATTGCTATACAGAAAACATCTGGCAACATAATACAAGCTGTGCACCATAAAGATATCTTCTTAGTGAAGGGCATCGGGCTGGATTATAACGAGTGGAAGTAGTGTAGGAATCCTACAGAAGAGAGGGGGAAGCTGCCAACATAGACAAGGGATGAAAAGATAAGTTATATTTATTGGTTTATTAATCCTTGTCACATGGTTCATATACTGGGCTTATTTACGAATACAAAAATGTCTCTCAGGTCAAAGAAGTCGGCGTCTGCTTATATACAGAGCGTCCCAAATGTTCACCTAGATCTTTTTTTTATTTTTCACAGATTTACTTTTTACTTTTTAACAGATGGAAACTTACAAGAAGCATGGCACAAACACCTACACTTCCCATCCTATATTCCTAGCCCGTGCGTGATGTGTCACTCGCTGCTGGCAACAAACATGTCCCATGTCCAATCCAGCGGGATACAAGAACATCCAGAATGGATATCTGGAAGTGGCAGCAATGCCTACCATACGTTGGCCAATCAATCAATCAATCAATCAAATGTAGTCATTCTTTCTAGTTGCCTTTTATGTAGCAAGAGAAAACATCAACCATTTTAAATTTTTAAGCTTTGGCATCACACTCGTTATCAGAGGATCTTGATATCACCATGCACTAAACTTAACGTAAACCTCCAATAATATTACGATCATGGTAGTAATGGATTCGTTATTTTGAATATCCGATTCGAGATCCGATTCAGTATCAGCCTCTCAGCGACATAAATTAAATTTTGCCCAGTGTTTGAGAGTTCGGCCCACTGTACACTAGTCGTAGCTTGATGAAGAAATTACAATAGAACCATTTCTGAGCAATGGTACTCTACATTTTGTAAGAAATTATTATTATAAAATAAATCATTTTCCATTATCATTATCCTATGCGCCAAATCATTTAAAAAAAGCATTTTCTGATTTTGATCCACCTATACTAGATATAACTTGGTGACATTAATTGGATGGCCGTCAAGCTCATTCTACAGTATGCAAAAAAATCATAACTCGCTTAAGTCGATCTAGAACAACGAGTAAACAAGCATAAAAAATATATACGGTTCAAATTGATACCCTCCTTAGTAAATTTTAAAATCGGTGAAAAATAGAGAGAACTGAACTAATCAAACAACACTCCTTGACAAATTATTTGTTTAGTTAAAAATGTAAAGCTTTTCGATATAAATCAAACAAAATAATATTTTTTGCAATTCACTATGCACATTGTTTATTTAGAAGTCATTTTTCTATCAACTCTAGATAGAAAAAGCAATTTAAAATTAATCATTGCAATTAATAATTATTATCATAGAGAAAAATGTATACAGCTCCTATCGATAACATATTTGTGGTTCGTAGTCTAAATAAATAGGCCAACATTAGCATACAATGCGATACAGAAATTCATTAGTGCAGGCAGTCTATAATGTGCATATCATAAACACAATTAATTTATTGTAAATATCAAGGTTATTCTCGGTATACCACATAACTATTTTGTGCGTTTATCTGTTATCCTATGTAGGATATTTCTATACATATACAAACAAATTGCCTTTTATATTATTATAACTGATCGCATTGTTACATTGCTTTTCTATTTGCTAATATAACGTATGATAGCCATTGTTCTAAGTTATTTTACAACAAACAACTCATGTTTTATCGCTATATTATCTATTCATAGATATGCAGAGTGTTCGGAAGATTAATAACTGTTTGACATTTTGCATTTCCAATGCAACTTCCAACTTAATAGTTACCTAGCATATAAAATGATTTATAAGCCTTCGAGACATTTTGATAGGATCACTTTAAAAAGATGCAATGTAACAGGACTGTTGCATTTACATCCATAGGCTCGATAACACTATTAAGTACATCGAGGTTAGCTTTATGCAACACAATGTAGAGCAGATTCCGAAATATGCGGGCCATATTTACGTTGCGAAATGGTAGGAACGGAATGTCGTATATTACGTTGTCAATAAACAGAATAAAGAGCTATTATCAGTACATAGTTTTATAGTCCCTTCAAATTAGGAAAATTGAGGGAAATTTTTCCTACAGCTAAGCCACCCGTATAGAAAGTTGCCTTGAGATTGTGTTAACATATTTTTCACCAAGCGCATGAAAAAAAAAAGGGTTGTTTTTTAGATATAGATACTTATATATGTTTTTTGGCCATTTTGGCGGTTTTTTGCGTTTTACTGCAAAACTATGCATTTTTAAGAAAATATGACCTGATTTGATATTGTAGATCTAGCGATTCTCTACGATTTTTGTCCTCTTCATTTTTTTGAAATTCCGCTCAGTTGCGCCGCTAGAGCGCGCTGAAGTTCATGTAAATGTATAATTTTTAGAGGGCGAAAAGCATTTTTTCAATACTCTTGAGCGGATAAAAAAAATATAGGCATCGTGAACAGCTGTAGTATTTTGCCCCTCCACTTCCCTTTACTGAATATTTTTTACCGGCTAAGTTAATATAGATGACATTAAGGATGACATATACAAAAAGGCCTATCACGACCACTACAGCTGAATGCGCGTAGTTCATACTATTAGATGCACCGTTCTATGCGCAGCTGTGTAAGAAATGAACGATGCCTGTAAATCAAAAATATATCCGCTATATTTTTTTTCCGCTCAAAAGTATTGAAAAAATGTTTTTCGCGCTCTAGCGGCAAAACCGCGCGACTGAAAAAAAGACAAAAAACAAAATTTGTCGAAATTTTTTTTATCTACAACTTTGATATCTTGATATTTTTTTATAAAATGCATAGTTTTGGCTTAAAATCAAACACCAAAAAAATTTATACATTTACATAAATTTCAGCGCGCTCTAGCGGCGGAACTAAGCGGAATTTCACAAAGATGAAGAGAACAAAAATTGTAGAGAATCGCTAGATCTACAATATCAAATCAGGTCATATTTTCTCAAAAATGCATAGTTTTGCAACAAAATGCAAGAAACCGCCAAAATGGCCAAAAAAAACATATATATATATGCTTTTAGGTTGACTTAAAAATACAAACTAGAACACATCTGCAAACGAGACTTCGTTCTTCATTATACAACTTGTTACGTAAGTTTTAAGTAGCTAACAATGTTTGTCCCAATTTTGTATCATTATTGTTAATGCAATTTGCCAAATTTGACACGAATAAACCATAAAACAGATAATGGCAAAATAGAACTAGCGTTGATAGTTCTGCGGTTACACGATGCTACCAAGAAAAATCAACATTCAATTATTCAAAACTGAGTTCGCTTACCTCTAACCTTGACAAAACCATTAAAAAGCAAAAGTCAGTAGTATTATAATGAATAATTCATATACCGTACTAGATAATGATCTACTTTATATTACCAGAAACACAGCTTTTATTTTTAAATTATTTGCTTGGATCCTTAGTAGTTTTGCATGGTTTTGTAATTTGATTACGTAGCTGTACTGTTTTTGTGAATTATTCACTGGACATTAAAATACTTTGTTAGGAGCAATTATATAACACATTTCGTTGGGAATGCGAAAAATCAACTTATATAACTGTAAAATTATTTAAAAGTTTATCAGATGCGTATTTGATGATATATTCTATTCTGTTTCACCATGACAACCACTTCATCTGTAAAAATAAAAATATTTGCATATCTAAGTTTATTTGAGATTTCGTCAGATGGTTTGACCGTGATTTTGTAGGTTTTCATAAGAACCTGCCCGTGACAATTGAGGAATTGGTGCCAAATTTGACCATACACATAGCATCTTTTCTCAAAGAACTTAAGTTTGTAAATAATACAGGGTATAATTAGTTTCATGTCATTAAAAAAAACTGGTGGTAGGGAAGGACAAGACAAACAAAAGAACCTTATATAACATGGGGTCTAAAGCTCATAGTTTTGGAGAAAAAAAATAAACAAAAATTTCGCAAATTTTTAATAAAATCTTTTGAGAACTGCTGGAATATTGAGGTAGGTTTAGATCGTCGCGGGTGTCTTTGCCTATGATACTCAATATTTGTGTAGATAGCTATAAAATGTCGGCGGTCTTTAGCGGTGCGGTAAATAAGATGAAAGACGTCGAGTGTTTAGTAGATCTGATCTGAAGAAAACTATACTCTGACTCTCCCTTGTGCAATATTTTAGTTTCTGTGGGTGTTTCGTTATGTACACACGTCCAACCCGCCGCCGTTCGTTGTTTTTGTTATTTTTGAATTTCGGGTCGCTGTGTATTTATAGTGAAGATTTATGTTATTGACTTCACCGTTTATCGTTAAATTCTTGATTACCTACAGACACAACTCACTTGTTCGTTCTTTTTGTATTCCGTTTTGGATTTTGGACCAAGTTCTTCTTTTATTTTTCTTTATTGACAACGTTAGTTGATAGTTTGTTGTTAAATGTGGAACGGAGTACGTATGTCCTTAATTCGACGTATCGAATTGTGTATTGATGCAGATGCAGGTTTCGAATAATTTACTTAGCTGGTAAGATTTTAAGCCTGGACACTCATTTATGTTACAAACGTTAACAAATCAGCTTTAAATATTCTAAATTATAAACATTAATCCAATATTTTGTTCCAAATTAAAAGACGCACATGTAAAGAAATGCTCTGTTTAAATTTCTACGGCCATTATTTGCTTGCAGTTGTGTAGGAAAAGATCAAGAATTATTTACCTCTTTATAATTGTCTCAGTTCGGTTGAGGCGGTCCATCAAAGGCGGTCGATGATCCAAGGCCTTTGCACTTTTTTATGACAATTTAAAAGTTATTGGGAATTACAAGTCCATTGACCAAGAAAAGCAGTAGTTCTCAATTATTTTCTACATTAATATTAAAAAAATCTATATTAAAAAGGTTGACCTCGGTCAGTTTTATTCAAAGTGCCCCTAGAGGGAAAAGTCATAAAGGTTTTTTGTTTGTTTAGTCGGTCCCATTTACCAGTTTTTTTTAATGACATGAAACTGATTACACCCTGTATTAATAGTATTATGTAACTTTAAATCGGTTGTCTATGAATAAATTTGACAACCAAAGAAAAAAGAGTTGGTTGCCTTCATCTATTCACAATGTTAGGCAATTCGTAAAAAAGCTGGTCAAATATGAGTTGGACTTGCACACGTAGAATTTCGCTGTGAACAATATACTGGGAGTTTTTAGAACACATCCATATATTCAGATCTGTGAATACCGATATGCAAAAATAATTATGTTTCAAAATGCTCAAAAATAAGCGAGTCGATGTATTTTTAATTATAGGTACAAACAATTATCCGGTACACTTGCGGTACTATTTATATGTGGTGGCTCTTCTACTATTCGCCTTATTTTTATTAAGCGCTATTATTGCACCAGCGTTAGATACGAAAATAAATGCAACAGGTAGGCAATATTACCAACTGTCAATTGTGTGCTGTCAAAATACGCATTAGTCGTTACACGAACGTGGTAATACTGAATTACCGTGCCCATAAAATAACGTTAGGATATTGTTCTAGGGCCAAAGGTTGATTGAAATATTCTTTTTATAAAACACCGCTTTTTTACGATTACTCTTCTATGTGGATATGAAAGTAACACCATGTTTATTGACGAGACCACACATTCACTACCAATGAGACAGTGTCTTCAAAAAATTACATACATTAGGCTACAGGAAATCCTCACCAGGTAATCGACTGTAAAAGCCAATGTATATGGTCTACGTATGGCGTGCAATTCTTGGTAAGCGACTAATAACGACTCCACACAACTTTAAACACAGCTCGATTGGGTAAAATTTTTTGATAATGACTTGTCGGGAGCAATTGGTATTTTCCGTTAGAATAAAGATAGGAGATGCATTCCAATTAGATGAAGCATTGATTCATAATTCTAGGTTTGTTCAGCAACGACATTGTCGTACATTGTCCACAGCAGTCATAGGGAGAAAGAGTTATTTTGAGCTCTGGCCACCGAGATCGCCAGATATTACTCCTTTGGATTTTTATTGTTGGAGAAAAATATATAATGAAAGTATAAAACGAAACCCGAAAATCGTGGTGAACTTTGTGCCAGAATAACTGAAACCTGCAATCAAATCAGCACAGCCGTATTAAAAAGATTTTCCGTAAATATTCGAAAGCGCTTTAAAAAGTATATACATATCGATGGTGAGTTACTTGAAAAAGATTGCATTCGATACAATTTAACTTGTTTTAATGTTAAATTATTCTTTGCATAAGAAAATAATACGAAATTACTTTTACTACAGCATTATTCTTTTGTTTCCATGGCACCCTAGCGAAATCATGACTAAAATTATGTGTAATGCATGGAATCAACATAAAATAAGAGAAGAGCCAAGAGTGTGAATTTTCTGCTAAAAACCGGTCCATGGTCCATGAGCTAAAAATTTTATTTAGAGCAACTTTTTCAAAAAACTTCTTTAAATATATTCAACGCGAGGCGAGATGTTGTGATTCCACCTTCTTGAAACAGGCCATGTTTAAACACTGCTTAAGCTAAGTGCTTCAAAAGATGCAGTTTGTGAAATCTTATTATTGTACTAGACATTATTTACTTACCTCTGAAAATAACACTTACTACTTACTAAACGTTCTACATTATTGTCAGTAATTATTTGTATATGTATTGAACAGATTGGGCCGTTACTTGATGAAAATCCATGATAATAATTGGGAAGAAAACTATATCAGTTTTTGATTTTCGCTTTATTTTTTGTCAACATGACAATTGTTTCGCCACACAATAAGTATACCGGTACTCAACATCCGAAGAAGCCACTGTGTGGCGAAACAATCGTCATGTTAACAAAAAATAAAGTGAAACTCAAAAACTGATATAGTTTTCTTCCCAATTATTTGTATATGTATTATTTTAACGTTATCTACACGCTTCTGAATATTTCCACGAAGTTGTGGGATACTCTGTAAATTTATATGATAAAAATTCAATATATAGAATTAGTCATAACTTCTGCTTGCCTCAGAGCATATTTCATCATTAAATATTCATGAACACCTCTCCAAGTACCTCCCTTTTGACCATTTTCAGGAAATTTAAGCAATAAATAAAACTTTTATAAACATCATAGCAGACACTCGATGGAAATAAAATAATGGTTCCAGTTCTAATAACACTAAAATAACGATTCCGGTTCGGTTTAGGAAGTTAGAGAAATTGAAAAAATAGGTTAATATAATTATTCAAACACCTATTCAGTTCCAATTTTTTCGGGGTTGTCCCTATTTCGATTCTCTTCCAGTATTATTATTTCTGATTCACAGCCAAACAGAATATCCGAAATCCAAGTTTACTGGCAGAGATCCGCAATTCCACCAACATTATTCGAACAAGAGTACACTCACAGACAACTACAAAACACTACTACATTACTATCTGCTGTAGCTGAGACTCGCACTCAAAAGAAAAAACAACCACTAGCCTTGTTGTCTTACTCAATCGCGGTCTAGTCTACAACCAGCCTCGGTAACTCATTAAAAGCGCCACCAACCAATCACGCTGCAGCCAGGAATGGAACCCGGGGCTTCTCCGCTTCAAACCTAGTCATTGAACCACTAATGGTACGGAAGATGCCTCAATGAGCACGGTAGCAGTCGAGGTAGCTACATAGATGTCACCTCTATGTAAAACAAATCCATAATTTTTTATGAGACCGTACAAACCAGATATGCTTCCACCTGTTCACCTTTGCGGCTATCCACGCGGTCTACAGCGATGTCGATGTCAAAACAAAATGGTTTTTCTATCGCGGTGAACTGTTGGCATCACGGTAACTCAAGTTTATTGTTTCACTTACCGTACAAACCAGATATGCTTCCACCTGTTCACCTTTGCGGCTATCCACGCGGTCTACAGCGATGTCGATGTCAAAACAAAATGGTTTTTCTATCGCGGTGAACTGTTGGCATCACGGTAACTCAAGTTTATTGTTTCACTTCAGATCACATGGCATTCGCTCCCGGAAAAGCACTAAGGATTTTAAGATCAGCCGCTATGACCCGTTTGTGGTTAGGTATGCTAAATCTGTAGTCTTTGAATAAGGATGAACTAATAGATTTAGTATTCAGTACTCTAGCTGTATCATAATAATCGTCTTCATTGATACACTGCACAATACATTATAATAATATATTATATGGGATATGTATCATAAATAACATCATAACTCGTATATTTTAGCAAGGGAACGGAAGAAATTAGCTACAAAAATCGGATATTCACCTAAATATTGCCTTTTTTGGTTTATGGGATGAGCATTTAACTGATGACTTGAGGAGTTACAAATAATCGACCACTGTACAGTTAAAGAAATACCGTCACTTTTGTCGCTGCTGTCGCTTCTAATGATAGTTCATTATTTTGTAATAAATCAATATATTCACTATTAATTTGTAAATTGTCCCAAAGCACGTTGTTCCATTAACGAAGAGTAATGATCACTAAAAGGATACAATATGGGTTCGATGAGTGCCGATTCGGAACAAATTAAGGTAGGTCCAACAACATAGTGAAACATACTAGAGCTTTTTTTTCGCTATCCTTAGGCATATATATCTCTTACCCTTCCCATCTCTCCTGGTCTCTTTTCCATCGCACATGCCTAAGATGCCACGCGCAGGAGATTTTCCAATTTGGCAGAGATCTACAATAACTTTGGAAGTATCCCGCTATGAGATCTAAGTATCCAAATAGTATTTGCTACAAAAATTGATCTCGTACAAAGTGACCGAAAGTGCATATGATTATAAGATAGATATAACGTTTCTATTTGTGAACGTTTAGACGAGAAATTGTAATGATTGGTATTTAATTATAACTAATTGTCATACGACTGGTAAACGAGGTTTAATAATAACATACTGACTATCACCGGTTGTCGATTCTGAGAGTATTTATAACTAATTGGTTTAATAATTCACTACAATAAAATAAAAAATCATAGCAACCTGTTGAAACCAGTTAAATACTAAACTTCACAACAACTTCCGTGAATATGCATCGTAAGAATTCAAGCTCCTAAGTACCACAAGTCTTGGTAATAGAAGAACCTAAAGATGTTTCAGTTAAATAGATCTCCGATACTGTCACTCATTATGTTTTCTGTGTAGATGTTGAAATCACTTTCAATGTTCATTTAGGCCTTATTTGGTATTCTATTGGGTAACGGTATAATAACCTATCGCTTACTGTCTTTATTATAATGAACTACATTGTTTTAGGAAATAATTAGAAACGAGGTGTGACACGAAATGTTTCTTAACCATCAAATGGATATTTGAGACTTATTAATAAAGTGTAAGTGCCTCGTTAACAGTTATTTTCACACAAATTAAGGCTGTAGTCGAGTAAGGAAATGCGGTGAAAGAAATTTTTAAATGACTGATTTGTTTGGTACTTGGTGAAAAATTGATGGCTTTAAGTTTAGGAGAAATCAATGTTTGGGCATTTTTAAATGGCTTTAATTAAGTCTCACAAAGCCAATAGCATGCAAGAAAGAAAAAGTTGGTATAGTAAATGACTTAAAATGCCATAATTTATAAGATGTAGGTATTGGGTACAACGCTTGATACCACTAAATTGATAGTTACGAAAAAGAATTGTTTTAAGTAGCTGTAAAAAGTGTATTGTGGTTGCCGCTATGTCCGATTTTTTCTCGTATATTGATTTTTTTGTCTAATCCATTATTAAGTTGATTTTATATAGGACCACGCACTAATCTCATGGAAAAGTGGATACCCGTCAAACTGGAAGAAATTTTTATATGTTGTAGTTTACGTGATGCTTAACAAATGCCTCAATGGACACAAACCTCTGCTATGGTTAGTTTCGTCATTACAGTCATCCGAAGATTTAATTATTGTTCTATCAGATTCCTAGGAAAATCGACAAAATTGTTGCGGTATTTAAGTTTTACTTAAACGTTTCTTAAAAATGTAATATTAGGGTAAGAGCATATACGAAACTGTGAAAAGAAATAATAATAATAATAGTTAAGTCATAATTATCTAATTAATAATAGTAAAGTCGTCAGAACAGACAGTTTCTATTTGTTTTTATTTTAATAAAGCATCCCCAAGGAGGTTTTACTGGCATTACATTCCGATCAAGAATTATTGATCAATGAGTAATATCATGCCAACCTAAATTAATACTATAAATCAAAACTAAGGATTTATTGGTATCCCTTAATTTCTAATTATCCTTATATTATCATGTACACTAGACCATACTCTGTTTTTGCACTAACACAAACATTATACTAGCTTAAAAGGTATGGTCATCTTGAGTCTTCTGATCTTGACGTGATGATGGAGTCGGTGTTCATGACTCTTGGCGAATTTGCTAATGGTCTGGTTAATAGTGTCTATTTACAAGTCCCTGGAGGTGGAGGTGGAGGTCACTGTTTTTAGAATACCAAAGAGCATTGACAATGCTGCTTAGTACCTTATTTTGGAATCGCTGGATTATGCCTAAGGTGCTCTTTTTGGCACAACCTCCCAGCTTTATGCTATATGCCCATATGGGCTTAAGAATTTACTTGTACAGTAGTACTTTGTTATAGAGTGACAAGGTGAAAGTCTGTGGTCTCAGATTTAGTCTCATTCAATTTGATAGAAGAGAAAGTCACATAAAAATTTGTATTCAAATTGCCCTTCATGGTTGATGATTATCACAGGCATGTAAACAGCCATGTTTTATATAAGCTATGTTTTATTACAACTTTAGAGCAAACTGTTACTAAGAATTTTGATCACAAGAATACGAAGATGTATTTACATTTAAAGTGTATCTCTCATATTCGACTATTACAAACCGATAGAAATTACAGTTGGGCACTTCTAACTAAATAGCTATACATTAATCGTTTAGATTTTTGATCAAATAAAGAAAAATACGGTATAAGATATCGAGACTTATATATGACAGTTGATCTATCAGTTTTGAATGAATTTTACGTAGATTAGGGATATATCAATTTCAGTTTAAATGTTATTAAAATAATTTTAACATGACGACTACATGACAATTTGACCTATTTGACCTATAACAAAGATATGGGGCGGTGTGCTTAATCTCGGCGAGTAATTTATTCCATATTTCAACCAAATGTTAGGCAATTATGTACTCGCAATCGGCCACGTCCGACTACTTAACGCAAAAACACACTGTATAATTTAAACTTTCGAGTATATATGAACAGACGCAAGCTATCTTTAAAATACTTTAAAAAACAATAACATAAAAAGAAAGAACAATAAAATTATGACAACATATACTAAGCACTTAGAGGAAATAACTACTGATATGATGATAACTTTGAAGTTTTACATGCAAAAAATAAAGAACTTTATTATCAATTTCAGGATTTGTGGAAATTAGAAAGCAGACCATATAATATATTTTCCTCGCCAATGCACGATGTATAGGTACTGAGGTTACTATTGGTAATTTCAAACATGAAATATTTTCTAAGATTATAAAACGTTCAAGTGTCTTACAGCGGAGCAATTTCAGCGTTATAAATTATTGATTACTAAGAATCGTATCCCATTAAAATTTTCCCGCCTGTAACTTAAATAGAGTATCTTTGAAGGGTCCTTGTAACATGTCAAGTGAGACAAGGAATCTTTATTACGTCTAGAATCGTTAATAGGATTCAGATTTTTCTATAAAGAAATAATCCTAATTTCCTGGAATTTGAGAGTATTTTCTATATTTAAACTAGTTTGCAGGTTGCTTTTAATAGACATGCCCTACTAACTCTAACAAAGAACTATTAAGTTCGTGTACGCAGTTGCAGAAGTTGAATTTGTTCTATTTTAAATAGTATGGTTTATTGGTTTACCCTGATGGACTCAAGCATTTACTTATCAGATCTAAAACAATTTTATTCGTAATTATTGTCATTGGTGAATGATTCAACAGTTAATTATGTATATGTAAATTAAAACAACAAATAAACATCAACATATTCAACACATTCTAGATGATTTTAAAGTATGTACAATTCATATTGCCCTCTATGGGTTAGTGTCATTTAATTAAACTATTGTCTTCTAGAAGATGATGAAATGTACGACATATTTGATTTTTTTACGATTTATTACATTATCTGCTAGGGAATAATTGTTAGATTGATTTGAACCATTGTTAAGTTCTAAAATTGCTATTGAAAATTGCCATACGTCTCCTGCAGTTGGTCTAATGTGTACAGAAACACTCCACAGGTCGCAATTATTAACAGATCCACTTGAATTATTTTTTAATAATTTCAGAATAGAACCATATTAAATTTCAAATAATATTATTACACATCATTCAACACGGTCGGGAGTTTCGCGACCATTTCTTTTGTTTTAGACGTCTATTGAATGATTAATTGATTAACGAGCGTACGGTAGGCATTGCTGCTACTTCCCAATATCCAATCTGGATATTTCTATATACCACCGGACCAGCTACGTAAGCTGAATTAGACATGAGACATGTCTTGTTTCCAGCAGCGAGCCATATGACGCATAGTGTAGGAACATGAGATGGAAAGTGTAGGTGTTTGTTAGATGTCTTTTTTCAGTTTCCATCCATCATCGTCTTCTTGTTTAAAGATATATTATTTTTTCTTTTAGCTCGCCCTAACATAAAAACGAAACAATAAAATGGTTTTACATTTCTACCCTGTAATCCTACATATCTGTTAATAAAATCTGTTATAATGACGGTAAAATTTTAATAACTTTAGAAAATATTATTTTTCTCTAAAACTGTGTCGACAAAATGTAAGAATTTGCTGAGATACAGCGAGCGGAAATTTGTTTATCTTACGAAATAGATATATAAGTATTTTGGGAAGAAATAAAAGTAAAGAATGGAGGCAATGTTTTCATTTGCAACTTCTTTTAGGAGTAGCAGTTCTCGAGAAAATCGCATATGAAAAAATGTGACCAATTCGTATTTTTTTTTTATTCAAATAACTAAATGATCAACAAAAATAATCAATAAATAAAATCCACAACATATTTGTAAATATTTTAAAACACAGTCACATCATGCGTACAGGAATGAAACTGAGTAGAATAATACTTAAAAATTAATCCATTTCATTTTGCCTCGTAAGACTCTGTTTTGCCGTGCGGCTGATAATACCAATTTTTGATTTCTCAAGAGGAAGTAGAAGGTAGCAAGGCAACTTGATACTCAAGTGTACATAAGTTTAACAACTAATACAGTTTCCAAAAAAATATAGGTAGGTGTTTTAGATTTATATTGAATTTTATACATTTTGTTTTGTTTCAGATTCTATACATTACTTCATGAATATACGATGATTCAACGGAGAAATAGCAATTACAACGGGAGGTGACAATCCAGTCATTACAAGACAAAACGTTTACATGAATATGTATCCTATTCTCAATAATTAAGGAAGTAAATGAAAAGAAGTATAGCCGTTAAAAACTTATTGACGATGAAGATTAATTTTAAATAACACCATTTACACTAGAATACGATTTTCATGTTTACTTTATTTTGTTGCGTCCATTAAGTCTTACTTGTTCACATTCTTCATCTTATCGTTTACAAATATAATGTACAAGTACCATACAGGCTCTTGCCATTTTTTATATTCCTACCCAACATACTGGTAACACAGTCAGTTAGTAGTGCACTAAAACTTAAACACGTAAGATGCTCATAGTAATGGTAAAGCTCTCACTACAAGCATTATAAAATGTACTACAATATTGATTTGGACTCGTAGGAACACTAAACGACACCTAAAGGTTGTCACATTTTAAAAGTTATTCGCAAATAATTGTAGCTCTGTGAATTTTGCAGCCAATTATACAGGAACGGACAAACAAAGGATGTAGATCACCTTGACTGGGAGGAATTCATTAACAGATACGTAATGCAGTAATGTGTTCCAAGTCCAAGCAAACTAAGGCAAAACTGTACATTTCTCAGAACTTCAACAATAGTTTCAGCTACTATTTAAATGCATTCTGTGCCTTTTATGTGAGACAGGTATTAATAATACGTTAAAGCAAGCCTTTGTTACATTTTTGTAAAACTATTAAAAAATTAAGTTTACGCCAATTAGTTCTTTTATAAACCATTTTGGCGTGAGGGAGGAAATATTTCATTTACTCTGACCTCAAATCGTAAAGGTAAGAAAATTTTTATAATTCGGGAATGCTTCAAGAATATATTGATAACACGATCCAAGATAATGATGCTGTGATTATAAGTAACGTAGCCATTTTTCATATAGTACTGTGTTCAAATGTTTTACGTTCCAACTTAATTATGTAATCATACATTTTTTTAATGACAAGTTTATTCAAAACCAGGAATAGTTTCTTCTTAGAAGAAAGAAGGAAAATAACTTATTTATAATAGCCAGATTTCTGAGTTGGTACATGAAGAATCTAATGAGACACCATGAACAGAAATATAAAAGGTATGAGCAAATTTTGACATCCAAAACCACAATTGAGCTGTAAGCAGTAAAAAGGTAACTTATCTAAAGCTTCTCTGATAAAAGTTCAGATTTAGTTTATGACTATTCAGGAGTATATGTGTGGGAACAATCCAATGAAAGACCCAATAATGCTCGCGGGAATCCAAACCAAGCAGCTTATGGATTCCCAGACTGGAACAAACCTAACTGGCTAACTTCAATCGAATCTCTATAATTGTGAGCGTCATTTTGAAATAAATCTCAAAGCGACGAAAGCGAGTGTGAGTGGTTTCGCATGTTGAGACGACCGTATATCAAGAACTATAACACACGTATGTGAGCGAATTAAAACTCTGCGTAGGTTAAAGTTCGGTCCAGATTTTTGTAATATTGTTACAACCAGTATATTATCGTCTTCCATACTACTCAGAACATAATCTCGGTTTACAAGATTGATCGTAATCAAGGAAATATGATCTTAATGATTTGGCAAACTGATTAAAGGCATAGTTAGAGTTGTGAATAATAACCAGGCATCCAAAAAACAGTTTTTGCGCACACTGAGGAATAAATTCCTACATTTATTGCGTCAGTGAAAGTAAATATGATAATAGTTTTGCTTCATAAGGTCATTACTCCTCACTAACCTCAAAGAATAGCAGTTTCAAGCGGTTTTTGGTCAATTTTATGTGGTTATCGAGGGATGGTGACGTGATTATTCAGAACTAACATGTTCGGTTTCAGCAATACAAAAAACATAGATGATATGCCGCCCAATAACTTTTTTGTAAGTCCTTCTAATTAAAAGATGCATTTTAAGGAATTGTAGTAGGACTGTGACTTTTCTGTTGAATATTTAGAGGAGCTTTCCGTTTGTCTTGTTGACTTTATTATAAAAAGTTCGGACACACTGGTTAAAAAACATGTAGCCAAATTTATGTGTGTTTGTCATCAGAACAAACAAATTGTTGTGATAAATTTTAAGTCTTTACCAATTCGTATAATTTCTTTAATTGTAGTCTGATTTCTTATCCTGGAGGAGGCCGCAACCTGCCTGCCTCTGGAGACGTAGTTTTCACAAACACCAAAATTCCTGAACACAACACCCGAATACCAACACTCGGCGCGCGTTTCGCTAATCATGCTAGTATCATCAGCATTAGCGAATCACAATAGACCGTTATTCTTCCAACTATAAATGAACTGATTCTCTAACGTAACACGAATTATCAGTCAATGACACGTTGAATATACGTTTTGAAAACCTTGTGTGCAGGCATTCTAGAACAAACATTAAGTTCATAATTGCAAGAATTTGAACTTCAAGCTTCGTAAAGGTTTCAAAATAGCAGCATCACAATGTTTATATGTAGTGTGAAATGTGTAGTATATATTATATCATATGATCCGCGGCATAGCACTTAAAATCACTAAATATGCATCAGCTATTCATAGTCGTCTAAAAATATGGCTTTCGAGGTCATTATACCAGAATGTAGTGGAATTTAGTTTCATTTAACAAAGTTAAAGCAATAAATATCTGTGAATGTAGGTAAAATAAAACCGATTCCTCTGCATCTAACCATTACTCGACTACATATGAGCACATTGTTGCCCACTCCGTGCTTATAGTCCGAGAGTAAGATCCTTGAATTTGACACCCCCGAATGCAAAAAAAAACTTAATATAGAATTGTATGTAAACTCACACGCTAAATCCGAATTGTAAGCTCGATTTGGGATTACAAAATCAATTATATCTTCGATTTTTTGAAAAATAATTTACTATCTTAACTCACCACGTCACACTTTCGCTACTTTTTCTAAAATCAAACAAAAATTTTCGTACAAAAAAATTACAAATTTGCTATGGTACATGGTATAATATGAGGCAACAACATTACTGCTCAAAGTGACAATAAAAATTGTAAATGTAACTAATTTTTAAAATTATATACAGGATATTCGTGTATCGATAACAGTTTCGACTAGAGTATACTACTACACGCGAATCAAATGTTTCAATGTGCATAGAAAACTTTTTACTATAAACTTGTTTTGATATTAGAGTTATGAAGCGCGGTCGTGAATTCGCATGAAAAATCTTGGTGTGCGATCACCGGCTAGTCCGTTCATATGCAACACATACATGTATTAGTAGACGCTGACTTGTTGTTTCTCTGTTACACGAAATTTTTCAATGTAGTATATGTTAAAAGAAGAATTTCACAGACTTCTTCTTACTTACAACGTCTTATCAGACGTTTGGGAAACTCGCATCAAACGTATCCAAACCTACATTTAGAAAACTCTGCCTCCTTAATACTCCATGTCTCACCAGCGTAAGGAAAGATAGAGCAAACTTATCTTTGTGCGCCTCGTGATATTGCCAGATTCGTGCCACATTTTGCTCAACTAGGAAGTTGCCGCTCTTGCCATTTCTATTCTTCATGTAATCTCACACTCACAGTTTTTGGTGGGGCTTCAAGATAAACAATTTTGTTAACTACCCTACAG
The DNA here is from genome assembly GCA_963583905.1 of Stenurella melanura. Taxonomy (NCBI): domain Eukaryota; kingdom Metazoa; phylum Arthropoda; class Insecta; order Coleoptera; family Cerambycidae; genus Stenurella; species Stenurella melanura. The sequence continues at coordinate 232,835,785 of OY757309.1, read as the reverse complement.
TCACCTACCCTTAACGTGCCTGGATGGTTTTTATTTGTTCGGTCTAGTCAAGTTAAATTCAAAACTTAACATTGTATAAAATAAAACTAAATCAACAGTTAGTTCTGTGTAAGTAGCAAATATGTATGGATATTGAATATAACAAACGTATTCTTAAAGCTGTGTATTTAACATACACAGCACAGAAGATTTTTCAAACAAATGCCTTGAAAAGGAAAACAGAGGTTTCCGAAGCATAGACGAAAGCAATCTTTAACTGGTCCTTCGACATAAAGTCACAGGCGCAGGCGCGGATATTATTTCTCAGTAGTACACCGGTTAATATTATTATACTTTTCGCAAGTATAAAACGAATATTTGACCGGCACATTTCTAAAACCGGTAATATCGCGCATAGAGAAAAAAATGTTCATATCACTGTGTTGGCAATCGAATTCTCAACAACTTTAGAAATATCTGGTCGTCTGTATGTCCGTCTGTCCATCCGTCATGTTTCTTGCAAACACGATAACTTTAGAACAGAAAGTCCGATTGTATTGATATTTGGAGACAGTAGGTTAGTATTAGCTAGGGGCAGAACCCTATTGAATGTGAACAAAATGGATCAAGAATTAAAAAGTTATTAATTGCCGCTGTTAACGTTTAAACAATCTTTAAATAGTAAAGTATCTGAGAATGTTCCCAATTTTGTAAAATCGACGATTTAACCGATTTTGCTATCCTAAATCGATGGGTGAACCGAAAATTCGGTTTCAGCTGGTATATTTGTGTAAAAAAATACATTTTCAGTATTGTTATATTCGTGATTCGTATACTCCACCTTTAAAATGCATCCTACAGAGAGCCTGCTCTCCGACTATTAGGTTCTGTTCATTGTGCGGTGCAAAGTCCAGTGCAAAGTAAACACATATCTCTTAAGGCAGTCCTGAATTTTAAACAATAATGACATTAATATTTGGCATAATGTGGCACACCTAAATAAATATAAATTAAGGTTAAATTCTGATGTCGTTACAGGAGGGTGTGCCCATGCAAATAAAGAGCTTGGGAGACAGTTAGTGGGTAAAATTTAGAATGGAAAATATCTCGCTAATGGGTAATAAGATGGAAAGTAAAAGTAAAGCAATTTCGTTTTCATTATTTTTGGCAGTTTGTGGTTTAGTTAAAATAACTATTGATTTTGTTTTTGTTTTATTCAAGTTAAAGGTACATACAATATGTGTATATTATTGTATATTCTATTGGTCATGCCTTTCAAATTATTACCGTGTTTTACTCTTCGCAAATACAAAACGAAGAGTATATTGTATTCGATCGGCATATTTCTAAAATCGGTAATATTGGTCGTAGAGAAAAAGAAATTCATACCACTGTGTTCGTGATCAAATTTTGAACAACTTCTAAAATGTCCGTCCGTCCGTCTGTCTGTCTGCCTATCCGACCATCCGTTACGTTTCTTGTCAGCACGATAACTTAAGAACGAAAAGTCCGATTGTATTGAAATTTGGACTGTAAGTTAGAGTTAGCTAGAGGAAGAATCCAATTTTGAACAAAATCAATCGCCAAATAAAAAAATTATTAATTTCTTAAATTAACATTATTTTTTATTTGCCATTTAGTTAAAATAACTGTTGATTCGGTTTTTGCTTTATTTAAATTAATAGGTACATACAAAAAAACTACGAAGAGTATCCTATGGAATGTGCAACAATTATATAAAAAGTGCAGTAAAGAGTATAATGGTTAGCTTGTTTTTCATTTCATTGCTTGACAACTTTTCATTTAGTGGAAAAATAATGTTAAAAATTTGGAGTAATAATATATAATATATGGCGGGCAAAAACTTTGCAACCGTATAGTTAATAACCGCATACTTTAAGGAAAAACTTGTTAAATAAATCACCAACTTGCGTAGAGGACGAAGAGGAGTTAAGAGGAAGAGCATCTTTGCGAATCTCTTAGTGAATGTTTCTTAATATTATTTTTGTACAAAATATGTAAATATTTTTGTAGCTATTAAGAATATGATTTTATATTTTTAGGATAGCCCTGATGTGCCTACAACTTCGGCAATAATTTTATAATTCCCTCTCAAGGGGTGTAAAGATTTTGTTGTTGTTTTGTTACATTATAGTGAAAAATAAATCAACTGCGTCATCATACTTTAAGGTTGACGAAAAAATATATATTATACAAGTTATTTATATTACAATATTATTCGACATTTTTTTGGATCAAACTATGTTTTAAAACAATTTTTGAGCGATTTCTAACTAGAAATGTTCAATAACTTTTTTCGTGTTATTAATTTTTTTTAATTGGAAAATCGCTAATTTCTCGTTTTTTGGCGCTCTAAAAGTATAAGAAAATGATTTTTTTACAATAAACAGTTTTTTTTATAATATCTTTAGACCTTGCAAATGAACTTCGAAAAAAATGAATTAAGGAGGTTGTGGCGTTAAAGTCCCAACCAAAAGTAAGTCGAATTCTAAATCGGAACTTTTCCATAAAAAACTAAAAAGGTTATAAGTCGATGATAGCAAAAATAAATAAATCATTTTTTATTATTAATTAATTATTTAAGTAGATTTAATTATTTTACTTATTGAACTAATTTTTGGATGTTTTGTCCAAATTTATAAAAAAAAAATAAATAAATTTATGTAGATATCTGTGTATTTTACAAATCACTAAATCATTTCTTTAAAGAGAAGCAGTAGAAATTACAATTAAATCATTAAATAATTGAAAAAACAGTTAAAAATCATTAACGAAAAGAGAAATTTGACAGTTTACAAACGTTTAATTATTTCATTTATTTATTAAATGTCTCCTAATTAAATTGGACAAAATATTAAAATGTGCGTAAGACATCAATGCTTTACATAGTCAGTTTTCGGAACTGCTGACATTATTTGGTTATTTGTTATAAATTAACATGCACCGTTTGCATGCTGGGTTGACATATTTTCCACAAGACTGCATGTAAAAGTTTTTTAAAATTTTTAACTTTATGCGTTTCCTAATGACTTTGGATTTTTTACAGAATTGTGTCATATAAGAATCTATCAAAAAAACTTTATTTCAGATTTTTTTCATTATTTTCGTCTAACGCCTCAACCTCCTTAACAATTTTTTATTTTATACCTCGATGGTTTGAAAAATCAATGCGGAAGAAAAGTCGTCATATGGATTTTAGCGTGTAGGTAATTGATTCCTGAAGCATTTGATGAAATCAAAACACACAGAGTGTTCCATTTGAAACAACTGAGTTATGACAATTTTAAAATATAACACTGAATAATCGTAGAAACCACCCTAGGTTCAACTTTGTACCTGTATTATTGGATTTAAGATGTTTCAGCAATCAATTACCTACACGTTGAAATCAATATGACAATTTTTCTTCGACATGAATTTTTCAAAAACCGACATAGGAAAGTGGTCGCTATGAGGCGTAAAATTAAAAATCGTCAATTCCATTTATTATGAGTTCATATGCAAGGTCTAAAAATATTATAAAAATTATTTTTTGTAAAAAAACCATTTTTTTATAATACTGTTAAGCCCAATTCAGACAATGCAATTCAGTCGCCGCGATTCGGTTGCTGCAACAAAATCACCGCAATTTCTATTATCACACTATGTGATTCTGTTTCTGCAACCGAATTGCACGAATTAGAACACGTTCGATTTTTCCGTAAGAAATCACCGAAATTGACTTAGTGATTTTTGTAGGAATTTTGGTATTGCCCATATATATATACCGGGTGAGTCACGAATTGCGCTCGCCCCGATATTTCCTAAAATATTTGGAATAGAAAATTGAAATTTGGAGGCCTCATTACACGACTAAAATGCCATCTTTTCAATAAAAAATCAAGTTTGGTGCACATCCGGTTTGACCGGAAATGCCCACAACTTTCGATTTTTAAATGGAACATCCTATATATTTTTACATTTTTGGAATCTAGAGGAAATTTTGGATACAATACATCCATTTTGGTCACTTTTTGATAAACATTAAAAATTTTATTAAAAAATCTATTTCTGAATCCAGAGTGCTGTGGTGCCCAAAATATATTTTAGTTTGTGTGCTACGTTACTATAAAAATAAAAAGAGCAATATGATTGAATTACTTAATTCTCTAGAGGCGTTTAAAATTTTTAAATGTGATTTTTACCCACTAACTCGATTTTTTTAAATGGGAATTCACCAACGCTTTTAAATACCTCATTTTCTTACGAATCTAATGATACCAAAATTTTGAAAATCCGCTCAGAAATATTTGAGATTTCAGCCAAAATACAATGCAACCAAGCTTTTAGAAACATGCGGCTAATAGATAATAGATTAGTGGGCTTTGGAAACTAAAATGCACATTTCTGTGTAAATCTGGTAACCTAATAACATTGGAAAAATCATAGTAGCCATTGAATGTAATAAAACAATATCATCTGTCAGACAGACTCGTGTAGTTATAGGCAATCTTGAGATATCAAACATTTAATAATTGTGAGCGCAAAGAACGTTACAATTAAGTTTAGCATAGGTATGTGGAGGTAAACACAATTACATCCACAAGGACATTTGCAATAGAATGCGACATCAGTTCGGTTTTCAGAGTTTTATTTAAATGAACATAAATATCGGGCCTATAAATAAATAAAAATCAATTCCGTTTGAACAATTAAACTTAAACTAGGTAACAGTAGGTATCTTTAAAATAATTAATATAATTAAACCATAAATTGACATTTATAGATATTGTTCAAAATGTCCACCATTTTTTTCTATACACAATTCGGCTCTACGCAGTTCAGCCGGCGTTATTTCATTAAGAGCCCGTAGAACTTTATTTTGCAGCTCTTCACAGGTATTTGAAGAAGTTTTATAAACTTTATTTTTGAGAGTGCCCCATACATAATAGTCGAGGGGTGTTAAGTCAGGTGACCTAGGAGGCCACCTGATATGACCTTGATCTGCGATAAGGCGTTCACCATGCAAGTTGTTTAAATATTCCATCACTCTTCTGGAATTATGTGGGGGAGCAACATCTTGTTGGAAAAACAGATTTTGTAAATAGGCAAGAGGAAGCAAGTCAAGAAATTCTGCTGTCTGGTTTTGTAAAAAGAATAAATATCGTTCGCCAGTAAGTGTTCCATCAAAAAATATGGGTCCAATTATTAGATCTTCAAGTACTTCAAGCCAACAGTTAAACCCAAATCTTTCCTGAATATTCCCCCGCCCTACCAACCTCGGATTTTCTTGAGCCCAGTACCTAGTATTATTTCTGTTAAACATACCTTGGTTCGTAAATCTACTTTCATCTGAATATAAAATATGAAAAGGAAAACCTGGGTTTTGTTGTACTGTATTTAAGAACCAGTTGCAACATACTAGCCTCCTGTCGTTATCATCTCCATAAATATGTTGGTGTATTTGGTATTTATAAGACCGAAACTTATGTTTCTTTAAAATTCTGTAAACCGAAGACTGACTAATGTCGCATTCCATTGATAATTCCCTTGTTGATGTTGTTGGGTGTACCATCACAAATCCTAATACATCAATTTCTTTGTCCTCCCTTACAATAAATGTTTGATGGTCATCTTGTTGATTGGGTTCGTTTCTTAATTCTTCTTCCACTCTGGCAAACAAGTGTCTTCTTGGATGACGTCTGTTGGGATATCGTTGTTGATACAGTTCTGCAGCTGCAGTTGAATTTTTGAGACGCTCTCCATATATCAGTAACATATCGACCTTTTCATTTCTACTAAAATTATTCATTTTTTTTAATTATTACTCAAAGAGATTTCCGCAACGCTTTATTTTGTATCTGTCTGACAGCTGATATTGTTTTATTACATTCAATGGCTACTATGATTTTTCCAATGTTATTAGGTTACCAGATTTACACAGAAATGTGCCATTTTAGTTTCCAAAGCCCACTAATCTATTATCTATTAGCCGCATGTTTCTAAAAGCTTGGTTGCATTGTATTTTGGCTGAAATCTCAAATATTTTTGAGCGGATTTTCAAAATTTTGGTATCATTAGATCGTATGAAAATGAGGTATTTAAAAATGTTGGTGAACGATTAAATTCCCATTTAAAAGAACCGAGTTAGTGGGTAAAAATCACATTTAAAAATTTTAAACGCCTCTAGAGAATTAAGTAATGCAATCATATTGCTCTTTTTATTTTTATAGTAACGTAGGACACAAAATAAAATATATTTTGGGCACCACTACACTCTGGATTCAGAAATAGATTTTTTAATAAAATTTTTAATTTTTATCAAAAAGTGACCAAAATGAATGTATTGTATTCAAAATTTCCTCTAGATTCCAAAAATGTAAAAATATATAGGGTGTTCCATTTAAAAATCGAAAGTTGTGGGCATTTCCGGTCAAACCGGATGTGCACCAAATTTGATTTTTTATTGAAAAGATGGCATTTTAGTCGTGTAAGAAGGCCTCCAAATTTCAATTTTCTATTCCAAATATTTTAGGAAATATCGGGGCGAGCGCAATTCGTGACTCACCCGGTATATATATTTTTACATTGGCATCATTTAGGTATTTGACTAACACATCTCTTCAGTCAACTACAACTTTATTGTATATGTGTATTGTTGCCGTGACTGCATTGCAAAGTCTGATAACTATTCGAAATATTAAGTTTTATACAACTGGCCTTGAAAATATCAACTACGAAAAAAAGTTATCAACCATTTTATGTTGGAAACGGTAAAAAAATACATTGAAAAATTGTTTCATTGTTTCATTGAAAAAAATTAATATATCCTTTTATTATAAACAAAATTGTTTTAAACAATATCAGGCCATGTCACCGTCTGATAACATGGATTCTCATAATCGGTAGTGTCCCCTGAGCAAGAGACTGCTTCCAAAATTTATTCTATACCTACCGCCTATTCTAATTTGCATAATATTCATAGTGTGTTTTTTCGCCAGAGTAAGGCTAGAGGAATATTTGTCTTAACAATAGTTGAATGTCCACTGACTGTTAAAAATAAAAGGCAAAATGTACATAAAGAAAATAACAAAGAACCAATAGCATGTCCTTGACACTCGTAATGCATTTAGTGTTAGTGTGTTAAGTTCTAAAATCACAAATATTTATGAAGAAGTATTATAAAAATCAATAAAAAAAGTTATTGTACTCTGTAACGGCGATGTTAAGATGTATAAAGGCTACGCTGGAATGTAGAACACAGTGCTTTAAAGAATTTGATACTGATCTAACACCAAACAATGTCATTTTTAAGAAATGTATCTTTTAATCCATATCAAAGATTACCCGGCGAATTCTAAATTTTATCTTAAAATATAAATCTTTTTAATGTTATAAGCTTTCAAACTCTGCGTGAACAACAAGAGAACTTTCTCTAAATGAAGACCTTTTGGACACATTTAAAATTATTATGCCATGAGCAGGGGAAGAAAATTATATACAGGGCGCATAACCTCAAATTTACAAAGTAATTGACGTATAATTCAAAGTTCTAGTTTGTTTTTTTTACTTTCCTGTGCTATCACCTATTGTTTTAAGCCTAGTTTTCATTATATACAGACAATTACGTGTTTTTTACAATAATCTGCATTGTTTACCTATGTGTTTTAGTAATATTCTTCGCGTTCAAACAATTTGTAGGATTAATCTTATTATTATATATACAGCATATTTAGATTATTTAATATTTAAACGCTGTTAATTATTTTGTTACTAGTTTACAACTAGAAGCCGACTTAGACTTTTAGAGGTATGTGATTATTACTTAACATTAGAATTAAGAGCTTATTATGTAACATATTTAATAAATACATAGTAGTAAATGCACTGCATGCACGAAACTAAAGTTATAGTTATTAAAGATGCCATCGATTTACACTTGAGAAAAAAAATAGAGCTCAATCAGAAAAGCAAAGAGAAAAGTGGATAAAAGCTTTAAAGCTGAATAAACCACATATTTATTTAGTAGCCAATCTAGATGAGTTACCTCAATTGGTTCAGCAGGTTTTCCTAAAGATAATGTACTATAAAATTTAAATAAAATTATTATTCATAAAGGCACCTGTTCGGAAATGTCTGGAAATATGACCAGATTTCATCTTTGACTTAGTAAGATGAAATCTCTTTAAGGCTTTTTTCGTATTGCTTCTTTGATTGAGCACAAACTTTTCTGTTTTTGGTGTAAATCGATGGCAATCTGAAATAACTATAATTTTATATTCGTGAATGCAGTAGATATGTTGCATAATAAACATTAAGTTCTAATGTGAAGTAATAAACACATACCTACGATTTTATTCTCAAAAATTCAACTTTAATGTCAAAATTTCGAGTCATGTCGAAGTTTCAAATTTAATGTCGACATTTCAACTTTAATGTGGAAATATTAACTTTAATGTTGATTTTTCGACTCTAATCTCGAATTTTCAGCTTTATTCATGTTCATGTGTTCTCACTAGCTTCATTCAAAATAACAACATTGTTAGTTTCATATTAGCAACCAGTACGTATAGATGTGCTTGTTATAAAAGTTACGTATATACAAAATTACCTTAGGGTTCAAGATAAGTTTTCTCTAATGGAAGAAGAATAAAAACTAATTAAACAATATTTTGTATGGGTCTCCAAGATAAAAAATAATTACCTATATCAGCTGCTTAAATCGAATATTTTTGAGTACAGATATATCTAGAAACGAGAGACCGGAACACGAAATTCAAATTTTGACATTAAAGTTGAAATTTTGAGATTAAAGCCGAAATTTCGACATAAAACTCGAAACAGCGAGATTATTAAAAATATATTTTGAGGCGGCCTCCGGCCCCACTAAGACTTCGTACATACCTGTTGAAGATTAAATTGGCATTCGGCTCGACTTCGACAGCCAGATACCACACAATATGAGGGTTTCTTGTCGTAAACTGGTAACAAAGTAATTTACAGCGTTTAAATACTAAATAATCTAAATATGCTCTATATATAATAATATCACTCCTGTAGATTGTTGGAACACGAAGAAAATAACTTATATGTAAAAAATATTATATTAATGAAACCTTTGCATTCTTTCGATAACCTGACTTCTGGTTATGCTAGCAAATCAAAATCCTAAAACAAATATGTCCAATTTCTTATTTGACATTCTCATTATAACACTAGCATCCAACATAGTCTCCTACGGCTAAGCAGATTAAACTAGTAACTGCATGACCCCCTACGGTATGATTATTCAGTTAAAAATGACAACAAAGGCCGAAAATGAATTTATTTACCTACCTTGTCTTAAAAATTTATCAGTTCCAACGAATTACATTTTCATAAAATCTCTCATTCAGTTTCTTGGAAATGCTTAGCCTTTGAAACGTGTTTTGCCCTTATTCTGAGCTCATCAGAAAGGCACAAAGTCACTCATAACAACGTTTCATGCAAAACCAAGGCAATATCCATGAATGATTATGAAATATTTATATTTGACATTGACTGATAAAAGACAACAGATCTTCACCTATCTATTGGCTACCTAGCATTGAAGCCCATATACTCTGTTCATGTTTAAAAGTAAATTATTTATTATTTGTTTGCTTATAGTAATGAAACATATTCTTTACAGGATTTTGCAAACAGTGGAAAAACTATCTATGAGAACTAAAAGAAAAACTATATGTAAAAAATATTAATGAAATAGAGATTTCATTACCTTACATGCTTATTGATAGAATGCAAAGGCATTATATCGATAAGCATGCATGAAACATCGTTATGAGTGGCTTTGTGCCTTTCTGATGAGCTCAGAATAAGGGCAAAAAACGTTTTAAAGGCATTTAAAAAAAAATGAATGAGAGATTTTACGAAAATGTAATCCATTAGAATGGAAAAATATTTAAGACAAGGTAGGTAAATAAATTCATTTTAGGCCATTGTTCTCATTTTTAACTGAATATTCATACCGTAGGGGGTCATGTAGATACTAGTTTAATCTGCTTAGCCGTAGGGGACTATGTTGGATGCTACTGTTATAATGAGAATGTCAAATAACAAATTGGACAATATTTATTTTAGGATTTTGATTTGCTACCATTACCAGAAGTCGCGTTATCGAAAGTATGCAAAGATTTCATTAATATTTTTTACATATAGTTTTTCTCTTAGTTCTCATAGATAGTTTTTTTCCGCTGTTTGGAAAATCCAATAAAGAATATGTTTCATTACTATAAGCAAACAAATAATAAATAATTCACTTTTATAAAGGAAATGTTATTCTACAAAACACATAATTGTTTATATATAATGAAAACTAAATTTAAAACTATTTATTAATAGTTGATAACACAGGAAAATTAAAAAAGCAAACGAAACTGCGAATTTTACGTCAATTACTTTGGAGGATTGAGGTTGCGTGCCCTCCAATCTCGTCAGCTGTCAAATTGTGCACGCGCTCGATTTTTTCAAAGTTCTTTCCAACACTTATATATAATTCCATCAACAGTTTTGGAAGACATGGTTATAGACGATATCACATATATAAATGCTTTAGTGCAATAAAATGTACTAATGGTGGATATATTGAGACTTTTCCTCTCTCATAATTTTTAAACATGTATAAAAATGGAAGGTGTTGGACCAGGACCAAATTGCAAACCGGAAGTAAATATTTTTATTTCATGGCATACAACCGGTTTATTAAAATTTTACTATGTCATACCCAAATTGAAACGCAGTATATGTATATAAAAAAAGTAAAATAAAAGTAAATTCAAATGTGTGACTTATTATTATTTCTTCGTTTGACATACTATTCCCATTTACCTGACATTATTGATCTACCATAGTGATAAAACATTTTCGCACCTGGTTATATTAAACAAGAAAATAATGAAGACTTTAAATTACAAATTTAACATTCGTTTTGCCTCTGGGTAAAGTTAAAAATAACGTTAATGTCATAAATCATTATCCAGTTTGTTCGAATTGCTGTATATTTTGTATTCGACTGAAACTTATTATTTGTACTCTTATATATTCGTTTATTATAAACATAACACAGTTCTCACGAGATTTGAGCTAAGATTAAGTGATAGTCCTTGTGATCATTTTTGTTTTTTTTTTTTGGATAATTTTTAAAATACGAAAAACACAAAATAATCATAGAGACGAAAAATCAAGAGCAGAAGATTATACTAAAAAAATGTTACAAATAATCGTTTTCGCGTAAAATGAGAATCAAAGTTATAGATAGACACATAGTACAAGATTTTTGGCAAGTCAAAAGAAAACAATACAATGTAACTCTCTATAGAGTTGTCGAATGCATACTGAGAAGGCATGTAATTCTAAAAAAGACAAGTGCAAAAAGTAGGTAGCTACAAGAACAATTTACAAACAATTTGTAAAAACTCAAACAATTATCAATTTATAAAATTGTGATGACGGTAAGGATTTCTCAGTATTTAATTATATACAAATATTTAATTAATTAATAAGGGATATAATCTTAAAGAGCATTTGCATATATTCCTCATATGACTAAAAACAATACATACGCAAATGCTGTTTGATTATCGCCTTAAATATATTAGGATTAGACAAGGATTTTAAATAGTTAGGTATTTAATTGAACAATTTAAAATCAAATAACTCGAAAATCGAAAGCGTGGTTTTCGAAGATCATCTCTATTTCTAGTACCATAGTATGAGCTTCAGCGTTCGTTGTAAATTGAATCTTATTTTTATAAATATCCAATAACGTGACATAAATATACAAGGACGGAAGATGCCTTATCTTGAGATTTTTAAAACTGGGCATGCAGTAGTTTCCCAGCCACTACTCTGGCGGCTCGATTTGGAAGCCGGAAAATTATATCTGCGTAAGAAAAGTTACCCAACAGCAATGTACCATAACTAACATGTGAATGGAATAGCGCAAATATCTCATTCTCAGAGTCTCCATTGCTAACGTTTTTGGTAGATTACGTAAAACAATCACCGATCTGGATGGTTTCTGACGTAGTTGTGCGACCTGATAAAACCAGTTTAGTCTATCGTCAATAGTGACACCGAGCATTTCTTTTAGGGTCTTTTCTTCGTTGAGTTTCAAATTATTAGATATAAACCATTGTTTGGCTTGAGAAACAGCTTCAGCACTTTTTTGCATGAGATCATTTATGTCTGGACTTGAACTTATTATGGTTGCATCATCAGCAAATGTAACACAGGTGTTGGGGAACATGTTATGGTAAAAGTCATTGGCATATGTAATAAACAATGGAGGTCCTAAAACTGAACCATGGGGTATTCTGTGTATAAATGATCTATAATTGAGAAATTTATTTTTTATAGGTACAAAGGTTTTTTATTCGACAAACATGATCTAAAAAATGTTTGAGGTAAACCTCTAATTCCATAACAGTATAACTTGTTTAACAAAATATCGTGCGAAACATAGTTAAAAGCCCCTGAAAGGTCACATAATGTAATTGATATTAGTTCGCCACCATTGACTATGTCACCGACTACCTTGAAAACTGCTTGGGATATGCCATATTTACTTCTAGATCTAAGTTTAGGGCGCTATTACTTTCGAAAAATGCATAAGGTTGCTGGCGAAGGCCAAAATTAGAGTTTTCTGTACGCATCGGCACTCAAATTTTAATAACCTTTGGAGAAATTATCGGATTGTAGAATAATTTGAACGTTTACTGTACAATGGCTAATAAAAAAGTACGTGCCATGCGAGCGCCGTCTCGGGCGGCTCTCGGTGTCTTCATAACTTATCAAAATACTTTTATACTACTAAAAACCTACCAAAAAATCTAATGTTATCATGAGGATTTTTTCCACCTAGCTTTTGCCGCTATTCCTTCCCAGAGAACTGTGCTAATAGTCTCTCTTAATAAGATTAGCTCATGGAAAAATTATTTTCTATTAAATGTCATTGGCAGCCAAATTTGTATTCCGAAAACAGCCAATTTTAATAATACGAGTACAACTTTGCTCATGTTAACTGTATTGATGACAAAATACTTCAATAAAGATATTTGTTTATTCATAGCTTAGGTCAATAAAAATAGGTAAAGATAATAGAGAAAATTACAACAATTTCAGATATCCCTGTCTCAGAGGAAGTAGGAAGGAATCCTTTAGACACGAATAACTGAAATATTGTTAATAAACTGTATTATTTTCAATAACTCATCAATTTTATTTTCTAGCTACATTAGGAGTGCGGACAGTATTGTAATTCCTCAAAAATTCGAATTACTGACGAATTTTTATTTTAATTCTTAGAGATTGAAAAGGAAGTTTAGAAAAAATGTCCGTGTGACAATCGCTTAGCCTAAATCCAAAATCAGTTGACCGATCTAGAGTCCATTTACAAATATCTCAATTTTAGAAACATCATGTTTTAAATTAAGCATGCGAAATAATCGAAAATATCGATTTTGTCAAAAACGGCTCCAACGATTCTGCAAAATTTTGTTCGTTAATAGTAAATTACAGATTTAACAATATATCCTTACCGGCTTTCTACGGAAAATTTACATAATTGCACTGTTTTTGTTATAAACTTGGAGGTTGTTCTGCATAGCCTTGCACAATGTTAATGCGGTATTCTGATCAAACCTGAAGCCAAACTGGACGGAAGGTATGACATTCTTTTGCCTAATTTATTTACTTTCTCCACCATGGTGTTTAGTAATGAAATGGGATCTTAGCTTGCTGTGGATTATATGGTGGTTTATTTGGCATCAGGATTGGTATTGTAAAGGCTATTTTCCAGGACATCAGAAAATATGCACTTTTAGAATGAATTTTAGCATATAGGTTAGCTAGATATCTCAAGAATAGGTATAATTAATATTTTTGATATATTCTCAGATCCGGGAGCTTTACTCCGGTACTTTTGTTTGATACCATGCATTTCAGACAATATAATTAATTGGAGGATTACAGAGGTATGATGAGATTCTGTGTGCTTGGGGGACGTGATGATTTTAGATAATATAATTGAAGGATTACAGAGGTATGATGGAATTTTGTGTGCTTCTTAAGTGGATGTTTTCATGATGTGGTGTCGGATTTGGTTTAGTAGTGTTCATGTTTTGTAAATATCTGGAGATAGCCTCAGATTTGTCCAAGTCTTTGCTATAGTTTTATATAAGTGTATATACAGGTACTTTTTTCTAAATTATTTATTTTCCGCAGGACATTGGCAGCTTAAGTGAATCTTTGTATCTTATAGTTCCACGTGTCTTCCCTATGTAGACGAGCTACAAAAGCTCGTCATCCAATCATTACGTCTATGTCATCTTCCTGTGATTTCTATTCAAAATTGAATACATTACGTCCGGTGTAACGTCTTGTCTAGATTTCATGTTTATTTGATTTGTTCTCCTGTCTGTCTCATTTATGTCTTTCGTCAGTTCATTTATTTTGTTGTCAATAACCTGTCAGAGTTTGATCAGAATATTTATTATGGTTTCTTTAGTGAACCTTATTCCGGATTTAATCCAACTTGTGGATTCATAATTTAATATTCATCTGGTCGTTTTGTTTTTGACTGTGTCCTGTATATAAAACTCAACAGGATTGTTATTACTGGATAGGAGGTAGATTCCAGGTGCAGAGGATGGACATTATTTTTTATTAATAAGGATATTCATATAGGATAGGGACATATTGCTGGTGCCAAAATGGTTTTGGGAAACGGGAGCTAAATCTACAATATTTCTTGTCTGTGCCAAGTCGTGCATAGTACAACCACTTCTGTTGTTGCTGCGATTATACCATGTGGCGTAATAATGGTGTTCTAAAGTCTAACACATAAGCCCTGAGCTACTCTGTTGGCGAGTATCATGAATAATGCACTCTTTGGAAGCTTCAACACTACCTATGATAGTTTAGTAATAAGCACACTTGAAAATATGGAGTATGTATATGTATTTCTTCATTAGTGCGAAAAAGGGTTATATGTTCAAAATGGTTAATTTCTGGAGAACGTATACGCGAATAGTCTCATATCAACGGGTACTTCATAAACTTTAAAAAAGAACTCTTGACGTTTTCCGCGAAGGCGCTTTTCGTGCAAGATATCCCCAAGGAAAACATAATCCCTTTTCCATTCCTCTATAAAAATGTTCTCGATCCTAAGATAGGCTCATTAGTCCCTGAACGAGTAAAGTAAAATAGATCTATACAAAATTGCATTAATATTCTTCCCATAGAGAGCACATCTGAAGTCTTAGGTGTGAAGTAGCTTCTACAATACCATTGACGCGTTTGGCGCCAACCATGTTGGCTTCATCTGCAGTGGATTAAAACTTAACATTGTTTTCCATGATGCACAATGATTCAATAAATAATTATTACAAGTATTACAAAGTCCACTATACGAAGTAATAGTAATACATTTATTATAGAATACTGTCATGTGCAATTCGCAGTAGAAGTATAACTGGCTATATATTCCTGGAACGCCCAATAAATTGATGATTGACAGTTTAAGTAAGTGATAAATTAATTTTGACAATAACATCTCATGTGGACACAATCTTGGTGGTCGATTGGAGCCATTCAATAAAATAACAATAAACCAAAGGGTAAAAATACACAATATATAAATGCGGGTGGTCGTAACCATATAATACGCGTAAAACCTACCTGGACTATTGAAATGTATATTAATATAATTATTGACTCCTCTACACAATTGAATTCTATGGCATATTATTATGGAGGCCATTTGAATATCAGCTCAATGCGAATGTGGAATTAAAAATTAAAACCATATAATTCGATTAATTTGAATATAATTTGCAGCAAAATCAATCCTGACGACCACCGTGACGAGTGAATTTTGCTTTTTACTGAGATGTTACTGTCACTGACCCTAATTTTGATTGATAGAATGAGTTGAATACCGCACTCACACGCTGTGTGTCAAGTTGACTTTTTCTGTAATAATTTTTCGTTTTATTATGAACCGTGTCAGTATTTTTGTTTGGGAAAGTTACTAAAATACAAAAAAATATATGAAGTTGTCGTAATATGGGTCATTTTAGTACCATAATCTCGCGAGATACATTTCGGCGTATTACTTTAAACATGCATTTTAATATCAAATTACTTGTTTAATAAGTATAATTATAGGTTTAATAACACGCATACCGCGGCGATGATCTTTTGTCAGTTACTTCTTTAGTGGCTTGTATATTCATTAATGTAATCCACACGAGTAATAAGCATAACTTTAATACGTTAAATGCTTTCCAACGCTTCAAAAATATTTTGCATTATATTTGAGGCCAGATGTTGCGCATATATGTTTCACAAAAGTAATCCGAGAATGGTTTTTTGCCTTATTTCGAAAACGACAGGTAGTATAAAAAATCGGTAATGGTATTTACACAGAAGTTCCCTCTCTATTTATACAGGGCGGTCACTCTCAAAAATTATTTATTACGAGATCACATATGAGAATAGTAATCGGAAGGAATTATTACAAAGAAAACCTGATAACTTTTGGTTAAAAAAATATACAGAGTGGTCATCCGATAGCAAAAATTCAATATTATATTATTATAAAAGGTGCCAAATTTGGAAGGCTTGCGTAAATACCTTTACAAATTTCCAACTTGGTTCAATTATTTTGTAGCATGACCACCCTGTATATTTTTCGATAAAACTATAATAGGTGTCTTCCTTGCCAAGTTCGTTAACTATAAAATAAAATAAATAAATAAATAAATAAATAAAATATGTCAAATATTATTGCCAACTGGCATATCTTCAGTTCCATATCCACGTAGTGGAAGTAACTTAGTGGTGGTTAAAGCAACAATTTTTCTTTTTTAAAATAGGCTTAGAATGTCACGAAACGTGGACATTTGAAATTTGGGCGAAAATATTTTTCTTCCATCATCTCTATTCTATAATAGTGATAAAAAAATTTTTAAAATATTCAGACATTTTTTTTGAAATAGGTTTAGAATGTTATGATAGGTGAAAAAAATGTTTATTCGCCATCTATTCTAGGTATAGTAGTAAAAGAATTCTCAAAAAATGTTTCCTTTTGAAACGTTTTTTCTGAAAGAGGTTTAAAGTCAGGAAATGTGGAAATTTTAAATTTAAACGGACATTTTATTTCCATCATATGTTCTGTACTTAGTAGTAAAAAAATTAAAACAAATTTTTCTTTGACCAAATTTTCAATTTTTCTTTTTGAAATTTTTTTTTTTATGAAATAGATTTAGAATGTCATGAAACGTGGACATTTTAAATTTAAGCAAAAAAAACATTTTTCTACTTGTAAAAAATATTTTCAAAAAGTTTTTATCTTTTTATTTTTTTAATAGGTTTAGAATGTCATGAAACGTGGAAATTTTAAATTTGAGTAAACATAATGTTTTCAATCATATATTTATTCTATAGTAGTACAAACATTTTTTTGCTATTTCTCTGACAAAATTTTCAAATTTTTCTTTTTGAAAAAAATTGCTGATGAAATAGATTTATAATGCCATGAAACGTGGAAATTTTAAATTTCATTTCTCTTTAGCTTATTGATCTCTTTCATTCATGATGATAATATAATTAGTCTCCAGAAGACAGTATGGTACAATTCTTTTTCTTTAATTTATTGCAATTTTTTTAATTTTTGATAGAGCGAAAATATTTTTTATTCCTTTAATGCATTAAATTCAGTTTGTTGGACGAATGGCTTACCATATCAATATCCCCTATTCTATAACAGAGAATATAGTTAATAAGTTAATCAGAAAATATAGATTTGAGGAAACCTTCCGAAACTCCTCAACCTTTCAAACTGAATAGAATTAATATGGTCTTCTGTTTTTGAGATATTGACTACAATTTTGGTTTTTCATATGGACGCCTTATTGATTTTTGTGTATTCGATAGTACTTTAATTTTCTTTTTCTTCCTCTTACTGTAAAGATTTAGAAAACGTGCCTATACAATGTGTAATTTAAAATAACGTAACAATTTAAATTAAGAAAATATGAAGGACCTTTAAAAATGTACGGTGGTGGCTTTTTCAATCATCTTAAAAGCTAAAAGAGTTATAGTAAATCTAAAAGAGGAAGCGTAATGCCAAAAAAAATCTTTAAACCTTTCTCCATGTTTTTTTTTTACGTTTTCATCTTCAACTTAACATTGGGAATAATAATATAAATATTTTTAATCTTTGTTTCCTAATATATCTAATTGCAGTTATTGTTTGATACCCACATGGCCTTCTTACACTTAACAATTTTTTATAGTTACTGTACATATTTCCATACACAATCCTCATAATCCGTTGTATATACTTGTGGCCTATATATTCATAGCACCATATCAATTACACTTATGCCTATTTAGAGCCATGAATAAATTCGCACTAATGGGGTGAGTTTTCACTAGCTGGGTAAACTAGAGTATACGAATCCATTTACTGTTTACACACAATATGGTATACAGAAATTAGTTCGACGGCGGGAGGCAGATGGTCTTCTTTCATACTGGCAGTTTCGGAACAGCTGTTCTTATTTAGGATTTATATTTAGTTCGGAAATATTATTCAATATTAATTAAAATTGCTTAACAACTTTCTGTGTGTCTGAAATATAAAAACCGCTGCCTAAGGAATCACTACTTCCACATCCAGATTATTCGTCCAAGTCACTTTAAAGGAAACATCTTGACTATATTTGCACTCTAGTATGTGGAAATTATTGGTCATAGAATTTTAATAATATTTGGGGTAGCTGTCACAGAAAAGTTTATATACGTTAAAAATGAAGTTTCTAGTTTACCGTACTTATCTTCCACTATTTACAACCTACCACCCCAATGGAGTCATCTCAATCAGATGTCACTACAATACATACGTGTACTAACTTTCAAGTGAATATCTCAATTTGATGTTATCAATCCCATTAATAATGAAGCGGAGGTGGTAGAGTTTGAAAAATATTAGAAAGAAATCTGAGGCCTTGGTTTCTAGTATATACACACACCGAATCCCAAATTTCTGTAGTCTTACCAGCTTGCTTTACTTATTTTCCCCTATTTGCCCCTATTTAACCCCCAACCCTTCAACGGCATCATCTCAAATTATGATCTAGTTTCAGACGTCGTTATAATACATACGTGTACCAAATTTCAAATGAATATCTCAATTTTATTTTATCAACCCTTTTCATATTGGAGTAGGGGTGGTTGGATTGAAAAATATTATAAGAAAATCTGACGCTGTGGCTTCTAGTACATACACCGAATTTCAAGTTTCTGTAGTCTTACCAACGTTTTACTTATATTCCTCTATTTACCCCAAATTAACCCCCAACCCTTCAACGGAATCATTTCAAAATATAAACTAATTCCAGACTTCGTTATAATACATACGTGTACGAAATTTCAAATGAATATCTCAATTTTGTTTTGTCAACCCCATTAATGGGGTAGGGGTGGTGGGGGGGTTGAAAAATATTATAAAAAAATCTGAGGCCTTAACTTCTTGTACATACACCGAATTTCAAGTTTCTGCACTCATACCAGCTTGCTTTACTTTCCCCCTATTGACCCCTAAATAACCCCCAACCCTTCAACGGAATCATCTCAAAGTATAATCTAGTTCCAGATGTCGTTATAATTCATACGTGTACCAAATTTCAAATGAATATCTCGATTTTATTTTATCAACCCCATTAATGGGGTAGGGGTGGTGGGGGGTTGAAAAATATTATAAAAAAATCTGAGGCCTTAACTTCTAGTACATACACCGAATTTCAAGTTTCTGTACTCTTACAAGCTTGCTTTACTTATTTTCCCTTATTTACCCCTATTTAACCCCCAACCCTTCACCGGATTTCCTCAAAAAACAATCCAGTTCCAGATCTCGTTATAATATATACGTGTACAAAATTTCAGGTCAATATCTTAAACTGTTCCGGAGAAAGCGTGCGGACAAAAAAAGTTACAGACAGACAGACCGACAGACAGACCGACAGACAGACAGAAAATTTTTTTTCGCTCAAATTTAAAATCTCGACGTTTCATGACATTCTAAACCTATTTCACGAATAAAAATTTTTGAAAATTTGTTTGCGATTACTATACTTCCAATCCACTACGTGGATGTGGAAGTAAAAGAGCAAGGTGGTGTACTTATTAACACAACGGTGTTATGATTAATATGATTAAATTATCCGTATTTTGATTCAAATATTATGGTTCTCTGTATACGTAGTTTTTAGTTAAGTTCGTTAAATGTGTAACTGAATATAACACTAAATTCTAATGGTATAGATTATAGACAAATACATACGGAGAAAATAACTTCTTTAAACATCCGATGTTTCAGCTGAATTTATTGGTATCCCCAGATCCATTTGTGTGTCCTCTTACTTTAAAATTTAAACAGTACGTAATACATTGATATATACATACATACAAACAAATGCAACATAAACAAGATTCAAATCTCGTTTATCTTGAACCCATAAGAAGGTATATAGGTATATAATAATGGGATCTAACAGATTGGAACCTGTTCTCTATTTCTCTTTATATATTTTTTCATTATTCCACAACAAAACAAAAATTTTTAAAAGTTGCTGTTAGTAGATAAGATGTATATTATAATAGGTCCAATTCCGCAGAATGAGTATTTTTTTTATTCAATTTGTCGTGGGATGTTGTTTACAGCTCTCCTAGAAAATTAAGCAAATTGCAATTTAAAACATGCGTCTGAGGTTCTGAGGACTTTCTATTATACAAAGTGGAAATATTTGAAGTAAAAATAAAACAGAATGTCGTTTCTTTAATATTACTTATTGATAGTCGATTTTGTTAATCTGTAAATACGAAATATTTCTTTCCAATTTTAAATTCATAGATGGAATTTATCGTCAAAATAATAGCCATGTAATAATTAAGTTGTCCTTTCTTGTCCATTAACGTTATCAAATCACCGGACTGTGGCCTAAGAGTGTTAAAACCATACCCTTCTTTTAAAGAAAATACCCTATTATGGTGTTACTATCTGCTTTTATTGCTTCCGCGTGTGGATCTAGAGATATTTTTTACGAATTCCATGAACAGCGCATGTTATTGCGATTCTTGCAAAAGTACGTTTTCCAAAACGACTTTCCAGTTCTTTGGTCATATCAACTGGAGAGGAGAAAATAGCAATAGAATACTAACGGTTCAGGAAAAAGCAGATTGCAGGAGATTGAGCACAAACTCCCAACTATTGGGCTGATATCACTAAAGAACGGATGGAAAAGAACTTTAGTGAGGCCAAATGCCTAACAGAAAGCTGCGACACAGAGGATGATGCTGCCAGATGTTCCATATAGAAGCTACTTAGAAAAATAAGTGGTCACAAAGTGACAACTCTGAAACCACTCGACAACATTTGAAAAGTCATGCTCTCGATTTCAGAAGACGTCTGAAAACAGTCCATTTCACTGACTAATAAGTGAGCTAGAACGTGTCTGCGAGCATTACAATTAGTGAGAAGAATAGCGAATGGGGATTTGTCTTATTCGCAGAACACGAAATTCAGTAGATTTCAACAACTGTAAAATTTCAACTAAATAGGGGCGGCTAGAAATCATTGTATTCAAAAAATCAATCCATTTATTCGCACAGTAAGTTTCTGTCGCGTATCATATTATATTTTACTGATAGAAAAATGAGGGCTTCAGTAGACCCCGGCATATCTTGAGTTCATAATAATTAAAGATGTCATTTGGGACTCTACTAATGACAGTTTCTTAATTTTGAATAATAATGCTAGATAGTGTCGGAAAACAAGACAGTGTTACTCCTTTACTGAACCTCAAATCCATAAAACAATACAACAATGAAATGTTCAAAGAGGACTCAAAACAATGTATCGAGAGTATGTAAAAACATAGAGAAAACATTGTGAAACAAATATTTGAAAATATTAATGAATTTATCGACAATAGGCGTAGACGTTGTCAAGTTCTTACATTACTATCATAAACGAGGAACACAGCTTATTAAAAATAAAAACAAAAAATTCTCGTTATAATATAAAACTTCTCAGATAAGATAACATTGCATTTTTTTTTAAGTAATTTTCACAATCGTTTGAAATTTTCGCAGTCTAATAAAAATTTTTAAATCAGATTTTCTCTCGGGTTAATTTTTTTTTAAATTACAATATTTATAAACTTTGTTAAATTTTGTATGGGGGAGAAATAAGTGGTAATTTTTGCAACTTTTCTGCTGTATGATTAACCTTATTTATTAAAGTTTGTTACAAACATTGAGCAATTTTATTGAATGTAGATACTTGTGGGAAATAATCTGTCCGATATAAAAATTATGATTTCTATACGTGTCACTACAATATGAGACATTTCTGGGTCATTCTATTCCTCCGGTGTCTGTTACTTATTCTTCTAGACGTAGGCAATGATATCTAAAAACCACTTTTCATGTGTCTTGCCGACAAAATATATCAAAAGAGGAGGCATTCACTTTCGCAATAGAAAATGAAACCACAAAGCAGATTAGCGTAGAAGCGAAAGCAAAATGTACTAATGCCAAAAATTTGCAACTAATAAAATATATTTGGATGTACTTAGTCGGTATTAAAATTTTGCCAATATGTGCAATAATGAAACAGGTCAGGAATACATCGTTTTATTATGTAAAGAAAACGTGATACGACGAAGAGGTACTCGACCAGTCGGGATGAATGTACATTGTACACTGTTAATTTTAGCGCAAAGGCCCAGAATTTCCAACATAACCGGAGTACACCAAACACCTGTGAGATATTTTCATACAAATTTCTTCAATGTAGTCTAGCGTTTATTAGTACGAATAAATCAAAATAGTGTAGTACTAAAACGACTATGTTAAGGAGGTTGAAGCGTTAGACGAAAATAATGAAAAAAATCTGAAAGAAAGTTTTTTAATAGATTTTTATATGACACAATTTTCTATAAAAATCCAAAGTCATTAGGAAACTCATAAAGTTAAGAATTTTAAAAACTTGTACATGTAGTCTTATGGAAAATATGTCAACCCAGCATGCAAACGGTACATTTTAATTTATAGAAAATAAGCAAATAATGTCAGCAGTTCCGAAAACTAACTACGTAAAGCAATGATGTCATATGCATGTTTTAATATTGTTTTCAATTTAATTAGGAGACTTTTAATAAACAAAAAAAATATTAAACTCTTTTAAATTGTCAATTTTCTCTTTTCGTTAATGATTTTTAACTGATTTTTCAATTATTTAATGATTTAATATTACTTCCACATCCACGTAGTGGATTGGAAGTATAGTAATCGCAAAAAAAATTTCAAAAATTTTTATTCGTGAAATAGGTTTAGAATGTCATGAAACGTCGAGATTTTAAATTTGAGCGAAAAAAAAATTTTCTGTCTGTCTGTCTGTCGGTCTGTTTGTAACTTTTTTTGTCCGCACGCTTTCTCCGGAACGGTTTAAGATATTGACCTGAAATTTTGTACACGTATATATTATAACGAGATCTGGAACTGGATTGTTTTTTGAGGAAATCCGGTGAAGGGTTGGGGGTTAAATAGGGGTAAATAGGGGGAAATAAGTAAAGCAAGCTTGTAAGAGTACAGAAACTTGAAATTCGGTGTATGTACTAGAAGTTAAGGCCTCAGATTTTTTTATAATATTTTTCAACCCCCCACCACCCCTACCCCATTAAAGGGGTTGATAAAATAAAGTTGAGATATTCATTTGAAATTTCGTACACGTATGTATTATAACGACGTCTGGAATTAGTTTATATTTTGAGATGATTCCGTTGAAGGGTTGTGGGTTAATTTGGGGTAAATAGAGAAATATAAGTAAAACGTTGGTAAGACTACAGAAACTTGAAATTCGGTGTATGTACTAGAAGCCACAGCGTCAGATTTTCTTATAATATTTTTCAACCCAACCACCCCTACTCCAATATGAAAAGGGTTGATAAAATAAAATTGAGATATTCATTTGAAATTTGGTACACGTATGTATTATAACGACGTCTGAAACTAGATCATAATTTGAGATGATGCCGTTGAAGGGTTGGGGGTTAAATATGGGAAAATAGGGGAAAATAAGTAAAGCAAGCTGGTAAGACTACAGAAATTTGGGATTCGGTGTATATACTAGAAACCAAGGCCTCAGATTTCTTTCTAATATTTTTCAAACTCTACCACCTCCGCTTCATTATTAATGGGATTGATAACATCAAATTGAGATATTCACTTGAAAGTTAGTATACGTATGTATTGTAGTGACATCTGATTGAGATGACTCCATTGAGGTGGTAGGTTGTAAATAGTGGAAAATAAGTACGGTAAACTAGAAACTTCATTTTTAACGTATATGGTAGAAACCAACTCCTCAAACTTTTCTATGACATCTACCCCAAATATTATTAAAATTCTATGACCAATAATTTCCACATACTAAAGTGCAAATATAGTCAAGATGTTTCCTTTAAAGTGACTTGGACGAATAATCTGGATGTGGAAGTAGTGATTCCTTAGGCAGCGGTTTTAATTTTTACTGCTTCTCATTTTTTTTTAAATTATTTACTGAAACAAATTTGTAAAATACACAAATATTTACATACATTTATTTATTTTTTTTTAATAAGATTTGGACAAAACATCCAAAAGTTAGTTCATTAAGTAAACTAATTATATCTATTTAAATAATTAATTAATAATAAAAAATGATTTAATTTATGCCTTTATGACAATAATTATCGGTATCATCGACTTCTAACCTTTTGTAATAATATATTATGGAAAAGTTCCGATTTAGAATTCTACTTACTTTTGGTTGGGACTGTAACGCCTAAACATCCTTAACTAGAGGAAACATACTCTTTCCTGATTTATTAAACTTCTTTTAAAACTATTGCACATTCTATCAGTTTTATGCTAAATAATTTTAGTTATTGTTGGCGACCTTGAGCTTGCCTACTGCCGAATCAATTAAAATTTTCTCATTTTTTTTTCTATTTTATTTAACAGCCCTCCTCAGAGGGGTGGGATTGTTTTCGTTTTACATATGTTTTGTTTAATTACAGATTTGATTTTATTTCTGATTTGATACTATTATGTAGATCTTTGTTATTTCATAAGTAAAACTCCACAAGTCAGATTGGGGCTACCGGGTAGGCAAGGAATTGGGCCAAGAAATATTCCTGCGAGTCGGCTATAGGAAACATCCTACCCCAAGAATATCATTTAAAAATAAACCTTTTTTATTTCTTTCCTAGCACTTCTAAGAAAATATGTTGCCAAGTCAAATAAAATGACATAACAATAAATATTGTTGAAGAATACTAGACTAGATTGTAATAAGATGATTAAGTGTTTGCAAAAACGTTAATGATGATTGAATAACAGAAAAATAAATTTGCAGCATTAAATCAAGATTTCATACATTACTGACTAACTACAACTTTTAATTTTTTTTTGCTATATAACTTGTAATCCCTAACTTTTTTTCAGTATCATTTTTCAGTATTATTACAAATAAAGGTGTTTCATTTCTTTACACCCTAGCACCGGCAAATTTGATTACTGCCTCCACTCAAGACGCGTGCACTAACCACATTACGAATAAAACCACTGGCAAAGATAGGGAGGGCCAGTCTATATATTAGTAGTACCACTAAGCAATAAATAAATAATTTCCCCATTTTCCCATAGACATGGTATATTATCGAATATTTTGTGTTAAATATTATTTCACACCTTGATTGGAGTGTTTCTATTCTCGATCGTCACGCTAACGCTCAGCTTCGCTGACTCAAGCCACTGTTAACCTTAATTCTGCAAAGAAAATATTTTCCTTTATAGCTTTTTTAAAATGGACGATTCTACCACAGAAATGGCACAATTAATTACTTAATTGATTTAAAGTTCTAAAATAGCTTTTCAACGTTGCCATACGTAAGTTGGTCTTACATACGAATTCTTTTAAATCGATTCGTCTATTGTTAAAATACACACTATTGAATTTGTGTGTGGATGGTTATGTCTAAAAAGAATTGAAAACCTATTTCTTTTTAGGAATTGACGTTGTTTCTTTAATGCAAAACTCACAGAGGTAAGTAATTACAAAAGTCGGTTTGAAAATCATGAAGAAAACAAAGGAATAGTTGATAATTACTATATTGTAAATATTGTTTTACTACTTTATATTAATTGATGGGCATGGTGTAATTTATTTATTTATAATAAATAATGTTAGCTTAATTAGCAACTTCATAAACAATTCAATAAAAGTAAATAAATATCATTTAACCTAAGGCTATGCTACCGGCAATATTAAGAATGAACAAAGAGCAGGTAACGAACTTGTAATGTTGAGCTAGGTAAACAATGAACCACTTTCGTTTGAGGTAAGCGCATAACATGTCTGGTTAACTATATTCGTATACGGATATCGTTTGCAATATTCAAGCATGGTCTTGGGTCTTATTCTATTACAAACAGGCTTTGTAATGACTTATTCTGGTAGTAACGCTTTAGACTGAATTTTTACATTGACAATAGAAATACTACAGCATAGGTTTACAATGTACTTAGTACTGTATTTCTTCCTGCATGTGTTAGAATGATTAAACAGATATTTCTAATTTAGAAATTTTGAATTTATATATTAATTTATTTGACATTATAAACTTTAAATAGCATCCAAAATATTGACCAAAATGAAAGAGTTAACGTAAATATTAGTCTTCAATTATCCTGTACTTATACAGTGTGTACTATACTGTTCACGGTAACACCTTCGCTCAGTTATTAACAGATAGATTTATTTTAAATTCGGGTAATGAAAAAAGCATGTACCTATTTTAGTTTATTCCATAGACGCGCGGATTAAGGAGTGAATATGGAGCAAATTGTTAGGTATGAAAATCACTTCACATCAGCATTTAGAGGGGCGAGTAATCAGTGTATTAGTTGTTGTATTTAGTTTTTGTTGTATTTAAATCATCTTAGGAATTTTTCTGTAAAAAAATTATTATCTTATATGACATCCTGTAAAACAACTTTATGCCAAATTTTGTTGAAATATCTTGAGTAGTTTTTGAGATATAAACAGGTAAATGTGCCTTTCTGTAAGGGCGTTACCGTGGAAAGTGGGACGACACACTATGTATAGTATGTACTTACAGCACTAATAAATACCTATTTTGTTTTAACAACATTAATTTATAACCTTTTACACACGGAAATGCGATTTTCGTCCTTGTTACTAAAAGTAGAACTTTAACTCAAATGAGTATTGAAGTATAAAATTTTTCCAAACGCAAGAAGAAAAAACATGTATTGTTACATTACAAAACGTATTGTTAAAAAATATAAATAAAATGGAAGTAAATTAAAAAAATATTAACAAATTAATGTGGAAATCTTTCTTCTGGTGTTACCAGAGCCAAAAATAGATTCACAAAAAGATTTATTGTCTTCAGTCAGGTGTCTCAGCACTTAAGTTGTTTTAGTACCAAACGACGCAAAATTGTCCATTTTATAAGACGTATGTCGTAACTCAATTTGGCGAAAAAGGGTGTTTCAGCAATAATGATTCACTTAGATTTGTAATATAAATTTCCAACGACTCCCAACGCACACATTGTATATTTTAATTAATTTATGACTAATTAATAGCAACCACGTCATTGTAACACATATCAAAACGGTGGTGCAATTAAATGTAT
The DNA here is from genome assembly GCA_963583905.1 of Stenurella melanura. Lineage (NCBI taxonomy): Eukaryota > Metazoa > Arthropoda > Insecta > Coleoptera > Cerambycidae > Stenurella > Stenurella melanura. The sequence continues at coordinate 232,807,994 of OY757309.1, read as the reverse complement.
CCTTACCAGGGATACATATTTTAATAGTTCTTGTTTCCGGTATGAAACATTAAACCAAGTACTAAATAACGTATTTTTTTTAAATATTATTGATATACGCATGCTTTAGTATTAATTTAATTGTTACTATTCCATAAATGGATTTATTACAAAGTAGCCTGTTTGCATTTACTTCATGGTATCATAAATCCAAATTATTATTATTTTTCATTTTCATTATTAAAGTTATGCATAAAACATGTAATATAAGTATCTCAATGTACAAACACTAGGTATTAATAAAATATTAAAATTTGGTATATGAAACTTATAAAATAAAATACCAAACCTCTCGTAGTAATAATAACGGGTTTATATGAAATAAGGTGTTAACCGCTTTTTGCTCAGTCCTCTTAATTAACAATTAAATAAAGTACGCATACTTTTAACTGTTCATAAGTCGGTGTACAGAAATATAAAGTGAGTAAAATTAATACCGGTAACCTTATGAATTAATTATTAGGTACTATAAATTATAATAATTTCTTGTTTGTACAATCCAAGGATTATTATTTTTATAGACAAATGAAATTATTGCATTTCCTGTTTTTGTTTGCACAAATCGATGGAATATATGAAATTGTCTACATAGAAGTGTAAATCACATAAATCATCATTTGTCTATCGGGGTATCCACGGGAATAGCAGATCAGCGTCATTGTTCATAATATATTCAACGATAATGTCGCCAGCATTACTAAATTTAAAAACAAAGACATCGGGTGCTTTTTCGCGAAGGCCTGTTGATAACGGCCTTTTCCCCACGTGGCAGCAAAATATGCATATAAGAACCCAATTAAACAGTTAATTAATTCGACCTTTGCTTGATGAGAATCCATGTTTAAAACATAAACAAAAGTTTAATAGCTTGATTTTCACAACTCTTAATTTATTCTTAAAACAGTAATTGCTTCCATACACAGTGGCTTCTTCAGATATTGAGTGCCAATAGCGAACTACTTAATAGAACAAAGGGGTATTTATCTAATGCTACAGTAGGTAGTAAATTAATAAAAAAGTTATGCGAATAGCCGCGGGCTAATTTAAATGAAATTTAATGTAAATGAACGACTTATGCCTAACTGATCAGTAATATCAGCATCAGTAGTAACAGTATTTGTAAATTACTAATTTCTAATGAATATAACATTATCAATATTAGTCCCTTGTTGTCTTGATATAAAGTTCTTAAATTGTCAATAAAATCTAGTTTTGTTCTTCTAGAATCTCGTATTTTATCTTTGGCTTGTGCTATTTTATCTTATTTTAAACACCACTTCCGTCTGTCCAATATATATTTTAGGGCATATACAACATGTCAGTTCATAAACACCGCTTGCTTTTCCTATTATTTGCTATACAAGAAATTCTAATGTATTTTTCTCTTTAATTGATGCTTTATCTTTTCCGCATGTCTACCTATGTAGATTAATGTTTTATATTTAATAACTTCTCTCTCAAATTATGGAAAACTTGACTTATTGCTCCCTCATGGGTAATTCTATTTAATAAGTTCACAGCCATTTACCAACCTTATTCATAATGTATCAAAAAAAGTTATGGAACCAAAATTTTCCTGACATATTCTGCTGATCTAATATTTTGTAGATTAGTTAAGTGATTATTATCGTTTAATTCGGCCTATCGAACTGCATACAAATTAAGGTTAAACAGCAGCGTACATACAACAGATATGAAACACGCCCCCAGGGAGGGGTGAAAACTACTCCCCCTCGTATTCCCCATATATGAAAAATCAATCCAAAACAGCAATGACTGCTGAAAAAGCTCGAATGCAGATTATGTTATGTAGATACTAGTTTAATCTGCATGGCCGTAGGGGGACTGTGTGGATGCTAGAATGAGAATTGTCAAATAAGAAATTAGACAAATTCATTTTAGGATTTTAATTGGCTAGCATAACCAGAATTCAGGTTATCGAAAGAATGCAAAGATTTCATTAATATTTTTACAGAGTTTTTCTTTTAGGTATAGATAGTTATTTTTTCTGCTGTTTGCAAAATCCTATAAAGAATATGTTTCAATACAATTATAAGCAAAACAATAATAATTCATTTTTAAACTATAAGAAGTTACAGTGACTTCTGAAAAAACTCCAATCATGCCAATCACGGACTAGTATTCAGCGACCGAAAATACATAGAGATACATGGATCTGGTTCGCTAGTCTGACATTTTTTGTGGTGCTGTGTTATTTGTCTGTATCATATTCATAAAATGTAAAAAGATCCTCGAAAAGATCACTTTGTGGTTGACAAAATTATATTTGATACAGTTGAAAATTATTGTATGACAAAAATGTTTGTAAACAGTTGATCAACACATATTTTATTATGTGACCCTATTTAAAGCAAGCAAGTGAACAGAAACGTTACCATATTTTGTTTAACTTTAAATGGGATACCTAAATCAGAGTAAAACTTATAGTGTGTTTCACACATGAAGGCTGACGTTTACATATTTTTTTCGGGCCATTTACCTACTTATTGTTAAATATTTAATACTTTTTATGTGCATAATATTCCACTGATAAATTTTACGGGAATATTTTCACCTGTTTGTATCGTTAACTTATATCAAACGTATATACCGGTATGAAAAAAATATATGTCACATTTCCTTCCATTTCATATTATTAAATATGCTTGTCTTAAATTTATTTTATTCCCCCTTTCTGTCGATATTATCGACTGGCGCCCGCACTTAGATTATTTAACGCCTTATGCAAATATTCATAATATAAAAACTAATTTTTTATTAAAAGCAAACTGAACGTATCCACAATCCTAACTGAGCTCCCGGCCTGTTGTCGCTTACTATTTGAAAAGCTGGTAAGTACGCCACAGTGGGTTCGCTTCCCAGCTCTTACACTGGCAATATTGGTGGGTAATTGATGTTATTTGGGTTTTCTCAAATATTTAACGCTCTTTTGGAAAGCCTAGGATTTGGATTGAAGGATTGTCTAATAAATATGGTGTATTACAGTGATCCCCAACAGGTGGTTCGCCTAGGGGTCCACGAATTATAATTGCGAAATTTTATTTTTTGCCTATCCTACCCTCCCATGACAATAAAAATCCAAGTAAAAATCTAAAAATATGACAACAAACATTATTGTTTCAATAATAATATTTGTCAAGCCGTAGCTTGTCGCAACAATTACTGTACAGAGGCGGTCACCACTTTTTGAATTCATAATATTAGAAGTAGTGGGTCCCTGCCATAATGGCAGTAGGTTAAGGGGGTCCTCCAACAAATTTTGTTGGGAACCACTGGTGTATTATATTTAGATATAGAGCAGTATACAAAAATAAGCTAGTTGCGTTTATGGATGTTTCTCCGCTATACTTAATACAAATTTAACAGAACACATACCAACAAAATTGGCACAAATTTAAATATTAACCACAAAATATGTGAAGAATGTAGATTAAATATTTCTCAGTGTCTAGCATCTATCTATAGCATGAAAGGATGTAAATTTTTGCAACTCATTGATAAATTAGAGCTTCATGCATCTCTATTAAAGCATGTTATTATTTTCTGATGCCACATTGTACGTAAGCAAAGGAGTTATGTGAGGCGTTATGATTTTGGCACATTAATAATCTAAAAACTGCAAAAAACTTATTACCAAACTCGATTTTTTTCTATATAATATCCCATTAAAAATTTGAATTCCCAGACATATTAGTATTATTTTATTACAAGCTGATATAAGATTAACTAGACCTTTGGACAGTTAAGAAAACATAACTTTACTACTATTAGACATAATACACAGACTGTGTAGATTTATATTAAATCTAATTCATAATTTATAACTATTATAACTGAATTTTTTAATGGCATCTGCCTGAACCTATTAAAAATAACGGTTTCTACAAGAGTAACTAAGCGCAATAGGTATAAGATTTTGAGACAATTTTTGAAACATTTCAGATATATTTAATACAATATATATTTTCATGTTGTAAAAATTAGAACCTGTCATAGAGGATCAAATAAAGCCTGCATGGTATGCAACAATGCAGAGACGAGGTAAACATGGGTTTCATAGGTATCAACTGACCATCATACATTATGCCAAAACCACAAGAAACGATAACAGTGCTATAGTTACAATGCAGTTAGCTTATAAAGATTTTCATTTTCTTGCGAAAACTCGAATAAAGACTGAATGACAATGTGGTTAAAATTAGAACCAAAACTAAACCACATTAAACCACTCACATTCCTATAGAAAAATATAGCAAAACATAGTTCTCATACAGCCTGTGACGGTATAATGACATTTCGGTATTTGCTAATGGACTGTCATAAGTTTACAGTGGAAAAGAAAAAGAAAGACAAAAATGAAAGGTAGGTTCACCTACTGTGTTCACTAACAGAGAAATGTACCGTAGCTAATAAATCTCGCGCTTGATTCTAAATGAAAAAAAAAAAACGCTAAAAGTATTTGGTATGATCCGTAAAATTTAATTACCCGGTATCTTATTGTAAAGCAGAATTCTGTGTCGTTTAAAATTTCGAATACCGGATACTTGACATTGTACTTTGAAAATACCTTTTGCATATCGACTTATCAATTGTCATAAATTCATGTTTAGAATTCACTCTGGTATGATATGATTCCGAACAAATTTAAAAAAAATGTTTTTTAGTTACTTAACTCCCTTTTGAGATTTCATTTGGAAAATACATATTAGAGATTAAATTATCTTAAATTCATGATTAGGATTCATTTTCAAACTTTGAAACAATTAAAACATATTGATTTATATATACTATAATATTTGCAATTTATCTCTGAAGGAAAATGGCAATTCGTGAATTTCAAATCTGAAAAATCATAAATAAAAAAAGGAGGCTAAAATATTTTAGAGAAACTACTGTGCATTTGCCCCACAATTTAAGCATTTTCTTTTCTTAATTTTTCAACACAGATTTGCACTGGGTACATTTCAAAAGTAATCTAATCGTTATTCAGATCTTTGGGCTATACCACGTATCATCACGAAAATTATGTATATAAATGTGTTCAAGTTCTGGAAATGTCTCGAAAAGCAAATGTAGCATTACCTTAACTTTTTTGGGTCAAGAAAAATTATAAAGAAATACAAACTATAATAACACCTCATATAAATAATCGTTCCTACCTTATGTGTAAAATAATCCAAGAGCTATAGACAGGCAAATTCTGTTAAAAAACAATCAAATGTTTACAACACAGTATAAGAAGCACAGTCACAGAAAAACACTAATTACAGTACATACTATATGAAACACACACCGGCATCCAAAAGTTTTGAACAAAATGCAAAGATTCAACTGCAGCACACCCCCGCAATCAATACCACAAATTGAATTTAACAATGTAAATAGTGTCACAAGAAGTATTAGTTAGTCGAACTAGTATTTATGTCATCATCAGTATCACACCTAACAGACGATGTTCTTTGCCCAACGTGCTGAGCAATAATAACAGTCGGTTGTGACTTCGTCGGCGAGAAGGCTGAGCGGTTGATCAGAGATTGCTGTGAATGCACTCGGCGCGACGACCAGGTTTTGTTCCTTGTCTCCCCCACATCGCAACGACAACGTTCGCTTGCTAAGCGGTAGACAGAAAATGAAAAATGTACAAGAATCCGACTCTTGCTGGTGTTGCTCTGTCCGCAAACGCTCGAAAAGACTGCAGTAGAAATGAAAATAATGGTTTTCACGTTTTTTCTCTTAAAGTAAGTATATCGAAGATGTATCGTTTCACACAATTGGAGGCACTAGTGCCGAAACAGGACTTCTTTTTTTGTCAATTATTATTTATCCCTACATATTGGGGCCCAAGTACGTATGGGTAAAATTTGTATTACAAGACATTTCCTAAAAATAAAAGTCGAAAATAGAAATTCGCTTATTGTCTACAACTCATAATATTGGAAAGCTTGTAAGTTTTCTAAAAATGTACCAAATGAGGTGGTTTGAGACCCTTTAAACCCCTTTCGGGTAGCTAGCGAAAAACTGAACCATGAAACATATATTACTGATGCAAAATTCGGATTTAAGAGGTCCAAATATATGAAGGTAAATCTTTGGAAACACCAATTATTATTTTTTGTGTGTCTCTGTTATTATAAGAAGTTGTGTTTTTAAATAGTATATTAAAGTATAAGTGGATATTAAGGTTTTTAAAACACCCGCGATTTTTCGAGCACGACGGCGCAGCAGGAGTTCAAATTTAAAATGTTCATGTTTCGTGACATTCTAAACCTATTAACAAAAATTATGAAAATTTAAAATAGAAAAAAATTTGAAATTTTGAAAATTTTGTATAAAATGGATGATGGAAAAAAACAGTTTTGCAGAATATTTCTTAGAAAATGAGCGATGGAAAAAATTTATTTTGTTCAAATTTAAATTTCCACGTTTCATGATATTCTAAACATATTTCAAGAAAGAAATTAGTTTTGAAAATTTAGAAAATATATTTATTTTTTATTATTTTACCACTACAATCAAACAGATGATGGAAAAAAATTTTTTCCTAAATTCTAAAATTTCCACGTTTCATTATATTCTTAACCTATTCAACAAAAAACTTTTTTGAAAATTAAACAGAAAATCCCACCACTATACAGTAGATGATGGGTTTACTCTGTAATATAATTACTATATTACTATATTAATTAACATTAATAATATTTAAAAACAAATTGCAACAAGATGGGAATTTGGCGAATAGAACTAAGTTAAGCATTGAAACTATAATGGAATTACTTACACTTTGGTCATGGGTTCTTCATTATCTCCAATATTAAGTAACATTTTCACGGAAAATTTTGAGGAAAGTAATATTAATAATCTAACTTATAAACCCGTTGTATGGTGGAGATATGTAGATGACATTTTTGCTATATGGTCTTATAGTAAAGAATGTTTAAGTAATGCCTTGAATCAAATTAACGAAAAAGAACCTTCAATTAAATTTACAATAGAAATAGAGAATAATAATGAATTACCTCTCTTAGATATTTCAATTGAAAAATTAGATAACGCATGCCAAACCAGTGTGTATAGAAAACAAACACACACAAATAGATACTTAAATTTTAATTGAAATCAACATATTAGTGTTAAGAAAGGTGTTGTTAAGTGTTTGTATGACAGAGCTAAAATTATTTCTTTAAATGATGTAATATTAAGGAACGAAAAGCAATTTATAAAAACCGTCTTATTAAATAATCAATATCCTGAGAGCTTTGTTCATAGTCACTTATTGAACATTGGTAGTAGAGAGAATATATTATCACAACCTGAGGTGCTTAGATCAATGGCAGTAATTCCATATATATATATATGGTCTATCGGATAAATTACGAAAAATTGGGAATAGGTTTTCCGTACGAGCAGTTTTTCAAACAGTCTCCACGCTAAGATCGGTTTTATCTAAAACCAAACCTCCAAATATTGTTCAAAATTCAAAAAATTGTATTTATAGTATTCCGTGTGAGTCCGGAAAACTTTACGTAGGTGAATCATTTAGACCTTTTAACGTAAGGCTTGGCGAACATAGAAATTACGCTAGAAGCGGAGAATTTGAAAAATCCAAAATTTGTGAACACGCGTGGGATAATAATCACAGGATTAAATGGGTCTCGGCGAAGATTTTGGAAAAAGAGAGCAACGAAACAAAAAGAAAACTTAAAGAATCCGTGATTATTTTATTAAACGAGGATAGATGCGTTTCGAATTATTCAAGAGATTTTTACACCAGTTGGTTGCCCATCCTTAGAGACGAAAGAAGTAAAAATAAGATAAATATAATTTAACGTCTCACGTGACTATGGAAATACATAAACAAAGAAGTGTCATGGTTGAACGGAAGTAGATTCTCTTCCGAAACGTTAACTACCTATAGCTTTCATTTTCAGTTTTTAGTTTATTACATTGTTCTAGTTTATATATTTTTAGGTGTGAGACTTTTTGAAACAGTAAAATATTCAAGAACCAACATCTGTCTGATCCGTTTGGCGCAGAGATTTTTCATTAAAATTTTTAAATATTTTTTAGTGGCAAAATACCCACCAAAAAGTAAGAAAATCTGAATATGACACAAATAAACAATTACAGACAATATCAATTAAATATTTGAGAGAAGAACACTGTATACCTAGTTTCTAAAAAATCACAACTTACCATGGATTTCAATGATTTCATTATAGTTGTACCAGTCAGATACCCATTTAGGTTCTACATAGATAGGTGTTTAACTTATATTTTTACATCTAACAGTTTAGATAGAAGCATTTCAAGCATGACATTGTCGCAATATAAAATTTTTATTCGTATCATCATTACATATTAACGAAGTTTCTAACCTGTGCTCTTACCGAATAATTTTATGTGAATTGCCGGAGGTATTTGGAATCAATTAAGATGAACATTTCATGCTTCAAGTGCCGCGTGTTATATCGCATTGCTATTTATAATGAGCATAGGACCATTTGTGGCTGCTTTTCTTTAGTTCATCCCATTAAAAAATTTGTGAAAACGAGATTTTTTTCCTCTTAACCTAAATAACAAATGACACTACTGCGTTAATAATAATAACATTTTAAATATTTTTGCAGCTCGTAATAATTTAGTTAACTGAATGACTATCTGGGGAATCGCGAAAACATTGATCGCCAAACACTGACCTAGTTACTTCCGCAGTTTTAAGAAAATCTATAATAGAACTGCCTGGGTTATTTCAAAATTCCGGAATAGTAGAGTGCAAATTAAATTCTATCTTTCCCCCCGTTGGCACTTTTAGAGTAAAATATATGACCTTACCAGATATGTTACTTATGTCCTGTAGATTACGAATCCACTTGTCGTCAAAAAATCGTCACGAATATAAGGGCACAAATCAAAATTTTCTAACTAACCACACCACGCGATAGAGTCAATCATGAAGCGTATTTTATCCAAAAATCATTATATTCTCTGTAGAATTTCTATTTTTAAAATAAATAAAGAAACGAACTTTTACATAGGCTTATATGGCAGTAAAAATCAAAAATCCTCATTTTCTCTGTTCGACTACGGCTGAAAATTAATTAATTTTCGTCTACTTTTCCATTCCCACGACGATATCTCCCAAACTATTATATTTATCAAAAAAATACATTCTTTATAAAATATTTGCCATATATTCCAGATTACAATGGTTTTTAAATCAGATTTTTTGAGAATTTAATAACCATGATATTTAATAATGTGTAGCGTGATATCAATTTTCGAAGCTTATCAGCGGCATGCGTTCGTTAAAGATTCTCGCTCTCCCACTCTTTAAAACTGTTTCAACACACCCCACTTCGCACCCGCTCTGGCCTACCGTTAGGTAGATTGGCACATAGTAGCTCTCGTGGTTCATAATATTTTGAAATTTATATCTTGAAAATGATTATTACTACGAAATAAATGTAAGTATATTTGTCGAATATTAATTCAGTGTTACATGGACTTACATAAAAATTATGGCCTACCTAAAATTATTGTGTAATAGATTAACACATTATAAAAAACTCCCTATAGTTCACTGTTTGCAAGATACTTTCAGCTGGTATGTATTTTAAATTTTCTACCATATAGGTAACTGAAGAAGAAATGAAAATGGAAAGTACTACTGATAGCGCAAGTTCGGAAAGTGAGATTGAGACAAAAATAAAATTTAAAGAAAAACAGATTCGTAAAATATTATGCTTAAATTGTATGAAACCGGGCCCTGTAAACAAAGGTTTTGATAAATCGTTTGCAATATTTATTGATTGTTTAAAACTCCGTGAAAAAATAAGTAACCAAAGAGAAGATGATGTATATTCTAGAACTATGCGATTTCGAAAAACAAATCATTTTGGCTGTTTGGTTTGGCACCGAAATTGCTGTTCTAGTTTTACTGGCAAAAGAAATATGGAACATTGAAGGAGAAAAATGGAGAAAGAGAAAAAAATAAAAACAGTATTAAACATTATTATTATAGTTCAGGTGGATGGAGTGCATGTCCAATATCTTCTTCAGGCGTGTCCTTGCGTAAAATGATTTTTTTTTCAATAAAATAGCTTTCTCAAGTAATGACCAGGAACACAGAAAGAAAAATAAGACTATTAGCCCACCAAAATCCCATAATTTTCTAAAGAATTTGTGCTAACGATTTAAATGCTATAGAAACTAAATATCATGTTTAATATTTCCAAAGTCATAATAGAAAATGCAAAGTTTCATGCCTCGTTTTCTGAATTAACATATTTTTCGTTTCTCTTTGTAGATTTAACAATTTTGAATCCTTTGCCGGTAAATGTATTTATAAGTAGTCTACTGATCTCTCTTTTAGACCTATATCTATCCATTCTAGATACTTCTCATCATAAATTGACGACATACCATACCCTTTTTGCTTTAAAAACCGTTTCTCAAGAATTTTACATATTTTAGTAGAACTCCCTCCGTTCGTTGTCTGTCCGTTTCCCACTTTTATTTTTATTCTTAGATAGACCTCTGCATTTTATATAGCGACTTTAGAAACATGAAATATGACATTCAATTTCTATAGGTATTAAATCGTTAGCACAATTTTTTTCGAAAATTATGGGATTCTGGTGGGCTAGTAGTCTTACTTTTCTTTCTGGTTCCGTGGTCATTACTTGAGAAAACTTTATTGTTGTACTTCTGACAAAAGCACATTTCTCTATTTAAAAAAATAATTTTACGAAAATACACATAGGAAAAAGTTGATGGACAGGCATTGGATCCATCTGAACTCTTTTCAATTTCTTTCTCTATTTATGTTCTTAAATGTTCTATATTTCTTTGGCTAGTAAAACTAGAATAGCAATTTCGGTGCCAAACCAGTCAAAATTGTTTGTTTTTTTGAATGACGTAATGCTAGGATATAGATCATCTTCTCCTTGGTTACTTATTTTTTCATAGATTTCTAAACAATCAGTAAATGTTGCAAACGATTTCTCAAAACCTTTGATTACAGGGCCCGGTTTCATACAAATTAAGCTAATATGTTACGAATCTGGTTTACATTCAATTATATTTTTCTCAATCTCACTTTCAGAACTTGTGCTATCAGTAGTACTTTTCATTTTAATTTCTTCTAAAAAGCATATACATCAGTTACCTATATGGTAGAAAATTTAAAATACATACCAGCTGAAAGTTTCTTGCAAACAGTGAAATATAGGGAGTTTTTTATAATGTGTTAATCTATTACACAATAATTTTAGGCAGGACATAATTTTTATTTAAGTCCATGTAACACTGAATTAATATTCTACAAATATACTACTTACATTTATTTCGTAGTAATAATCATTTTCAAGATATAAATTTCAAAATATTATGAACCACGAGAGCTACTATGTGCCAATCTATCCAACGGTAGGCCAGAGCGGGTGCGAAGTGGGGTGTGTTGAAACAGTTTTAAAGAGTGGGAGAGCGAGAATTTGCAACGAACGCATGCCGCTGATAAGCTTCGAAAATTGATATCACGCTACACATTATTAAATATTTTTCTTATTAAATTCTCAAAAAATCTGATTTAAAAACCATTGTAATCTGGAATATATGGCAAATATTTTATAAAGAATATATTTTTTTGATAAATATAATAGTTTGGGAGATATCGTCGTGGGAATAGAAAAGTAGACGAAAAATAATTAATTTTCAGCCGTAGTCGAACAGAGAAAATGAGGATTTTTGATTTTTACTGCCATATAAGCCTATGCAAAAGTTCGTTTTCTTATTTATTTTAAAAATAGAAATTCTACAGAGAATTTAATGATTTTTGGATAAAATACGCTTCATGATTGACTCTATCGCGTGGTGTAGTTAAATAGAAAATTTTGATTTGCGCCCTTATATTCATGACGATTCTTTGACGACAAGTGGATTCGTAATCCACAGGGCATAAGTAACATATCTGACAAGGTCATACATTTTACTCTAAAAGTGCCAACGGGATCGAAAACTAAGCGACTTTTGTCAACGCGAGCACTCTACTAGAAAGAAAGAAGAGGAAGTATAAATATCCTTAATACGGGAGTGTAGCGACCTTCTTGTTAATTATGATGAAATTTTTAGAGGGGGCATAGAGGTTCAATGAAATAAGACATTCCTTATTGAATAAAATATCCATGTTTCGAGAAATGTATTTCTTCAATTTTAAAGGCTCAAATCGTATAGTTCATTTTGTAGACTATTTGAATTGAGATTTCGAAAATGAAACAATAAATTATTCGAAACGTCGTCATTAAATTCAACAAGGATTGTTTTGTTCCATTGATCTTACGCACCCACTATAAAAATATTCACGGTAATAATTGCTTTTCTTTAAATGAACAAAAGAAATACATGTAATGATTTTAGGCTAAGCATGTTATCTACAATTACAACAGGGTATTTATTTACACAGAATGTCTACAAATTTTAATGTACTTCGAGAATATGAAGTAGAAATTAAAGATGGCATATCGAAATGATAGTATAACGCCTTAAAGAATTTATAATGTAAAATAGCATAAAGAGGAAAAATCTAGTACTATTCTGTAAGTCATATAAATAAAGTATACTGAGGACCGAAAATATTTTAAAATGTACTGTTACCAGTTTTCGTTCAAGGTCAAAAGACAGCGGTGTCGCGGTCGAGTGAGACTGTCGTATATGCAACGGCTGATATATGCAAATGTAATATGGGTGGCATATATCACAGGGGTTCAAGTTACCAGTTTTCATTTAAGGTCGAAATACAGCCGTGTCGCAATCGAGAGTGGAGAGTAAAAAGTTTATGTTTTATGTATGGCGTTATTATTTCCAATGTCCCGATGATTGCAAGAATTGCGAAATCTGTGAATTTTTTTTTCTAGCTCTTTGGCCTTGGAAACTTTTCCTTTAGCCACATATGTTTGCTCTTAGTTTTAATTTGTATTTATTTTCATGTGCCAAAGTTAGTTTTCTATCACTTGCGAGTATTTTGAAATCAAAATTTTATAAATTTTAAAATACACGAAAATTAGTAAAACTGTAGAGTCAATTCATTTTCTGTCCAGAACATTTGATCATTTTTTATTATCACATACATACAAACATTTTCATCTCAAGATCTAAAGATCTAGTCTTATCACAATTTTCTTTTGACCAATCGCAGTAACTTCCCCGTTTTTATGGGTGGGGAGGTTATAAAAAAGTTCTTTCAAGTTTGACGCAATTTTTTTTATAGTTAGCCCACAGTGGCCTTGATAAAAGTCTCAAATACTTCTCTACTTATAAAAACATAGAAAAAAATCAAAAGTTATCACAAGGATAATTTGTTCCCAGCTGTTGCAGATATTTTCTTTCCTGGGAACGGAGCTGTTATAGAATCCAACGAAAAGGTAAATGTTAGACAAAACAATTTTGCTCCAATTAAAATCACTAATTTATGCAGTTACGTAACTATTAATAAATGGCAGTACAAGACGGTTGTATTGTCTGTCACTTAATCATTGTCATTCAATATTGAAACATTTAACGGTAATGATTTTAATAATTATTAGTGTGTTTCAATGTTGTTTGCGTTTATTACAGTCTTTAATGTAATCGAATTTATTATGTTAATAATTTATTACTTACTTGTAGTATCTACTTATGATATTTTCTTTCTAAATATAATTTGCGATACGCAATAAATTGACAATTTCTTAAAATATAATAATAATAATAATAATATAATAATAATTTATTAGTCCATTCGATCATAAAGTATGACATAGGGATAAGTGAATAAGGAAAATTAATAAATAGATATACAAACATAATAACAAAGAGAATAAATAACAAGAAAATATGTAAGTAAGCATACAAAATTTTGAAAACACAAAGACAACAATAAATATCTAATAGTATATAAACACAAAATATATAGGCAGCCAGTTTAAAAATAAGAACAATCCTATTATATTTGGGATTATAATAAGATTTCGTTAAAAAGTACACACAGAATCAAAAATATTACTACACACATCCATATAATACATAATATAATAATATCACAGAACATCATTTAAGTATTCATTTAATGAATAATAATTTTTATTGTATAACATATTTTTAACTTGTGCTTTGTACCTATTTTGTTAAATCGAGTTCTTTGAATGAATTTGGTAATTTATTGTATATCTTTATTGCCAAATAGTACGGACCTTTTTCAAACACAGATAATCTATGATTTGGAACCTCCAGTATTAATTCATTCCTAGTATTATATGAATGATTATTATTTAGAGTAGGTATATTCTGTAATTGACTTTTAGCATGAATGAGCAACTGTAAAATAAATGTAAATATACACGGCAGAGTTAATAATGTATTTCTTTAAAAATACCTTTACAGCATGTTCTTCTGTTTGCCCTACTATAAAACTTCAAAACATGATAAGTGCAAGCCGAGAAATTTTACATGTTTGTCTTGTTTAACAGTACCATCCTTTGTTTTAATTAAGTTGCTATGATTAAAATTAGTGTTTGCAGAACTAAATCTTATAAAAGATGATTTTTTATTATTCAGAATAAGCATATTGTCGTTATACCACTCATGTACCCTTTGTAACATAAAATTCGCTTTTTGAACTGCATTATTAGTTTTGATGTCAGAAATAAGTATGGATGTATCGTCTACGAATATTATGGATTGTGCAAAATGAATGTCATTCACATATATAATATACAATAAGGGCCCTAAATCTGATCCTTGAGGAACACCATGCGAACTGTCTAGAATATTGGATGAGCAATTGTTTATTACATAGTGTTTTCTACCCTGAAGATAGGATCTGAACCAATCTAACAGTTTACCTCTAATTCCATACAGTTCAAGCCTATTTAATAGTCGTTCATGGCATACTAGGTCAAAGGCTTTACTAAGGTCTAGAAATACACCAATACATTTTTTTATGATCTAAGTTGTTATAGAGAGCAATCAGAAATTTAGCGACAGCACTGGTGGTTGACAGGGCCTTTCGAAAACCGAACTAATTATTATTGTCTGTAATTGTTTATTTGTCGCATATTCAGATTTTCTTACTTTTTATTGGGTATTTTGCCACTGAAAAATATTTAAAAATTTTAATGAAAAAACCTCTGCGCTTTGATTTTCAGTTTTTAGTTTATTACATTGTTCTAGTTTATATATTTTTAGGTGCGAGACTTTTTGAAACAGTCAAGTACTCAAGAACCGTTTGGCGCAGAGGTTTTTTCATTAAAATTTTTAAATATTTTTCAGTGGCAAAATACCGAAAATACGAAATAATTATTATTAAGTAATTCATATTTTTCTAGAAAAGTAATCAATCTTTTAGCAATAAATTTTTCAAAAACTACTCAATATACATATGGGTCTATAGTTATTCATTATGTTTTTGCTGCCTGACTTTAATAGAGGCCTGATTTTAGCTAATTTTAAATTTTCAGGAAATATTCCGCTACTTATCGATGTATTTAATATATCGGTTAGTGGTGAAGCTATTTGGTGCATACATCTCTTTAATAAATTAACATCAACGTTGTCACTTCCTGTCGATTTGAACTTTTTTTGATTTTTTATAATATAAAGCACTTCAATATGAGTTGCAGGTTCAATAAAAAAATCGTTTTCACTGATTTCTATATTTTGTATGTGTATTTTTAAAAACTGTATCTCCTAAGAGTAACTTGGGAATGTTATTGAAAAATAAATTAACGATTACTGACTGTATTTTGGTCAGTTATTAATTCACTATTTACATTTGTTGCTGTTAACTCATATCCAATCTTCTTCAAAATCGTATTTTCGTTCTTGGGCCTGAAATTAGTGACATTTCAAATTTTAATTTACTACATTAACCCTGACAATTTACCTCAGTAACTAACAACTAATGGATTAGACTATTTTCATAACAACCACCAAGGCAAAAGCTATCATATCCGATATGAACGATAACACATTTGTAACTGTATGATGCAAATTCTGAATTTTCATTGAAACGAGTTACTAAAAACGATTCTTTGAGAAACATAAACCTACACACACAATTAATGAAGCAGTTTGACATTTTCCTTCACAAAATGACATTTAGCAATTATTTTTAATTGAGACACATTTTGATCAATTTAATTAACGTCAGTCTATTTCCGCGACTAAGACTGAAGTCAGGAGAAGAGTTACTTCCGACCCGAAAATTTTGCCCAACATCTTCTCATAAGAAGACTAGGGGTTATACTTGCTTAACATCTTTCTATCCACTATGGAATCTTCGCCGAAAATTACATAGCTTTTACTATATAATTATATGCGCGCAATTCGCACCTAAAATTACTTAGCTTCTACGTATATACTGATACACAAACCGTTAGAGGGCGAAGTTATTGTATTTCGCTCTTTCAAATACTTTAACACTGCTTAACTTTTCATATCGAGATGACAGTATAGTCAAGATGTATTTGCGCTCGTTCCTAAAAAGTTGAAATTATTATTCACAAGAACAGAACGTCGCTTCTTATTAATTGGATAATTAAATATAGGCATGCTGTCTTAAATTCCGTATTCAACAATGTCGTTTTATTTAATTTACTTTTAGTAAAGTTATAAAATGAGTCGGATTGGCGTTTTTATCGAAAGCTGTGGAAAATACAGTATTTTATGGTGGAGTAAAAATCAAAAATTATATTTGGAACTCGGTTCTCGACTTCTGCGAAGAAACTAGGTACGTGTTGGAAGCAGAAACTACTAAGACATCATTGGTTAAAACTATGACTGACTTTGCATAAAATATAAGAAAAGCTGATGTCTTGGAGTTAAAGAAATACCAAGATAATATCGTATTTAACTTTACTGCAAAAAATTAATAAAAGAAAAGTACTACACCAACTTTGGAAGACATTATTGAGTACAAAGCACTACGTCATCCAAGAAACACGAATCGGAGAATCTTACAAGGTGATAAAAATAAATAAAATAAAAACTAGTTCTGAAGCTGTAACACTCGAGTAATACGTGAGGTATTATAATAAAGAAACTCTTGAAGATGTACAGAGAACATTTCTTTCAAATTGCCTAATATCTAAATTTCTATGGCGAATGGGAGACGCTCCCAAAGGTCTATTGGTTTTCTCATGAAGAAATTAAAAACACAGATAAACCCACTGGTCATATAATACAATAACGTTTTCGAGAAAACGTGCTAGGAGCACAAAAGTGAACGGAAAATAAACTGTTTATTCCGAATCTTCCCACACATGTATGCATATAACAGACCAAATATGAAAAAACACACGCATATCTAAAACGGCACGATGTCCATTAATACTACATCTTTTTCTTGCCATATTGGTATCATTCTGTAACACTCTTTTTCATAACGAAATACAGAAAAATATTTCGATAACGGTTTTTCTGGGTAATTTTTCAAGATTTTGAACAGAAATCGTTAGAATAATAATTTTGTCGATTTCTGGCTATATTGTACTCCGTGACGAGGTGGACATAGTCAGAAATCTATTCTGCGTCCCAAAAATAATAACAAGAAGAAGAAGAATAAGAAGGAGAAGAAGAAGAAGGAGGAGGAAGAAACAACCTTAATATTAAAATTTCTCGCCAACTTCATAAAATCTATTCTGCGTCCCAAAAACAATAACAAGAAGAAGAAAGAAACAACCTTAATATTAAAATGTCTCGCCAACTTCATGAAATCCCCTAATCAAATTGCCTACAGAGACTGGACTAATGAATTTGAAGGTAATTGAAAAATAAATAAATAATAAATAATAATAATTTTGTCGATTTCTGGCTATATTGTACTCCATGACGAGGTGGGCATAGTCAGAAATCTATTCTGAGTCCAAAAAACAATAAAAAGAAGAAGAAGAAGAGGAAGAAGAAAAAGAAGGAAGAAACAACCTTAATATTAAAATTTCTCGCCAACTTCATGAAATCTATTCTGCGTCCCAAAAACAATAACAAGAAGAAGAAGAAGAAGAAGGAGGAAGAAACAACCTTAATATTGAAATTTCTCGCCAACTTCATGAAATTCCCTAATCAATTTGCCGACAGAGACTTGACTAATGAATTTGAAGGTAATTGAAAAATAAATAATATATTTGTCTATTTGTTTATTTAACATTCCAATTATGGAATGGATATAGCTACAGATAAAATATCCCACGTAATATATCAATTCATTATTTAAACACTACATGATATTATTGACAATGTATGGTTAATAATTCAACTGCACAGATGGTAAGTGAGAGTACATTCTATAATTTTAGGTTTTTGATCAAGGCTACATTGCAGTTCAACGGATCAAACCTGCTTTGCAGTGAGTTATAATTATTGCATATTGGATGAGCCGCAAAAAATTAGAAATGATAATATGAAGTGTTGAGAAACAGGAGTTAAGATACTGTCGTGAAGGATTAAGAAACACAATTAGCTGAGAATATTATCGCAGCCGCTGTCACTCGTTATTAATTCTCGTAAAAATCTAGCTAATTAATGACAGTGAGTTATGATGATTAAGACTGAATTTAATCGAAAAATGTATTATAATTCATTCCTCGGTGAACCTTAACCTACTAGACAATTAAACGAACGATTTGCGATAAGCGAGAAGCTTTGTCATTATTCATACTATTTTTATATTTATAATTTTCAATCAAAATCATTCAATTGGTTGTTCATTATTTGTAATGAGAATTATTCAACATATCTATGCTCTATGATTATTCTCGTATGCTGAGGAGTTATCAAATCAAATCATTATTCGCCGTTTAGATACAGATAAGATTCATTCGAACACTCGCGCCCTGATGCAGCCCAACATATACACTAAGGGCGCTCCGCGGCAATTGAGGAGCTGGACAGCAGACCGGAGAGATTGAATTAAAAACAATTAAACTGAAACTCTATTCCATCCATGCAGTAATTTGTTAGGGCGTACTGTATAAAAAATATTCAGGGGCCTAACAAATCCTAAAAATAAAAACATGAATAATCATAATAATAAAGCACTGGCATAGTGTGTCTTAGCTGTCAACTGAAACGGCAGAAACTCATTGAAGAAACCACCAGTCAATGGAATGTCATGACAAAAAATGACAAAATGAAACGACAAAAGACGTACACAGAACAGGTTCGAGAAAAGTTGATATTTTTGTAAAGGTTATAGGATAGATATATGGGCTGCCAGAAGGTGGGCAGGTCGCTTTAAGGTAATTTGTGTTTGACACAAAAAGGTGCATTATACTCTTTTATTTGTGTGACGTTGCTTCTTGGTGGTGTGTCACTGAACACGAACGTGACTTTCGTTTTAGTCAGATTCGCGCACAAGAACACTGCACAATTTAATTTTGAATGAATTTATTTTACTTGGCTCGGCGGAAAAGTAACACCCTGTATCGATTTTACACGAATAATTAAAAGTCAAATTTTCTGGAGTCAAAATAACGATATATTACTGTTATGGAAGTGTTCGAAAATCGAAGACTCCAGGCGTTCTAGTCGTTCTAGACGTTCCAGGTTCTTCGGCGTTCCCGAAAATTCGATCGGTAGGGGAGAGTGGCTCATGTATATTCTCCAGCAGCCGAAGTCTTGCTTTTCGAATTATTCTAAAAATGTAAAGTGTTTTTCTAGCTCGCGGGCTTTACAGAGCGACAGAGGGGCGTTAATTCTTAATTTTGAAAATATTAATTACCCGATTTAAGAAAGGTACTTTGACATCACCAAGTTTATGTTGATAAAATCTTTAAGTCACAATTGGATGTAGTCCGCTAGTGGAGGAATGATGTTGTACAATGGGTGTACAAGTCCTTGAGGTAGGTGCACCTGTTTCAGTTCAAAATGAGGCGGAGGAACGTGCGTTCTTAGCATTATGACTTTCTTACAGTGGCCGACGCGTTGCACCACACGTCAGTGGTCATGTCGAACAACTTCTTGTTACTTCTGTTAGTCTGGTTCTCTGCCATCAGAGGGTACAGACAGGGAGTAAACTTTGCGTATCGTCTAGTTTATTTGAAATTCTGGGGGAAGACCTTTGACTTTTCCTCGTTGATCTTTGTCTACAGGTAATTTATCGATATTACAAGAATTATTTCCATACCAGGTCTCGGGCAAAACATTTAGATGCCAGAATGTGAACTGTTGTTCACGTGATTCGTTAACATAGAATGTGCTGGCGGGAAATAACACAATTGGCGATGTTACTACTCTCCTTGGAAAAATTCTAAAAAAGATGGAGGAAGCTGCATCTACAGAATATACAGTACGATGTATAGAAAAATATATTTTTAGAGCACAGGGCGTAAATAGTACATTGTGTACCTAGTAGGAAAAGTCTAACATTCCCGCACGACTGTGAAGATTGGAGAGGCAACACGGAGTCCGGGAATGTGGCTTTTCGTACGAAGTATACATAATATTTTTCCGAAAATCGTTTAAAAAACGAAAGAAATTAAAACCTTGTTTAATTTTGTAAAATGCATGATTGCTGCTGATGCGTGAAGATTGGAGAGGCAACACGGAGTCCGGGAATGTGGCTTTTCGTACGAAGTATACATAATATTTTTCCGAAAATCGTTTAAAAAACGAAAAAAATTAAAACCTTGTTTAATTTTGTAAAATGCATGATTAATTTTATTCATAAATAAGCATTGCCATGAAATTCTTAGTAACATTTGTTGAGTAACTATGGAAATGTATCAATATTGAATTGTCAAACTTAATATATAGATGTTTAATTGCTACTTTTCGAAATTTCAAATTATGGTAGTAGTTAAAAGTGCGAAATAATGATAAGTGAGGATGAATTTTCCATTTCTGGAACTCCTCCAACTATTCTGAAAAACGTGTTTTAATCATTTTCATAGTACTGTAAGGAAATAATAGTTCCTTACAGTACAAAAATGAATAATTCCTAACAGTTCTTTTTCGTTACCTAGCAACGACTAAATGTATGAAAATATTGACTTTTGCTTCTAAAAATTTTGTCAGAAATGTCAATATTTACGAACGATTTTCGGAAAAATTAATTTTTGCATGGGGACGCAAAAGACGGTTCTGATCCACCCCTTCATCGGCATGGTTTCCGACAGTGCGCCTGTGTCCATGAGCTTTCAAGGCCGTGTCATCAGCGTATATGGCTAGTTCCGCATTCGAAAAAATTGCGAAGTTCCATACGATTAAACCGAATAATATTAGTATGAGGCACGTCTCTTGCGGAACACCCACATGAATTGAAACGTATTCTTTATAGGATTTTGCAAACAGCAGAAAAAACAACTATCTATAACTGAAAGAAAACCTTTGTATAAAAATATCAATGAAATCTACAGTCCCCTACGGCCATGCAGATTAAACTAGTATCTACATAACCCCCTACGATTATGAAATTATTCATAGAAATTGTCTTGGTTTTGCATGAAACACCTTAATGAGTTGCTTTATGTCTTTCTGATGAGCTCCAGAATAAAGGCGAAAAACGTTACAAGAAACAGAATGATAGATTTCATGAAAATGTAATCCATTAGAATGAAAAGTTTTTTAAGACAAGGTAGATAAATAAATTAATTTTAGGCCTGTTTTCATTTTTAACTGAATCTTCATAATCGTAGGGGGATATGTAGATACTAGTTTAATCTGCATGGCCGTAGGGGACTATGTGGATGCTAGTGTTAAAATGAGAATTGACAAATTCATTTTAGGATTTTAATTTGCTAGCATAACCAGAATTCAGGTTATCGAATGAATGCAAAGATTTCATTAATATTTTTATACAAAGGTTTTCTTTTAGTTATAGATAGTTACTTTTTCTGCTGTTTGCAAAATCCTATAAAGAATACGTTTCAATACAGTTATAAGGAAACAAATAATAATTCATTTTTAAACCCACATGAATATGCTGAGAAACTATTATTAGTTCCTCGATATTTAAGCTACAGTCTCCTTAAGTCTAGCTTTAATTGAACGTTTTGTTTGTCCGACATACTTTAAATTCCGCTTAATCGCAGATCTTTCGATTATTCAGTAGAAATAAAAATGATATTAGCTGTTAGCTGAATCTCAGTAGCACCACAGAAAAATTATATTCAAGCAATGCGCTAATCAACTAGATATTCGTTTTAGGCCACGTTCAACTGTAACTTCTAATCATTTAACAGCTACACACTCTCCTCTTAGCAAAAATTGTATTTTTTTCGAAACCTTTAAAAGTTCTATTACAATGTAACTAAGTGGACACTTATAAATATCTAATAAGACATTTTTATTATGACCGGTATGCGTATGTACTTAAAAAAATATAAGGAACTATATCCCTTCATCTTAATACAATCTACTTTAAAATCAGTTTCTAATACCCTTACAAAATTAGAACACCCTATAAAAGTGACGCCAGATAATAAGCTAATAATATACTTCTAGAATTGCTGCGGCACTTAAAAACAATAATACACTCCCTAGCTGTTCCGAGCTACATTGACGGGTGAGATGAAAAATATCCCGCGTTCACCAATTTTAACTGACAAGTATGGTTCCTTTAAACTCGACCCCGTTGTTAACAAAATTGGCTGACAAATTGGTTTTTTAAAGAGGTGCTTATGAGGGTTAAGAGCTGAAGGCTAAATATAACATTAATCTCCACAATCTAGATTTGTCCCTAAGTGAATATTTAATGTGGACGGAATAGACTTGAGCAGTCTTCTTCCTTATAATGCACTCTAAAATGTTGTTGGTTATCACACTAGGTAGTTAATAAGTGGACAAATGACATTACATGTTTAGAAAACTCTTAAATGGATGCGATATATAGTAATTTAGTTAACGGTAAATATATGGTAATGTCCTGGAGGGGGCTGCAATCTTCGGTGTCAGGCTACCTCTGGAGATTCGACAAACACCAACGCTCTTGAACACAACACTTGACACGCGTTTCGTTAACAACTTTAGCATCATCATGAGTTGCTTAAAACTATTTTCAATCAGCTCCCGATAATGTTAACATGATTAACGGAAATATGTTTACATATGATAATGTTACACTTCGACTTTTGGTATTTGATACCTTGGATGTGAATTATAATATATCTAAACTCTTTAACCTCAGGGGTAATATCCTGGAACGGATTCATTCTTACTAAGTAAATCGTAAAATAACTATGCGGATTGGTACCTTTTCAGAGGAATTTAATGGATCTCGAGGGGAGAATCTCAGGGGTCAGTACTAGGGCCTTTACTTTTATATCATATATTATTGATCAGGCAGACCGCATAGAAAGTAGATCAGTGACGATGTTTGCTGACAATATAGTACTATAACTGTGGTATACCCGAATATTGATGTCCAGCATAAAGAAATTATAACCAGTATGATCTGTTAAAACACTTTCTATTTTATTTTTTATCACTGAATATATTGTAACCGAAACGTTGCTGCAGCTTCGGCACTTAACGTGCCATTTTCAAATGTTCGCAAGTGAATGCCCGGTTGCCAGCAATGCCAATGCCAAATAGGTTATAGATTTTAACCTATTAGATTATTTTTCGCTAGATGTGACCGCAAGAACTTATATTAAATTCATTCAAAACAACCTATATTTTTTATACTAGAGGATCCTTTACTATAGTGTTAGAGTATGGCTATGAAAAAGGCCGTAACCTCCTAATATCATCAAACAATTCTGCATCATTTTAGATATCGCTGTTTTTAGCCAGTGCACTCCATAGCGTTGACGCCTTTCTAAAGAGACGTTCCCATATTTACCTGTATTTTTACATATGGTTATTGGAAAGCACGTTTGGTCAGATTGCATATCGAGTATTGAGTTCGATGTCTAGGCAATGCCCTGGCAATGTCGATGGGCAATGGTTGTAGACTGTGTCTTTTCAAATGTATACCCACCCTCCAGATTAAAAATGTCTGGCTCTGGATTTCCACTAACCGGGATGTATCCCAATCGTCTTTGTATGCACTGTATGCACTGAGTGAAAGTAATCGATAGCAAATCGATAGCAAATATATTAATATACATGTAACTAAGGAAGAAACTGTGTGAATCTTTAGTTTTATCTATTCGTAATTATGGTAGTATTGTGTATTTTTCATGTCTCGACAAAACTACAATAAATAAGTTACAGAAAATTCAAAATACCTGTATTCGTTATATTTCTGGACTAATGAAATTTCAGCATGCTTCACAGAAACGTTTGCAACTTGGATGGCTTAATCTTAAAAATACCGACAAATATCACCTGTTAATGTATGTTCATAGAGTTCTTACTACTTCAGTGCGGGTTATCTTAAGCAAAAACTTGCAAGTCGAAGGAGTATACATAGTGTAAAATAAGATCTACTGATATTTTGATTATGCTACAACATAGTACTGCCATTTTTCTGCGCTTTTTCTGTTACAACCCTATATCAAATTATAATCTGCTTGAAAATTATTTGAAACATTTTTCCATAAATACCTTTAACTGTAAAATTTAAAAAAATGTAATTCAATCAACAGTGTATGTAACATGTGCAAAACTGTGTTAAATATATGTATTTAGTTTCAATTGCTTATTTGCACAATTTGTGTTGTGTGTATAATTCTGCGTCAATTAATTATTCTTAGTTGCACTTTATAATTGTTGTCTTTATTTTGTTAAAGCGCCAAATGAGGAGATATCTCCCTAATAATCAAATATTAGCCAGAAATATTCTTCAGCAATCCTGTAGTATTTATTTATGTACAGCTTACACTTATTTCAGTTAAACAACATCACCCAATTTGCAAAAAACATTAATTGTTAATAATTAAAATTTTAATTAAAAATAAGATGTTTTTTGCAAATCTGTTGTTGTTATTTAACTGAAAATAAGTATACGTTGTACATAAATAAATACTACAGGAATATTGAAGACTATTTTTGACTAAAATTTATTAGGGAGATGTCTCCTTATTTGGCGCTTTATCCCCCTCCCTTCTAGCCTTACGTAGTGTTCACTCTTTAAAGAAATCTATTAGATTTATATAAGTATCTACTTATTACACGTATCTTGCTCCCATGTTTTTAAGGGTATAAGTGATGGAACAGCTGTTGAGCTAAACTTCGCCCTTTAGATTAAGAAATTGTATTTCTTTTTTATAATAAAGACCATTTATTATTATTAAATATTAGCTTGATACAAACACTTGCGTCAGTTGGAAGACATTTAGAGCTATTTGGTGAAGTAAGAAATGTTCTCATATCACTTTCTTTGTCTGCCTTTAATAATGTCACTATCCGACACAACTGTGTCAGATACTTGCCCGCTACTATACTATTTGCTATTAATGCTATAATTTCTGTTATTTTTGTATCGCTATTAAAGTCATGGGTCGATCAAATAATATACTTTTTATAATGAGTAGGATTGGTGCAATGCTTCTTATTAACAGCTATTAAGAATTAAGCAAGATATTGTTGAATTTCTTTTATATACAAATGGGGACGACATAATTTTGAAAGACAATTATAATCCCACGTAAAACACTTACAATATTATTAACTGACGATGTGCAACACTGCAATAAATGGACTCTCAGTTTTAGGACCAGTCAATTATTAGGACACTTTAATTTATGTATATTTGAGTTTATAACACCTTTCTAATATAATACATTCCTGTCTAAATGTGTTTACTTCGTTTATTTAAAGTGGATTCATAAAATAATATGTAATCGAAAAAAGGATACAGGTATTAAATGTTTATAATGATTATTTCCCTTATCAAAATTTAACGAGGAGGCCCCAATTTTTCTAACATTATTTAACAACTTTGAGCGACAATTGGAAATATACAGAGTGTTTCAGTTGCAATTCCCTCAGCCGATATTTCGGAAACTAAAAAATATATTTTCCTACACCTATTTAATTGTATGACCATTATTAGTATTTTTTTTGTGAAATATCGTACCTATAATTCACTGTAGTGAATTATCGATTCATAATTCACTGCATACGGCCAATCACAAATACAAATTCAAAAATCACTGTTTCGCTGATCCAATGATATTTTAAATCGGCCGCAATCAATTCTTGCTGCGGATGACAAGTGGCAAATGACAGTGGCAACCAAGTGTATCGCCATATTGTTTGTTTACGTTTCCCAACGTATGCACTTCTCATGAGTAGATACTGATTAATGTTAACAAATTTCAGTTTAATTCATTTGTTTAATAGGTGCAGAAAAAGCATAGCATTACATTAGCGATTATGACCAATATTCACTCATATTATTTGAGCCACTCGACTCCGGATCATGGGCTCAAACATCATCTTCGTGAATAATAGCTATCATAATTGCTCATATAGTAATATCTTATTTTCTACTGTAAACGGTAATAGATTTCTGTTATTAATACCTTCTGCAGGAAGTACAGTTTACTATTATAACATTATCGCTAGAGACGGCGCTGCATTTTTCGATCAAGGAAGCTTTGGAACATAGGCCATACGATTATGAACTAAATTTTAAGCAAAACTGTTTATATTCGAAAAAGTCAGATTTGCAATAGTTTTTGCTATATTTTATTTTTATTGTTTCATTCTCTAGTGTTGTATTTCTTTTTAATTACTATTACTCCAGTCACTTTAGACAAAAAGTTTGCTTTTGATCTAAAAAATTATATCCTTCATTTTTTTTAATCGACTTAGTTTGGTGTTTTCATGAAAATATTAAAAATCGAGAACGAGATCACTACGGCATAAAAAATTATTCAAGGTAAAATTCACAAAAAAACGGTTTCTTGCGAATATCGCGCTTTTTATGGCTCGGAGGCCAATTGTGGTTACTACGAAAATGAAAGATAATGAAATTGCACACAAAAATTATCTCTTTCATTTTTTATATACAACGAACGGTTTAGGCAAAAACGTGCTTCGAAGTTTCCGCGCAAGGGAAGTTTTATTTTCCTATTACGTGAACACCAAGTACACTATGATATTAAAATTCGTGTTCAGTGAGTTTTTGTTAACAACGAATAAGATAAATGAGATTTTTTTCAGTTAAAACTTTGCTTAATATCTTTTTTGGAAAATTGGGTGCATTTTACTTCACAACGACAGGCGTAACTGCTGTATTTTAAAATCTTTTACCGTGATACAATCTCCTGACGGATAAGTACCTTCCACCCAAATTTTATAAAAATCACATTGTAAATAAGAGTGCTGTGAGATAGGAGTCATGAAAAGTGAGACATATTGTATAATAGTTAACACATATATGTATTTTATTTTTATATTTCGATCAGCTAATAAATACTATACATAGAACAAGCACGTATTCTATCCATGTACTATGTGAAATGGAGCATATTATGTCTTGCGCGGAAACTTTGAAGCACATTTTTGCCAAAACCGTTCGTTGTACATAAAAAATGGAAGAGATCATTTTTATGTGGAATTTCATTACCTTTCATTTTCATAATAACCACAATTGGCATCCGAGCCATAAATAGCGCCATATTCACAAAAAACAGTTTTTGTGAACTTTGGCCTTGAATAATTTCTTATGCCGTAATGACCTCGTTCTCAATTTTTAATATCTTCTTTAAACCACCAGAATAAATCGAATTAAAATAAAAAAATGAAGGACATATTTTGTTAGATCAGAAAAGTCTAATTTCACTGGACTACATAACTTTCTTAATATTGGTTTTCGGATGTAGGTTCTAGGTAATTTTTTGTCTGCTATGCTTAAAAACATTCACTTCGATTTTATCAGAAATTACGTAAAATTGAGAAATTTAATTTGAAAGAAATGGAATATCCTTGCTCGTCACTTTCTATCACTTGGTTGTATTAATAACATTTTTAATTTTATTTTCCCCGTTACTTACAAAATAAAAATCGAAAAATTGTGAATTCCGTCCAAGACTCCCGTCTCATCTCTCGCACGAAAAACGAGATTGTTAACCACTCGACTATGCCTGGTACGGTACGGAAGTTAAGTTCTGACTTTTCAGTCTCGTTAAAAAAATGTAACTGTTTATTTATTAACCTGTCAAGTTTAAGTTTAATTTTTGTTTGTGTCATTTTAACAAGACGTTTATTAAATTTATGGAAAGTATGGCTCTTACCAATGATGACAAATATGTTATTCATTAAGACTTTTTCCAAATTGTGTAAAAATTTAATAGAATACAGTAGTTCCAAAAACCCTTAAATTGGATTAATTTCCGGTAAAATCAATAAACATTTTTATGAACCAATAATTAAAAAAAGAATACATAATATCTATAATAAGAATTTGAATAAAAAAATTAAGAATAATAACAACTATGTATCCATGCCTTACATACCAAAAGTATCTGAGAATATTTCAAATGTATTAAAAAAACACAATATAACAGTAGCGCATAAACCTTATACTACAACAAAAAAATTCTTTACAAAACTAAAACCCGAACTACAACCAAAAGACGAAACTAACGCAATTTATAAAATAGACTGTAATAATTGTAATAGTACATATATTGGCCAAACAAAACAATACCTGCATAAACGAATATATACACACAAATATAATATAAGAACACTAAATTAAAACTCGACAGCTCTTACCAAACACGCTTTAGACCATAGCTTTAACTTTGACAATACAAAAATTTTACAAAAGGAACCAAATTATCATCGAAGGACAATACATGAAATGTTACAAATTAAAAGACATAACAACGCAATAAACAACCGCACTGATATAGAGAATTTAAGTGAAACATACTTTAATTTGTTAAATTAACTAAAAAGGAGATATTACTAAACAACATATATTTTTACATCGTTCCATCAAGTCCGCAAGATAATTCTTAAAATATCATATTTCACACTACCAGCCTTTAGAGAAAACCTCATAACTAAAATCCATAAATTAAATAAACTGTACCAATAGTGACATAACACAGACCAGAAAGCAGGCAATACTTTTGTTCAGCATTTAGTTGCATTAAAACTTTCAACAGAAATAAACGTAAAATGTTAATATAGTGTAAACAAAAAATTTCTTAAATTGTA
Source organism: Stenurella melanura (assembly GCA_963583905.1). NCBI lineage: Eukaryota > Metazoa > Arthropoda > Insecta > Coleoptera > Cerambycidae > Stenurella > Stenurella melanura. Next base: position 232,778,843 of record OY757309.1, on the reverse strand, counting down.
AGTAATAAAATTAAATTTGTAAAATCACATAAAATAATTGTACGTTAATATAAATATTGTAGTTTTCCTCTGACGATGGTTAATAAAACCGAAACGTAAGAAAATATAAGAATTTTCATTTAAAGATGACCGAAAAATCCCAGAATACATCAAGTTAATTAAGGAAGTTACAGCAAATAAAAGAACCACAATACCAAAAAATTAAACGATGGAAATAAAATATCTCGGAAACTATTGTAAATCTGACTTTTTTCGAATAATTTTGTTTAAAGTTTAGTCCTTAATCGAATGCCATACGTTCCAAAGCTTCCTTGATCGAAAAATATTTTTAAGCTGCAGCGCCATTTCTGGTGATAATGATACAAATTTGAATTGCACTTCCTGAAGAAGGCATTAAAAATAGAAATCTTCTACCGTTTACGGAATAAACATTATTTTTCAGTTTCCGAGGTATTGGCTGAGGGAATGTGAACTCAAACACCCTGTATATAGAAAAAAATCTTAAAAAAACTTTATAGTCTGTTGTAAACAAGGTTTAGCTCAGTTGCCAGGTATTCTTGAGCTAGAATTAAAAAATCGTATAAGTACTTTTGAATTTTTAGTAGATTCTTAATAGTATAAAGGTCCTTTACAAAATTATCAATGCAAGCTTTTGGTTTCTAGATCATTGAGTTTAAAAATATATATATTTTACTACATTTTTTTAAATAAAAACTCTTTTCATATATTTTTTGTTATATAATTTTATTTTTCGATATATGGTGAGACCCAGGAAAATAGAACACGTACCACGCTCGTAAAGGTGTTTTCCTGAATTAATAAGCCAATTAATTGCCCACTTATTCAATAAATGCGTCAGTTCTGAACTTGATATTTAATATGCCCTTACGAAACGCTTATTACTATACCCAATACCCAATAAAAAGTAAGAAAATCTGAATATGCCACAAATAAACAATTACAGACAATAGCTTATTACTATTATTACAATTTTTTTTTCTTTTTCTTTTTTCGGTTTACCCGTTGCCGGACAGGGCTTCCGTGCTTTCTGACCGATACCACACGGTAGCCGCTCCGGCCTTAATTACAGCCGCTCCCCACGACCTGTGGGGTTAGTGACGGTAAATTCCTGAATCGTGTGCCCTAAGTAGACGAAGGGACCCCAAGACAACCGCCTTCTGTATTTGGCCTGCCAGCCACTCGGCTGATTTCTGACAGGCTGATATTGTCTTCAGTTCTGAGAGCAGGGTAGGCTTCATACCTCCGAGTACACTGATTATTAGGACGACCATCTTGACCGAGTAGCCTGGGTGCAGCACTTGGAGCTCGTACCGGAGATCACGGTATTTGGTCCGTTTTTCCTCCTCTTTCAGAGTGATGTTTGGCTCAGCAGGTGCCGAGGACTCACAAACAAACAAACATCACCTTGTTTTGATGGTCGAGGTGGACTATATCAGGCTTGTTGGCTTGAATCAGCCTGACTGTCGGGAACGAGAAGTTCCAATAAATTCGGCACCTCTCGTTCTCGACAACGGACTCGATGTCCCCGGGGACATAAGGCAGTACTGGTTGGTGTCTGGTCTACTCCGTACGAGTGCCGTAGATGATAGTACAGCACCCGTAACGCCGCGTTATGGCGATGGATGTAGGCCGCAATCGCATACACCGGGCATGCAGAAAGTAAATGCATGAGCGATTGCGGCGCGTGATGGCAGGTCCTGCAGTTAATATTGGGAACCTCTACACCCATTACGCGGCTTCGGTAAACCAAAGTGTTAATTACACGATCTTGGCAGGCCACAATGAATCCCTCGGTCTCCGACTTTAGCCCAGCTGACCTTAAAAAGGCGAATGTCAGCCTTGTCGATAAGCCCGGTAATTATCATAATAAATTTTTTTTTCGGATTCCCAACGTTGGACAGTCTTTTATTTCCGTGGCCTCCTATATCGCACGGAAAGAGAGTACACTGAATTTTCCAATTTAATTTTTATTTGTACACTTGATGAGTACAGATAAAACTGGTATTTAACTTAGTTTAGGATACTTCCTAAAAATATTTACGAGAACACTGTGCTTATAGTTACCTATAGAAAAAACTATTCTAATAGGAACGACCCGGATTTACTATTGTGATAATTATGTGGTACAATTTACTATTTATAAGCCATTGTTAATAGACCTATACAGGAAATGTCAAAGTTCAGTAGACTCTGATTTAATTAAATGTTTTGTTGTAACTTACCTACTCAAATAACAGAATATTAAATGAGATCAAATCCTAATATCAGTTTTAACTATTTTGCTACGATCAATATAAAATCAAATTTATTCTAATAAGTCAGGAGTAGATCACCGATTTAAAGCAACTCCAAACGTGATTAATACTTGGATGGGTGAACTGACCACCGGGAACACCACGGATCGAAGTTATTGCTGTTTGAATTCAGGATGTAGATCGTAGATCCACATACCGACCAGTCGTAGAACGGTATCGACTATAGGGAATGACACATATTTCCTGCGTATCAATTTTTCCTAATGAAATTTCAATAAAATTCTACTCCTAGCCATTCAAAACCTAGAATGCAAAGGATGATAAAAGAAAATGAGTAGATATCTTTTCAAAACGATGTTGAGATTTTCTCAAAACATTCATATATTATTCTGGAGATTCTTGTTGAATATCAATTCCTTTTAATACGTATTTGATTTAAACATATAACTATATTATAAACGACACGCCAAATTTAACTATAGAATAAAATATATCTGTATGTAATTATGTACATGTGTCTATATGTGAGTAGACTGTTCCCGGTATATACAACTATCGTTAAACTTAATTTATTATGTCAAATTTGGTACATATGTGGAATATTATTTTAAATTTTTCATTGCTCAAATTGGGCCATACCCGCAAAATGGTCGCCATGGCCGTGTAAACCATAATATTTTCTATTCAGTAAGTATTATTACAAATTTAGAGCAAAATGTTACTAAGGTTTTTGATTAAACTCGCAAAAACACAACTGTAGAACTTCAGCATACACATACACCCATGTATAAACAGCAGCACACAGACATTTTCTATTCGAATATTCTCAATTCAATGTGTTATCAAAAGGATTTCTGTATAAATGTAATACAAGAAAATATTGCACAGAATCCTTCAGAATTTTGGCGATATATTAACTTCAAAAGAAATGCGTCCAATCTGCTCAAAAATTTTATATATAACAATGATATATATCATTTCCGATCCTCATATAATTAGCAACTCATTTACTGAAGACTTTCAACAATCGTATTCTACTTCAGAAAAATGCAATGTCGGTGGCGAACATAAATAACTTTTTAATAACTCTGGTCTAATTATTCGTAATTTTACAGAAGATGAGGTTTTCAAGGCACTAAAGACGTTAAAGCCAAAACTAACCACTGGTCCTGATAATATTCTATCTCCCGTAGTACGTGACTGTTCAGCGGTATTCGCCAAACCGTTATGTATACTGTTCAATCTATCTCTTCAAACTTCAACCTGTTCACAATGTTAAAAACAGTCCAAAATCATACCGGTCTTTAAGATAGGGGATAGAACTTTGATAACTAATTACCGACCCATTGTAATTTTTAGTAACTTTGCTAAAGTCCTCGAAATATTATTATATGAACATATATTTTGCAATGTTAAACATCAAATATCTGACTTCCAACACGGCTTCTTTAAAGGCCGATCTGCAGTTACCAACTTATTCTACTTAACGGATTATTTATCTGATGCAATTGATGATGGTAGTCAAGTTGATATAATCTGTACAGATTTTTCTAAGGCTTTTGGCAGGCTAAACCTAGTATTCTATTGCAAAAACTACACGTTTTCGGATTCTCAAATGACCTTATTACCTATTTTTCATCTTACCTTAACAATAGAACCCAATATCTCGTATACTGTTGCCATAGACCTGTCGAGGTTTTACCAACCTCAGGCGGCCCACAGGGATCTAATCTAGGTCCACTTTTGTTCATTATGTTTATTAACGACATTATTACTGATATCGCCCGGCATTGTCTTCTCTATGCTGATGATCTGCAATTATTCTGTGTCGACGACTGTCTGATTTTGCTACACAATGTATATAGAATTAATGACTGGTGTATAAGAAACAAATTGTTCCTCAATTCGTCAAAGCGTAATGTTCTATCAGTAACAACTAAACAGAATATTATAAAATATGATTATACGCTTGAAAATAACGTACTCTCTAGACCTGAGACATTTGCTGATTTAGGTGTAGTATTTGATGGAAAGCTGTCATTTTCCATCGCATTAATCACGTTGCCAAAAAATCATATAAATCTTTTGGATTTCTTATTAGGAATACTTTTTACTTCAATAACGTCTCAAACTACTGTATTTTTCTACTGTGAGATCTCATTTGGAATATGCGTCAATCACCTGGTCTCCATATTATAAGACACATATAGATAACTTAGAAAATATTCAACGTAGCGTAGGTTTTTGAAGTATTCCACATTTACAGTTGATGGAACATACGCCTATTGGTACTCCCCAGTCTGAACTATTATCGAGGTGCTCATTAGTATCGTTAGAAGATCGCCGTAAAGTCTCTTATCTAACTTTTATTTAGAGATTGATACATAATATTACCGATGCACTTATATACTCAATATGCCGCCTTTTCATGCTCACAGAGTTGCTTCAGGTCAAACAAATTTATTTAAACCGAATACGCCAACGACAAATATAACAAAAAATTCCACTTCAAGGTATGTCTACTGCGTACAATTATATCCGCGATCGCGTTGATACTTTCAACTGCAACGTTGCCTCTCTAAAATTATGTATCTTTAATAATAATTAACTCATCATTGTTCATTATTGTAACAACTGTACTTTGTGTTTTTCAAATGTATTATTATAATATATTATCATTATTTTAATATATTTTTTACTCGATCTGCTTGTGCATGTATGCACATCTTCGTTTATATAAATGTATATTACTATTTTACTTTTTTTGTAATCTTCTTTGTCCTATCCAGTAATTGGGTCTCTCGATCTGTTGGATAGTGTATGTAAAAATAAAAACAAACCAAATTTTAAAAAATAATACATTTTTTCTGCAATTATTATTTTAAAAAATTCTTTGTTTATAATATAGCTTCTTGATTAACTTAAATAATTATATTAAAAATGTAGAACCTTATTTGTAACATATTACATATACAAAGATCAGTGTAAAGAATAATTCTTCCTCAAATGTAAGGAAGGTATTTCAAAACAGACAAAAAACATTTTATATATTTATTGATGACAATTGCAATTATCAAAAATTTTGTTTATAAATGAGACATAGTGAGGTTAAAACTCTCACGGCGTTTTTCGCGTGCCATTTTTTCACAACTGCATTGTTAAGCAACGAATTAGAAATCCTATACAATATGTACAAATTTTTATGACGTTGTGGCAAAGCCACATTTCGCAATAATTCCGGTAAAGAATATTCCAACCAACCAACATTTTCCATCACATTACATTTATTTTAAAATATAGTAAATACAGTTTGAAATGAATGATAAATCGTTTTATATCAGGAAGAGAAATTATATTGAATAATATGTGAATCATTTCAAATACCACACCACAATGATGATAAAACCGATTATTACACATATTATACATACTTGATTTAATTAAATAGACATATTAAAACCCAACAATTTTAATAGTCCTGATAGAAATAAAAGGTTTGGACATAATGCATTTCATAAAACTCAAATATCGAATAGAAATGTCTGTGTGTATGTGTACGTGTAATATACCCTTTTTGTAAACACGACATTATCAGCAGTCTGTTAAACTTAAGATTTGTATTTCAAATTTGGTAGGCACATATGTTTTTATACAGCTTGGTGTAATACTCCCTATTGAAGTTGGACTATATCCGTTGCATAAGGAGATCGTTAGAAGCGAAGCATGTAAACCGTACGTTCTATATAAACTATGTTTCATTATAAATTTAGCATTAAATGAAGACAAAAAAGGGCTCAACTTTGCAATCTTGAAAGGCAGGTCGGATTGATACAAAATTTTTAGCAAAATGCTTTAAATGTAAAAGTCCACACTTTGAGAATTACCGCTGCTTTCTTAACTTTGCAATAACAAACAATAATTGCAAAATTACATGTAAAATGGCATAACTCGAAGAAAAATCAATCGAAATTAATGAAAATTATTTCCTGGGGGTTTTTGTGCGTGCTAAATAGAAATCTTAAATCAAATTTGTAAAATTCAAAATGGCGGATTCAAAATGGCCGATCGGAACGTAATAAAAGTGCGAAAATTAGTATAAAAAGAGCAAAAGTTTATTTTAATGGTTTTCCATGTATGCTCATTTTAGATTTACTCTAACGTACTACACACAGTCTCTTACAGCTACCCACGTAGAAGTTTGTGCATGCAAAGGCGCATGTACATGAAATAGCGCGCGATTTCAAATTCGAAATAGTACGTAAAAATTATTCTTATTACATTAAGGCTGTAATAGGAAATTTAATCTTTTATACAGTAAACATGTTTGTTATTTGAAATTTTATTATAAAAAAATTGTTATAAGAAATTATTAAAGAAATTATACAGCAATACAGTCCATACTTACAAAGCGTGCATTAAAAATTATATAACTAGAAATTCTAGTGAAATGAGATGAAAACGCGTTTTAACAACAGCGATTTCTCCCTTTTTGTATTTAGAATGTTTATTGCATTGGAAAAAAATCAAACTAAGTTACAGTATGTGTGTGTGTGTGTTTCAGGTTTGTTGACTACCGTTACAAAGACCATTCGCCAAATTTCCTAGTATAATACTTATTTTTTTTATTTTATTTCTTATCACATTATTCCTTGGTTACCAATGTGTACCATTTTTTTTTGTGATATTTTTTTCAGTTTTTTTAAAAATATATACTCTTTTATATATCTATGTATTTTTTTTCTATTTTTTTTTCGTGTATTTTTTTTATTTCATTTAATAATTTTTTATCTTTTCTTTCTCTTTTTTTTTCTCTTTTTTTTTCAACTTATAATTGGGAACTAACAGTGATACAGGTACGTCTATGGGTCCGTATAGACGATTTTCATACATACTGACTAGACCTCGGATAACATGGATTAACATTAAAGGAAAGACGATAGGAAACTTATTTCTAAATACAAGTTACAAATATTACATATTTATTATATTTTTAATTTTGTTTTTTTTATATGGCATACTAAATGGTTGTCTAAATGTTATTTGTGGCATTATCTTAATTTTTTTCCTTCTTCAATTCTTTGGGAATTTCACTGCCACATGTATGTTTTCTTTCTAAGCGGTGCTAGGGGAATCTACAAAATATATCACAATTAACCAGTATTACTGGTAAAAAACCTCTACGCCCGTGACGTTCACGTCAAAGGATCAGTTAAAGGTTGGTTTTGATAACTAAACAACACAAATAAGTATAAAAGCTTGAAATTAAATATTTCGCCGACGTTTCGGAAATCTAATCTGTTTCCTTTCTCAAGGCTTTTTTTGAAAAATCTTTTTTGCTGTGTATGACAAATACACAGCTCTAAGAATGTTTGTTATATTCAATATCCATAGATACTTACTATTTACATAGAACTGTTGATATAGTTAACAGTTTTTTAGTTTCTATATAGTTAAAAGAAGAACTTCACAAACTTAACATTGTATAGAAACTAAAAAACTGTTAACTATATCAACAGTTCTATGTAAATAGTAAGTATCTATGGATATTGAATATAACAAACATTCTTAGAGCTGTGTATTTGTCATACACAGCAAAAAAGATTTTTCAAAAAAAGCCTTGAGAAAGGAAACAGATTAGATTTCCGAAACGTCGGCGAAATATTTAATTTCAAGCTTTTATACTTATTTGTGTTGTTTAGTTATCAAAACCAACCTTTAACTGATCCTTTGACGTAAACGTCACGGGCGTAGAGGTTTTTTACCAGTAATACTGGTTAATTGTGATATATTTTGTAGATTCCCCTAGCACCGCTTAGAAAGAAAACATACATGTGGCAGTGAAATTCCCAAAGAATTGAAGAAGGAAAAAAATACTAAATGGTTATATATAAAAACGTTTCTTGATGCTAGTAATTGCATCAAATTAAACGGACATGGTACAAGATTTGATTTATAAATTACATCCAAAAAATGTTTATTATTATCTTCGTTCAATGAGCAAAATGCATAATTTTTTTAAACATCACAGATGAATAGATCACTAAAAAACATTATTTTTCCAGTATTTTATTTTTGTTTTATGTTCTAATTAAAGGTTAAAAAAATTATTTACTGCAGCTGTCAATTGAACTACGTTTAAATGGAGAAGTTTCCGCGCTACTTCTGTGTGACGTCATCGGGCACATCGCACCGACGGAAAACGTATTGTGATTGTGAATGTGTACACATTATTTATGTTGTGTTATGGCAAATACAAAGAAAAGTAGCTATAAATATTGTATTGTGCCCAAATGTACAAATACTACAATAAAAACTCCAGAAATGTTATTTTTTAATGTGCCTAGACGCGATAAAGTTAGGAAGAGATGGTGCAGAGTATGAGACGCGACGACCGAAATGCAGAATTATCGTCATCCTCAAGATTATATTGCTGCCAGGATAATTTTGATGTAAATTTACCCATTAAAACTAATTATTTTATAATATTATGAAAATATGTACCCTAATATTATTGTGATAATTTGTTTACATATCATGGTGAATTTGGTCACTTTCCTATTTATAGGAATACAAAAGTTTACTAACTTCTGTTAATAGGAACCTTGAATTAACATGTATAAATGTATAAGAACGGTGGGAATAATGTAGAACTTCTCGACGTTCTACATATTATCCAGTTATATATTTATATATACCTATGTATGTCAACAGTTATTTTTACTATTAATGTACCTACCTACCTAAAAGTACGTACTTAGTAAGTGACGGGAGGTATTTATTATATAAAAAAGTAAAGCATTCTAAGATGAAAAATATTAATTAATATAACTTTAAAACATTGCCTTGTTTACCTATTTTGAGGTTAGGTACATAAATAATTTGTTATATTTAACTACAGTAAAAGGATAAAAATGGGCACAATTGAATTAATGTTTAGAATAATGAATGACACATACCTTGTTGCTTTAGTACTCCAATTTCTGCACCAATAAAATCAGTATTAGTAGCAAAAAAGTTTATCATAAACACATCAACAACGGGCAAATTGTCACTCTGGCCCCGTAAAAACCCACTGCCCGTCATTTTTACCATTTAATAATTAAAATAAATAAATAAATGAATGATTTCTTTTATGAAAATATCAATACACATTTACAAAACAAAACAATTTATATAACAACTTATATAACATATATAACGAAAAAATAATAAATTATTGCATTTCTAAAATTCATGCATGTTGCTCATTTACATTCTAAAATCATATGTACCGTATCCCCTACTTCTCCACAATCACATAACGCATTATCTCTCTTATTAATTCTAAATAGATGTGATGGTACCAGTGCATGATTGAATCTTAGTCTACATATTTTACTAATTGTATTTTTTGAATAGCAGTTTTTGTACCACTGCTCTTTTGAATAAGTTACAGTATCAAAGATATCTACTGTACCACCTTTGGGTGTACAAATAAATTTAAAAATTCTTTTTACCTCATTAATGCATTTTTTCATGTCAATCTTCACAATTTTTTTAAAGACAAAATTTGTTTATGTCATTTCCGATGAGAATAAGCACAAAACATTCTAATTGTGATAATACAAACTATTTCATTAGAAAGTACGCATCACAAGCTTTAAATTGACCACCTGCAAAGGGTGGATATCATTTTGCAAAATTATGTTATCTACGATCAAAGTTGGAGGTTTAAAAGGAAAGAATGTGATTTTTGAAAATTCGCCAACTTCAAAAGAGTATAATTTGTTAAATAAAGTTATCTAATGGTTTTCGCCGTAGACGTTTTTTAGCTAATACCTTTCCATATACTACTGTTGCATTATTCAATTTTTTTTACCTATTTTGTACATGTTTCGACGAATTTCGTTGAATAATTGATAATTTAGTTGATCTCCAAGTTTCAAGTATATTATCAACAAATAAAAATTTGTGAAATTTTGTTTAAACACGTGAAGTTGTTCGAGAAATGGGTCCTTTTTGGTGTCCAATTGGTTTTATAACATTTTTTGTATTTACCAGTCTATAGTTATAGTCATGTATGTGTAGCGCGCGCACTAGCGCACGCAACATTCTGTGTGAGCGGGCGGCCGACATAGCACAACTTGATGCCTTGGTTAACAAATTGTTACTGGCTCTATTTCAACTGCTACAAAAAACGTTTCATATGTTATTTTTTCGTAAATTTTTCCGTTCTTTCGAATGGTACTATCAGTTTAGCAATAAAAATTAAACTAAAAAAGTTATACTCAAAAAACCGTACTTTTGCATCTAAACTGTTTAATAACTAACTAATCGAGCGGAACTTTTTATGAAGCAGACTTTTTACCATATATTATTGACACCATAAAAAAGAAATTAAAACGAAATCCGCCCTGCCTTCGACATTTATAAAGTTGAATTCTTCATTTACTACTACTATTACAATTTATAAACAGAGTTAAAGTTGCAGTTGAGCATTGTTTATTACGAATACCTATTTGTAAATAAGTTATCTATTGGTGTATGACATAAAATTATTTACACAGGTCAACATGCAACGTATGGTGACTAAGAAGATAATGTACAAATAATATAAAACCGAGTAAAACATTACATATTGTACAGAGTGGACTAATTAGTATAAAAAAACGGATCATATTCCATATTAAATAAACTGCTGGCCACTCGAACTTACACATAGAGACTTTTAGGCAAAATTTAAAGTTTAATATTTTCAACAGGAATGCAAATTTTTGAAGGCGGCTTGCAAATTTTAAGAGCTAGTTTTTTTCGGATTAAGCTGCATGACGTATATTTATCGTAGGACCATAAGTTTATTATATACGGGGTGATCAATGAAGTCATGCAAAAAATCCAAAAGTTTGTATGAGTGAAATTTCCGCAAAAAATTTTTTTGGTCGTTGCAATATGATTCCTTACTAAGGTAACATCAATATCTCTAGACGGTTTTGTCAGTTTCTGGATTAAGGCCCTTAGGCCTTGTACACACTACTCAACATAAAATTTGGATACCGAAATCTTTAAAATGCTATAACTTGATGATTTTTGCGGATTTGGAATCCTTATTTCACGTAGATTTTCTATGGTCTAAGCATTTTATTTGAGGGTTGAAATTTACACATTATACCGGGTCGATAATAAACAAAAACGTAGGGTACGACGCGCTCTAAAGTTTGGCATTATTTAAGTTTTTGTAAAAATAAATTCTCACCTCAAGTTGTTTTTATTTAATGTTCTTCTCACTGTTCTGTCCGAAACTCACACCCCAGTTTGTTGTCTCAAAGAATCATTCAGTTTTACAGAGTTCATTTGTTGCTATGGAATTAAAAACTGTTTACATTATTTTAGAAATAATCTGACATATTTCAATGTTATAATTTTGTAAAGTTTAATTAATATGAGGCGTTTAACCACGACAGAAAGGGAAAATTGCATTCGACTTCTCAACGAAGGAATGTCAAAACAGCAAGTTGCACACATTTACAATGTCAGCCGAAAGACAATTTATAATTTGAACCGCCGCGTCGAAACTACTGGTGATCATAATTATGGGCATGGGGGTGGACATACAAAAAAAATAAACCAAAGAACCGAAAGAATTTTAATGAGAGAAACTATGCGGAATAGAACAAAGAACTCTAGAAAACTAAATGACTCTTTAAGACAACAAACTGGGGTGAGAGTTTCGGACAGAACAGTGAGAAGAACATTAAATAAAAACAACTTGAGGTGAGATTTTTTTTTTTTAAACATAACATAATGCCAAACATTTTAAATTATAGAGCCCGTCGCAGAGCAAAATATGTGCGGTTATTACAACGCCATAGAGCGAATAGGCGGGCATGGGCAAATCGGCATGCGAATTGGGGTAATGCAGAGTGGAGCCATTGTTTATTTACTGACGAAATAAGATTTAATTTGTTTCACTCCAATGGTCGAATGTTAGTTTGGAGAAGGCCAAATCAGCGATATTTGGAGGAAAATATGGCCCCTCAAGAAGCATTTGGTGGCGGAGGTGTTACAGTGTGGGGAGGTATCATAAGAAATGGTAAAACCGAGCTATTCATTACCAACCAAACCATTAATGCTACTATTTATCAGGAGGAAATTTTGGAACCTATTGTTGTTCCTTTTGCTCGACATTACGGCCCAGAAATTCTATTGGTGGATGACAACGCTCGACTTCACAGAGCGCGAACGATCACACAGTTTTTGCAGGCACAAAACATCAATAGGATGGACTGGCCTGCAAAGTCTCCGGATCTTAGTGTCATCGAACACGTTTGGTCTTATTTAAAACTTAAAGTAAGATCTCTTGATGTACCCCCTGAAACCTTAGAAACGCTCAGTGAGGCCATTCGTGAAGAATGGGAGAATATTCCACAAGATTTTATAAATAAACTTGTGGATACTCTACCAAATCGATGTCGGGAAGTAATATTCCGAGCAGGAGGACCAACAAAATATTAGCTTCTCTTTTTTTAAATTAATGTACCTAATTTTAATTTAATTTTAATTTATGTTTAAATTAAATTAATTTTTAATTTTTTAGTTAAATTTTTTTTCAGTTATTAAAAATTACCAGAATTAGAATTATAAATTTTTTAAGAATTGACTTTTGGTCGTTGTTAAGCAATGTTGTATATTGTAGAATTTAATGTAATAAACTTGTTCTTGTCGCTACGTTTTTGTTCATTATCGACCCGGTATAATGTGTAAATTTCAACCCTCAAATAAAATGCTTAGACCATAGAAAATCTACGTGAAATAAGGATTCCAAATCCGCAAAAATCATCAAGAACCGTCAATCCAATGTCAAGTTATAGCATTTTAAAGATTTCGGTATCCAAATTTTATGTTGAGTAGTGTGCACAAGGCCTAAGGGCCTTAATCCAAAAACTGACAAAACCGTCTAGAGATATTGATGTTACCTTAGTAAGGAACCATATTGCAACGACCAAAAAAATTTTTTGCGGAAATTTCACTCATACAAACTTTTTGATTTTTTGCATGACTTCATTGATCACCCCGTATATAATAAACTTATGGTCCTACGATAAATATACGTCATGCAGCTTAATCCGAAAAAAACTAGCTCTTAAAATTTGCAAGCCGCGTTCAAAAATTTGCATTCCTGTTGAAAATATTGAACTTTAAATTTTGCCTAAAAGTCTCTATGTGTAAGTTCGAGTGGCCAGCAGTGTAGTTATCAAATATGTATTCGCAGTCGTCGAACTCGTTAATTATGTAGAATTGTCAATGATTAGTAAAATATTATACTTTCATATCACTTAGAGCTATCTAGTAAGGTTTAAGAATAAGAGGAATATTTAATAATAATGGCTTATTCTATTCAAATGGGATATTTTTATCACGAAGTTATTAAGACACATATTTACCTGATACAAACATCCGCAATAAAAACGTTAGTCTTAAGCAACTAAAACTGTGATGCAATTCGTTCTCATTGCCGTAGATTCATAAATAATTTATAACGCGGAAAACTAAATTTGTGGAGTTTGAAAAAAAATTAAAAATTGATAATGTCGCCACCATTACAAGCGGTAGATAACATCTAAGATACTCGCTTCACCATTTCTCCGACCTTATCTAGAAAATCTCCAAGTCGGTGAAATATGTAACTGTTTTCAATAGACAGTAGCTGGAGCACTTGCTTACTTCATTAGACAGGCGGACAATAACTCCAATTGAATTAAGTGGATTAACAACAATTAAATTATTGCCAATTGACCATATAATGCGGTCAGCTTTTACTATATCTAAGCTGTAATTGAAAGCATTATAGTTAGTATAAGTGAATTATGGCAAATAAATTAGAAGCACAGACAAAGCAATATTACCATTTAGCAGGTATTTATTCTTACAGAAACATTGTAAGTCAATTTTCTAAAAGGGAAATTACATTTTAATTTACCGGAATGGTAGCGCGTGGACTAGAGCGTATTGTGTGGCTAGTGCGATTGGTCATACTGTCTGTCACAATAGTACAATACTGAGTTCGATCCCCAGCTCCATCATTGGCAATCTGGTTAGGTAATGCATATTGTCTGTGTTTTTTTATAAAATGCATGACATCTGTGTTTTAAATTCAGAAGTTGTCTAATTTATGTGGTGTCTGTGTCTATTCTCAAATTATTCATTTAATAGGCAGCTAAGAAGAGATGAGAAGATATGGGAAAAGAACACATCGAACAAAAGAAATAATACAATGGTGAATCTATGTCAATCCAGGATTTATTAGCAGATAAACAAACAGAAAGAGTTGAAGTAAACAATGTAACAAATATACTTTATTACATTTTAACATGGTAAACATTTTTGCTTAAGCTTAAATTAGCCTACTGCGGCCACGTGAATAGAGCAGATTTTCAATCATTTGCGTCGTCGCATTGGAGATATCGAAAAAAGTTACTGGGAAAAGTTGTTCAGAATCTTGTTTTAACCTTGGATCCCGAGTTTCGAGAGAATTCGAATTCTGAAATCTCAAAAATTTTCACTCGGAAGTTCGATTTTTTTATGTTTTCACTAGCAAGTCATGTAAACAAATGAGCAATGTCAGTTTGAAGTTAATTGGGTTAGTATACGAACAAAATGCTACTTTTACGTGGCATTAAGAGAAAATTTGGAATTTTATAATTCGATTTTGTCTTGAAACTGGGTATAAGAAGATTTTGAACAACTTTGTCTAATACCTTTTCGATATCTCCAAAGGGATGCAAAATATTGAGAATCCGTCCCATTCACGAGTATGCAGTAGGCTGGGTTTACACCTGACATTAAGGAATATCTACTAGAATAAAAATATTACGTTGGTTGAATATAAGTAATAGGACGAAGTCACACCTATTTTTCTTTGCGCTTTTTTTTCTAGAGTACCACCATACCATAAAGGAAAATATACAAAAGGTAACAATACTTAGTAAATATACGGTCGTTTCAATTATATAATATAGAACATCCATATCTAAATATCGTTCTCTTATAATATAATGAAAATGTATAATGCATTACCTGCTTCTCTAAATCTATATTCCTGAATCATATATATATATATATATTATATTCTTAATAGGTAGCCTCAAGATTTCTAGAAACAGCTTAACGCATGTCATGCGGAGTGTAAGAACGAGACAGACCTGGCAAATGTAGATCTACACAACGCGAATGACATTAAAAATGTGATCCAGAATGCCAAAAATCTCCTGGCAATGACAATATTCCATCAGAATTATTATGCAAGTACAAGTGCAAGTTTTTGTTAGGCAAATTAGGCACCTGATGGTGAAAGTATGATAAAGCGAAACCGTGTGAGATGATTGCAATGTGAGGTTAATGGGCCCTGACTTAATGGTATCGACTTACAGTAGGTGCGTATAATATTCCTTACCTTCCCGATAAGTTTTTGTACATAGAATATGTGTTTTCTAATGACCTAAATGTTTTTGGAAAAGCTTCTTTGCAAAATTGTTTTAGACCTTCTTAAGAATCATGCACAAATTTTTCTGTGACTTGTTCGTTAATTGCACTATATTATTTTATTAATAAAAAAATGTGTTGTCTAATTTAATAGCTTTAAATAAACACGCCTCGTATATTAGACAAGGATCAAAATTAAAAGCCAAGGGTGATCGAAATGAGGTTACACTTTTGAGGAAACGTACATACAATCATTATCATTACTAATCGACATTGACAATGCAGGAGCTGAAGATCAAACCCCACACACGATAGATAATATAACCCAGCGTGCTTACCACACAACATACTTTAGCCCACTGCGCTACCATGTCAATGAATGTTTTTCGCAAACATCAATTTAAAAGAAAATAGAATCAATTTTTTTGTTAAAACTGTAAAACACCCGTAATTATTTCAGAAATAAAACACTTTTATTTTAACTATTCCACGGGGAGTACAAATCGTCAATATTAGTTTATGTTTCTATCTAAACTACTTTTAGATATTACAACTAGAATTATGTTAAATTATGCAACACAAGATTCAATGTGTGTGATACACTATCAATCTAATTCAAGCTGGTCGACAATGGATAATTTAACAATGTCACCGTTCGACCTCAAATTGACCTTGAGTTGATGAAAAAGATTCCATATGTTGAAGTGTACGTAAGTGGCAGAACAAACTTATAATAAGGGATGAAGTGTTTTTAATCGAATTTATATACAGTTCGTTAGAAGCAATGAAAACACTCGTAAGCCTACCACAGCGGCCACAAAGTATACTCAATCATGGGCGTAGGGACTCGAGAAGAAAGGCTAATATGGGAATATAAGAATCTCAATTATGCTTATATAATAATATACATGAGATATATCGAAATCGTTTAGAAAGGGAAACGTAATAATGCATATCAATGGTTTCTTAAAGTTTTAGTAATAATCTGCGAAAGTGTCATTAAAATAAAAAAATTTGGAAAAAACTGTTGACACATCTTGGTGCCGTAAATAGAACTATTTTGTTCTCAATTGTTTTGAAAGTACAAATTTTTGAGAATTAATTAATTGATAAAGTAATTTATTACTATTATTATATATTTTTAACTAAACACTATTTCATAATTAAAGTTAACACTATTACCATATTTTCGAATGGGACAGTACAATTAACAACATAAGAAGAGGCAGGAACATCATGTTCACTTGTCGTGTCATTTACACCACATAACATTCATATTGTTAATATATCTAACTGCGAAACATGTATTTTAAAGACAAGAATAAGAACTATCAATTTGTTTTTTTCTGTTATAATGCAAATTTGTTTGCGGGTAATTATATTAATGACGTTAATATAATTTCACTGTTAATTTACCACCTCGTTGATCTTATCTAGTTTTACTATTTTTAATACCTCAAAATTGAGTAAATCAAGCACATCGACAACATTGTATGATGGGTAAGCAGCGAAATAGCATGTGGTAAACAGCATAAAGTCGAAAGACACATGAAGGTTCTTTTTCAGCCGGCAGCATTGACAGGGAGGAATTCCTTTAAAACACGATAGCAATACTTAAATAGGCCGGATGATATTTTTCCAGTGTTTCTTTGCATTTTTGTTTTTTATTTTTGATGCGATGACCACTATAAAAGAGGAGCTGTAAGGCGTTCAAAAGACGTTGACCTTAGAGTAATATGACAGCCGTTTCTGACGTAGCCAATATTATATATACTGTCTAGCTTCATTACCTTACTTTCAGAAAATAGTTTATTTAGGCAGAACCGTAGGAATAACGCAATAAGTAAGAGAGTTTTGCGTCTTTCATACTGACACATTTTCATGCAAAGTGCTTCTACACCAGGCATCTCTCACGATACCTGTAGAAGAGCTGACACAGAAGGAGTAAGTACACATAAAACCAGTTTATATCTAATTTAATGGCAATGTTGTATGTTTCTTCCTAAATTAGTCACATGGCACAAACATTCGTAATTTATGTGCATTTGTTACTTACATTATTTGTAAAAATGAATTTTTAAAAAGCTTGATACTACTAAGATACTGCATATTGTGCACATTCCTTTTCATCCTTTGTGATTTTAGGCTTGTTAAATTATTTCCTCAGTTTATAAATTAGTAAAACAAGTATTATCTAAAATATGGAGTTCAAACTGAATGAGTTTTTCCTATTACCGTGAATTTCGTTTAATTGTGAGCTTAACACTTCCAAAATACTACACATACCTCCTATATCCACGCATTACACACTAAAATTTGTCAACATATACTCGAGCATTTTACAAAAATAAAAAATATATATAGCCTCTTATCAATGATCAGTGTTTATATTTGTTATTTTGGATCTCCTTTTAATCGATAATTCAATGTACATTAGTGTACACTCGTCCATGCAGAAAATTAATAATCTCTAAAATTGCGGTATTACTACCTTCATTCACTCAACGCTTCCGTGAAAATAATAAAGACAAAAGGAAGGAATTCTCTTCAACACTGTCATAATAACATACCATAGTGGGAGTGAAGAACTATTTTGTAGTATATATAAGATAATTTAGCTTAAAATCCAGTTAGTACATTCCTGGAATCGGTAATATCGTTTGTAGAGAATGAATTTTCATGTCACTGTGTTGGTGATCGAATTTTAAACAACTTTCAAAATTTACGTCAGTCTTACATCTAAAATCAATATCATTTGCAAAAAAACTGCCAAGAGTACTCTATAGAATGTGCAACAATTATATAAAAATGTATGCGAGTAAAGACAGTCCCCTAATCAAAATACTGTCCTCGTTTATTTCCTGGAGAATATAAAACAGAATAGAAAAGAACAATGAAGAAAAAAGGAAAAAAAGAGAAAAGAAAAACACACAAAAAATATTAATGGAAATAATAAAAACAATAAACTATATAAGCCCTAATGGTTTAATAATACCTAAAATAACATTATTTTTTTAAGTGAAGAAAAATCAATAAATAAAATTGCAAACTTACCTCTAAGGGTAAAAATTTAAGACTAAAAGACGCCTAGCAACCAGTATATAACGTAAGTAAATAGTCGGCAACACAAGTTAGTGGAGTGATTGCATTCCCTATCCATTACTGCCCCTTACTACCACTAATTTAAAAAAAAGTGTGCAAAATAGTGTATTAAAGCAGCAAAGAGTATAATAGCTAGCTTGTTTAATATCGCTAAGAAAAATATGCACAGATAAAAGTAATGTTCAGAAGAGAAAATCATAAATAAATTTATTTATTACAAACTTATTACAGCATAAGCATTTATTTATTTGCAGATATACGAAACAGAGAATTCTTGATTCAAAATACATTTTTTCTGTGTGCAGCGATTTCGTATATACTTTGAGTTTAATTGCCTTAATATCTTAAATGACATTTCAAAATACTACTCTCACTGAGAACAGACTTTTATAGCCATCAATTACCACTGTCAGGCTAATAAATTAATTTATATCTTTGTAAAAGGCAAGTATTGAATTGCGGTTAACTTTGTTCGTACTATTAAATTCGTCATAGATGTAGGAAAAATTGTAAAAAAAGACGAGCTCTATACGGATGATCATACACATATTTTTTTCTATTTCTCCACAAGTCTTTAGGTTGAATATTATGAATTTATCAAGGAATACATACCGGCTAAATACACGTAGCGCGCGAGATGTATATAAAACAAAATAAGAGACATCAGCGTTTGTGCTCAATTATAATTGAAGGAATCAGATCCCCTTTTACGCCATCTTGTCTAGCGTACTTATAACCTATATCAAAATAACGCGGTTGTATTTATCTAACCATCTATTCCGAGTGCCACTCAGCAAGGAAAGCTTCTTCTCACCACATGTAACTAAGCCCTATTCATTTCCTCCTCTACATTAATAACATAATTTTGATAATCTCACCGATACACTGACGACAAAGTCATTCTTTGCAACTTTTGTCAGGCTTAACATTTCATCAGAACTCTTACAAAAACAGACCAAATGGTTCATTAAATACTTCAGAGTTATAGCTTAGTAAAAAATCCGTAAAAAACACGGAAATTATTATGTAAATGTTATTTGTGGCATTATCTTAATTTATTTTTCTTCAATTCTTTGGGACTTCCTGCCACATGTATTTTTTTCTTTTTAAGCGGTGCTCGGGAATTTAGAAAATATCACAATTAACCAGTGATAAATGGTAAATAACCTCTACGCCTGTGACTTTTACGTCAAAGGATCAGTTAGAGGTTTAACAAAAGAGACAGATAGCAAAAAAAGAAAAATTAATCCGCGATAATATTATTGAATGAGGATAGATGCGTGTCGAATTGTTCCGTAAATGTCTGCACAACTTGGTTGCCAATGTTAAAAGAAGGACTTCATAAACTTAACATTGTATAAAAATAAAAAAAAAACTGTTAACTATATCAACAGTTCTATGTAAATAGTAAGTATCTATGGAAATTGAATATAACATTCTTAGAGCTGTGTATTTATCATACACAGCAAAAAAGATTTTTCAAAAAAGCCTTGAAAAAGGAAACAGATTAGATTTCCGAAACGTCGGCGAAATATTTTTATACTTATTTGTGTTATTTATTTAAAAAAAGCAACCTCTAACTGATCCTTTTACGTAAAAGTCACAGGCGTAGAGGTTATTTACCAGTAACATACTGGTTAATTGTGATATTTTGTAGATTCCCCGAGCACCGCTTAAAAAGAAAAAAATGACAGGAAGTCCCAAAGAATTAAAGAAGAAAAAAACGGAAATTATATTTGATAATATCGAATAAGACCTAAACTTACGATTAAATTGAAAATCGATCCCCAAGAATCGAATAGTCCAGCGATCTTCAGTATCTAAACTCAAGAACCATTGTTCAGTATACACTTTAGACATTTTCAAACAAAAGTACGCGAGCGCCTGACCCAATTATATCCCACCTTTCCTATCTACATCGCATTTCTCCTATATACGATCTATAATCACCTATGCGTCTCCCTTTTCCCCAATTATCTCCCGAAACTATGCAAGAACCTTCCAAATTCTACAAAACCGCATCGAAAGATCGACCAATTTGCCACACTACACACCTGTGTACCTCCAAAGCAAGCACGTCCCCACTCGACCCAGACAGACAGTTTTTTTTTAACAATCCTCGACACATGATAACCAAAAATGTCTGAATCATTTCGCCCTAAATTCCACATGACATCCTGGTCCGTACGAATATTATGCCTGGTGGCCTTGCAGTCACTGTTCCCTATCCTCCTCACAACCACAAACGTCAACAAATACAATTGTTGAAAAGAGGCTTAGTAGTCATCTTCAAAAATAAATGAAACAGACTGTCAATATATATGTCTGTCATACGGAACAACACAATGCCATAATGCAAGAGCAAAACAAAAACAAGAAAAACAAATATCAACGATATTACTAACCTAGAAGTTTCACGGTTATAAAACTGCGTGAACTAAAAAGAACAAATACAATCATGTATTGACTCATCCTTTTGCAACAACCCCCCGCCTCATTAGTACACACGCCTAACTATAATCCGCAGAAGACGCCACTGGGTGCAAACTTTAAGGGGCACAAACCTCTACACGTAAATTGGAAAAACTTAGGCAAAGTATTAGATAATGCAAAACAAATTGTAAAATAATTTCTCTTTTATAAAAATATATTCCGAAATGCATTGGTATTTTGAAAGTGTGTTACAAGTTGAGGATATCTGGATGAGAGAGAGGCAGAAAGAAATCTAATAGAGAAATCATATTTTTGACCATAACTATAACTACTTAAGTACAACGATAACGAGAGTAGTGTTATAAATTTTTCAATAATTTCAGTCGTTTGCAGAATCAGTAGGTACTTATGCCAATCGTATTTCGTAGTTGTAATCCTATAATAGAACTCTTGTTAAAGTTCTACTTAGGTTTCTCTTACAGTTTTTTCTCAATAATTATATTGAAGAAAAAAAGTTATAGCCTAAGATAATAAATATTTCCCTATCGAATATTTCTCTCTTGTCTATTTTAAGGGCTCCATTTTTACTAGGTAGATAATAATTTCTTTTGTAACGATTGTATAAATAATTGTTTCCATGAAACTTATCTACCGATCAGATTTAACAGGATATGAACAACCGTGCCCAAGGACTATTAATTCTCTATTAAAACTAAAGGATGCTCCTTAGACATACTCCCTCATACGTGCCTCAAATTTGGCTGAGCAATATTAAATGGCACGGCACAGTGATCCTTCATAATTTTCCATTGAAAGACAGTTCTGGGAATAGTTTACTCAAAATTACCTCGTCTTAGACGGTTCAGGACAATGAGCTCAATGATTCAAGACAGACTTCGTGCCAATGATTTATGGTAATCTTTCAGAAATAAACACCATTTAACCACCCACAATTGTAACGCAAACTCTGGCGCAGTAATCATACTGTAAGTGTTATAGCAAATTACGTTAATGTGAATTTTGCATATATGTCCCGATTTTCATTTCGTTTTATTAATAACATGTACCTAACAAGCGTCATGGAAAAGCATAAGAAACAGCAACCTCAACAATGCAATGAGAGCATACAAGTGGTTTTGCATTGTGCTGACGTTTTGTTGAAGGATTTAATTGGACTGCAAATTAATTTAGACAGGCTGCCTGTTGCTATATGAATAAAATGAGCTTTAATATTAATGCAGGTAAATTAGGATAAGCGTTTGATAAAATTATTATAGCAATTGGTGTAATAGAAATGCTGGTTACTTTGAGTAATAAATTTGAAATTGGATACTCCACCGGGTGTGAAATTATTAATTGGTTAGTTTAGCAACGACGATTCTGCTCTAAGAAATAGTACCACTTTTAAATTGATTTAAACTTTTATAATGTTGTGAAATTGTTAAAAGTGTTACCTACTGCAAATTGTCATATATTTAAATGTTTGAATATTAAACCCTATTGAATTTCATAAGGATCCTTCCAGCAATTTAGTTATTTTAAATAATTATTTCACAAAATCACAAGTTTTGCAAACCATTTCTCCCGTTCTTGGGGTCTGTTGGACAAATAATTAATAATAAAATAAAACAAATATTTTTCTACATAAGTCACTCTAACCCAAAAATCCAACTTAGAATTGGTCTCAAATTTTTGCCATGTTATCAATACATATTCGTTTCTCTGAAGACAGAATCTTAAGAAAATTTTGTCATAGAGACTGCTGAGTATTTATCAATGTTCGAGGTGTATTCGGTAAGATCATTTTTTTACTACTTTTTGGCATTTTTAACCAATTAACGCAGCATTTCAGTCAATATTTTATTTATTAAACTGTAGTTACTGAACGTACAATTAATGAAGTTATAAGTTGAAGTGGGACTTGATGTAGTTGATGTATTTTTGGTACTTACTGCAGAGTATTTCCTCGCATACTGTTGATTAGTTCACCATGGTGATATGACCTTCATCAATGGTTAGATGGGGATTTATGGAGCCCGAGTTATTGTGACCCGTAATTTTTATTAGTTGCTTCCCTGGGACCAGTCTTTTCGCCAAATAACTCACTGCGGTTGAGCGATTAGAATGATTAATATCTTTTTATTTCTGGTATCCAATCCAATAGCTTGTGCTGATGATATAGTCCATCCGTTAATCGTATTCCTGTCTATAGGCATATTGTCAAACCAGGAATCATTTTCAGACTTCCAGAAGCGATTTGGTCTTAAAAAAACACGATTGTTAGTAATATTTTTACCTCTTTTAGATAACAACTTATGAAAAAATCTAACAGGACATACATTTTGGTTTTCAAAATTTGGCTCAAGCCATTTACTACTTGTGCAATTCTTTGACCCCTCTTGGCAAGTTTTGCTGAAAATTGGATTGTATTCAATTCGAGTGGTCGGACTTCTATGATTATTTTCCTCAATACTAAAATACTCTAATAAGCAAGCAGCAGCTTCTCCACTGCGCTAAGCTAACTCAACAGCTACAATATGGTAAAATTATTTTGTAAACCTTCTGGGGTGTTTTCATCCCATAATTTAACGATTTCATTCAAAACGTTTAAACTTAGAGGTACTGAACTACATGTTTGTTTGTTTAGATCTATTTGTAGTCGTTTGCGGGTAGCATCTCTTGCATCACGAGCATTTTTGAATATAACACTAGCAAACGGATCCAACAGAAAGTCACTGAAATATTTTTCTTACAGTATCTTATTTGTGACATTCCAAATAGCCTTAACAGTTGCTTTTTTATATTCTGTTCCATCAGATTTTCTCATGTTCACAGCATAATCTTTTAATATCAAAGCCAGTTCATTCAAACTGCGTTGTCCATTCAGTTCGTATTTTCTGATCGAACAAAATCCTAAAAACATTTTCCATTTTTTACTTTTAATTGTGTTTTTGGGTCCATTTTCTAATACAATTTGATTAATTGAACCGTTTGAAACATTACCAAACCTTTGTGTTTTTTTCAAAATAGATTTTCAATTTGACATTATTTGTTGAATTTCAATATGACATTTGAACATATCATTTGTGCCTTGGCTGATAACATGTATGCGTGTTATCGCTGTAATCTTTTACTGACTGGATAAATTTTGACACATGACTTCAAATGAAAATTTTGATTGGTTAAAACCTTTAGTAAAAAATCATCTCTAATGTATAGGATAATATCTCCATTATAGTTAGAAAGATGGTGGATTGATGCTGATCTGGATACGTTTGTGATGAAGTCTCTGAATAAACCACCACCGACAGTTTTTCAAGAAATTCGGCGTACAAAACGACTCTCCTGCATCTAATTCTCCCAAATTCACATATTCTCTGACCACATCAACCAGAGAGAGGATAGTATAGAACAGTTGATGGCTCAGGGAGCTAGATAGCAAGAAGCGAATAAGACACCCTCCAAAAAGCTGATGTCGTCATCAAACAGGTAATAGAAGAGAACTATGGTGAGGTCGTATGCCTAGCAGTCAACAGTAGCAAATGGCACGATACTATCGAACGTGCCATACATCATAGGGAGACCAAATAATATATAAATAATAATACATGGATCACAAAACGTTTATCAAGACATCATGAATAACCAGAAGAAAGGATGAAATTAAGCCTTTTTTACGCCATCGTTCCCACTCATCTCAGGAGTGTCGCAACTTTATTCCATCCTCAGTTTTATCTACTATATCTATATGCTCGTTATGTTAATTATTGCAAATACACTGGGCGTCGCTGTTGGTAACTGGGTGATGCTGGTGTCAATTGTACGGCGACTAATAGTATAAATGTATATACAATATTTGCACTTTTAATGCGCCCTAATTTTCGCAGAAGTCATGTGTTAAAATAAACTAATATGGAAGAAAGGAAATACTATCAAGTAATGCTTTGTTATATTTGGCAGAATCCCTTAACGTAAAGAAAGCGAATATTGTGTACATTTTAGTAAAATTTAAAAAAAAATGTAGGTATCTAATGGTGTCACAACTTCCATTACCCAGCGACATCGACAGTATCAAAGTTGTGGATCGACCCTAATAGGCAGCTTGACTAAGAGTGGTTGCCACACAACACGCTTTTCTAAAATAGGCCTGTATTATTAAAGCTGGCAATATATTTTCATAATTTTAGAATCATTATTTGGGCTAATTTGATGAAATTGATCCATGGGTTAACGATTCAGATAGTAAAATGATGTTCTTTAAAGCGTTGAGCTGATATCATTAAGGCGCTGATGAGGAAGATATTTGATGAAGTCGTATGCCTAACAGACAACCACGACATATGACGTCGTACTGAGAGACGTGTCACACAGCAAACTAAGGCCAACCATTAGTTAGAAAACGTCTATTGAAATAGGAGGAAAATGGGTAAATGAAACTGATTTAATTGCAAGTATAGATTAGAATTACATTGTTTGACAATTTATTACGATTGTAAAATAGCAAGGAAATCTGGCAACTGTGGACTAGAAACTCGTAATCAAATAAACATTATTAGTCATTAAAGAAATCATACTATCACTGGTTCTTACTTAACTCACATTTCAATATGATATATCAAAATTGCATTTTTCGACACCTTAGCAAAACATTCTTGATATGATTAAGTTGTTATGTTCAGTACGGTAAAGTTTGATTTTTATTGTAAGTAAAATCAAGATTTTCGTATTGCTATTGGGTGGCTTCCGGTCGCCATATTGGGAAAAGCGAATTGTTCCATATCTCGAAAACTATCAGTTTTAGCGGAAAATTTCTAAGGAACAAAGTTGTAGGTAATTATCATTCATTTTTATATGCAACTGGAAGATAATTTCATTATTTACCACTTTGGTCTTTCCACTAAAACTAATAGTTTCTGAGATATGGAGCAATATACGTTGTTTAATATGGCGACCGGAAGCCACCACATAGCTATAAGAAAATCCGGATTTATGCTTCTCTGATAGCCCCTTTCAGATATCAAAAAGTGTATTTCACTTACAGTTAAGGTGATTTTTTGTCTATCTTTGTCGTAATAATTTGATTAAAATACATCACGATACTCTCTATTCACTTCTGTGGCAAAGTTAAACCATCTATTCTAACATTATAAGTAAACTGTGTAGCAGTTAAACGTGGAACAAGAAAGTGCAAAGAATAGTAAAATAAATAATTTTCTTACATATCCACTTTCTAATATTTAGCTTATTTCCCCAGAGATGCGGCTATGCCCGGCTGTGAGAACTTGCACTCGCCTCAGTAAATAACTGGAATTAAGGGTTAGGGGTCTAGTTGTAGTCTGGGACACTAACCGTAAACAGACAATGGCCTAATCGAGCATCCAAAATAACGGCGAGGGCGTTCATAAAAGATACATTGTTGATTTGATGAGTTGTGTTCCGTTTGTGGATAAGCCGCCTCTGTTTAATTTCGTCTTAAAATAAATTACAATTTTTCTTAATTAAAGTACTTTTTGTTCTTTAAATGCACCAATTGTTTAATTACGCCGGAATGGGCTGATGGAGCTCTATGAATGGAAATTTATGTTGCTTAATCAATCGAGGATATTTATTGTAGAATTGAGAGGAAATTTAATCGAACGAGTACCCATTGCTTGTACCGTGCTTAATACAAATTACTACATTGTCAAGCACGCTTTCAGCAGGAGGTACCAAGACTTTTGCTTGTTACAGAAGCTTTGAGTGCCTATCAATGCAGCAGCAATATTGTTGTTTAAATTAAGGTACAGGTTTCTATGTAAAAACATAATTATTTGGAATTTATTAATTGAAATAATTTTATAGTTTATACATCTCGTTTAAACTTGAAACAAGCCTGTAAACATTTTTATTTTTTGGTTGAATTAAATACTTTTTTTTAATATAGAATATCAAATAATTTCATTTGTATACATGACCTCTCCCGATGCATTTTTCTCATTACAGTTTATTACATAATTTTGTCTTGATATCAAGTGCCATTCAAATTCGAAAATACAAGCAGCCTTTACGCGTGGCACTCTGAATTGTCCAGCTTAAATGTGCAACAAACATGTAACATCTTTACTTTTTGTTCAATTCCGACCTTTTATTAAAAGCTGGAACAGGATGTTATTGTTATGTATTTACACCCCCTGATAGATATCCCCAAATCGTGGGTTCGAAATTTATTACAGAAAGATGGATACAATGGATTAAAATTACAGCTCATCACTAAAATATTATGTAACAAACAAGATTCTGTGAGCCAACTTTCGCAATTCTCGCGGCGTATTCTAGAGTGTTAAAGAATGATCTAAGTATGCCTATCAAAAATATTTCACATGTGACATAGTAGAAGGCAAATTAGCACCAAATGGTACCATACGTTGCCTTACAGTAAGAAATCTTAAGATATCTCATCATGCTAGTTAGGTATAAACTTAGATCCTAACTTGTAGTTGCAAAATCGTTGTGTAATTTACTCTAATACTTCAACAAAAAATCACTGAACAAAATTATGATAACTTCTTTAAAATTATGTAATCAAAATGAAACAATAAAACCTGATTAGAGTCTTGGCATTTTCTGAGACGCTGCAGCGTAACCTGTTACCACTTCATAGACGTTCTCGATGTTGCTTGCGACTAAGACTCCGTATCGCTCAAAATTTCTGAATAAATCTCCTGGAGACTGCTGCGAACGACTCTTCCAGCCCTAAACTTCACCAAATATCAGCAGGACCCACATATGACCAAATATCTGAGTAATAGACTACCTCCTATTACTCCTCTAAATACTGGGCCCCCTTACATAACAAAAATGACAGCACCAAACAGCTGGGCTCTTACATAAATCACTCTCCCAAATTGCCTGACCCAAATATAGACTTGTTCAACTATATGGCTTCTCCCAAATATATGCTTATCCCAAATATAAGCCTCTCCAGAATACAATATAATAATAATTACAATAAATAAGAAGTAAATAAAACTCCAAACCAAGTAAAATAAAAGCTCACCTCCTACGGAGAGTATTACATAACCACACGGAACACGTGGCGATAAAATTACGGCAACCAACAGAATTCCTTCCTGGAAATTTACAAAATGCTACCAGCAAGGCGGTGAAGGTTATTGGGTACATCAATCAATCCCTTTTCAGTGTAAGCAATGTAAGACCCAAACTCTTCAACACAAAATCGGGACCGCCGCCGTTCAGCTATCTCGTCGCTGTCGAAGCACGAGCTCCCCACACCGGAAATGTCACACCAACAGTTCTCAGTGTTGCCAACTTGAGCATCTAGAGAACACTTTCTCTACCCAATGAAATTGCGCCAACAAAGAACTTTGCAATCAAAAGACTGAGTTACACAATTATGTAATATCTCAACTACAAGAATATACGACTAACACCATCATTCAAGTTATTCTTAAAGAAAACACGTTTACTTTCTGGATGTTAAGATTTTTACAGATATACTACATGCTATGTCCTTTAAAGTACGAGTGGTTGCCTACCTCTCTGCTCCAATAAGTGAACTAGTTAGAGTCAACTTACTACATTTAAATATGAAACTATTCATGTAGTTTTTTGAAATGCTACACCAATTCATTTCTTTACTTTCTTCTTTTACTTATTATTAGCTCTTAACGCCAATCCACTACAAAATCCCGTCTAACATTGCATAGCTTCTACGTATGGGCTGACTACCAGTCATTAGAAGGTGAGCCGAGATGGCTGCATTTTCCTGAAGAGTCACTCGTCCTAGTACTAACCGTAATTAGCTTTACTTAACTATTTGTATCGAAATACGAGTATAATCAAGGTGCCCCTATCTCGCCTCAGCCGCCTTAAGTAGTTGTTAATCATATGGGAATAAGTCCTTTTTTAAATTAATTAAATCCTAATTATAATCTTGTTTCATTGACATGTAATGTAAAGAATAAAGGAGTACCAATGACGGCTGTCATTAATTTTTAGTTCATTATGTATGTTCTACCACTTCGATCTTTCTGACAATTATTGATATGTATTACTAAAGTATAAACGAAGAAAAAAGCATTTTTATAGAAAAAAAAAAACACAAAATTCGCCACCATGCAAACTTCCAACACATTAGGAATGAACGTGTAGCTATCGTGAAGAAAACTCCCATGTACATATTTCCTGCCCTTAACCCCCAAATTACCAAACAACTCTGAAACCCGCCCAACCACACCCATTATCCACATATTAATAACCCTCGCTATTATCTCATTTTTATATATTTTTCTTTTTTTCGCCTAAGAGTCTCGGAAGTTAGCAGATGTCATAAAAAAACTTAAGACCTTGGTTTCTAGTACATGCCATAAATCTCAAGATTCTGAACTCTTACTAATACATACTGTACCAAATGCCAAAAACAAAAATATGAACAAAAATAATTTAATTTTTTCTTTTTACCATTATCATACTGCCACTCCACTACGTGAGGCGTGCATATGGAAGTGATAGCCAAAATGTAAGGGTCCAACATTATCTTCCCCCATTGTTACCCCCGTAATCGTGCAACCTCCGGATCACGTTTTTGCGATTCAGAATGGTCCAGTCGACACAATGATACCGACAATTACAGGGTAATATAGTTCACTAAACCCTCTAAATCATAAAACGATTTTTTTAAATACATCGTTTCAATATAAGAAATAGTCCAGTCGATAAAGTAAAAAATACACCACAAACTCGCAAAAAATGTTATCTGAGATTTTCCTTCCGTAACTGTTAGTGCGAGGAATAAACATCACAAAACCACAAAAATTAGTTGTGGAGGTGCCACGCAACCCCCCCAAAAGACCACCCCTTCGGCGAAAAAAAGCCCTATTTTACTGATAACTCGTTAACCGTTGAAGATATAAAAAATTGCTCATCATGAAAAAGAAAGCTTCTTGACTAATTGCCTAAAAGAAGAAGACTGTTGTAATTTTCCTGCATATGCCATGGTTTTCAAAAAAACCGTTTATTTAGTAGACCTTTATACCGGTCAATGTTATGTTTATATATATATATATATATATATATATATATATTAATGTTTTATTATTAAACAATTCTACTCTCGGCATTGACATTATTTAATTGTTATTTAATTCCTAACTAGACTAGGGTCGAATATGTTTAATTTATACAAACATTTGCTACTTTCCCGGATTTGGCTATTTCGTGCGTGACAATATATAAACTCAAAACAAATTTGTTGACCTAAATTTTCAAGATGTTTGGGTCTTTTTTTTATTTTTAGGAAACAATAAAAAATTGGCCAAAATTTGGCTAACTTCAACATGCTGGTAAATTTGTAAATGTGAATAATTTTATTCCTAACTTTTCTACGTTGAAGTGCTACCTTGACCTAAAAGACAATATGAGCCTGTGAATAGTTAAAAGTACAAAAGATCAATAGGAAACTATATTATATTATATATTTTTATGTACTAATAGATATCAATAACCATCAAAAATGGAAACACAAAAGAGTATTTTATATCCCCTTTAAAACCCATTTTGATTGTTCTTCTTAGCATGTTTTGTTTTCGAGCAATTCAATTTTTTCTATAGGCCGCGCGGAAGAAATTTCAAATAAACGAAAATTCGTGAGCAATAAAAATACAAATTTTGCAATTTTTTTCCATATCGATTTTCTCGAAAACCATGGCATATACAAGAAAATTACAAGAGGCCTTTATTTTAGGCAATTAGCATTCTTTTTTTGATGAGCAATTTTTTTATATCTTCAACGGTTAACGAGTTACAAGTAAAATTAGTTTTTTTCACCGAAGGGGTGGTTTTTTGGGGGGGTTGCACGGTACCCCTAAAACTAATTTTTGTGATTTTGTGATGTATAATCCCTCCACTAAGAGTTACTGAAAGAAAATATCAGACAACATTTTTTGTTATGGAAATTTTTATAACTATTGGACAAAACCTCAACGGTGAATGGCTAATAAGTTACCGTCCATTCCCAAATTACACATTCGTTCCTATATCCTTATCTATGTACACATTATTTCCAACATGATTTTTTTAATCAAAATTTCATTTCCTGTTAATATTGAGCTATAACTTAATTTAATTCTCTTCAATTTCAGCTGGTTCAAATAAAAAGTCGTAAGTATAAAGCATAACATTATTATTAGCAATACAAAATGAGTAATGGGTCACGCACAGTCTAGTTTAACTATTTATTAATCATTGACATTAAGTATGAACTCTAGTTATTTATTGGATAATTTTACCATTATTTATATAGGCGTTAACCACAAGAAAATAGAAATTAAATACATAATTAAGGTTTTTACTCTAAAGTCACTTGACTTTCATTCAATTTGCGTGCAACAAAACCACTAAGAAATGGGAACACCTTAATTGTGATTAATGCCGGTGTATTATTTTACTGATTGATAAGGTGCGCTTAAGTGTCGACATTGAGTTCATGAACGTACTTAGTATTATAGTTAAATTTTTCAGGACACCCGCTAATTTAAATTGTTATTTGAGGAAATGGCATATGAACTGAAAATAAATCATACGTTATTTTACCATTACCTAGTGCAACTAACTAATTTCCTGTCATTTACAGCCGTTTGTACCGTATGGTTTATCAGGGAATTAAGACCAAACTTTCGTTAAATATAAAATGTCCTTTTAGTCCCTTCAAATTAGGAAAATTGAGGGAAATGTTCCCTACAGCTAAGCCACCCGTATAGAAAGTTGTCTTGGGGTTATGTTAACATATTTTTCACCAAGCGCATGGAAAAAAAAGGGTTGTTTTTTAGACATAGATCCATATATGTCTTTTTGGCCATTTTGGCGGTTTTTTGCGTTTTGCTGTAAAACTATGCATTTTTGAGAAAATATGACCTGATCTGATGTAGATCTAGCGATTCCCCACAATTTTTGTTCTCTTAGTTTTTTTGAAATTCCGCTTAGTTGCGCCGCTAGAGCGCGCTGAAGTTTATGTAAATGTATAAATATTTTTGGTGTTTGATTTTAAGCCTAAACTATGCATTTTGTAAAAAAATATCAAGATATCAAAGTTGTAGATACAAAAATTTTCGACAAATTTAGTTCTCTGTTTTTTTTTTTCAAAGTCGCGTGGTTTTGCCGCTAGAGGGCGAAAAACATTTTTTCAATACTCTTGAGCGGATAAAACAATATAGGCATCGTGAACAGCTGTAGTATTTTGCCCCTCCACCTCCCTCTACTCAATATTTTGTACGGGCTAAGATAATATAGATGAATTTAATGATGATATATACGAAAAGACCCATCACGACCACTACAGCTGAATGCACGTAGTTCATACTATTAGATGTACTGTTCTATGCGCAGCTGTGTAAGAAATGAACAATGGGTTTCAAAAAAAATATTTTTTTTGCTCTTCAAAGTACTCCAAAAAAATGCATAGTTTTGCCTGTATTGAAAAAATGTTTTCGCGCTCTAGCGGCAAAACCGCGCGACTTTGAAAGTAAAACAAAGGACAAGATTTGTCGAAAATTTTTTTATCTACAACTTTGATATCTCGATATTTTTTTATAAAATGCATAGCGGCGTAACTAAACGGAATTTGAAAAAAATGAAGAGAACAAAAATTGTAGGGAATCGCTAGATTGAATAATCGATAAAGATATTTACATAGAACTTCCCTCTTTATTTGTGCACTCTAAAAAATCATTAATTACGAAATGAGATTGAGAATAATAATCGGAATATAGTTATGATTATTATTAAATAGAAAACCTGATAACTTTTGGTCAACAAAATATACAGAGTGGTCATCCGACAGCAAAAATTCAATACTAAATAACAGGTGCCAAATATGGAAGGCTTGCGCTAAATACCTTTACAAATGTCCACCATGGTTTAATTATTTCTTGGGATGACCACCCTTTACATTTTTCAATTAAACTATATTTATTTATTTTCTCAAAATAGGAATAGAATCCCAAATGATATTAAAAGAATATAATGCCATATTCTATAGAGACAAAAGATTGACAATGTATATATTATAAAACAACACATATAAATTAAAGACTAAAGACCAAAAAGTAAAAACAAACTAAGCTAAATTATTACTAACAGAGATACAATTTAAACATTTTGTAAATGAACAAAATTAAACCTCAATATTTGCTGGTAAATTATTAATAGCCGATACGACTTTTGCAACAGGACAATGACTATTGTAGTTTGAATAAATAAAAATTATCAGCATAGAACAAATCATTATTTCTCGTATTAAATCTAGGAACTCTAAAATTAAATAGGTGCATATGCCAAAATTATTACCATCTGTCACATTTTCAATTCCACATCCACGAAGTGGAGTGGAACTGTAGTATAATTGCTAAAAAATGTCTAAAATTAAAAAAAAATGGCGGTAAAAAAATTTAAAAAATTTTTTTCTTCTGAAATAGACTTAAATGAAACGTAGACATTTTAAATTTGAGAAAAAAACATTGTTTTCTTCTATTCTATAGTAATGGTAAAAAAAAAAATCAAAAATATTTTCAAAATTTAAAAAAAAAATAGATTTAAAATGCCATGAAACGTGGAAATTCCAAATATGAGCAAAAGTTCATTATTTATTCCCTTTAGACGGTCCACCATGTATATTTTTCAGTGAAAGTTTAACCATTTCTTCGCTGACAGTAGCGTCAGCTACCTACCAAATTTGACTGTTTTCCGTAAAGTAGTTTTTTAGTTAACCAACAGACAGACAGACTG
This sequence comes from Stenurella melanura, assembly GCA_963583905.1. Taxonomy (NCBI): domain Eukaryota; kingdom Metazoa; phylum Arthropoda; class Insecta; order Coleoptera; family Cerambycidae; genus Stenurella; species Stenurella melanura. The sequence continues at coordinate 232,744,794 of OY757309.1, read as the reverse complement.
ACGAAATTGAAAACCTATATTTTCATAATCTACATGATCTGAAACGTAAAAATCCGAGAAAATCTCGGAGGGTGATTTTTTCTCGAAAACAATACTTCTCTTCAGTATGCGGGGGAAGTAAATACATGTTATTGACAAAATTGAAGGTGTGTTCAAGGAATGGCAACTTGTGTGGTTCAGTGATGTGGAAATTTGACCAAGCCAAATATACGTAGATGTTCTTGTAACAATGGGTTCCTTACTACTAGTTGCTATACTCAAACGACTTAAAGCCAAACAGTATTAAATAATTCCAAACCTGCCTACTTGACAAAATACTCAATGCACTTTTGTCCTAAAGTATACGGCCTCTCTTGGGCTAATAATCAAATGTTCGGTCCACTTTGATGAATTGAACAAAGTTTAAAGTAGTGAAATACAGAAATTTAACAATTTATTTATTGTAAGCTGCAATAATATGTTATTGGAGGCAACTAAATATATTTTCAGTTAGAATAATTCAGAAAAGACTATAGTTTTAAGTAACACAGCTACACAAACACACCTCACATCACAGTAGCTAACAGGAAGCAGCTCTCAAGTCAGATTCTACATGGCAATATCAAGCACGTGTTTGGACATGAAGCACTCTTATCTTAACATGAGCACTGAGTGTGGTTGTTCCTTTTGAGTGAGTTATGATTGCTTGAGATAATAGTGGGGGATAATATACTGTTCTATTTTATTAATTTAATCGATGACCAATGTCATCTTGATGTTCATCACTTTGATTTTTTTTTATAAAAATTTGCTAAAATCCTCGATTATCTTGAATATTGAAGACTTGGTAGCGATCCATAACACTGAGTTAAAAAATCCCAAAAAATTACAGTAATTATTCTTAATAGAGTAGATCAAAATGGCAGGGTGCCCCGAAGAAAATTGATAGAAAAAAAAATACCCCAATTTAAGGACTACCCTAATAACCATGTTGTTCTGAATATATATTCGTTTCTATTTCGGAACATAATCTACTTATTACTAGTGACTCTAGTGCATTTCCCTTAGAGAATATACTCGAAGAGGGTCTATAATTAATAGCTCAGCTCTGATCACTAACAATGGTGTGAGATAGGGACTTTTCTATATATGGAGGAATGTTCCTTCATTGATGGCAAGTAATACGTCATTCATAACTGTAGCGTCAGTGAAGTACTCCATATTTTGTAAGAATACAGAAATAGATTTTTTGATTCTGCACTGTTATGATTGGAAAGGAACACAAGCTCGTTAAGATGGAACACCACGTCAGGCTAGTGCGGAGGGGGATAAAGCACCAAATTAGGAGATATCTCCCTTATAATCAAATTTTATCCAAAAATAGTCTTCAACAATCCTGTAGTATTTATTTATGTACAACTTACACATATTTTCAGTTAAATAACATCACCCAATTTACATAAAACAGCTTATTTTTAATCTTAATTTTAACGATTAACAATAAGCTGTTTTCTGCAAATTGGGTAATGTTATTTAACTGAAAATATGTGTAAGTTGTACATAAATAAATACAACAGGATTGTTGAAGACTATTTTTGGATAAAATTTGAATACAAGGGAGATATCTCTTAATTTGGTGCTTTATCCCCCTGCCCATTAGCCTGACGAGTTGTTCTCTCTTAAGAACTTGATCAATCCTAAATTCAAATTATATTATATGTTCATAAATTTATTTTTTTTATAATTGATCTTTATCAACGAAATGTAAAAATAAATAAACATGGTGAGACAATAATGAAAAATGGATAAAATTAATAACATATTTAAACTATTCTTCGCAGTAAGATATCTTAATCAAAGAGGTTAGTCGTGTCGAAGTCCAAGAATATAGCCAAAATTATTTCTAAGTTTCCGTTTTCCAAGGAAATAATCTCATTCTTATTTTTTTAACATTAAGAGATATGAGACTAAGCCAAACCTATTAGAATCAGTATAGTTAAATCAAATTAAGTAGAATTTACAAATTAAAAAGTGTTTGATGTTCATGCGTGCATCCGTAGAGAGGTACACTTTTTACCATGTGGTTATTTGAAATCGTAAAGGAAATCTTCCTACAAATTTCATTAATAAGCATAAAATTTATTCAAATTTGTATGATCATTTATTTCCATTCCCATTTCACTGTTCATTAAACGCATTATGCTAATGAAAACATAAAAATAATCAGCGCGCTGAAAGGTGTCGATTAGCGATTTAAAAAAAGCTTTGCTTTATTGGCTGTAAAATTGCCGGCATATATTTTGCCCCACATAAGAGCAGCCTTAAGCAGCTGGTCTTAGAAACTGAAATCATAATTGAAGAGATTTCGAAACCTACAATTTCATTTTTTATATTATTTAGTAAAAAAGAGAAAATTTAGCACCTACGTATGATTTAAGTTAATAATTCCTTTTACTTTCCCATCAAAAAATCGAGTCTTTAACGTAATAGAACTATTAAAGAGATTTAACAAGAGCTAGCCCGCAAAAAACAGGGACTTAAATCACATTTAGTTTTGACAATGGGCTTGTTCAGCATTTTTTTTTTATTTCATAAATCGAAAGTGCAAGTATAAATTAATGGATCTGCAAAAAATTAGAATCTTATTCGCACGTTTAGTATCTTAAAAACTATTACAAATCTCCATCTCGCGAAAATGGGGCGTGGCCAGGCGCTACGTCACTATACGCATAGACTCGGCGATCTCAATAGACTTGATGCTCCTTACTTGTTATAATTTTAAGTGTTTTCAAAATATTGTTTGTTTTGTTTACTACTTGACAGTAGGGAAGTATAATTTGATGAAATGTCAAATAATTACAATTTTCTATCGCTCCTGCCGGGACGAATTTTCGATTTTGACCATGCAATTTACGATTAGAATTGATCGCCGACCTTCTCCTTTCCTTAGAGACATAGAACGAACTTTCACTCGACGTATTTATTTAGTTACCAGCGTTTAAAAATTCCATGTTTTTCGATTTTTCAGGTTAAATTTTAAAGGTCCCAGAAAGTCATTTTTCTTACATCACTTACGTATAGTGACGTCACATATGAGCGCTCGGTTTTTGCAAGTATTACCAATTTTAACTCCTTATATCTCGAGAACGGAAAAAGTTAATAATACGAAATTTTAAGTATATAATGAGAATATCGAATACTATATGAAAAAGTAAAAAAACCATTTAAAAAGAATATCATGGAACAAGCCCATTAATGAATCAAATATGTTAATGTCAAAACTAATTAAAAAGGACGATCTTCCCTATTCTGGCGTCCAAATATACTTAGCTCTAATAATTGCGAGACTTGCAGATTATGGTCTTTTTAGTGAAAACAAATTATAATAACTAATAAACATCTAGTCGTTGAATAAAGATTATTCAAATGATAGCAATTTTCCATTATTTATCCTTGTCGTTGTCACATGTCATTAGTGGTAAACATAATTTTATATAAACTTCAAATACCATGAGAGATCCCTTTTCTTGACGGCAAGAGAAAGTAACGTTTTCCGGAGAACAATCCCTCATCGCCTTCTCTCAGGACACCTAGTTGGTATTGTTAAACACAAGTGGACATGGCGAAATGTCAGAACGTAGTATGAAACGTTGCCTAGTGTACCATGAAAACAACAGCCAACAAAATTATAGTAAATTTTGACACTTTATTGAATAATTGTCGTTGATGATTCATGTTTGCACATATTATTAATCAGTCTTGTATATTTTCTTACACTTGATTGACTTACCCCAATAAAAATATTTAATTTTGTAATTTCTTGGTAACTACCAAAACCCAAGAACCTAAGTGTGGCGAAGACCTTCAATAAACCTATTTTAAAACATTATATCTATGATACCTATAACCAAGTACTTTCTTTTGGATAGTTAAGTCGATCTATTGGTCGGTGGTTGTAAATGTGAAACATTTCAATTAATTCCTGCACTAATGGTTGAATGTCTAAACAAATGTATACATTTATGATCTGATAAACCAAATGGGTCCATTTTGTGCAAATTTTAACGTGTTGCCACAGCTTCTTGCTCAGCATCCTACATAGCTTACAGAATTTGGTCTGCTAATATTCCATGTACATCCAAGGCCAAGAAACAGGCCCACCCCGACCTATCCACCGGTTTTGATATACTCTATTCAAATGACCCCTCACTATAAGATTAAAATGCGGGGGCGCCCCATCATACATAAACCACATGTTCTCTCGAGATGCAATGTCAACGTCTTCTACAAGTTGTGGTAACTGCTCTAGGAGAAATTCAAGATAAAGCTGCCCATTCAATCGATTTGGTAACACGAATGGGCCCAACAAGTACCGGCCAATAATTCCGGCACAGATATTAATATGAAATTGCCTTTGATGGCGCGTTTGAATTGTTGCATGTGGGTTTTCCTCGGCCCAAACGTGTAAGTTATGGGAGTTAATGACTCCATTTCTTCCAAAGCTCGCTTCATCCGTATACAAAACCGATCGAATGAAGGCATGGTTTTTTTCATGGTTCTGTATAAACCACTGCAAAAATTGCACCCTAACAGGAAAGTCAGCCCGGGCTAAAGGCATGCACCTTTTGTATATGGTACGGATGAAGCAGTTGCTCTCTCGATATTCTTCCAACGATTGATATTGGGACATTCATTTGTAATGATAATGATCTGATACTGACATGAATTCTCTGCGACTGCATCCAATACTATTTCTTCTACTTCAACAGTACGTGTTATCCGCGGAGCACCCCTGTTTACGTCATTTGGCGCAAATCGACCTAAGTAGAGATAGAATTCTTAGATTTTTAGTTTTCAAAAAAATTATCTTATTTTTTACCAGTTTCTCTCAGCCGTTAATCAACACGTTCAAAAGTTTTGCGATCAGGAACCCTTCGATGGCGTTACCGTCGAGCGTATAGTCTCTTTGCTTTCAAGGCATTACAAGAAGCCATTCATACATTAAATGCATATCTGCATATTCATTGTTAGTGTAAGCCATATTTCAATCGATTAATTACTAAATTAAAGTCGCATTGAGCTAATACTGAAAGATTATAACACTCCAATTATCTGATATTTTGATCCATGGTAACCATAAACTGTCATTATTACTCGTTTGGTTTTGTACATAAACAGCTACATCGTCTTATTTAGATAAGACGTAGCTGTTTTTTAAATAGTAAAAAAATTAATAGTAACACGTTCAATGCGGACTCCAGAACTTGAGCTTCAGCATGTGCGGCACCATTTTATGTCGTTTTTATTTTTAAATAATCGACGGGAAGGTCATACATAATATGACAAAGTAAAAATTACTATTATTTGTGCAATTGAAATTCGCATTTTCATCGTTAAGTGCATTTATCTCGAAAACAGTTCATATTACCGACATCAAACAAGTATACTTTTTTTACATAAAAAGGGCTCAAAAAGTTGAAAATGACCTCAAAAATAAAACAACATAGGTTGAAATATTTTTTCCAACTTATTAAGGCAATGGGTGCTCTGCCCCCGAGTCCCCAAGAATGTTATCCAAGATTCTAATACACTGACCTAACTGGATTGAAATAATATGATACTGACCCAAAAATGATTAAAATCGATTGAACAATAAAAAAGTTATCGCGAAAAATCGATTTTTAACCCTCAACTTCAAGAGCGAACATCTTCGTAGGGGTATCTCGGTGGAAAGAAAAATATACGAACTTGTGACCTTATTTTCACTAGTTCTTCCCAAATCCGAGAGATTGCCCACCATTTTCGGGACACCCTGTGTGTAACAATATTTTTTGTGCCACTCGATTCAGATCGATGAGCACTTTCATAGCCTCTTAACTGGGTTAGAATAGGTTGCCTCACTAGGCAGCCTCGAAAACGATATCCACACTCTAAGAATTGCTAGTGGTAGTATGTTTCCTTGCAAAAATTGGTAAGTTACTGCTACCTTATTTTTTGCTTGTGAGGCTTTTTGCTTCCGACTGTAGGAAAAAATTATTTTTTTTTGAATAATTCACACCCAGATAATACGTCCTCCTCTGACCCAGACGAGTATTTTGCAAGAGATGGTACTCACATAGAGACAATTGTCATACAAGCATTATCCATATGCTGGAATTAATTTCTTATCCCAAAAATATCCCAATTCCACGACCGCACCCGCAACTCAGAGTTCAGTTCACTTTACATTTATTTACGGTTTGAATATAATGACAGGGCGACACAGCTGGTCTGGAGTTGGTCAGTTTCTAAGAGTGCGTAGTACCGCGTAGCAATTGAAGGGCCGAACGGGGCGGGGCCGAATCCTCTTAGTTAAATAGTATAATTAAAAACCGGGACTGCATCCACTTAAATGCAGACAGAAACAGGTAATTTAACTAAATAATAAGAATAAATAGAAGTAAGCCTTCACTAATTGAACTAAGTCAGAGCTAAAAGTACTTGCTTCTGAACTAAGTAGTTAGAATTTCATAATTTGCAACTTACATGTTATTACTGATGACTGACGTACCTGAAATAGAAAAAATATAATAATTAGTATTTCCTAGCAAAAACGGCACGGCACAACTGCAAATAATACAAATAATAACTGATACACAAATTTTCTAGCGTTGTCATAACAGCTTTATGATAATTTTCTGGTATCCAAAAATGTGACTTATAAATAGAACTTGTATTTCAACGCGCGTTTTGAGAAAAGTATTTTATTTGTTATATTTTATCGGAGTGAAGGTCGCTTAGAAGTACATGTCTCTATCAGAACCATAGTGGTCAGCGTGCAGTATGATCACACAGGCTAAGTAAATAACTGTAAACCGAGTGATTGTTCACTGTTGCGAAGCTTTGTGAATCGGGTGCATGGCTCTAGTTCGCTTTAAGTACGCTTAAGACAACTTGTTTTGTTACGCGATTTAAACAAAAAATGAGTTACAAATTGATTTAGGTATGGATGAACATCACAATTTTATTTTTAATTTTTTTAACTTATTTATTAAACTTTAAATATCTATATTTGTCGATTTCTTACTATTTCTATATGTTACCGACTTCAAGGTTGGTATTCATAATTCTTCCATTCATTAATAAAAATTGAAAAAGTAGTAGGCCGAAGTTAGAATCTTGTAGTACTCCGAATTAAAAATATTTGAATATAATTTCTTTCACTTAAATAATAGCTTAATAAATAAATACACTTATAACATTCAGGAGTAATTATAATAATGTCGTGATTAATTATGTTAAACGCCTTGGCATACAAATAGTGCTAACCTAATCCCCTTATGGAATGACAAATCAATCTTACGAATAAGGGTTGCTAAATGTATTTTAAAAATGTAATAAAGGTACGCTTGCCAAGTATCATAAGTCATTTTGGCTTAAGTTTCTTGCAATCATTTTCAATGACTGCGACAGTAATTATAGCATATATACAGTTACTACTTCAATTACCTCATTAGGTATATTTGTCACTTCATTGGTGTCATATATTAAAAACTTGGATTTATTTTTTTGCAAAATTAACTTTTTTCTCAGACACAAAAATAATAATAATATGTGGATGAGCTGCGCCTGTTAGAGAGGTACACGCAAGATGATCATCCTAGACCGTTCGTTCCTCGTGTGTACCCCACGTCAACGGGGGGGGGGGGCTCTTGGGGTTAAAGTATATGCATGGCAGAGTAGCACTGAGTATGGCATGCAACATTCTTAGGAGCTCAGATCCACTTCTGTAATTAATGAAAGAATCACAAAAATTAAGGTGCAGGATTGTTTAAGGCGGCAAAAAGACCAGCAGATGAACTTTGCCTCCTATTCGACGACAGCCGAGGGGGCCGGCGCGGTGCTGACCCAGAGTCAGTTATTGAATTTCAGCCACCTCGCTTGAAGGCCGAAATAAAAGCTGCCGAACAGGATGTCTGTTTAGGCAGCATGTCGGTAAATCCATGCACGGAGTGTTCTATGAGAACCAAGAAACACTGGGTTTATCGACTAGACTGAGGACCGAAAGACTCATTGTGGCCTGCCAAGATGATATAATTAACACTTTAGTCTACCGAAGCCGCGTAATGGATGTAGGGGTTTCTTTATTAACTTCAGGACCTACCGCCAGGCGCCTGAATCGCTTATGCATTTACTTTCTGCATGGGATTTCGGCCCACATCCATCGTTATAACGCGGCGTTACGGGTACAATACTATCATCTACGACACTTGCACGGAGTAAACCAGGCACCAGTGCTGCATTACGTCTCCGGGATATCGAGTCCGTTGTCGAGAACGAGGGGTACCGAAATTATTGGAACTTCTTCTTTTCAACAGTCAGGTCAAGCCAATGAGCCTGATATAGTCCTCCTCGACCATCAAAACAGATTGACGTTTGTGATCCAGTTCTCAGCACCTGTTGAGACAAACATCGCTTTGAAAAAGGAGGAAAAACGGATCGGATATCGCGATCTCCGGTACGAGCTCCAAGTATATACCCAGGCCACTTGGTCAAGATAGTCGTCCTAATAATCGGCGTACTTGAAGGTATGAAGCCTACACTCTCAGAACAAAAGACAATACCGGCCTGTCAGAAATCAGCCGAATGGCTGGCCGGCCAAATGCAGAAGGCTAGAAGGAAGGTTATCTTGGAGTTCCTTCGTCTACTTAGGGCACACGGCTCTGAAATTTACCATCACTAACCCCAAAGGTGGTGGGGAGTGGCTGTAATTATGGCCGACGCAGCTACCATGTGGTGTCGGTCAGAAAGCACGGAAGCCCTGTCCGGCAACGGGTAAGCCGAAAATAAAACCTTATTTACCAAGAAATAGCATTACATAGATACCTAGAGTATTATATATAAACATAAATAAACAGGCAGACCTACAAAGGTTAACCTTCTAATGACAGCAATATTAATTACTTTTAATTAAAAATTGAGGACCTGATGCATATTTCCTCTATTTGCTGTAAACAACTATTAGCATACATTTGGAACTACACTGACAGACATAAAGAGTGGCGCACTCGAAATTTTACTCAAGTTTAATCTGTCATAATTTCTAAACTACTTTCTTTATTGCCACGAACCTTTTTCATTTTGAAGAATGATTCTTTAAGATCATCATACAGTCCCAAACATTTTTATTGATTAAACTTTTATAAGTGATACAGGGAAAAATAAAAGTGACTGATTTATTCAAGAAATTTAAAACGCCCTGTAGATTTATTCGGCACTTGGAATGAGTTGAAAATACCTTCGGCACTTTAAGTGCAATTCAAATTAAATGTTTGTTTTTGAATCATCTCTCTATCTTGCTTTGTTTAGAAAATACACGATTATAGGTGAAACAGGTACAATTAAAAATATTTTATTGGATAAGATTACATTATTACATTATTTTATAAGATTTCATTTTACAGTTACCAACACGAAATCGAATAAAGGAAAAATAACGGAGAAAAAGGATCAGTGGCATGTGTTACCGCATCGGGCCCTGATTAAGGTCTTTATTCTTCTTGGCATGCTTTGGATTAAATTTGAAATATTGATTTGTATATTATTCCACTCCTCTATAAGCGCTTCTCCTAAAGTATCCAGAGTGTCAGGAACCCTATTGCCAGACCTAATTCTTCGCCCCATTTCATCCCAAACGTGTTCTATGGGGTTCATATCGGGACATTTTGCTGGCCATATCATACGGTCTATGCCAATTTCACCGAGATATTCATTTACGATGTGAGCAGTGTGAGGGCCCGAATTGTCATGAACCAGTATAAACTCGTTCCCTATAAAGGGTGCAAATGGAATTACAAAGTCTTGTAAAATGTTCTTGATATACCTGTTGGCCGTGAAGGAATTCCCTGGGAGCACGTAAACTTCTGTGCGAGCTTCTAATGAATTCCTATCCAGACCATAGCGGAACCTCCGCCAAAGCTTTCTTTAGTGCTGAAAAGGCTCTGCTCATATCTTTCTCCAACTCTTCTCCATACCCTTTGATGGTCATCGGATGAAAACAGAATCGAGATTCATCAGCGAACATGATCCGGGACCAGTTTTGTTCATTCCAATCTGAGTGTTCTCTAGCAAAGCTGCGAATTACTGTACGATCACTTACAACTCTTCATCTTAATTAATTAAAAATCGTAATGTTAGTTATTGAATACCTGTGATGTTGAAAACATTTTGACACCTGTCATGTTTTAAATATCAATTTTGTTAATACGCATTTGACATTACTTTGCTTAAACGTGTGTATTTTCGAAACAAAGGAAGATAGAGAGGTGATTCAAAAGCAAAAATTTAATTTGAATTGCGCTTAAAACGCCGAAGGTATTTTCAGCTCATTCCAAGTGACGAATAAATCTACAGGGTGTTTTAAAGTTCCTGAATAAAACAGCCACTTTTATTTTTCCCTGCATCGCTTATAAAAATTTAATCAATAACAATGTTGGATCTGCATCATGATCTTAAAGAATCATTCTTCAAAATAAAAAAAAGGTTCGTGGCAATCAATCAAGTAGTTTAGAAATTATGACAGATTAAACTTGAGTAAAATTTCGAGTGCGCCACTTTTTATGTCTGTCAGTGTATATATATATAAAAGATTTGCGAAATAAATTGAAAATGTAATTAACTATTATGATGAATAATTGTTAACTAACGTAATCACACTTGCTTTGAAATAACAGCTCTCAACCGAAATTAATGTAATATTAATCATGCACGAGCGACTTGAAAAGGTGCTTGTTAACATTTTCCATATACATAAATGTTACATATTGCCCTCTTGTCTTCGGCTGATTTTTATTGTTCTTGACATTAAAGCGCGAATGTAGATTTGTAGAACAACGTAAGTAACCAAGATAATACTAAAATTTACGTTGCCACATGCAGTATTTTATAAATATCAATAACCCGAGGAAATGAATTTATTAACGCATTTACGACGATGGGAATCATGTCAATTATTTTAATAATAAATATATCTTCAGCTTCAGCTCTCCCACAGTAAATAATGTCTATTGAGCGACTTTTTGACCTTGCCAATTATATGCGCTGTTTCGTTAATTTTTGTCTTCTGTCAATTATTACCTGCTCTACATAATAATATATAATCAGAACTTGCTAAACCATATGAAATTGGCATTGAGTGTATTAACCGGGTCATTTTGTTATACGGACCTATTATCAACCCAAATGTGTTGGTAATGTGGAAAAGGTGGAAACAAGTCATACGTCAGTTTCTCCTAGATATTCCTAATTATACTTAATGTGATAGAGAAACCTTAAGAACTGGACAACTTAAGGTTTCTCTATCACATTGCTAAAGACTCTGGTTGTCCTGAACTAATGAGGTCGTTTAGAAATCATAAAAAATGTATTAACAAGAAAATATCCGAAGTAAAGACAGAAAGTAATACAAACATAATCGAAAATTCCCAGAATAAAAATAAAACTTTATGGCAAATTGTAAATAATAAATTAGGGCGACAAAAAGAGAAAATGAAACCAAGCATAAAAATAAAGGATGAAAGTGTAAATGATGAAAAAGAAATATGTGTAATATTTGCTAACTACTTTGCCTCGTGTGTTAAGGATAAATTGAAAACTCATTTTGAAAACAATATGTCAAATGAATGCACAACAGCCAGCACTATAGTTAATTCAGCAATCACTTTTGAACCGGTGACAGGAGACGAAGTAATTAAAATAATAACTGAAATGAAAAACAAATTAAAATTAGGTAAAGTAATTCCATTGTACAAAAAAGGAGATCCGCAGTCAGTTCAAAATCATAGGCCCATAACCCTATTAAGTTACCTATCCAAAATTCATGAAAAAGCAGTTGCTAATAGAATATATCCATATTTAGAATCAAATAATTTATTCACAAACAGTCACTTTGGCTATAGAGCTAATAAATCCACTGAATTAGCAACACTTGAATTTGTCCAAGAAATCTACCACCACCTTGATAATGGTAAAAAAGTTGCCAGTCTCTTCTTTGACTTAACTGCAGCCTTCGATTCAGTGAATCCGAAATTTCTTGAAACGAAGCTAAAGGCAATTGGAATACGTGGAAATATCCTTACATGGTTAACCTCTTATCTAGTAAATAGAAAAATTCTTGTCTCACTTAACTCTGAATCATCTAATATCGTAGATATGGAAATAGGTTTTGCAGGGTTCTATTATAGGCCCGCTCCTGTTTCTTATTTTTATAAATGACCTGCCAGAGTTCATTAAAGATGGGGAAACATTCAAGTACGCGAATGACACATCTGTTATAATCTACAGTGACAGCACAAAAGAGTTAGAAACTAAGACAAACAGGGTCATTGAGCAATTTGAAGATTGGTGTCATAGAAATTCTTTAATTGTTAAAACGGTTTTTTTATATTTCACAAATATAACATCTGATGACATCCCAAAAATAGAGTATGTCAACACCAGTCAAGAAACTACATTTTTAGGCTGTGTAATTTGGCCCCTCAAATAGATAGCATATGTTCTAAGCTAGCAAAAACAACATTTGCAATTTTAAATTTAAAGAAAGACGTTAAGGTTTAATAACATGCTACTATTCTCTAGCAATCATGTAGAGATACATTCAGAACAAAAAAAATTATGACGGTTACATGCATTTATATATTTAAAATATCCTGTTTTGTTCACAAAAATTTGCATAAATTTAAAACTAATAGTGCCGTACATAACTACCACACAAGAAGGGTGCCAGAAATTCATATAAAAAGTTTTAACCTCAGCAAGTATAAGAAATCACCCTATTGTGCCGGTAGTTATATATACAATAAACTTCCTTCGGAAATAAGGTCACAAGATTCTTTCAGCCTATTCAGAAATAAACTTAAAATATTTCTAATTCAAAATTGCTTCTATAGCATGGCGGAGTTTCTTCAGCAGTAAAGGATGATAATTTTTGTTTCTTATTTTTTCTTCTCGTTATTTCATAGTATCACTACATAACATGTAAATTATGCATATGTACCTATATACAGTGTATTGTTTTATACATCTTGATTAATAAGCATATGTTTGTTAGTCTATCTGTAACCCTGTTTTCGTTTTATACATTTTATATATTTTACTCTGACAAAACCAATTTGTTTCATGTAACAAGATTTTACGGTTAATAAATTTATTATTATTATTATTATTATTATTATTATTATTATACTTTAATGGCACTACCGGCTTAATAAACATGTCCGATGGACCTGACAGGGGACGCAATATGCATATTCTTCCAGTAGGAAGAACAAAATTTCAGCCTATGCGTAATAGTCAACTAAGGACTTGGGTGTACTATTCGACTCTAAACTGGACTTTACAGAACATATAAACTCATTTATAAATTCGGCACTAAAATTACTAGGCTTTATAATAAGAAATTGTAAACAATTCTCTAATGTAGATGCACTTAAAACGTTGTATTTCTCAATGGTACGATCAGAACTTGAGCATGGTGTGATAATTTCGAACCCAATTTATAACGTTCACTCACAAACAGTAGAGAAAATTCAACGAAAGTTTATGAAGTACTTAGTTTTTAGAATTAATACAAACTACCCAGAGCAAGGATATCCAAATACCCTATTACTGTCAAGATTACACATGAATTCATTAGAGAGTAGAAGAATGCTAATTACATTAGTATTTTTATATACTTAAACTACTTAACCATTTAATCGACTGTCCAACACTATTATCAAAAATTAATTTCAGAATCCCGAGATTAGGAGCACGTCAAGGTATTCTATTTTACTGTCCCAATGGTCGTACAAACATGCTCAAGAAGTCTCCCATTTACTCTATGATGGAACTATATAACAAGCTTAGCAGTCAATGCGATATATTTAGCACACGTTTAAGTCAGTACATCAAGACCATTACAACAGTTTATTGAAATCATCAGTATTAGTTTGAATATATTGTTATGTCTTTAATAGTAATTTGATTGTTCTTTATAAGTTATGCTATAATGATGTTATTGTTATTCTTTAGTATGTATTAGTTACTGCATAGGCAGTATCAGCTCCTAGTATAGTTCTTAACATTATCACGTGTGACGGACATTGTCCTGTAATTGGATTATTCTGTTGGGCAATAAATCTATTATTATGATTATTATTATTATTAATAGTACTTTGATCATTAACGTTCAGCGGGAATGGGCACTTGGAGAGGAAAAACCAATAGGAGGGGGCCCTTATAAGTTAGCCATACATAAATGCCATAATTGATCTATAGGAGGTGGCGACGCGACGGTCAAGATCGTCCATCCGTTATCATCATTAATTAACTTATTCTACCTTTAAGACGATGAGTAGACCCACTTGACATTTTGTCTAATTTAAGATTAGTATGAAATATTCGTGTAAAATAAAAGCACTAATAAAATGTGAACTTATTAATTAATTTCCCAATTGAATAGTTTTATAAATATGTGAAAAAATCAATAACAGAAATGTTATCTGAAAATGATTCATTACCAATTGCATTATGTCACCTTACTTAAAAAAAGCGTGTATTATAAAGACAAACTTAGTAATATGTTCATTGTTGACATTGAAACACGGTGTTCTGCAGGGTTGTGCACTGGGACCATTCATATTATTAATATGCAAAAATAATTCTCCTGATGTTCATTCAGTATTACAACCGTTATTGTAGATGATAGGTACTACTTTTTCGGAACATTTGGGAGAGCCTAGCATCAAAATTGCTGAATTCAGACAATATAACTAATGCTTTTAGTAAATTAATTCAAATAAGTTATGCTTAATCACAAAGAAATACACAAATTATTTTTTCCAACAATGTCCTGGATTTCTCCATCTTTATTTACGTCTCTGAAGCATCAACCACTAGAAAAGCAGACCGATGGAGTATTGATGCCTCCGAGAGGTGGGTCTAGATACTTTTGCTATGAATTCTCTGGACAACCAATCGCACTCCTAGCTTAATATGCAAGAAATACTTCCCCAAGAACGACTCGTCAGTATCAGATTCTTCCACATCCTCTCATATTTTGGCCACATCAACTGAAAAGAAAATGGTATGGAATGGTTGAGAGTTCACGTAAAACCAGATAGAAAGAGATGAAGAGGACTCCAAAACATCGACTGATGTTACCAATGAGTTTAATGGAAAAGAGTTGAGTTGACGTTGTGCGTCTAATAGGATACCATTATATACAGTGTGAACTAAAGAAACGCACAAAATTCATATCTTTGGTATGTGCCATTTGTCAAAAAAATCCTCGAATAAGTCGATTTTAGTTTTGTAAATGCCACATTTTGTCACTGTACCAAAACTTATGACGTCATTGGTTTTGAGTTATGACGTCATCATATATTTTTTTTAAATGGAAACAGACATTTTTGTTCACTGCTTTTGGTGGTATATTCCTTTAGCTCTCTGGTGATATGAAAAAAAATGATATTACCTAAGCCATTCTTTTGGAAAAAAATATTTTTATTGATTAACACCTTACATAAGCAATTGTGAGAAAAAAATCATTTCCATTGCTCAAATTGAGATCCTCCAACAATTTGGCATTGACCAAAACGAGTATAGAGACTTTGCACGCTGCTCTAAATCATCTCATGGGCAATTCGTCTCATCTCCAAGCCAATTCCGTCTTTCCATTATTCTATGGTATCCGGTCTGTTAAAATACACCCTTGACTTTAAGTAACCCCAAAGAGAAAAGTCTAAGGGGGTTAAATCCGGTGAATGCGGAGGCCACTCAATCGGACCTCGATGACCTATCCACCTTCCAGTAAAAGTGTCACCTAAAAACTGACGCGCTGCTATCCCAACCAGATGTTTTCAGCAGGAATATCTTCATCTTCATTGTTCGGAAATATAACTGCTAAAACTGGAACTAACTCAACTCGCAAAATATGTGATATGTAAATATCTTGCGGCCGTAAGATTTTCTTAAAAAATAAAAGGTCCCAATAAACGATCACCAATCATACCTGCCCATACGTTTACTTTGCCTCGTCGTTGTGTATGGGTTTATTGAGTCCAATGAGGATTTTCCCGTGACCAATACCTACAGTTATGCCAATGTACAGTCCCCTTTAAAGAAAATGTAGCTTCATCAGAAAATTTAGGTTTTCATCGCACAAGGTCATCAACTGTTCACAAAACTGGAAGCGCCGATCTGGATCGTCCTCATTCAATTCGTGGATTAATTGCACTTTGTATGGACGGTACTTTTCTTTTTTCAATAGACGTACAACAGAAGTTTGACTCATGTTATGATTTAAAGCCAGCTGCCTTGTCAAAAGATGGTGGTTTTCCTCACTTTCTAGAAGAATATTTAATTTGGTTTCGTTGCTTGTGCTAGGGCGACCAGATCGAGGGAGGTCAGCTACACTGCCAGATTCATCATTCTAGCCACCAATCTACTTACAGTGGATCTAGAAATTTGCTTTTCGGGATACTTGGCATTGAAAACATCACATGCTTCCTGATGAGTTCTCAGCCTATCACCATATCCAACCATCATCAAAAGTTCTACGCGTTCTCGTTCACTTAAACGTGGCATTGCATTCACTAGTTTTACACTGTCTCAGAAGTATCACAAAACTGAGGTTCCACACGTGCCAGGAATAAAAAAGTTATCGATACTTTACACAAAAAGGCCTGTATCTCTCTGTTGTTAAGGTGATTGTTTTTTTATTATTTTCTTTGTTTTGTTTTTATGTCAAATGTTTTCATGCTAGTTAAAACAAAATTGTAGGCAACAAAATTTATCCGTCCATAAGAAAGTGGAACATTGCTCGTGAATTTGCGAAAGGTAAGCTATTTTTACATAAAATGTCATTTTTCCAAAAGAATGGCTCAGGTAATATATTTTTTTTATATCACCAGAAAGCTAAAGGAATATACCACCAAAAACAGTAAACAAAAATGACTGTTTCCATTAAAAAAAATGTATGATGGCGTCATAACTCAAAAACCAATGACGTCATAAATTTTGGTATAGTGACAAAATGTGGTATTTACAAAACTAAAATCGACCTGTTCGAGGATTTTTTTGAAAAATGACACATACCAAAGATATGAATTTTGTGCATTTCTTTAGGTTGACACTGTATAGTAGAATGCCGCCAGTCCATATTCATATTACTAACCTTACAAGGAGAGTCCTAGTGCTTTACATACTTTTACTTCCATATACACGTAGTGGAGTGGAAATATAATAGTCGTAAACACAATTTCATTTTGTTTTGTTGAATAGGTTTAGAATGAATGAAGTGAAACATTGAGATTTTAAATTTGAACGAAACACTCTTCTGTCTGTCGGTCTGTCTCTGTAACTTTTTTGTGGACACATTTTCTGTGGAACGGCTTAAGATATTGACTTGAAATTTGGTAGACATACGTATTATAAAGAGATTTGGAACTAGATTATAGTTTGAGCTTACTCCGTTGAAGGGTTGGGGGGGTAAATAAGGGAAAATAGGTAAAGCAAGCTAATATGAATCCATAAACTTGGAATTTAGTGTATAGTGTATAGTGCTCAAAAGCAGCCCTCATAATACGACTCTATATGAAAGATCACCTACCCACTCTGGCATTTCATGATATAACAAGTTGCCCAGGCACATAACTGATACAACAACTTCAATGCCTTCAAATATAAGATTAAAAAAGTCCTACAACAGAATTGCTTTTACAGCATCCAGGAATACTTAAATTGCGCCATCTAGTCAATTAGTACTTGTTAATTCTATTTTATTTATTTTATTATGTGTACCTTTTAATGTAATACGTTATGTGATTTTACCTATATGCTTATTGTCGTTACATCTATATATATGTAAGTATACTATTGTACCAAAATGCATTTGTATGACGATTCCAATCCATTTGTATGGCTTACTGGATAATAAATAAATTATTATTATTATTATTATTATTATTAATTATTATACTAAAAATCAAGGCCTCAAATTTATTAATAATATTTGCAGTTTCTAACACAGTCAGATTTTAGTTCTTTATACTTTTTTTATTATTTAATACACATTGTGAAGAGATTTTACTTCTCTTATTATCTCCGAATAATATTATTGTATTTTAAAGAAAATTTACTGAACATTACTTGCAATTTATAGATTTAGTTTAGTTTAGTTCATTTTCCTTTGTATTATATTTTATTAATAATATATTTCAAATATCTATATTTTATACATTTTTGTTATCAACTTCTTAAAACCTATCAAGCCATACTACACTCGATAGGTTTTAGAAATAGTTCGTTTCTTGATTTGGAAAATGTTGCGAGTCGTGAAGTTTTTTCTTCCAAATATTATAAACTTAGTGTAACTCATATGGTCCACACAAATTAATTAACATCAAAATCATTCAAATTGGTGTTGCTATTGCGAAATTAATGGCAAGTAAATATACAAACAAACAACCCAAAGTGTACTAGACCTAACCACCATACCACTCCTCCTGGCGTAGTGGGATACTAACAAGCATATGCAATCCTAGGTATTATTGATTTTTTACTTCCCTCGCATGCCGAAGGGAAGGAGGTATTGTATTCCAGAAAAAATCACCCTCCGAGATTTTTTCAGATTTACACGTTTCAGATCACGTAGATTGAAATTATTTTTTATCAACATTTTTGAAAAACTAGATGAAAAAAAATTTTTTCTTTGTACAAATTTAACATTTCCACGTTTCATGGCATTCTAAACCTATTTCAAAAAAAATTTGAAAATCTCTTTCCATTACTACTATAGAATAGATGAAAAAATGAGTTTTCTCATATTTAAAATTTCCACGTTTCATTACATTCTTAACCTATTTCGGAAAAAAAAATTTGGAAATTTTTTTTACCATTTTGGAAAAAAATTTTACCTCTAGAATAGATGGAAAAAAATTTTCTTTGCTCAAATTTGAAATTTCCACGTTTCATGGTATTCCTAACCTCTTTCGGAAAAAAAAATTGGAAAATTCTTTTACCATTTTGGGAAAAATGTTTACCTCTAGAATATTTTTTTTTCTCAAATTTAAAATTTCCACGTATCGTGACATTCTAAGTCTATTGTACTTTTACCACTACTATATAATAGAAGGAAACTTTTTTTGCTCAAACTTAAAATTTCCACGTTTCATGACATTCTAAGCCTATTTCAGAAGAAAAAAAATTTTTGAATTTTTTTTTACCATTTTCGAAAAAAATTAAATTTTTTAACCACTACTAATGCTTTCACTCCACTACGTGAATGTAGAATTGAAAATGTGACAGATGGCAATAATATTTGGCATATGCAACTATTATACCTCCCAAGAAATAAATCAACCATGATGGACATTTGTAAAGGTATTTGCGCAAGCCTTCCATATTAGGCACCTGTTATTTAGTATTGAATATTTTGCTGTTGAATGAGCACTATATGTTTTTGACCAAAAGTTATCTGGTTTTCGTTGTAATAATAGTGATAACTATAATCCGATTATTATTCTCGATGTCATTTCGTAATTAATAATTTTTTAGAGTGACCGCCATGCACAAATAAAGAGAGAAGTTCTGCGATATTTTGTTTTATTTTGGATAGCATAATACATATCTTGTGATAATCAATGCAGAACTCTTTCTCGTGGCGTTATTTACTTATTATTTATTTTAATAATCATATATTTTTAACACAATCTATGAATTTATTCGAGTTCTTACATGCAGTGTATAGTATCACCTAAAATGAAATATTAGAATGTATGTAAATATCTTCTTTAAACATTCATCTATTAAGTGATTACAAATATTCGACGCAAACAATAATGAACGGTATTAAGTATAGCACCAAGAACTATCAACACGCTCCCATATTTCCCATGATACTGCCCTATTCTTATGTAAATTCAAAATATTATATACACGTTGAATTTTAAGAAATCTATCATTTATGGTAAATATAACCTATGAATGTATTACATTCAGGCAGGATGACGATACATGTTTTACATGACAAAATCACGAACTATACGTTGCACTTTATCATAATTTTCACCTCAGGCTAACTGGTGTGTATTATGTAAAATAAACACTTGTTATATTACAGACATTAGTCCTATTAGTGTAATTGTTGGTTTTATAATATTTAATTTCAAATTTGTATAGTTGCATTAGATTATATGACTATTTGTTACATATTATATGTTATTATAAATTTATAAAATATCATAAATATATGTTTGTGCACTTTGCTATAAAGAGATATTATCTACGACGTACTTGTTGTTTTTGTTAGCTATATGATCGAAAGTTTTTTAAAATATTGCAATACAGGCAGCATATCTTCTTTATTTTTTCTTCAATAATATCACCCATTACTGTTTTCATAAATTGTATATCATATGATCGATCCAACGTAGTTACAAGTACTGGTGTTTAATCCATCCACTAGATTATTGTTATCCTAATAGCTTCTATTCCAAATAGTTCTGATTTTTTATTATAAATAAATAATGTATTAAAAATAAATAATTTACATCATGCCTATCAAGTAATATAAAGTAGCAAAACAATATTTGCAATATTTAAAAAGGGACTCTAAAAATTGACGGTTGGCGCTTATGGCATTGCTGGTGTAACGTTATGATTATGAACTAGTTCTTTGTCGGTCTATTTTTATGAATTTCAAACTGAGACTGGACAAGCTATATCAGCTCTTGGTATTCTTGGACAAGAAATGATTGGAATTTTGGTAATAATTAGTGAAATATTTTTATTTCTGATTCCGCATATACTTTAAATCATTTTCGAAATACCCATAACGTAACCCCTACGCAATTTTGTGAACTGTAATGTTTTCACCTTTTTCAAATATTGGTCTATGTTCTTCTTTTCGATGGATCTTCATCTTGCCCAATAAAGAGGCTTAGGTACCAAAGTACAATTTACTAGAAACAGAATGATAATTATTTTGGTCACTAGTTCCCTAACTGTATGGAAGTTTAGGTCTCAGTGTAAATAACCCAACACATCGGGTTGACATTTTTTTAAATTCAATCGTTTTTATATTATTTAATAGATTTTGCAATCGACAATGCATCAAAAATAAAATACAAAGCCAAACACGCTACGCCAACCATTATACTCTTAGCCGATTTACTGCATTGTTGTCCATTCTATAGGATACTCTTCGCGATTAAATAAAGTTATTTATTATAGATCAGCGAGTGACCTTGGCCTTGTCCACTGCCGGTAAGGTGGGCATTGCTGCCGATTCCGGGCATCCATGGAGGTTCGTTCCAACACGCAGCTTGGTCGTCCGTTGAACACGCCCAATGGACGGCCAAACCGCGTGCCGGAACCAAATCTCGGATGTTTTATATACCGCCGGACCGACTGCATACGCCGGGTTGGACATTGGACATGCTTGTTGTCAGCAGCGAGAGTCGCATGACGCATGGGGTGGGAATACAGTATGGGAAGTGTAGGTGTTTGTCAGATGCTTTTTTTAAGTTTCCATGCTTCTATTAAGTTTCCATCTGTCATCATCGACTGGGGTGTGCGGTAGGGTGGCTCTCATTTCTCAACTTTCAAAAAGTTTAGCTCCCACCCGCCTATATTATTTAAGTCAACAAAAAAACGATCTGTGCAAAATTTTACCTCAATCGGATAACTGCGAGGTGACCCTCGTCGATCTTGACGTTTTAAAATATTCGCCCGGAAAGTTATTATTTCAGTTAAACATTTTTTTAAGTTATTTTATTTGTAATCACTTGTAAATGGTAGTACTGGAAATTAATGCGAGTTTTCATTAATTTAATTACCATGCGATTTTCTTTTGAATAGCTATTGCTATGTTAATGTGAGAAATCACCGAATGTTTGCCAAATGAATGATTTTTTAGTTTTTGTTTTAGAACTGTTTGTGCTGCTGGTGCAAAGTGGCTTTTTTGGCGTGTTCTTATTAGACTTGTGAAATGGCATCAACTTCTTCAGGTAGTTTGTCACACAAGTTAAGGTGGTCATTCCCTAGAAAGAGACATCCGATAGGGAAATATTTATTATTTTTGCCCACAACTTTTTCTTCTTACTACGTATAAAAAAGAAAACTATAAGAATACCTAAGTAGAGCCATAACAAGACTATTACTATTAATTTTCACTCTATAATTTCAGTGATTTGTAAAATAGCTCGATTTAAAACTACGAAATAGGAAGATTAACATAATTTTAAAATTTAAATCTAGCTATTTTGCAAACCACTGAAATTATTGGGTGAAAATTCATGTTAATAGTCTTGTTATGGTTCTACTTAGGTACTCTTATAGTTTTTTTAAACATACGTACTAAGTAAAAAAGTTATGGCCAAAAATAATAAATATTTCACTATCGGATGTCTCTTTCTAGGGAATGGCCACCTTAAGAAAATAATTTTTATGTCTCTCTCTTGTTGGCTACATTTCTAATCAAATCGTCGTAGCCAAACTACCTTCGAGTCGGCAAGTTTTAAGCATTCTTTTCTGCAACGTAAGAGTTGTAAAATCTTATCACGATGGAAAGTGCATTAGTGGTTCAAGAAATTTCGGTTCTTTGGCAAAAGCACGAATTTCTACTAGAAGAACTGACCACTGCGTTGATAAGTTACTCAAACTCTATGACAAGCTGATAGGTTTACAGAAAAATTTGACTAGAATCGCAGGCAAGGAAAAAGAAAAAAGAGATCTTTTTGTGGAAATTATGGACGATCGTGTTGACAGAGCTTATTCAGATGCTTTGCGACAGATGAAAATTGAAGAAGAAAATAATTTCTTAATGCTCCAATTTGTTTTACAGATCGTAAAAAACCATAAAAAATAAGCAACTCCGACTAAATCCTCCCTTAGGAAAAAATATTCAATGTTCAATATTTCACAGTCTGTCTTGATTCTATAGACATTATTTCTGTAAATAAAAATGCGTTTCCCTTATAGAAGTTGTGTGCGTTATTAAAAAACCTTATATTTCTTAAATTTTTGCATGTCATTTCAGGAATTTTTCAAAATAACTTTTTGTGAAATTTTATTGAGAATGTTTTTAAACAACTTCTGGGGTTGCCTGGATGTGTTCACAAAAATTTCTCTAAGAAGAAAAAAGAGAATGGTCGAGATAGGGAAGAGTGTTCCACTTTTGAACGGAATTATTGGTTGCGTATATTAGGTTCCCACTTAAAGACGTTTGAGGGTCGTCTAGCAGTTGTCCGATTGAGCTGAAGCTCTGTCCGTTTTTTTTGTTGATCGGAACAGGATTAGGGGGTGGGAGCGGCACAATTTTAACTTTTGGAAAATTACCTATAGCTAAGTGCCAGTCTAGTGTGCAGGTGTTTGCGAGATGCTTCTTTTCAGTTTCCATGCTTCTTTTAAGTTTCCATCTATCATCATCTCCTTATTTTTCTTCCAGTTTTCTGTTTCTTCTATTTCTGAATCTGACAGCTTTTATTTTTGATTTTTTTTGTTTTTATTTATTAACCGTTCCACAGGTAAATATCCATTTACAGTGGAGTTGCTGGAAAGGGCCCTATCTCGCAGTAATTATTTTTTACGCATTATAAGAAGGTCCAAAGGGACAATTTTCTCACCATGTAGGTACGTCGTTTCTTTGAAACAATCGGTTTCAATTTCCGCCTTCCAATTCCGGGCAGTTCTTCCATTTCATCACCTATATATTATGTATGATTTTAAACTCCATTTCTTATTTAAATTTTAATAAAGAGGTAAATAAATAAACCAATGCTAATGCTACAATAAATAAACAAAAAATCTTATCTCCCTCCATTCACATCTGGCTGACTGGCTGTTTATATTGCCAATGTTGCTCTCTATACGCCATATACTTGAAGAAGGGACGGGTCGCAGGTAGTATACATTCTACCACCTTCCAGCTATAGCGCACTAATACAGACACTGTTTCTGTTTACTTTTACTTTTAGCAAACGCGTTTTACGCAGAATTTTTGAAATCCACCGCTGACTTAAATTTTTCGAGTTTAATGTAGTTTTAACCGGTTCTTTTCGTGTTTTCCCCCGCGAGCATTAACACACACGTGCGCTCTTGGCCGCAACCTAACTAGAACTCCTACTGCCGGTTCTGCAATGTAACAATATTCATATCTAAACTTTCAAATGTTCTATAATTATTATGCTTTTTTCCTAGCTTTTTTTTATCAACTCTCCCCAGAAGGGTGGAATTGTTTTCGCTTTAAACATATTTTGCTTAATTGCAATAAAATAAAAAAATACGGATTTTTTAAAATTTAAATAATTAATAACTTTTTTATTTATTGATCAATTTTGTTCAAGAACAATGGGATTCCTCTTCTAGCTAGCACTAACTTACTGTCCATTCAGTACAACCGAACTTCTTATTCTTCAGTTATCATGCTTACTCAAGAAACGTGACGGACAGGCGGACGGATGGACAGACTGATGGACAGGCTGACGGACAGGTGAGCGGACGGAATGGGCGGACATTTTGGAAGTGGATCACCAACACAGTGATAGGAAATTATATTCTCTACGAGCGATATTCCCGGTTTTAGAAATGTGCCGATTAAATGCAATATACTCTTCGTTTTGTATTTGCGAAGAGTCTAATAATCCATATGCTCTCAGACAGACAGCCCCACTTAATAGACTTAAAGCTCTGTATTTACTATTAAATTCACAGCTGCATAAAATTGTCACAAACAGTCCCTTACTGACAAAAATCAGCAATGTGACCTTGATGTATGCAAAAGCCCAGAACTGTGTAGATACTTATAGATCTAATGGACTCATAAAAAAATTTTAAGTTGGTGTGAAAAAACTGTCTTGTGGTAACACATTTTCAACTTTCCTAAAGAAGTAATCTGTCTATGTCAAAATACATTTAGACGTCCTCGGAGTATAATAAAGTGTTTCGATTTTATGAGACGTGTTTCCTATCAAGCCATTGAAAATACTGAAAATGAAAGTGAAAAAAATTAAAATTAAGTTCAATTGTAGTGTATCGTGCAATTTGAATGGATACCTTTTTTATACCTCATCATCAGCTTAGATGGAGCTACAAATACAGAGATATTTATGCACATACACGCATTCTATGTACTATGACGTCCTAAAATCACGATGCATTTGAAACTTATCCTCTCGAAATTATTACACTGTATAATGCTATGAACATCTCAAAACCAGTAAATGGCGTATAATTAATTGCGATTTAAACCAAGAAATCATGTCAGTAAGGACTCTAATTACAAATGTAACAAGACTTACTTATAGAAATAATGAGCGATATAAATAATCTACAGCTCTTCTAATGGGCGATATATTTATACGTTAGATAGAAGCAGTTTGGTCAGTAACATACACATTTTAGCCTAACCAGGCAAATTTATGAAAATTATCTAATCATCGCGATAACATTAAATCTAGATATTTATTATTTCATTAATTGACACTATTCCCATTGCTATTTCTACATATAAATGCCATAAAACCTATTACAGAAGTTTTCCCATATAACTTGCGTAATCTGTGTTATAGGCAGCCATAAAAGTCAAATTATCCTCATATTTTCTACTATAATGAAGTATTGTTTGTAATTGATCCAATCATTGCGATATACATTCATTTACTGTTTATGTTCCAATAAAATTGATGTATTAAATAGGGAAATGTTTTAAGCTGAATTTAATTAAATTTGAAATCAGTCTTATGATACACGGTGGGGCAATAGTGCGTTGGACCTCGATATCTCGAGTTCTACGATAGATAGAAAAACATTGCAAGTAATCTAGATAAAAAAGTTTATAACTGAAAATTATTTTCAAACATACAGGGCGAGCCAAGAGGAAATTACAGGACCAAGTGCCTTTTTTTTTAAGTGGAATACTATGTGTATCAGTACATTTTTTGAAGCTTGAGAAACGGAACAAAGATGTCATTAGGGTGAAAGAGTGAAGTCCTATGGGATACGGGAGTACCAAGTAAGGTTATGTTATATTCTCAAGGACACAAGGCGACAACTTACGCAAGCCCAAGTACGGAGACCTAACAGAAGACTTACGGGACACCACTGTAGGGTTTAAAAAGGAACCCATGGTTCCCTCAAATTAGGAAAAATTAAAGAAATTTCCTACAGCTCATAGCTCACATGCTCTACAACTTTGCTCTCTTGATATTTTTCGCCAAAATGCATTATCTTGGATGAAAATTTAAAAAAAGGAGAAAAGTCTATACACATTCTTCTTTCGTACCCTCTAGCGACGATACTTCGTGGAATTCGGACAAAAATGTATAAACAAAATTTGCAATAAATTAGCTCTACAACTTTGCTCTCCCGATGTTTTTCACCAAAATGAATAATTTTTCCTGGTAAGAGGGATCGACTAGACAAACAAAAAACCTATATGACTTTTTTCTTTAAGGGCACTTTGAGAAAAACTGACCTAGGTTTAAAATTTCAATGTTAAGGTAGGAAACATTTGAGAACAACTATTTTTCCGGGTGAATGGATGTTATAGTTCCGAATATTAGAAATAATAAAAAACTGTAATACCCGATTTGTGTTCCCGCCGGAAGAAGTGCGGCACTTTGATGGGATTACTTGTACCGAACTTTTTATACCACTAGTTATGAAAATGTAAATAATTCCTTATCTTTCGGCACAACGCAAGCATAGCATGGCCGCAAGGGTTTAAATAGGATTTGTTTAAATGTGTTTTTTTAATTTGGAACAAAGTTATTGTAGCTTTTATTGTCGTTTATAAGAATTTATAATATTTAAAAGTCGTTTATTAACAGTTGTAATATGGTGCTAAAAGCTTAAAAAATTAGTAATTATTTTATGAAAATGAAAAACGAACAGGTAGACGTCCGAGATACGATAACAGAAAATAATTGTGTATCTTAAGTTAGAAAAAATTATGATTTTTTTAACGAATTGAGCGCATAATTTTTCCCAATCAGGTATCGAAAACTAAAAATCGAGTCTTTGGTCTCTATGAAAATCAATGTAAACAATAATAAACAGATCAAAACAAGACAGCGAATACTAATAATAATGATAATCATACCTTTAATGCCCAATAGGTAACACCCAATAACTGATGAACAATTCTTTTGAATTCTTTACAAAAATTGTTCGAAATGACCTCCATCTCCACGTATACACATTTCGGCACGTCGAACTAAGGACATACGCACTCCGTTCAACACATTAGGTAAATTAGGATCATTTTTTTTTGTTTCTAGGCACATGGTTCTAGGGTTTCTATGCACACTAAAGTACATAATCTCCCACAATGTAAAAAATCTGCGTTTTAAAACACCACGCTGAACTGTGAATTAACATTATCAATAAAGAAAACAAAAAGAAAAACTTGGTCCACAAGCCAAAAAATAACACAAAAAGCACGAAGTAGTGTCTTACGTAACCAATTACTAACGACTTGAACGATAAATCAATAAAATAAATCTTAACATAAGTGGCACAAAATTGAAAAAGAACAAAAGCAACAGACAAAACCAAGGAATGGGTAGGTCGCGTCGTGTGTACATTGTTTACCAGGTAAGGACATAAACTGAAATTATTACATGAGAAATGACAAGGGAGAGTATAGCACGCGTAATAATATAATTTGGCGGCGAAGAAGCATGACACATGGCGGTGTCGCTTTTAACTGCTTTGTCGGCACGAATGTCAGAGTATCATGTGCGACAAGACGCGAGACAATAAAGCCTACCCCAATATGCCAGCAGTTCTCAAACTATGTTAAGTATTTTGGAAATTTTTGTTTATTTTTTTTCCGAAACTATGAGCTTTAGACCTCACGTTATATAAGTTTTTTTTTGTTTGTCTTGTCGTTCCCTACCACCAGTTTTTTTAATGACATGAAACTAATTACACCCTGTATTTCTCAAAAACTACCCTATTTTAGAACTGCTGTGTATGAGAATCATATTTAAACAACACAAATGTTTCACTTTTTACAGGTATCGTAGCTGTAGGAAGTTTTCCATAAAACAACGATTTTTCTACTAATTTGAAGGAACTACCAGGCGAATCTCATTTTCAACAACATGCTCCTAATAATGACAAAAACTGTATTCTATCACTGTGGTTTGTTGATCTTTATTAAGATTAGTTCCGTCTTTTCAACGAAACCCATAATTTTATTATTCACCTTTAGAAATAAAAACTCATTACAATTTCCATCTGCTTCGATTAACATATCAGTGTTCTTCCTGATAAATTACAGCCGGCATGCACTGAAAAATATATCTAATAGAATTAATGTTATAACAATAACTTATAGTTTTAATGTCTGTTATACACGCTATGAAACCAAAGGGCTACTTCTTTGTGGAGCCATTAGTGTCATGATCCGTGTTTAAATTCAACGAGATGGGATATCACAGAGGCTCGGGGCTGTTCTTGTACCGTTAATAGGAACTCTATGTAGATAAATTCCCTGCTAAGTAAGGAGATATGACAGATTTTCGTTTGGTGTTATTACAGCGCTATAATTCGTTTCCTAGTATATTATAGTTGGCATTGGCGTACGAAGGGGATAGCAACATCCCAATTAATGGCAAATTCGGTACTCCTTTATTAAAATAAATGTCAAAAATGTATCAATATGCATTTGCAATTCATTGCAATCCACAAAGTTGCCTTGGAGTGGGATTTACCACAAAGTAACGTCAATCTATATAAGAAATGTTACTATTGAAACAGATCACAACGGCCCGCTGCCATTATTATACTCTTCGCAAATACAAAACGAAGAGTATATTGCATTCGATCGGCCATTTTCAAACTGATAATATCGCTCGTCGGGAAAAGATTTTCATATCACCGTGTTGGTGCTCGAATTCTTTAATTCTTTCTTTTAATTTAATAAAATCGGTCTTCTTCGTGTACCCACTATGTTGCTGAAATTTAGCCAGGATGATACTTATGTGTCCACATGTTTATATTTTAGGAACACATGTTTCTTTTCATGCCTTAAATGCGTCTACACCAACGCATGTTTCCGTAAGCTTGAATTTTAGACACGTTTTTTCCATTTTGTGCATAAATTGTGTGTGTGCACTACCAGCTGTGAGAAGGTCATTTTTGACAACAGTATACTCTGGTTATTTTGTAAAAATGCCAAAAGTAGTCAAGAAGCAATCATAATAGGACACACTATATGAATGTAAAAAAATATGTACAAGAAAATCAAGTTGTTGACTTATATGAAAGAGGTGAAGCAAAGGCCATATTTGCCTTTGTTATCAACAGAAGTACCATCAAATAACAAGAAATCTGCTATTTACTCTGACCTGGGCAGCCTCAGTACTGATAGAGGTAGTTGTGAAATGGAAAATGCCAATTTTCAGCTACAATGCACCAATGAAAGCGATGCTGGAAATTCCAAATTGGGTCTAAAATGTAACCTTTTCGTATAGGTAACATTTTGCGCACAATTTGTACCAGTAATGAACACAAGAGTTCAAATTGTGTCAAATGTGCGAGTATATATCAACATAGACACATTTTAGTACATATTTAATGAAATAGTCGATATTTGAGTCTGATTATTATCTAATATGTAGCTGTGTGTCCGTGCAGGTAAATTTTGGGTGAAATTCGTTCCAAATGAGGATTTGTAGTTCCATTTGGACACATTATACAAATCAGCCATATTTTCTTTAGAGAAAGAGGCATCCATATTGAAAATCTGAGCTTAAGGAAAAATTGTTATTTTAAAAATTAACAATTTACATATTTTTAGACAAAAATGTTATAAAAACACACTTATTTTTATATCTTGTAACATACAAAATATATGAGAAATAATTTTATTTCCAAAAATTACAATTATATTATTTATTAATTACCATCATTAATTGAATATTCAAAATAAATTTCTCAATTTTTTAAGGGCTTTTATTTTCCATGAATGCCTCATCACATTTGACAGAGAAAATGGGGTTGTTTTATTTTTTTGGGTCATATACTTTATTTATTCACACGTGAAAACTGATTACTTCTGTGAAACGTAATTTTTATAAAATCACTGCATACCAACTGTGTTGACTTTAAGTCCGTTTTTAAATAATTTGAACACCATAAAGTGGTTGTAGGCACAATTTAGATTTATTTGTGTCAATTTTGTAACTACACATAGTAAGGCACATTCAAGTAACATCTTGGAAACAATAAGAAACATATTAGTTACATATTAGCATCATTACAGTAACATTTAGTAAATATGCGACGCATACAAGACAAATTTTGGAAACAGTTTTGGGCACATTTTGGAATCAAGTTAGTACACATTTTAATCACCACTTTGGGCATATGTCCTACACAGTGTGGACTATGTTTCGAATCTGTGCCTATAAAATGTGTCGTGCCCAAAGATATGTTTCGACACAGTGTCGACACATTGCCTGAAATGTGTCTTTCAATGCTCCTTGGGATGCTTAGATGGTCTATTTCAATACTGAGCAATTCACTGATATTTCTAGAAGCAACAATCTCCTGGGTTGCGATTACTCAGAATCGCTTATAAAACTACTGTTTTTGAAATGACTGCGTACCTATTTGAAAATTAAGAAAACGTACAATAAAAGAAAAAATATTTATGCTGATATATGGAGTCAAAAACGCAGCAACGACAAAGGCCAACAGAAGAAGCCTGAGAAGAGCTGAAAGGGACATTATCCAACTGCTAGCAAAAACAGGAAAACCACAAAAACGACAGAAAACGTCAACATTACTAGAGGGAAGAACAATAATCAAAAGAATAGAATCATACGCAATGAAATACTGGGGACACGTCCAAAGACGGGACTCGACACACCTACTAAAGAAAGCGCTGCGAATGAACAGCAACAAACTGAAAATAGGGAGGCCATGCTACACATGGATAACAACAATCGAGAGGATTATGAATAAGCTAGGAAAGGATTATACACACTGGGAAAAGCTGGCACAACAAAAAATGGAATACAATAAAGAAATATCAAGGATATACACACTGCCAGACTCAGAAACAGAAGAAACAGAAAACTCAGAAGTAGAATAGGAGAGAAGATGATCACAGACAGAAACTAAGAAGAAGCATATCACAAAAACCTGAAAGTGAAAAGAAGCACGAAAACCTACACGAAAACGCCTACACTTTCCATCCGATGAAGACAGAAGGAAAACAAGAAGAAACATCTCACAAACACCTACACGCTCCATCCTATACTCCTACCCCATGCGTCATGCGGCTCTCGCTGCTGACAACAAGCATGTCCAATGTCCAATCCAGCGTATGCAGCTGGTCCGGCGGTATATAAAAGCACTGGGGGTTTGTTCTGGCACACGGTGGGATGATCGGTGGGCGATCGGGCTGCGTGGTGGAACAAATCTCCCTGCACCGGAATTGGCAGCAATGCCCACCTTACGCTGGCAAATCAATCAATCAATCAATCAATCAACCGTTTTAAAAAAATTCTACAATTTCAACACTATATATAATGATGACAAGAAGCAGAATAAGAAACTCAACTGAATCCATTGTCTTATGAAATATATATCTGCCGTTCATTCAAATTTTTCTTATTGATATTTTCTCTTCACTACTACAATACATTGCTCTATTACCTCTAAATTTAAATTTCTCTCACTAATTTAGGCGGCTTTCTACCTTATATAGTTTAATATTTTGCTTTTGGCTAAATTTTGAATAGCTTATAGTGGGCAATATTGATTTATGAAAAATAACTCATGTAAATTTAGGTGTTAATTTCACAAGATTTTTAGAAAATTAATTATGGTATCATATTTCATAATTATATTACTTTTATTGCAGTCATTAAATACAAATGCAATTAGGAAATTTTAATTTTAATTTTGTAAAGTGACTGATAATATAAATTATTGTTTAAATAAAATATAAGGTTACTTGGTATATTATAAATCTCACAACAAATATTATCAGCTTTTAGAAGGCAGGAACTTATGAACTCGCATCAAAACATGTCGCCAAGTGATTACGATAAAGAGCGTAGCCGGATAAAAATCATATTTGGGAGGTTAGTGCCTACCAATATGAGAATAATTTACCCCTAATGACAGCTTAAAAAAAACATGTTTACAAAAGTTATGAAAGAATTTTGAAAAATTAAAAAACTTGATTTTCTCAAATATGAATGAGCCGAATCCGGGAGCTAAAATATATATGGTGCAAGGGCGTTATGTCGATTATAAAAAAAAATAATACTCAATAAAAATTATTTTTATTTTGCAACATTCTTTTCTTTATGAACTAACATTGATGGACTAACTAACTAACTTGATGGAACATTACTATTTTTTCTTCTGTAATATGCTCTTATGCTAAGTAACAACACATATTTTTTGGAATAAGATTGGAGGATTACTTCCAAATAAAAACAAAAAATAAATTTTGGCCCCCTAATATTTATGAATTCCACTGGAATCAGGAACCAACATTAATTTTCAGTTTGTGACTCAGTAAAATGAGTATCGTTTGAACAATACATTAAATGAATAGAGGGTAAAAAAATATTTTTGCAACAATTTTTTCTTCATGAACTATTTGATGGAACACCACAATTATTTTTCTGTGATATGCTCTGCTCATATCCTAAGTAGCAACATATATTCTTTGGAATAAGACTGGAGGATTACTTCATAGTGTAGGAAAATAAAAAATAAATTTTGGCCCACTAAAATTTATGTAATTCCATGGGAATCAGGAACCAACATTAATTTTCAACTTGTGAATCAATGATATTTTAGCTACCGGATACGGCTCATTCATATTTGAAAAAATCAAATGTTTTCATTCTTCAAAATTTATTTTTTTACACTATGAAGTAATCCTCTAATCTTATTCCAAAAACTACATGGTGTTACTTAGGATATAAGCATATCACAGAAAAAGAGTAGTGGTCGTCCATAGTTCATAAAGAAAAAATTGATGCAAAATTAAAAAAAATGTGTACCCCCTATTCATTTAATTCATTCAGTATTATTTTTTTTATAATCGATATAACGCCCTGGGCCTCATATATTTTAGCTCCCGGATTCGGCTCATTCACATTTGAGAAAACGAATTTTTTTCATTTTTCGAAATTTACTTATTATTTTTTTACACTATGAAGTAATCCTCCAATCTTACTCCTCCAAAAAATATATGTTGTGACTTAGGATATGAGCATATCACAGAAAAAGAATAGTGGTGTTCCATGAAATAGTTCATAAAGAAAAAATTGTTAAAAAATTAAAATATTTTCATTTAATTTATTGAGAATTAATTTTTTTTATAATCGACATAACGCTCTGAAGTCTATGGAATTGGTACATTTTACCTTACATCAAATGAGGTAGTTCTGTTTTTTTTATATATTGGTAGTGATGAAATGGTAATGACAAATCCAAGTTTTCCACCTCGAAAGCCGTTCGGATCATTGTTAAGTACAGGAAAATCCATTAAATTTTAGGACTTTTTTCAGTTTTTGTAAATTTTTTCCACCAAGAACCCGTGTTACGGTAAAAGTCACTGTGCACACTTTTAAGTAGACTAAATTTGCTATTAAATGAGAACAATTTGGTCTTAGTAAGCCAATTAGTTTCTAAGATACGGCCATTCGAAGGTTTGCAAAATTACCAAAAAAGAGGATGTTTTCCATTTTTTTTTTTTGCTTTCGACAGTTATGATGACCCCTAAGGATCCATTTCATGGCAAGAGTCACCTTATAAATTATTAAAGTGCACTAAATTTCCAACAAAATTAGACTAATTAAGTCTAAATGGACTTGATAGTTCCTGAGATACAGCTGTTCAAAGTTGTCGAGGTAATATGTATTAGAAGGATTTGCAAAATGAAGTACCCTTAGTTAGTGAAATAAACATTTTAATTTATAAAAATAAACAGTTTAGTAATTAAAACATTAATATTTAAAAGGTATGTAGTATTATGAAACACCTCATTGTATATAATGTACAGTACAGTGAGGGAAATTGTTATTACTCGTATTTCCTGTATATTTTTGATGGACCAGGCAGCTCGAAATCGTCATCTGATGGTGGGTCATCAATAAATGGTTTATCAATGTCGTTACACATCAGGTCTGGTATATTCTCGCAGGATTGGCCACTGCAGTAGTTGCAAACAGCTGAGCATTTGAGTCCTGCTTTCCTGCAACCACAACTGCCGGTACAACCTATTTTGCGGTTACAGGAAATAACATTTAGCAGGGCTTGAGGAGCTGATGGTTCCAGCATCCCAACTCCTCTTTCCTTTTTTTTAAATTGTGCAAAACTTTGAATGGCCGTATCTTAGTAACTATTTGGCCTACCAAGACCAAATTATTCTCATTTTATTGTTAATTTAGTATACTTAAAAGTGTGCAAAGTTACTTTTGCCCTAATAAAGGTCCTTGGTGGTAAAATTTGACAAAAACTAAAAAAAAGTCCTAAAATTTATTGGATTTTCAAGTACTTAACAATGATCCGTCCGAAAAGATTATCCTTTTCAAGCCGGCATTTGGGGTAAATTATTCTCATATTGGTAGGCACTTACCTCCCAAATATAAACCAAATTCGAGTGGGGGCAGCTAAGCTATGCTTATCCGGCTACGCTCTTTATTAACAAATGGCTTTTTATTTCACTGAACTGAACTTGTGGTAGGTACCTTGTGAAACATCTTGAAAATAATTGTTAGTAAATTAAACACTGCTTTTAGATGAATCAATCAATATATTATAAATACTCTACATATGTTTCGGCTTATTAGGCCTTTATCAAGAGTATTACATAGTGAATACTGATAAAGGCCTAATAAGCCGAAACATATGTAGATTATTTATAATATATTGATTGATTCATCTAAAAGCAGTGTTTAATTTATTAACAATTGCTTTTTATTTCGTTTGCTTACCGAAGGGAAGCATTGTAATCGTAAAAATATCATTCTTCGGGAATTAGAATATATAGATTACGAGCATTAAATACTTCAATTCTGTCTGCTGGTCAGTCGGTTTATTGTATTCTTGGCAAATACAAACGAAGAGTATATTACATTTGATCGGCACATTTCCAAAACTGCTAATATCTCTCGTAGAGAAAAAAAATCATATCACTGCATTGGTGATCGAATTCTAAACAAGTTTCAAAATGTTGGTCCGTCTGTCTATCCGTCTGTCTGTCCGTCCATCACATTTTTTTTTTTGTAAGCACGACATTTTAAGAAAGAAAACTCTGGTTGTATTGAAATTTGGACCATAAATTGATGTTAGCTAGAAGATGAGCCCTATTTTTGTTGAAGAAAATCCATCAGTAAATAAAAAAGTATCCAATAGAAGGTGAAACAATTATATTAAACGTAAATTGGCGATGAATATAATGTTTACTATAGTTTATTTATATAGTTTACTAACATAAATATCATGATAATATAATATTCAAAAGTCAAAATATTGTTTTTAACTAGACACATTATATTATGGATATTAACACGATAATAGAAAATATCTGGTGAATATGAAATGATAATTCTACTAGTACGTATTTAAACTATTATAATAACAATCAAAGTCACATTGTTTTATTATTTTCCATTGCGATTTTCTGCCAACGTTTGCTGACCGATACCAAGTTCTTAGTATTGCTACCACAACTATTCACTGTGATCTTCACTACAGCTACGCACAATAACACATATGTAATAGTGTATTTGGTAGTGTTAGCATAGTGAAAGTCGTTTTATCAAAAATTCACCGAAATATACCTTATCATACTTCAGAATAATTATTTAATTACCGTCAGCAAAGTACTATGATACTGATTGATTAACTGATTAGCCAGCGTACGGTAGGCATTGCTGCCACTTCCGGACATGCAATCTGGATATTTTTATATATCGCCAAAACGGCTGCTGAAATTACTGGCTGAGCCCTGCGAGGTAAATAGTAATCTGTTTAGGTGATAAAATGGTGTTAAACTAAGTGGAATAAGAATCACTTCGAATGAAACCATTACACTGATACATACCTTTCAAATACATTTATTTAGTATTTATACGTATTAGTACCAGAATTGGGAAATCATATTTGTTTACTTTAAAAATGTATTTCACCAAATTAAATAATATAAATACAATGTAACACTGTTTTAGAAATATTAGCTAATAACATTAGCATATTCAGATTGGGACATTTTGTTTATTCTCATCAAGATGATAATGAGAGTTATGTATCGTTAAATAAAGAAAAATATATCCATTGTTACAACTAACCGGTGCAATTATCTGATAATATTTCTTTTCGTTGTTTATTTATTTGTTCTAATGTTTGAGATAGTTTCAAGGAGAAAGGATTATTTATTTTATGTTCTCTTCCTGTGTCTGTACACCAGACATTTAGACAAAATTTAAAATGGCGACTTAACAAATTTACTTTTTAGCACATTTTTTTTAAATAAAAGCTTTTTCTTAAAAATATTTTTTTACATATTTTGTTTAGTTTATAGATACGACTGTATGTGTAATGGAAGAGTAGTCACTGTAGCTAAATTTCGCCTTTAATGTACAATGTGTACAATAATGCACTTTACCTTAATAATGATGATTTACTATTACTACTTTACAAAACTTATCATATATACTATCTGTGTCTATTATGTCATTTGTAGGCCAGTTTATGCTATAATAAACTGTCAATTGAGTGTTCATCTTGTGAATTACATTCACTGTCGCTGGCTATATCAACAGATTATACCGTAATATTATTTATCCAGATATGCGTTCTCTTCGATAGTAATTAACATAAATTATTTTACATCTCCTTATATTACACAAGTTGAAATAACACGCATTATTTAAAATGCATCTAAGTTAAAAAATATTTATTGAATACACGGAAACATTCAGTTATTGCATTCGAGGCACATGTAAGCAATTATAACGTTGTCAGGCCAGCGGCCATTTCGAGTTATCTTCGGATCTGAACATTGAGGTTATGAGAGTATTACCCTAAATAGGCCGAGCTGTTATCGGATATGCAGCATAGTAAAGGTTTTAAATTTATTTCTTAGGTAAGAAGTACCTACTGGCCTACAATGTCGCAATAATCTAGTATTCCTCTGAAATATTTTCAAACTTCATGCGCCATAACTAGCGAGTGAGTGGCAATGCACTGAAGACAGTTAAAACGCTTTAATGTTTCCATTATGATACTCTACGCAAATACAAAACGAAGAGTATATTGCATTCGATCGGCACATTTCCAAATCCGGTAATATTGCTCGTAGAGAAAAAAAAATCATATCACTGTGTTGGTGATCGAATTCTGAACAACTTTCAAAATGTCGGTCCGTCTGTCTGTCTGCCTGTTACCCCGTCCGTCACGTTCTTGTAAGAACGAAAAGTTCGATTGTTTTGAAATTTGGACAGTAAGTTAGTGTTAACTA
This sequence comes from Stenurella melanura, assembly GCA_963583905.1. Lineage (NCBI taxonomy): Eukaryota > Metazoa > Arthropoda > Insecta > Coleoptera > Cerambycidae > Stenurella > Stenurella melanura. The sequence continues at coordinate 232,707,290 of OY757309.1, read as the reverse complement.
GAAGAATAACCCTATTGTTCTTGAGCAAAATCTATTAATAAATAAGAAATTTATTAATGATTTAAACTTATTAAATTTACATATCTATGTTAGTATATTGCTACATTGCAGAACCGACTAATTAAGCGATAGTCCCTAATGTTTATCAAAACAGCAATAAATCTGTCACAAATGCGATAAGATTATGAACCAAACTTTGGCGGCTTCCAATCATCTCATCTCGCAGTTGGACAAGGCGGTCTCTCGATCATTTAACTGCCAATAGTATCTTATAGAATGTGAAACAATGGTCTAAAAATGGGAAGAGTATAATGATTAGCTTGTTTATTTTATTGCGTGTGGTTATATTTATTGAAAGAATCCCCCATACATTTGAGAAATTCAATTATCTCATTCATTGAAATTTCAAAATAATTTCTAACAAAATAATGTATTCAGTTATATCAGTTACCAGCAAGAACAACTTTAATTTAGTATTTTATTTGCTATAAGCGAGCACAGTTGTATTTTCGTGAAGGGTCTTAAAAAACTAAGCTTGGGAATCTGATTTTACGAAAACTCCGATGGGCAGTCCCCTGTGGCGTCTACCACGCTATGCTAAAGTGTAAAAGATACGTTTTTAAGCAAGTAGCTAGGAGGCTTCACCTAGATGAGATTAATATTTAGTGAGTAGTACGGGACATTGATAGACTACCCGCCATTTAGCCCTGACCCTAACATGCGTTTGTTATAGTTAGGCCTGCGATTTTATCATGATATAGTGAAACAGAATATTTCTTGAGAAATACGCCACAATCATCTCCTATATTCACATAGGTCGTGATAAAATCTCTTAAAATGGTAAATGGAAAAACATGAAAGATTATCAGTATTACTAAGCTTTTCTCATGCATCATTTAATGTGACACATTTGTTAACATTTACTACGTCACAGATACCTGTTTCTGTCTGTTTAAGTTACATGAAAGCCGTGTCACAACATGCACATTGCACACATTTCAGAGTTTTGCATTTTGCTTATTCTCAAAAACCTGTAAACATTGCGAAGAGATTTTAATATTCCTCATTCTACAATATATAAAAATGATGTGCAGAAATACTTATAATTCTACTTGAATAATATACAATTGTGTAAATATAAAAATAGCGTAAAAAAACCTTCTGAAGTTTTACATGGTGTTCTCAAAGGATCCGTGCTTGGACCAATTTTATTCATATTATATTAGAACCATATTTTAACATACATAAGTGTAGAAACATAAGTGTTTGCAGATACTTTGATTAATGTAACTGGGAATAACATCGATGTTATAATTGATATAAAATGGAATGTGCAATATAAGCTAAGAGCTAGGGCACACGAAGGTTCGGGCTCTACCTGTAAAGGTTCCGGCAATCACTAAGTCTCAGAATGAGCGCTATCTTCCTGTGTATAATTTTACCGTTCCATATGTACTATATAGTCGAAGTGACCGAGCTCATTTGACGGTGCTTGTTGGCAAGTATCTTAGCGTATTCCACTCATAAGTTGATGCCATCTTGATGTGTGCAAGCAAAATTCTTAGAAGGAATTTCGTTGGTAAACATATTTATATATGTAGTTACAGCCAGACGGCTTTAAGGGGTCTTGTATCAAACAAGGTGACCTCTAAACTGATTCTGAACTGTCACAGTATTTTGATTATGCTGTGTGAACGCGACTTATCAGGATGCCTGGACACAGTGGTGTGACGGGCAACAAGTAAGTAGTAGGAAGTAAGAGGGAGAACCAGTATAAATTCCTTTCTCTGGCCCTGAGTCAGCCTTCGGTTTGCCAAGAAGTCTGATTCAATCAGTGCAAAGAGACTGGGCCATGGCACAGTTCAACAACTATTAGGCTCGAAGCAGCGGAATGAGGCAGTCCATGTAAAGGGACCTTCAGCTAACTCAACCGTATAGTGGTTACTTGGATTCGATAGAGAAAGAATGAGACGGGTGGTAGTCTTTACACAGGATACTGTTCTCTGAATAATCTGATGCTTGTACAATGGGGTTAGGGAACGATCCCATTTGTCGGATGTGTGGAGTGGATGATGAAATTATCACTCATATTCTATGCAGTTGCACACCTCTAGATGCGACGAGGTATAAATATTTCCAGAGGCAACTTGTACAGCTGGAAGAGTTATGAGATCTAACTTAGAATTCGGTGCTATCCTTCGCGAAGAGCACTACTCTTCTCTAGGAGATCCCATACGTCGAAAATACACAAAGGGACGACAGGCCTGAGTACCGCGAATAAGTGAACAATATTATTTAATAAAGAACTCCAATAGAATAGACATACCAACAGCAAATTCAAAGAGCAATAAAATTTAAGAATTACACAGATTCACAAAGAAAACGGGAGTGATATTTCACTTTCTTCTATGTTCTTGGGCGCTGACAAGAACATGAAGTCAGAATTGCATGGCTGGGTCCAATTTTCGAGATAGAGCTCTAAATTGGTGAAAGATCCTGAAAAATGGATCTATTTTTTGGAAAAATCGAAAGTCGTCCAACAATTTTCAAGAAATTCGCAGACATCGCCTTCCGATCAGTCTTTCTCCGAAGCGGTCTCTCGTATGCAGCATAAAAATCCTCCTATTGTAGAAAATCGAATAGTGCACACTTCGAGTCCGTATCTCGACTCATTCTCGAGATGTAGTCCATTAGAGTTGAAAAAAGATAAATTATCGACTTCCCGTTTACGCCATTTGTTCTTTCTCGTCGATCTCCATACTTATGAATTTTTTCGAAATTTTGCCGGACATTTTTAATTTTTGTTCGCCGATTTCTCGAAAACCGTTCGAGATATCGATCTGCATTGCACACCGTCCATTCTTGACGCTATTCTCGACGTCTTTGAATATTTTTGGAAATTTTTGCAGGACTTTCGATTTTTCGTAATATCGATTTTCAAGGTTTCTTGATCCATTTCGAACTCAAGCTCGAAAATTCGACCCGACCATGCTATTCTGATTTCATGTTCCTGTTCAGCGCCCCAGAAAACAGAAAAAGTGGGTCCGAAATCTGGCTGACAATTTTTTTCTGAACCTGTATTATTCACCATTTAATATTTTCGATGTATGTCAGTTATGGAGGAAGACGATAATCCAAGTAAGTTTATTCCTTATGTAGAATAACTTGCTTTTTAAATGAATCAATAATTTTTTAAATGAGTAAATATCAGACTTTAAGGTTGAGGTTTATAAAATCTAAAGTTTGGTGACAGAACAAAACTCTATGTTTGATATGCTTGTAGTAAACATATTACTAAAATATCTGCATAGCTATAGTCCCTCTGCTGTCAATATAGTTCAAAACACAACAGAGAATAATACACTATGAAATTGATATCTTCACCCATTACAGATAGTGTACATGAGTCTTGGCTATAGTCGTATTTTGACACGAAAGGTCCAGCAACTCGAAGAGAGGTTGATCCCTGAATGGTAACCCTCTTCAGGGAAATGCAGCGTTCTTGCTACACTACACTAATGACTTTTATATCAGCGCTTACATAGAAGCTATGCAACTTTAGGCGGCAGTTACACAGAGGAAATCGAAGGGAATGTAAAGCAGTTGGCCCATTGTCTATTAAATGTTTACAAGAAATACATTACTAATTTCCGATAGAAAAGAGCTTCGGCAAAATTTCCTAGTTGGGAGAAACCCCTCTGGTGACATCGGTTATTGGCCTTGGTAGCGGAATATAAAAAAAACAATTATTTGTAATCTAGAAACGAATTCAAATATTAATAATAAAGAAGGCTTGTGACCATAGGATATATAATTACCTCGAAGTATAGTAATCGTAAAAAAAATTTCAAACATTTTTATTTGTTGAAATAGGACTAGAATGTCATAAAAAGTAGAGATTTTAAATTTGAGGTAAAAAAAAATTTCTGTCTGTATCGGTCTGTCTATCTGTAATCTTTTTGTCCGCACGTTTTCTCCGGAACTATTTAAGATTGAAATTTTGTACACGTATATATAATGACAAGTTCTGGAACTGGATTGTTTTATTAAAATATCTGATGAAGGGTTGGGGGGTAAATAGGGGGATTAAGTAAAGAAAGCTAGTAAGAGTACAGAAATTTGGGATTTGGTGTATATACGAAGGCTTTAGGATTTTTTTGTAATATTTTCGATTCCCCCACCATATTCCCTTATTAAAGGTAATGATAAAATCAACATGAGATTTTCACTTCAAATTTGGTACACGTTTGTATTATAACGACATCTGAAACTAAATTATATTTTGGCATGATTCCATTGAAGGAATGGGGGGGGGGGGTAAGTAGGGAAAAATAAGTAAAGCAATCTGGTAAGAGTACATAAACTTGAAATTTGGTGTATATAGGAGAAACCAAGGCCTCAGACTTCTTTCCAATATTTTTAAACCCCCCCACCCCCACCACCGCCACTCTTTTATTAAAGGGATTGATATCATAAAATAGAGATATTTACTTGAAATTAAGTATGTATTGTAATATAATGATTCCGTTGAAGGGGGTGGGAGGTGGTAGGTTGTGAATAGGGGAAAATAAGTGGAGCAAGCAGAAACTTTATTTCTAACGTATATGGCAGAAACCAATGCCTCAAATTTCTCAAGCATCTGCCCGAAATATTATTAAAATTCTATGACCAATAATTTCCACATACTAGAGTGCATATATAGTCAAGACGTTTCCTTTAAAGTAACTTAGATGAAGAATCTGGATGTGGAAGTAGTTATTCCTTAGGCAGCGGTTTTTTATCTCGTTAGTAATTGTGAATTATGCAATTTACCTTCTATGTTTAATTTGTATTAAGAAATGCTAGTGTCCAGTCTTTAGATTGTGCTTCTATATTTCACAGGATAAACAATGACACATTTTGAAAGCATCACTCTTTTTGAACCAAGAACAAAAGACGATGAAAAAGATAAAGTAACACCGGGTGGTCCATCCACACGACTTTTAACTGCTGAAAGTTGCTCATTAGGTAGATTTCTAAGAACAGAGATCTCACCTTTTTACCCTTATAATCCACTTACAATTGTCGGGATTCTGCCTTATCTCAAAGCCAGATCTGTTGATTTAAGAGTTGTTTTACCATTTTCTTGACTTTATCTGATGTCACAAAGAATTAAAAGGGATGATATTGCGATCCATCAAGAAATACAACTTTAGAGTTTAATAATTACTTGAGACGTTCTGTGGTATACCCAATTTAGTTTAATAAAAATGTATTGTTATTACATAAAAATGACGAAATTAAAAATAAGTGTTGATGCATGAAAACTTTCTATAGAAAATACCTGAAACCTGAACGAGTAACAAAAAATAGTGATATATACATCGATTTTCCATTTAGATGTTGGTACTTTAAGAACACATCCTTTTTGCAAGAGCAATCAAGTATCGTGCATAAAAACAGGTTACAGAATTTGAAGTATTTGTAGACTTGAATAAAAGTAACAATTGACCAAATACCCTGAACGGTTCTTAAAGAGCTTTCAAGATCATTTGGCGTATTGCCAAGGTGCGAATGAAGGCCATTTTGCAGAATATTTGTTTTAAAAAGTTATCTTATTTACATATTACTTCCACATCCACGTAGTAAATTGGAAGTATAGTAATCGCAAAAAAATTTTTCTTTTTGAAATAGAGAATGTCATGAAACGTTGAGGTTTTAAATTTGAGCGAAAACAAATTTTTCTGTCCGTCTCTCTGTCTGCCTGTCTGTCTGTAACTTTTTTTTGTCCGCACGTTTTCTCCGGAACGGTTTAAGATGTTGACTTGAAATTTTGTACGCGTGTATATCATAACGAGATCTGGAACTGGATTGTATTTTGAACATATCGGGTGAAGGGTTGGGGGGTAAATAGGGGGAAATAGGGGGAAATATGTAAAGCAAGCTGGTAGGACTACAGAAACTAGAAATTTGATGTATGTGCTACAAGCCAAGGCCTCAAAATTGTTTACAATATTTTTCATCCCCCCACCACCACCACCCCAACTCCATTATTAAAGGGATTGATAAAACAAAATTGAGATATTCACTTGAAATTTGGTACTCGTATATATTATAACGACATCTGGAACTAGATTATATTTTGAGATGATTCCGTTGAAGAGTTGGGGATTAAATAGGGTTAATAGGGGAAAATAAGTAAAGCAAGCTGGTATGAGTACAGAAACCTGAAATTCGGTGTATGTACCAGAAGTCAGGGCCTCAGATTTTTTATAATATTTTTCAACCCCCACCACCCCTACTCCATTATTAAAGGGGTTGATAAAATAAAATAAAAGCAAGCTAGTAAAAGTACAGAAACTTGAAATTCGGTGTATGTACTAGAAAGCAAGGCCCCGTATTTTTTTATAATATTTTTCAACCCCCAATTCCCCTACTCAATTATTAAAGGGGTTGATCAAATAAAATTGCGATATTCACTTGAACTTAGGCAGACGTATGTATTATTACGACATCTTGAACTAGATTATATTTTGAGATGCTTTAGTTGAAGGGGTGGGGGTTAAATAGGGGTAGATATGGGAAAATAAGTAAAGCAAGTTGGTAAGAGTACAGAAATTTGGCATTTGGTGCATATACTAGAAGCGAAGACCTCAGGTTTTCTTATAATATTTTCCATCCCCCCACCACCCCCACTCCCTTATTAAAGGAGTTGATAAAATTAAATTTAGATCTTCAATTGACATTTGGTACACGTATATATTATAACGATACCTGAAAGTAGATTATATTTTGACACGATTACGTTGAAGGAATGGAGGGATAAGTAAAAGTAAAGACTTTGAGTCATAAGGAAGATGGTGTTTATCCTGCTATTGGCTTTCCTCAGACTGAACTGTTAAATAGGTTCTCGCTCTCGAGTCTGGAGGCTCGTAGAACTATTTCACAGCAAATTTTTCTTTTTAAAATAATACATAATATAACTGATTGCAGCGCTATCTCAAACTTACTAAATTTTCGAACTCCTAGACCTGGTTCTAGGCATAATTCATTGTTCTATTTACCAACTCCCCGAACCAACGTCCAGAAATTTTCGCCGCTATACAAAATGTGTGAAAATTATAATAAACTACAAGATCAGTTTGATATATTCCACTGCAATGTAGCTGCGATAAAAAGATTAGCTGCATAATTTAAAATTTTTTGTTTAGTTTTATCTTTGTTTTTATTTTGTCTACTTTGTAATCTACACTTATACGTTATATATTTGCAAATAATTACTATTTGCTACCCTGTAATTGGAATTTTCTGTTGGGTAGTGTATTGTTAAATAAATAAATAAATAAAAGTAAATAGGGAAAAAGAAGTAAAGCAAACTGGTAAGAGTACAGAAATTTGAAATTCGATGTATATCCTAGAAGCCAAGGCCTCAGAATTTTTAGTAGTATTTTTCAACCCCCGACCACCCTTACTCCATTAATAAAGGGGTTGATAAAGTAAAATTGAGATATTTACTTGAAATTTGGTAGACGAATGTATTATAACGGTATCTGGAACTAGACTATATTTTGAGATGATTCTGTTGAAGGGTTGGGGTTAAATAGGAGTAAATAGGGGAAAATAAGTAAATCAAGGTGGTAAGAGTACAAAAATTTGGGATTTGGTGTATATACTAGAAGCCGAGGCCTCAGATTTCTTTTTAATATTTTTCAAACCCCATCACCTCCGCTCCATTATTAATGGAATTTATAACATAAAATTGAGATATTCACTTGAAAGTTAGTATTTACATATATGTATTGTAATAAGATCTAATTGAGATGATTCCATTGAAAGGTGGGAGGTGGTAGGTTGTGACCAGGCGAAGACAAGTAGGATAAACTGCAAACTTTACTTTTAACGTACATGGTAGAAACCAACGCCTCAAACTTTTCTATGACGCCTGCCCCAAATATTGTTAAAATTCTTTGACCAATCATTTCCACATACTAGAGTGCAAATCCAGGAAGATGTTTTTTTAAAGTGACTTGGACGAAAAATCTGGATGTGGAAGTAGTGATTCCTTAGGCAGTGGTTTTTTGTAACACAATTAATAACTTTATTCAATATCTCTTGTTATAAACAGTTGTTTAATAAAAAGGATACTAGCCGTGTGAAGGTAAAAAAGCGCTAAAGGTTATAAATGTGTATAAAAGTCAAGCATACGAAATAAAACGTAGCATAAAATTACAATAAGGTTTCGAATATTTCACTATTGGTTAATTAGCCACGTGCCAGTTGATTTTTAGCGATGCGATGTATCAGCGAAATCATTTGATCGATTCTAATTTGGCAGGTATGAAAAAAAATAAATATACCTGTTATCGTATGTTGTAATTTGAGTTAGCACTTTTAAGCCATGTTTAGTAAATGCCAAGTAGATTTTTTTATATAATGAATTTAATTTTTAAATTAAGTATTCACCGCTAAGAAAAATTTTCATACCACTTTCTTGTCTGCCATGCTTTAAAACAGAGGATTAATCATGTACCTGTTACAAATATGTCAAGTAATTGCACACTATCTTCTATACTATATTACATTGTGTTTATTCTAAAGGTTTTCTAAAATTTCAGTATTGTAATTTTCGCAGTTTTTTAGTGTGAATCCATGATGTTTTGATGTTAATGTTTTTGTGACAAGAATGTTGACGATTTGCTCATGAATGATCTTTCCAATTATAGGCCAGTTGAGATAGAGATATAAAATTAAATTTGAAAAATTAATAAATGTTCTATTTATTGATCGATTTTGTTCAAATAGGCTCCTTCCTCTAGCTAACACTAACTTACTCTGCAAATTATCAAACAATTGGACTTTTCCTTCTTAAATTATTGTGCTTACAAGAAACGTGACGGACGGACGGACGGACGGACAGACAGACAGACGTGTAGCTGGACGGACGGACAGACGGACGGACATTTTGAAAGTTGTTCAGAATTCGATCACCAACACAGTGATATGAATATTTTCTCTCTACGAGCAATATTACCGGTTTTAGAAATGTACCGATCGAATGCAATACACTCTTCGTTTTATATTTGCGAAGAGTATAATTAAAAGCTATCCCTAACAATGTGAAACCATGTAGAACCAACCTACAAAATTACTGAAATTCGCCTAATGTTAACATGGCCCCATTAGGATCAGGAAACCTATAAAAAAAACACACGATTACGAATCCCGACATTTTTTAAGTGACTCTACGGGTGACCTTGTAACTTAATAGCAGAATTATTTTCATAATTTACAGTTTACTCATGACTATTTTTTATGACATGATCTTTATAATGGTACCTCGAAAAAAGTACGTGTGAAATATTCAACTTGGCCGTGTAAGCACCCTAGGTGGTGCCCTCTTGGAAAGTTCAAAGATTGTCATCGTAGAATTGCAGATCCTTATCTCCAACACTTTATTTTTACTGTCTTTTTTTGCTATTATTATAATGCTTTCTTTATTACACAAAGTGTCGTAACGTCATAAATTACTAAAATCTCAATAATCCTCATTTGGGGACTGCGAATTGTTGCTTAAGTCGACATTTTAATGTTAAATAATGCGAATGTTATTAGCGCAAAATTAAATTGTTTAAAAACAAATTATCCCAATTAGATAATACTGAAACAATTTCTAAAGCTTATTTCATTTCAGTAATAATTGATGACGCAAGGTTCCTAAAAATATAATTAACAATAAAGTAAATCAAACTTATTTTTAATATTTATATTTATCTCTAATATACTAAATTAATATATAACGAAAGAATAAAAGATTTATTAACATAATATTTGAAGTCGTCTGACCTGAGGCAGAGAGGGATTTAGGTGGTGAGGGGCCTGGTGCAGTTATTTTCCGGGGGCCCCTTACCCTTCCTTGTCAACTTTATTTTAATTTACAAAAGCTTTTTTTATGATTTATAGAGCACTTACATATATGATTATATTTGTTATTTTTTGCAAAGGTAGATAAAATACATATTTTCGCGAGCTTTTATTGCAGCAGGTCTCTTATTATGTCCTCAATGTTTACGTCTTGCATTCTATGAACATCAAAGAAAGAGGATTTAGTCTCTTATCTGCCATAGTAGACCGAAAATTATTTTTCATTCTTGCCATTTTTGAAAACGCACTGCAGTTACTTACAGGTAAAGTTAAATATTCAACATTAGGAAACAGTGATTCTAATTTTTTCTTTTTGATTGACCCCAAACATTCCCTTGGTGAAGTGGTTTCTACTAAATCTGTACTACTGCTAGGGCTTTTGAATTTTTGGATGCAACTGTTCCACCGAAAACAAAAAACTCGGCACTTTGACCGGCACGCCCCACTCGAACTTTTTCTATCAATTAAGGAAATGTAAACATCTCCTATTTGTCTTCTCCCAACTATAAAGGTGGCCATTCCCTAGAAAGAGACATCGGATAGAGAAATATTTATTATTTTTGCTCACAGTTTTTTTTTCTTAGTACGTATATTTAAAAAAACTATAGGAGTACCTAATTAGAACCATAACAAGACTATTACTATGAATTTTCACTCAAGAATTTCAGTGGTTTGCAAAATAGCTAGATTTAAATCTACGAAATAGGAAGATTAACACAATTTTCAAATTTAAATCTAGCTATTTTGCAAACCACTGAAATTATTGAGTGGAAATTCATAGCAATAGTCTTGTTACGGCTCTACTTAGGTACTCTTATAGTTTTTCTTAAATATACGTACTAAAGAAAAAAAGTTATGGCCTAAAATAATAAATATGTCCTTATCGGATGTCTCTTTTTAGGGAGTGGCCACCTTAAACAATTCTTAATATAAAATATTATTTCTATCTGTGCACATAATATAAGGCACTATAACGTAGGGGCTTTTAAAGCCAATTCTCGTGTTTACGTCACAACTACCTCGGAGCCGGAGTAAAGTCAATACAGTCTGTATTATACAGAGAAGCGGACGCTGTACTTTCGGAGCAATAAATTAATTATGTTATTTATCTTTTAAAAGTGCATAATATTTTTGTAAATGAATATTTGCCTGGGGGCCGTTGGGGGCCCTTCGGACACGGGAGCCTGGTGCAGTTGCACTACTGCACCACGGTAAATCCGTGCACTGCCCCAAGGTGGTAATGGGGGGTGGCTGATGTCCAATAATTTTTTGAGAAATTTTGTTCTCATACACACGCTAGAACATAATTTTATTTTGATAACTCCTTTAATACTGGGGTTGTTGGAGGTGGTGGCGGGGGTGGCAGCTATCAGAGAATATTGAGGCCTTATCTTCTAGTATATGCATCCGATATTTGTACGCTCATCTACATATACACTGCTCGAGCTAGAAAATGCTAATAAACTGGCCAACACTGACAATGACACTAAATGGTTTTTGCTCAAAGATATCCTTGGCAGATGATTTATTTTGCGATTGAATTCAATGTTTACTGATTAATCAATAAGTAGCGAATTAAAATTTGAGCTGCCTTTACTTACTACTTACTAATTTATTACATACCATCCGCGTCTGACGTCACAGATTGAAAATCTATGACTTTATATTATTCAAGCAAAAATTTGAACACGGCTGCCGAAAAGGCCACGCTACTATCGATTAGGCTGCTGCGCTTGCCAATTACATTACCTACCGTGTCGGGATATTACCTAAAAGTGATACAGCGATGCTGACGGTAGAACACAAAAGTGTACAGCTTGCTACAAATGTGTGCCTGCTTGCAAATAAATGATGTGTTAGAATTGCAACTAACTGATATAGGTCGTCTGTTGTACACATTGACTGATATCTCTTTATTTCAAAGTAATGTGTCGCGGTCGACTGAGACTATCATATCCAACGGCTGATATACACAAATGTAATATAGGTTGCATATATCACAGGGGGTCAAGTTACCAGTTTTCATTTAAGGTGGAAATAAAGCGGTGTCGCGGTTGAGTGAGACTGCGTATATGTAACGGCTGATATACGCAAATGTAACATGGGTTGCATATATCACAGGGGTTAAGTTACCAGTTTTCATTTAAGATGGAAATACAGCGGTGTAGTGGATCGTGCGAGGCGAAGCCTAGTCCGGTAAAAGTTGAAAAAGTTGAAAAACTATGTTTTATGTATGGTGATATCATTTCCAATGTCCCGATGATTGCAAGGATTGCGAAATCTGTGAATTCTTTTTCATCAAATTTGAAGTACGCACGTTTCATGATCCACTACTATTCACTAGATCTAGTGATAGGGAAGTACTTACAAAAATGTTCGTTTTTCATTTCTACATCATTTCGTTGAAAAATATACAGGGTGTTCCATTTGAATAAATTGACAAAATTCAATTTAAAAAGTTCTTAATTGAAAAGTAATTTTTGGCCACCCTGTACAGTTTTAGGAAATAAAAATTCAAAAACATTAATTAGATGTCTCGTAACTGGTATTCACATAAATTTTTCTTAAAACCCATAATTGTGACTGTGGTGATTTTTTAATATCCATCTGCAGATTGCATTATTTCAACAAAAAAAATCATTACATCCAAGTGGTTGGGAGAAATTTAATGCTAATATAGAAATGAATAGAGCCTAGAAAGATGATTCAAAAAATGTACTGATATACATAGCATTCAATTAAAAAAAAAGGCACTTGGTTCTGAAATTTCGTCTTGGCTCGCACTGTATGTCCGAAAATAATTTCTAGTTATAGACTGTTTTATCTAGTTTACTTGCAATTTCTGTAAAAATTTCTAGCTATCGTAGAACTCGAGATATCGAGGTCCAACGCGCTATTGCCCCACCCTGTATATTCAGGCGAATGCAATAAATTTTACAAGCAACAGTAGACATGTAGACACAATTCACTACAAATTTAATGATCGTTTTTTCTCATACTTGAATTAAATGTTATTGTTTAACAACAAATCTTTCGTGCTTTCTACGTATTCTAATAAACAGTCTAATAGAAATTTTGACAAATGGTGTGCATTCAACTAGAAAATGCTTACCTGCTATTTAATGTATTGACTATTAAAATGTTTCAAGTTTATATATGAAAAGATTAATATGCCTCTTACTTTTAAACAGGCGCTAAGGAACAAGTTGGAACTATTTAAAAATATTAAAGTTCCTAGGTATTAAATTACCCGCTGTCTTAAGATTTGTCCAATCAGGTTGATTTTTAAACTTCGTGTTACTCGTAATCGCTCATATTATTTATAATCCAAAAATTATAATATAGGTTATATGTTATATGTAACATGTAACAAATACACGAAAAACTATGGGTAGTACATAAAAAACCAGTGTGAGTTTATTTCTTTCTATAAATTATTTATATGGAACAAACCAAACCCAAGTAATTATGATGTTATCTGACCTACATCACAAATCAGCTCACGAACTCCATTTCTATTGCTTTATGCCAACTTGAACGTTCTTCGTCTTGGCAAGGACTCACAGTCAGAAAACTGGAATCAGTTGGTCCTAGACCGCGCCTGGGTGTCTGCGAAATTATTCAGTAAAAATAATGCTAATTGTTTATTCAATTTTTTGTACAATTTTCATTCCAGTTTGAGTATCATAGTAAAGTTAGTTGCCTTGCCTATGCTTATTATTCCAAAACTTTTAAAAACAAAAAAGGGGTATTGAATATAAACTTTATTGCTTAATATCGATATTAGTTTGGTTAAAAATACGCTTGCTAATGTTCTTTGATCATTCCTAGACTGACGTCAATCTTGGGTAATAAGGCTCAATCAATTGGACGAAGCCGGTTTATTTATTTTTTCATAATCCTTAGTGACTGTTATTAGTCCAGTGTACGACGGTAAGAATATGGTATTACCTCTGAATCCTATCAAGAAGCATGGATTTTCATGAAATTTTGGAATTAAGCTTTACCTACCCCTCACTTCATTCCCTACCCTATGCCGATATGCGCAAATTATTGTTAGGGGTGAAAACTACTCCTTAGTGCAAGAACTTAATAAAATAATGAATTGAAGCATTTAATAACTTAAAAAACGTTAATGGGGTTTGAATTAAGATTATTTGATGTTTTAAGGCACTAATTTTTATTTGTCAACGCTTATTTCATTTATTTACCCCTTATAAACTACCCCCTATTATGATAAAATTAGAAAAAAAACAATTTATTGACTTTGTCATACTTCATATATTTTTCATCTCAACTTTTCAACCCTTCAAATTGGAAAAATCATTTACCGACATATTTACATAATTTAGTACATCATTTATCTTAATTTGATATCTTGTTATCGTGTTCAACTTGAATCATTATTTATTGCAACTTTCCAACCCCATCAAAACTACCCCTCATGAGGAGAAAAGTGTAAAAATTTTCTACCGATAGACGCGTTCGGTTCCACAATCGTCTGGTACGTATTTATGCTATTATACATTCATCTATGCTCCAAAATCTACCTACTCGAAATTTAAAAAAAAAGTGCGTTTGGTTTTTTGACAATAACTCGCTTAACTTTTACGCTAGAAAGCTCATCAAAAAATCATTTTGTAGGAAATTCTATGACCTACAAGCTCATAAAGGTCAAATTTCTTATGCCTTTTATTTTTAAAAAGGCAACGTTTAATAAAGGGGTGAAAAACGATACCAGTCACACGCTAAAGCGAACTTTGATAGGCCATATCTCGGTTAATGTGTAAGCTACGACAATAAATAAAGAAAAACAAAATTTTCAGTAAAAAAGATCTAACTTTTTGTTCTCCAGCAATTTCTCCGTATCTTCGATAGTTTTTTAGTTATTTTGAAAAAAAGACGATTTTCTAAAAAAATTCAAAAATGCTTTTTCCACTTTAACTATTTTTTTTTTCAAAATTAAGCATTCTAAACCGGTCAAACTTCTGGACCACATTACTAGTGCTTAAATAAAGTGAGCTGTAAATGGATTGCGTTCAATTTCAATTAGGGGAGTAATGCCAAGCCTAGCATTGTTGCTTCTTCCACGAAAAAAAATAGGAATCTTTTATTTTTTAAGTACCTACTTTAAAAAAGGTATTATGCATTTTCCCCGTAAAATTGACCGTTTGCCTGTTATTCAATGTTGAATTTTTTAAATTATTCGTTTGATATAATATAAGGCCCACCATGAATTAGCCATATTTATATTGGCCCTACAGCAATAAAAAGAAACCAATCTCTTTGTTTTTTATAAGTTACATTTTTGCTCCTTATACTTTTTTTGATAAAGTTATCGAGTTATTCGTGAAAAACCGTTTGAAAACATAATTATTTTTAAGAAAATTTGAAATTTTCACTAACGAATAACTCAAAAAGTATTGATTTTTCGAAAAAACTGTATAGAACATGTTTTGCTTAGATTTCTGATTATTTTCAATATTAAAATTCCCACCCCTGAGTTGGGGTGGTATCCAGCCCTAGGGTAAATGCACATATTCGCATAGGGTAGGGTTTGCTTTTTAAGGTATTTCCCACTTAGATTTCAAATTTCAAGAAAATTGATGCTTCTTGATGGAAATCGTAGCCAAAAACCGTCATACACTGGACTATATTTTGAAGGAGGTTAAATGTGTTTGAAACATTTTCGTCACTCTCTTAGTCGTCTCTTATGAAGCTTCTATAAGGTAAAAGAAAATGTATGTCATTTAGAATTTTTAAGCTTTAACATTATACTCATATTAGGAAATCCTGATAACCCCATGTAATGGGGATGGTAAATATTAATATGTTAAATTATAATAAAATATGTTTTAGACAAATCATGGAAGTATACAGGCCCAAGTCAACGGAGGATATTTATGAGGCTATTTTGCGTATGTTCCAAATTTGAAATAACGTCCTAGATCAAGTGCTACAAAGCACAAAGGAAACTCACAAATTCAATGAAAACGAGGAAACGTGCTGGCATACGCCGACAATCTCCCCATCATCACCGAGGAAGAGCAAGATATCTTCAGATATCTAGGTAACCTGAAATCACATGTGGACACCTCTGGAATGGAAATAAATATCAAGAAGAGCTTAATAATGGTGCTACTCACTGACTACGTGGAGTTCAGCCAGCAGAGAAGAATACTAAATAGGGGACTACACCCTGAAAACCACACACAGAATGAAATACCTAGGAATATATCTAACGAATCATCCGAAAAGGAGAGAAACAGTAAAGGGAAAAATCAATACGGCCTATCGAGTCACAAGGGGAAAAAGCCACCATGGAGTCTTCTAAGAAGATATACACGACCATCATACAGCCTACCATGATGACATACGTAGTCATAAACTCGGCATTAACAAAAACAAATAGAAGAGAGAAAAGCTGAAAGGGACGGATGTCCCTTTTGATGACTCTGTAAGTAGTTAGACGATTCCAACTACTTACAAAAACATGAAAACCACAGAAACGACAGTAAACTTCAGCATCGCTAGAGGAGGGGGAAAGCAATAATTAAAAAAATAGAATCATACGCAATCAAAACTGGAGACATATTCAAAGAAGGGACACGACACACCTATTAAAGAAAGCACCAAGGAACACAGGGTCGTGCGGTAGATTTTTTCAGTATGATGCGAGTCTTCGAAATGCCGCCCCTTATGTGAAAAGTAAACAAAAGTAACCTTAAATTGTGATTTAAAAAAACTACATTACAAAATATCCGGATACTTTTATTTTCGAAAATAATAACCATTTTAAAATAATTAACATCAGCAACCTACAATTCACATCTACTAGTTTTACTCTTCTACATTTAATTTTGGCGAATTCGTCAATTAAGGTGTGTAGTTTACAGCGGCAGACGATTTGGATTAGATTGATATCAATGATAAATCTTCAAGTTTTGTTTGACTCAGTCTTAGATAATTTTTTATTAACTTTAATTTAGAAAAGCTTCTTTTCCCGCTGGCTAAAGAGACAGGGAATGTTAATAAAATACTTAGCCCTATAACTGTATTCGGATACAAAGTGGTTTTTACACAAATAATTTAAAATATCAAAAGATTTCATTGATGTTTCAAGATAGTAAGTAGCATTCGGGATACATCAAGTAATTCTTCTCGAAGACCAGTTGCATTCAAATCTGAATCATATTCGACAGAAAGTATTCACTGGAGATTCATACAATAATTTTCTAATATTTTGTCATCTATATTTTTTAGTTTTGAAATGCCACATAAAAACTGTTTGTTGCTATGGGTTTCCAGAAGCGAGAATTGTTAAGTCAGAGAATTAAAGAGTTGGAGCATAATTAAACAAGTTTATTTTAAATTTATTCTCTTCTGCTAAGGGTTCATCGACAGCTTCGTAATCAAATTGACGCTTTTTCCTTCTAGCTCTGACCTCAGTCTCGGTCGGAAATTCTGTGCTGCATTCAAAACCCTCTGCAATCTCATTAGCAGCAATTTTCAACTGCTCACATCCAGATTGTCTATAAGTTTTCAGTTTTTGTATGGTTTCTGATAACATCCGCACACAATCTCACTTTATACTTACAAATTGCAATAGCTTGCATTTATTTAAAATAAAATGCATTAACATTGAAAATATCAACTTCACAAAGAAAAGTAATGAAACATTTCTTGTTGGAAATCGGTCAGAAAATACTTTAAAAAAAATGCATTTAATTGAAAAAAATTAATATTTCCTTTTGTTAAAAACAAAACTGTTTTAAACAATATCACACCAGGTTACCGTCTGGCAACATGAATTTTCATAATCAGTAATGTCTCCTGAATTGATTCCAGCAAAAAATATTCGTCCGAAATGTATTCGATACTGATGCGCCCATATAGGCTGATCTAATAGGCAGATTTCAGTATTGTAAAAATTTGAAGTAATTCACTGCTTGAAATGCCGCCCCCTAATGGTACCGCCCCTCTCTGCATCATAGCACGGCACGGCCCTGAAGGAATAGCAATAAACTGAAAATATAGGCCACGCTACATATGAATAACAACAATCGAGAGAATTAAAACACACTAGGAAAGGATCATACACACTGGAAAAGAACGGCAAAACAGAAGAAGGAATATAGCAATGAAATATCAAGAATATACACACTGTCAGATTCAGAAACAGAACACTAAGAAGAAAAATAGGCAAGGAGATGATCATAGACGAAAGCTCAAAAGAAGCATCTCACACTTCCCATTCTACACTCATGGACAAAATTATCGAATATTTTTTGTTATCACTATTACTTGAATATGGTTTCAAATCGTTGTTGTTTTATATATATGTGCTGATGTTGTTCATCTAGTAGGTGAATATATTCAATTGTTTTAAAATATTTTGACGTTTAACTCATTTTAATGGCGTATATTTTCTAACGCGCGTTTTGTCATTTGAAACTTCCTTATATAATTCAAGAATTATAGTGAATTGAGTCATTTGTAGTGAATTGAAGTAAGTGTTAGTGATTTTTATTTGTTCTTACCTCTATTTAAGAAAAAAATATGCCACCAGATAGATACTGCAGTGAAGCTGAAGCGGCACAAATTGTAACTGTATGTGAGGAAGGATATAGACAAAAAGGTATCGCACGACGTCTTAGGAGAGGTCAATCTACAGTATCGAATATTTTAGAAAGGTATCAAGAGACTGGAAATTTTGTTCGAAGACCCGGCCAAGGGCGCAACAGGTGCACAACAGCAATTGATCACCGTTTTTTGATCCTCAATTCTACCCGAAATCGCACACTGACATCCACACATCTCAAAAATGAGTTATTAAATGTAAGACAAGTGAACGTTAGTTCGAAAACGGTTAGACGAAGATTAAGAGAGGTAGGTTTAAAGCCAAGACGGCCTGCCAAAGTTCCACGTCTTTTTCAAAATCACAAAACTCGTCGATTACAATTTGCCAGAGCACATATTCAGTGGAATATCGGGAATTACAAAAATGTTCTATTCACTGATGAGACTAGAATACAGTTATGGAAGTCAGATTGACGAAATCATGTTTATAGAAGAGTTGGGGAACGATACACTAGTTGCAATCTCGTACAAACTGTTAGTGTTGGAGGTGGCGGCATAATGCTTTGGGGAGGTATTAGTTGGGAAGGACCCACCGAACTCGTAGAAGTCGTTGGACGAATGACTAGTGACTGGTATATCGAAAACATTCTCCAAGATCATGTTTTGCTATATGTAGGCCACATTGGATACGATAGGTTCGTATTTATGCACGATAACACTTGACCCCACGCAGCTGATACAGTGACTAATTACCATGATGCAGTCCAGATTCAAAGATTAGATTGGCCACCGTATAGTCTAGACTTGAGTCCCATAGAACATATGTGGGATCAGCTAAAACATCGTATACGACAAAGAAATCCTCTTCCAAATATCCTAGAAGAACTTCGAATTGCAGCACAATATGAATGGAATGCAATTCCTCGAGAATACATTCAAAATCTAATTAGTAGTATGTCAAGAAGGATGCAAGCAGCTATTAGAGCTCGAGGTGGGAATACTCGTTATTAACCATGCCCTATTATTCTAATCAAACGACTAATTTGTTTAACGTGGTAGCATTTAAGTTGAAACTAATTATTCTTAATTTTCACATTTTGCATTAATTTTTTTAGCATTTTCTGCTAATGAAAACTTAATATTCTTTTCTTAAAATGTGTGAAATAAACTATTTCTTTCTTCTGAATGCGTTTCTTTCATTAAAATTTTTAAATACAAAAGAGTTGGGAAAATTAAAAATATTCGATAATTTTGTCCATGAGTCTATATTCCTACACCATGCGTCATGTGGTACTCGTTGCTGGTAACAAGCATGTTCCAAGTCCAATCCGGCGTAAGGACGGTCCGATGGGGACATCCGGAAGCAATGCCTATCGTACCTTGGCTAATCAGTCAATCAATCAACAATTTTAAGTCTAATAGAATTAACGTGTTTACAAGAGACAGTCTACACATACGAATGTGCATAAGACATGCCAAATGTACATAACGTTTGTATCAAAAATTGATTAAATAAATTCTAATTTAAAAAAATAATCCTTAAAAACAAATCACAATCTTTTTTTTAAACCTGTGTTATTTCAAAAAAAATTCCGGTTGTAAAATACCTGTTTCATTAAACTAAATGTATACCATAATACCATCGAAATTGTAATGCAGTTGAGAGCTCTGGCAGATATGACTTATTAACTTGTCTACCTTATGGTTATCATATACACGATTGTAAAACACAAATAAAACTTACTAAGAGGAATTATTATTTAGACATGTAGTACATCAGTTTCTACCTGTAATATGTCAAATAAACTTGTATTCATAATCTTGTAGAAATAAATTGATAAAAATATAATTTGCATATCAAGGAGGTATTTCGTAAATTTACTTTAAATGTTATTTAATTATTTATGCAATGTCTTATTTGGGTTACGAATGCATTTTTGAATTAATTAATAAATTAAATCCAAAAGGTTTTCTCAATACAAATATTTTCAAATAAAACAGTTATATAAGAAACCTGTTAATCTAAATTTGATGGTTTGGATGTCACAAGATAATTAATTAAAATCATAGAAAGTAAATCCAGTTCCAATTCTCTAATGGTGTCCGGGAATTTTAATTTGTTTTTAATTTTCTAGTGATTAATCTTAGAAAACATATCTTACGCGATGGCTTCTATTATCACGTTTTATTGAATTTTTGCAATAAAATTAAAATATTTATATGACAAAAAAGTTATACAACAATTTATAATATCCAATAGCTGACATTCTAGCACTCAATGCAGTATCGTTGAAAAAAAGCAAAACTTAGCAAAAATGTCATATTTAATAACAATTTTGGAAGAATTTTTATCACACTTAATTCCTATACGGTTCTTCCACTTTCACTTACCTTCAATGGGTGAGAAAAATCCCTAACTCAAAAATTTTAGTATTTGAAAAAGCATTACTGTTTCATATTTAAAACGTAGCGTACTTATGTTTTTGGAGCAACTAATTTGGATTCTGCTGACAAAAAATTCCAAAGGGCAGGTCCAATACGGCGGATAATGTTTTTTTCTAAAACTGCTTTAAACAAATAAAATTATTTGAGCATATACAGTGGGACCCACTTAAGATCGCAACACCCCTGTATACCAGTTAATTGATGCTTGATTAATTTTGGTCGTGATTAAAGATCGATAAGGTGATTCTTGAACTTAGCAATATGTAATACATGTAATATATATTAGCGATTTTTTTAGAAAAGAACTAGTAAGTTATTCTTAATCGGCACCTTTAGAAACCCCTTTCTACAAGATTACATCGTAGTGGGTTCAAAGGTGTTTGAGATAGTGGCCGTAAAAAAAAAAAACACAAAAAACTAGTGCCTAGACCCTAAGCGGTCACAAGCAATCCCGCATGCATATTAGTACTTAGAATTGAGAAATATAGTGACTTTTGAGTAACCGGTGAGACCGCGTTTGCGTTATTTTGTGGAAAAAAAGCATCCTCCTTTCTTTGTCTGCGACGTCAATACTGCCTGTGGCGCTGATAATTATTAAAAATTAGGCAACAACATAAAAATAAAGTTAACCTAACCTAAAGCAATCACATGAAAGAATTAAATTATTATAGGAGAAAGAAGGAAAACATTATTTCTGCCGTTAAATCAAACCTGAATTTGTGATAACATACATTAATCGTTACAAAATTGAAAAAAGTTCGGTGCGTCCAGGAGTTGAACCAGGGACCTCTCGCACTCTAAGCGAGAACATTACCCATATGTCAACCATCCAGCTGACAATCAGCCCTATAACATGAAATAAATAGTTGACAATGCGGTACAATAGCCAACCGTTATTCGTCCGGCGCGGCGGTTCAGCAGAACTAATGCGCACGAGGGATTATTTGCGGCCGCAACTAAAGCTAATTTTTAACTGTAAAACGGATTCTCAATTTTGAAAATAATTCTTTATTACTTCCTCGTCCACGTAGTGGAGTGGAAGCATAGTAATCGTAGACAAATTTTCAAAATTTATTTTGTTGAAATAGGCCTAGAATGTCATAAAACGTCGGCATTTTAAATTTGAGTGAAAGAAAATGTTCTCTCTGTCTGTCGGTAGGTCTGTCTGCTGGGCCGTCGAGAGAAAATCGGGGCCCGGTGGGTTGTACATACAACTCCCACCAATCTTCAATATAAATTTTGAAGAGCAAGGGGTGGCATTCATAATAATAATAATAATAATATAGTTTATTGTACCATAAAAAATAATATAATACATAGTTTATAAATAACACTTAATTACAATAGGCGGGAAAATAAGTCTGAAAAGTATAAAAATACTTGCGTAGACTATGGGTAACTTATTAGCTAATGTACAATATTTAAACGGTTATGCATTTTCATGTGCACACACATCCCTCCCAAACCACTCCCCAAACATAAATGCAAGTACACGTGCTCTCATCACCATATCCACACCACTCACCATCGCCATAGCTATCGCTTCAGTGCCCAGTCTATTTTATGATATATGTTTATCTCCATACATAAACAAACATGTGAAACACGTATATACAAGCACATACAAATATTTAAATTTATTTTTTATCAATTATATTCAATTAAATCGTAGATTTCTAGTCTTCGGATAGTAACTGTGTGAATTTTTATTTGTTTTTTTAAATACGAGTTTTTTTTTCATTTTTAATTGATAATGGTAAATGATTATAAAGTTTTGGTCCCAGTGTGACGTTTTATTCACACTCTCGAGTAGTGAATCGTCACTTTGACACTCGAGCCTTCAGTCGGCGGTGACGGTAAGCTCGGGCGCCACCTTTACAATTGCTTTTTCGTGAGGTAAAGGACTCACACTAGCCTCTTAACACAGCCTGTTTCGGTAGGGCTGGGATAGCGTCAGAGGAGACACGGTATGTCCAGGGGTCTAGGGAGGTCAGACTTCACACACACAGTAAAAGGCACAGTTTAAAAAATATACATATTTATTATAATCAAAATCCTAATATCTACAATTCTACTACCCTAACGTATTTGAATTTAAGTAAACAAAACAATACTTAGACGGCGTAACCGAGGGGGTTACTACGGTTAAGTTACTACAACAACAAGCACGGTTATTATTATCGGCGGTGATTACCAAGCGGGGAGGAAGCAATTACCAAATCTACATGCAATACGGTACAATACCTATGCAACTTGGCTAGTGCGCAGCGGAAAAGAAAGATACAAGATTTAGCATGCACACGTAGATAAATCACCCACTCCTGCTCACTGTTCCCTGTCGGCCAATTTATACCTAGGCATAAATTGCCCTCTAGGATGTACTCACTCCAGTACGGGGGATATTTTGGGTAGCCGAGGGCTTATGTGACAAACCGGCTGAAGGGACTAGGCTAGCAAGTCACCCTATCTACCCAAAACACCTCAGAACCAGGCGTGCGTACTCAACAGTGAGTTAGAAAGAAATATCTCAAGTGATTACCCAGCTGAAGGGACTAGGCCAATGAATCACTCAAGATATCCCCTTCGACGGTCTACAACCAGAAACACTCCGGCTCACGGTTCCCTCTTGGTTAATTCACCCGCAGGGATAGACCAACCTCCAGGGTTTACGGACACGAGAGTGGAGGAGATGCGGGGTATCAGCGAGCCCGTGTGGTCAACCAGCTAAAGGGACTAGGCCAGCAAACCACACCCGAGTCTACCCAGGATACCTCCACCCTGCGTACATACGCTCCGGGCAGTAAGGATAGATAATATCCAGGATATCTAAAAGCCGTTAGTATCTGACCAGCTGAAGGGACTAGGCCAGCCAGAAACCTCAGAAACTTTTTCTGTCCTGGATATTTCTATACTCACTCGAACGTCCGTGGCATACCAGACACACAACTGGAAAAGAAAGTATGATTAGCAGGCCTGTGCTTAACACTGGCCAAGTTGTTTACCAACGTTCCTAATATACTCACTTCCTTACCGGTGGTCTTCTTAATTTCGTATTTCCTACTCCTGATTCCCTTACTATATCGTTGGCTCATGGCTCGGCTGAGTATTCGATACAGATGGAACATAATTAATTGGTGTTGGAGAACTAGCGCCATCTAGCGGAGCTCTCTCCAACCGGATAATTAAATTTAAACAACTATTTGCTTTCTGTGTGTAGAAATAGTATATAATAAATATGCGGATTTATAAAATAAAATTTGCTTCGTTACACCAGAAAATAATAACTTTTTTGGCCTAAAGTTTTATACATAAAAGGGGGTAAGTAACTGTTATCTTTTTTTCTTGTGTTATAATTATGTTCATTTCTTTCTAGGGATGATCTGTTTTAGTGCTGCCTTATATTGCAGTGAACATAGAAGAGTTGTCGTGGATCCATTATACTTGCTTCTTTATATAATAGTTCTGTAGGGTATGTATTTTCTTTATTTAACATAATTTTAATTATCCTTTTCGTACTATTATCAGTTTATTCATAAATGTTTTTCCAACACCTCCCCAACCTAAAATTCCCTAAGTAATATGGGTTTCTACTAGAGAATAGTATAGAATTTTCATATATTTGATGTCATGTATAATTTCCTTAAGTTTTTTAAATTTATAAATCAGAGTTTGTAGTCCTTTTATAACGTACTGAATATGCACATCCCATTTTAAGTGTTGATCGATCATGATTCCAAGATACTTGACTTCTTCAGTGGACATAATGGAAAATTCGTTGTTTATATTGAGGAGATCAAAGTCTGGTAGCGTTGTTTTGTTACAGCGTAATGGTAAATAAATAAACTATTTATCTTTATAAAAATTTCGAAGAGCGGGGGGAGTTATTCCTCAAGATTAAACATTTTTCTCGATCGAAATTTGACAAGCGGGGGCGGGGGGATGATAATCCTCAAATTCTCTGTCTACATCGAAATTTTGAACAGCAGGGAGAAGGGTGATATTCGGTCACAGTTTTATCATAAAAAATACGTCATTCGAAAGTCGTTATTATTTGCATCACACTAATCATTTACAAGTATACCCTCTATCGTTTTACCTAATTCAAATACTAACCTTCAAATCTCCAACTCGAGCGAATACCGGGCCCCCTCAAAATCGGCGGGCCCCCTCAAAAACCGCCGGGCCCGGGGGAAAACACCCCACCTCTCGTCGGGGCTGTCTGTCTGTCGGTCTGCAACTTTTTTATGCGCACGTTTTCTCAGCAACGGTTTAATATATTGACTTGAAATTAGGCATACATATGTATCATGACGAGATTTGGAACTAGATTATATTTTTCGCTAATTCCAGTGAAGGGTTGGGGGTTAAAAAAGGGAACATAAGTAAAGCGAGCTGGTAAGAGTACAGAAACTTGGGATTTGGTGTATATACTAGAAGCGAAGGTCTCAAATTTTTTTATAACATTTTCCAACCCCACTATTATTAAAGGGGCTATTAAAATTAAATTGAGACATTCGCTTGAAATTTGGTACAATTATGTATTACAACGACATTTGGAGCTAGATTATATTTTGACGTGATTCCGTTGAAGGGGTGGGGACTAAGTAGGGGTAAATGGGGGAAAATGAGTAAAGCAAGCTACTAAAAGTAGAGAAATTTGAGATTTGGTGTATATATTTTAGACCAAGGCCTCATATTACTTTACCATATTTTTCAAAAATGAGCTATTTGCCCTACTGTGCGACGTTTTTATTTAAAATAATATGGAGCGTGACTTTATTTCGATCATAAGATTTCTGTTTTTTAATAAAGAAAAAACAATTGGATGCTTAAGTTATAATCTATCATTTTGATCCCTAGCATTTTTTACGTAAATGTAACTGTTTTTTTTTAAACTAAATACTGCATGATTTAAGTGTTCGGACGCTATTATTAAACTTCGCCCAAACTATTAATCCAACAGAAATTAAAACCAGAAAACTAATTCATTCACAGTTTATAAGCATTATATTTGGTGTCCATCATTTATTTGCTGTAACTAATATTTATTGAGATATTTGAAAAAAAAATTTCTATTTTGAAAATAACTTTACCATTGTGCGCCTTTTTAAAGGAAGTTCATTAAAAAATTGAGCATCTAGGTAATATTACATATTAACGAAAAATTATATTTAAGATTCTTTTTTCAATTACTGGTCAATTACAGTAACAACATGGCGTAGTTTTTTTTAAATACCTTGTTTATTGGTCTCCAGCACTTCTTTGCTAAATGCGATATTCTTCGAAAGTCGTTTTTTCAAGCTGAAATCGCAATTCTCTAATCGTGATAGCTTAAGGACTATCGATGTTAACAAAGAATTTCACAAAACCTTTTTTCTTCCAATTTAAAATGTTTGAAAGTGTGGATTTATAAAGGAGGGGAAGCAATGATAGCAGAAGCTTTAAGGCAAACAGTAGGTCCAAAGAAAACAAAAATCAGTCTCCAGTAGAGGCACCTCGACAGTAAATTCTCGTCGTCAATCGTTGGAGCTGGAGCCTTCACTGGTGTACTTTTCGATATAATTTTTCACTTTAAACAATTTCTATTTAAATATTTTTTTGTTTCAGCAACGGCTTATTTTTAGGCTCTACCTGGAGCCTTCCCTGGTGTCCTGAGGAGAAACGTGCAAGGAACCTCTATTCGATATTATTTACCATCTTGACCAATTATATTATTGTAGGAAATGTTTTCATTTCATTTTTGTCCCTCCGTGGGGACCGATTTCACTAATATTCAATGGCGTTCTGCCTTCTAGACTTTACATTTAAAATTTGAAAATTCTACGTTGAGCCGTGTATCGTAATACAATTTTCATAAATTTAAAGCTTTGTGATGTGCGACTATTTTTCTAAATATACTTTAGTTACCACTGAAATGCTGTCGTGGGCGTAGTTTTAAAAATAAAACGCAAGAAACTAACCTGGTACGGGTTATATTATGCGGAGTACCTTAGGCCTTGTCAAAGAAGACGTAGAAATTTATGGGTTATAAGGGACGGCGGACCTTTAATGCCCATGTCCAGGTATAAAGCGGCTAATAACGTAAAAACGTTTCTGGTATTAAATAAGTTTTCTTGAGTCAGTTCTTTAATGTTGTATATTATAAATTAGCACCGTTAGCAGTCGGTTAGACATTTCTTATTCTGAAATTAGCATTAAATCTTACAATGTGGTTTAAATGTGTTAATTTTATAAATTAATAATTCACCGAGTTCTGAACTTTCGTTAACATATTAATCAAAAAGTTTACTAATGGATGGAAGGCAATATCTATTATTTTAATGAATATTATTAATGTCTTTTTTAATACCGTTTATGGCGTAATAAGTAATCATTACAAATAAAATTGATGGTATATTTATAAATGCACTAACGGTAAATTAGTTTGATATTACGCAGTTTACATAATTGGCCTTACAAAATAAACTAAAAATCGAAATAATTCTTTTGTAATTCACATCCGTCCTTTAATGAGGCTATTAAAAAAGTTGAGCTTGATAATATGGGGACCGGCAACAGATCTTCTAAATATTTATTTTGATAACAAGACATAATATGTGTCTTTAAATGACCAAACTGCAAATGCCCTTCTAGTCAGTCGCGGTGAGTTCCAAGACTCGGTATTTCGGCCCATACGCTTTATTATCTATATCAACGACATATTTATATTGTTATTATTATTACCCTTGTGACTTCCTCGTCGATGTTGCAAGTTCAATTTGTAGTGATAGAGAGAAAGGTAATCTTAGTAACCATTGTAACGAGCCACTTTTGTATGTAGTGGAGACTGTTGTACCTTGGAACATTACTTGTTATAGACTGGTTTTTCCATCTATCCAACTATTGCGAAAGCATATTGTGGGAAAAAGTAAAGAAACTTCATAAAACGTATTTTTACTAATCCATATTGTTTGGTGTTGTTTTTCAACAATTTTGTTATTATTGCATGTTAAAACGGCCGGTTATGTGTTTCCGTCTCATGATTTTTCATTCTTGGTATAATAAAACCAGAAAATTTCGAACTCATGTCTTCGATACACATATTTACGGTGAGTAAAACCGAATATTATTTTTTAGTTTTGACATAACCTAGATGAGGTAAGTTTAATTTCATTACGTGTACCCTCGTGTACCATAAAAAAAAATTACATCTTGTACCTTGGAACAATCTGTTGAGGAAAAGAGTGCTACAAACTTGTTGTTTCTTTTACAGGTTCGCACTGCCACGAAGTAAAGTAGGCCTGTAAAGGGCTTCAGTGGATTCCGAAAATGTATGCAATGCTATAGCTGCCGTTTCATGTGATAATGACAAGAAAATATCTTTGCGTAAGGCCTGTAAGGTTTATAATGTGAAACTCGTCACTTTATCTCGGATTTAAAATGTTAAAAGAAAAGTGGAGACAAAAAATTCACTGACAATGCAAAAATGGATGTTAATAAAGTTTGAAATCAAAAAGACCTACTAGGCACTATGTGGGTAGAGTTTATAGATAAACGTCAAAATAAATTTTTGAAAATTCAGTTTTTAAAAAGAATGTTCAAAAGTAACAAATATTTCAACGAGGCAGAAGAAATATTTGATGTCGAGGCTGAAAATATTCTAATGGCACTCCTAACTCCTACTTAAAGAAAAAGTTCAGCACGAGTATTATTTTAAATACTAATTTCTCCAACTTCAATGTTAAATAGTTCTCACTTTTTTAAATTTCATATTCGAAATGTTTAATAATTTTGATATATCAATAAACTTAATAGATAATAGCATTTGCCTAATTTATCTTACCTTACCAGCATTTGGGACCACTATTTTGTCAGGTTTTATTCAAATGGTGTTCCAAGGTACATGAGGATGTGTTCTAAGGTACATGAACATAATGTACCATGGAACAATTCTTTTTAAAATTTCAAAATTGTGTCAAATTGACAGTTTTACCCCAGTAGATTTCAAAAAATTTGGTTAGTTGTCCAAATGTGTACTATTTAATGTCTGATTTATGGAGTGTTGAGTGTTTAAATTTTACGTTAAAAAAAAATAAAAATCAAGAAGCGTTCCAAGGTAAACAGTCTCTCTTACGTTATTCGATTAGTTTTCGTACTTTAAATTTTGAGTTTAGCGGGTGACCAGTATCACGACAAGCATACGGCGATACCAGTGGTCGGTATTGAGGTCCAGCAGACAAGTGCTGTAGTTGAATTAGTGAAGGGTTTGCAAAAACTGTGCAATATTAAAAAATAAGTCTTTTAAGCTGCATGGTGCTCTAAGATGCACTATAAGTTACGTGATGTTGTTTTAAGTTCAGTCATATTACTAAAACAAGCCAACCATATAATGGTTCGGTTCTTCGCCGATTTACTGCACTTTTTATATAACTGTTGCACATTCTATAGTATACGATTCGCATTTTCTCGTAAATAAAAAATACTGTTTGTTTATCTTAGCGTCTAACTGCGAGATGAATGAAAACTGCGAAAGCTTGGTCCATAGTCTTAACGAATTTGTAGTAGATTTACTGCTGTTAAGTTGATAAACATTAGGGACTATCATATTCTTTATCGGATTTTGCAAACAGCGGAAAGAAAAACTATGAGAACTAAAAGAACAACTACATGTAAAAATATTAATGAAATCTTTGCATTCTTTCGACAACCTGACTTCTGATTATGCTAACAAGTAAAAATTCTTATTTGCCACTCTCATTTTAACACCTGCATCCAACATAGTCCCCTACGGCTAGGCAGGTCAAACTAGTATCTACATGATCCCCTACGATATGTAAATTCAGTTAAAAATGAGAACAAAGGCCTGAAATTTATTTATTCGCCTACCTTGTCTTTAATGTTTTTTCATTCTAATGAATTACATTTTCATAAAATCTCATTGAGTTTCTTGGAAATGCTTAGCCTTTGAAACGTTTTTCGTTCTTATTGTGGACTCATCAGAAAAGCCCAAAGCCACTCATAACGATGGAAAAAATTAGGGACTATTGCCTAATTAGCCGGTTTTGCAATGTAGCAATGTTATATAATATAAATATATGAATTTAATAAATTTAAATAATTAATAACTGTTTTATTTATCGATCGATTTGGTTCAAAGACAAGAGAGTTCTTCCTCTAGCTAGCATTAATTTACTATCCGAGTTTCAACACAATCGGACTTTTTGTTCTTAAGTTATCGTGCTTACAAGAAACGTGGCGGGCGGACGGACATACGGTCAGACAGACAGACAGACAGACTGACCGACCAACGGACGGGCGAACGGACAGACAGACAGACGAACGGACATTTTGAAAGTTGTTCAGAATTCGATCACCAACAGTGATATGATATGTGATATGTATAAACCGTCGTAACCGATTTTAATTTAACTAATTTACCTTTGTTTGTAAGTTAAATAATAGCTATGGTTCATTTGTTTTTGTTTGCTTTGACAGAAGCAAACCACGTTAATCTTGTATGTCAAAATATTCTTGCTTTTATATTTATGAGTATCAATCAAGCTTAATTGTTTTATCCTTGCCGTTACCATTTGTTTATATTCTTGTACATTGTCTCTTTTCATAAACCGTAGTTTTTTATATTGGCAAAGCCATGTAATATATATTGTTATTGTTACTATGTTTTCTTATCTTTTTTACTTCTGACTTAAATTATTCTTAGCTATCTAAAACAGTTTTCTATAGTTTTTACTTCCACATCCACGTAGTGGATTGGAAGTATAGTAATCGCAAAAAAATTTTCAAAAATTTTTATTCGTGAAATAGGTTTAGAATGTCATGAAACGTCGAGATTTTAAATTTGAGCGAAAAAAAAATTTCTGTCTGTCTGTCGGTCTGTCTGTCGGTCTGTCTGTCGGTCTGTCTGTCGGTCTGTCTGTCTGTCTGTAACTTTTTTTGTCCGCACGCTTTCTCCGGAACGGTTTAAGATATTGACCTGAAATTTTGTACACGTATATATTATAACGAGATCTGGAACTGGATTGTTTTTTGAGGAAATCCGGTGAAGGGTTGGGGGTTAAATAGGGGTAAATAGGGGGAAATAAGTAAAGCAAGCTTGTAAGAGTACAGAAACTTGAAATTCAGTGTATGTACTAGAAGTTAAGGCCTCAGATTTTCTTATAATATTTTTCAACCCCCCACCACCCCTACCCCATTAAAGGGGTTGATAAAATAAAGTTGAGATATTCATTTGAAATTTGGTACACGTATGTATTATAACGATGTCTAGAATTAGATTATATTTTGGGATGATTCCGTTGAAGGGTTGAGGGTTAATTTGGGGTAAATAGAGGAATATAAGTAAAACAAGTTGGTAAGAGTACAAAAACTTGAAATTCGGTGTATGTACTAGAAGCCAAAGCGTCAGATTTTTTAATAATATTTTTCAACCCCCACCACCCCACCCCTACTCCAATTTGAAAAGGGTTGATAAAATTGAGATATTTATTTGAAATTTTCTACACGTATGTATTATAACGACATCTGGAACTAGACTATATTTTGAGATAATTCCGTTGAAGGGTTGGGGGTTAAATAGGGGTAAATAGGGGAAAATAAATAAAGCAAACTGGTAAGACTACAGAAACTTGAAATTCGGTGTATGTACTAGAAGCCAAGGTCTCAGATTATTTATAATATTTTTCAACCCCCACCACCCTTACTTCATTATTAAAAGGGTTGATAAAATAAAATCGAGATATTCATTTGAAATTTGGTACATGTATGAATTATAATGACATCTGGAACTAGATTATACTTTGAGATGATTCCGTTGAAGGGTTGGGGGTTATTTAGGGGTCAATAGGGGGAAATAAGTAAAGCAAGCTGGTATGAGTACAGAAACTTGAAATTCGGTGTATGTACAAGAAGTTAAGGCCTCAGATTTTTTATAATATTTTTCAACCTCCCCACCACCCCTACCCCATTAATGGGGTTGACAAAATAAAGTTGAGATATTCATTTGAAATTTCGTACACGTATGTATGATAACGACGTCTGGAATTAGTTTATATTTTGAGATGATTCCGTTGAAGGGTTGGGGGTTAATTTGGGGTAAATAGAGGAATATAAGTAAAACGTTGGTAAGACTACAGAAACTTGAAATTCGGTGTATGTACTAGAAGCCACAGCGTCAGATTTTCTTCTAATATTTTTCAACCCAACCACCCCTACTCCAATATGAAAAGGGTTGATAAAATAAAATTGAGATATTCATTTGAAATTTGGTACACGTATGTATTATAACGACGTCTGAAACTAGATCATAATTTGAGATGATGCCGTTGAAGGGTTGGGGGTTAAATAGGGGCAAATAGGGGAAAATAAGTAAAGCAAGTTGGTAAGACTACAGAAATTTGGGATTCGGTGTATATACTAGAAACCAAGGCCTCAGATTTCTTTCTACTATTTTTCAAACTCTACCACCTCCGCTTCATTATTAATGGGATTGATAACATCAAATTGAGATATTCACTTGACAGTTAGTACACGTATGTATTGTAGTGACATCTGATTGAGATGACTCCATTGAGGTGGTAGGTTGTAAATAGTGGAAAATAAGTACGGTAAACTAGAAACTTCATTTTTAACGTATATGGTAGAAACCAACTCCTCAAACTTTTCTATGACATCTACCCCAAATATTATTAAAATTCTATGACCAATAATTTCCACATACTAGAGTGCAAATATAGTCAAGATGTTTCCTTTAAAGTGACTTGGACGAATAATCTGGATGTGGAAGTAGTGATTCCTTAGGCAGCGGTTTTTTTTTCAGGAAATTCAAAAACTATAGTGGCGCCCAATTAACCTCATTTTGTCTATGTAAATTTGCTTGGTTTAATGAACATTAAGATAAAGTAAACACGCATAAGCTTGAATTAATTGTGTTTAGGAATCTGTCAATTAATAGCTGTCAGATTATTGCCATCTTTGAGGTGATGTCTCTTAGCCGTAGTGAAACTTTAGTTTTTTTGTCATGCAGTAAGTAAAATTTAACGTTACATCCTTCATTAAAAAGCGAGGCTAAAGAGGAGAAATAGATATGTAGTTTTTTAAATTTATATACGTCCAAAGCACAGCGATTGATCTTCTGCATTCCCTATCAAATTGTTGGAAATGCTGATATAAATAAATATTAATTACACTCTACTTTATTATTTTATTTAATATTTAAAAAAGCGCAAGTCGCACACCTACCAAACACTCATTATAACTGATTTAAAAGTAACTATCTGAAAATGTAATAATATGCAGAGCCATACATTAAAAAAAACCGTCAATGACGCCATATCTCGAAAAATAGAATAGCTGTTGGGAATCAAATTACGTCACTGAATAGAATAAAAATACTACAAAAACTTTCGTTGGGGGTATATTTTGATCGAATTTATAGTTTAGCCAAAAATCAGGCGTTCCACACATTTCCCCAACCCTGTATATATTTAACGCAAAGACGTTAAATAAATATGTTAAACCAGATCACAAACGTAAGACCTATTAGCTTTACTTTATATGGATATGGCAAGATTCTACATTATACTACATCAAAACTTAAATATGCGTCATTGATTTATTAAGTTTTAAAAAATAATACATTATATTCATAAAACGGTGGTTAAATACCGCATATCGACCGGTGCAACAGCTTTGTTAACTTCTATATTATAATAATTTCTAGGAAGGCAAATTTTAATTAATAGGTTAACGTGGTCACTAATGCTGATAATTTTAATTTAATTGCTGTGTAAATATGTTAAATTTGACAGAAAGAACACCTCAAAACGAGCAACATACAATTATGTGTATATTGTAGTATGTAATTATATTTAGAAGAAACTACAGAATAGATTTGAACTAATTAATAAAAACAAAAGTATAATATGTCTAGACGAAGTAGAATCTGATACCAAAACAGTCATTATTATTTTACATGGATATTTTGGTTTCTGGAAAAAAACTACACAAAATGTCTTTATATTAAACAATTACAGGATTATCGCATGATAGATGCATCAGTTCATTGTTCATTGTCATATATTAAAAATTACTTATTTAAACAGACGCGGCATTCCGGTT
Source organism: Stenurella melanura (assembly GCA_963583905.1). NCBI lineage: Eukaryota > Metazoa > Arthropoda > Insecta > Coleoptera > Cerambycidae > Stenurella > Stenurella melanura. The sequence continues at coordinate 232,673,249 of OY757309.1, read as the reverse complement.
GGTGCCTTCTACCATCTTTCAGGTACCTCGAATCAGCTGATCATTTTAAGTTGGTATATTTTAAGCGGGAAAGTTAATAACAGAAATAAACTCAGAAAACGACTAATTGAAAAAAAGACCACTAAGCTTTATAACAACACATCAGGAGTTTTATATTACTTTAATGTACAAGCTAACGCTCAGTTTCTAAACAACGCTATTTAAAGGTATATAATGTTACTGGAGTTCCTATAATGTTATCATAAATGATACTACAGTTCTCGGGGCATGTAAGTGAAATATGTTGCTTTCAGCCATGACGTATTGCTAAAATGAAAGAGACATCGTTTATAGAACCTTATTAGAATTTAATATTTAACTTAGTTTCACTAGGTTGAATCTTAAATGTACACTAAGTTGAAATAATCTAAAAGAGCACCTTTAGATGTATTTTAAGAAAACGTGTTTGTCATTTTTAGATTTGTAAATAAAAATTGATTATTAGATAGTATTTATCCACAAAACGATTCCCGAACGACGTATTCTCTCCAATACTCTTTGGATACAGGAGACAGGTGGATGATCCATGGGAAACCACATAGCAAGAGAAGAGAATGATCTCCAAAACGTTAGACTGATGTGGCCAAGGAGCTGTTAGGAAATAGCTTTGATGAGATCGTGAGCACAACAGGTAGTCACGATAGGTAATGTGAGATTGCCGGTCATACTACACAGCAAAGGCACATTAACTAAAATATGGCATGAATCACAAAGTTGTGAAGTAATTTTTGGAGGCATTTTGATCATGTTTTCAGTAACAAATTTCTCGCAATAGAATTTTTGATTCATGCTTGTGGGAAAACATTAAATAAATCTTCCATTATTCCATTACATAAAATGATCTTTGAATTTTAACACGAAACGAAAAAGCTAATGTGTCTAAAGGTGCGTACAGACACTTCGAGGCTGCTTCGTGAGGCACAGCTTGTAAAGTATATACCTGCCTCGATGGAACTGCTGACAACGAGCCCAGCTATAGACTACGCGAGCCTTACGTCGGAGAGTCTGTACGCAGCTTAAGAAGGCAAACATATGTGTGTATTACAGCACATAGAGAAATAAGTAACAGTGACCTGGTAACAGTAATATTACCAAGACTGTTATATGCGAAATTTATAAAGGTAACAGAAATTATCAACTTCTCTGCACCAAAAGTAATTAAACATTTCATTTGATTGATAAACCATTAGCTGTTCCACAAGGGTCTAATTGTGGCCCTTTTCTGGTCAATCCATCGTCTATCATGTTTCATCACTCATTGAGAATTGTATTTTTTTTTTTGTATTTGGCGAGGATCTAAATTAAATCATCTTTAAATCAGTCTACATCATCAATCTGTCGGTCTTCATCTGACAAGAATTATTAGGCAGGCGGATTTACTTAGCTTCAGTGAATGACGAAAGGAAAAAAATGTAAGTGTCAGCATATAACAAGACATCTACATTCAACTCAATTACGATATCATTAATATATAATACAAACAGTAAGGGACCTAGAATTGATCCTTGGGGTACACCAGAAGTTACAGAAATTTCGATTGATCTTTGACCACGATATTCGACATATTCGTCCTATAAAATAATAAGAGAATGTGAGCAGTTTGGAATATATGTAGCAATATACCTTTGTCAAGTTTGTCGAAAAGTCAATGTATATTTCATCAACTTGGATGTTATTTTCGAGGTAATGCGAGACCTACTGCTCTTATGTACAAACATTGAATATATCTTCTATAATAATGAAACTGATTAAATCGAAGCAGTATAAAACAAAATCACGAGATAAAATGCTTTAAATCAGATTTAGCTTTTTGGATGTCATTTTATTTCATTAAATCAAATCTTCTTCTTCGAATGTCGTGCGCTTTCCAGCGCGTGGGCGGTCATATACTGTAGATGTTATGTAATGTGGCTTCTTTTGCAATTCTGATAATAATTGTTGAAACACCAAGTTCGGATGCCTCAAGGCCATTTAATCAAATAAGTATATTAAAATCGACTAACATTTTTAACAGCTCTGGTAGAAAAAAAACACGCACGGAAATTCTTTCATAAGTTAACCTCAAATATAGAAAAGAAAATGTCTGTGTTTATGTGACTATGTGTGTAGATTGTTTCTTGTTAGACTTCAACTTTTTATTTCAATTTTCGTACATATGCTAGAATATTGCCTATATAAATTGTGCCATATTCGTCACACAGAGTGATCGCCAGAGCAGTTTAAACTGTGATGTTTTATATAAACTGCGCCTTATTATAATTATAGAGCAAATATCACCAAGGTTGGCCACGCCCAACATCTTCTACTCGTTTTGTTAACTTCTGCATCAAACAAACTATTATTTCGATCGTTATAGAATATTGATAGAAACAAACAACTGAAAATTTACTTGATGTTTTCAAGTCATAAAATTATAGAACAAGTAAGATATAATGATGATAGGCACTCTGTTGTTCAGACTTAATAGTTTATTATAATCTTGCGTGATTTAAGATGGCCATTCTCTATTAAGAGACATCCGATAGGGAAATATTTATTATTTTTGCCCATAACTTTTTTTCTTAGTACGTGTATTTCAAAAAACTATAAGAGTACCTAAGTAGAACCATAACAAGGTTATTACTATGAGTGTTCACTCAATAATTTCAGTGGATTGCAAAATAGCTAGATTTAAAACTACGAAATAAGAAGATTAACATAATTACTTCCACATCCACGTAGCGGATTGGAAGTATAGTAATCGCAAAAAAATTTTCAAAAATTTTTATTCGTGAAATAGGTTTAGAATGTCATGAAACGTCGAGATTTTAAATTTGAGCGAAAAAAAATTTCTGTCTGTCTGTCGGTCTGTCTGTCTGTAACTTTTTTTTTTTGTCCGCACGTTTTCTCCGGAACGGTTTGAGATATTGACTTGAAATTTTGTACACGTATATATTATGACGAGATCTGGAACTGGATTGTTTTTTGAGGAAATCCGGTGAAGAGTTGGGGCTTAAATAGGGGAAAATAGGGAAAAATAAGTAAAGCAAGCTTGTAAGAGAACAGACACTTGAAATTTGGCGTATGTACTAGAAGTTAAGGCCTAAGATTTTTTTATAACATCTTTCATCATCTTTAGGGGTAAATAGGGGGAAATAAGTAAAGCAAGCAGGTATGACTACAGAAACTTGAAATTCGGTGTATGTACAAGAGGCAAAGGCCCCAGATTTTTTGATAGTTTATTTCAGCCCCCACCAACCCCTACTCCATTATTCAAGGGGTTGATAAAATAAAATTGAGATATTCACATGAAATTTAGTACGCATATGTATCATAACATCTGGAACTAGATTATATTTTGAGATGATTCCGTTGAAGGGTTGGAGGTTAAATAGGGGTAAATAGGGAAAAATAAGTAAAGCAAGCTGGTAAGACTACAGAAACTTGAAATTCGGTGTATGTACTAGAAGCGAAGGTCTCAGGTTTTTTATTAGTATTTTCTATTTCTCCCCACCACCCCCACTCCCTTATTAAGAGTTGATAAAATTAAATTTAAATTTTCACTTGAAATTTGGTACATTTATATATTATAATTATATCTGAAACTAGATTATATTTTGACATGATTGCGTTGAAGGAGTGGGGGTAAGTAGAGGTAAATAGGGAAAAATAAGTAAAGCAAGCTGGTAAGAGTATTGCAACTTGAAATTCGGTGTATGTCCTAGAAGCCAAGACCTCAATTTTTTTAACAATATGTTTCAACCCTTCCACTACCCTTACTACATTATTAAAGGGGTTGATAAAATAAAATTGAGATATTCACTTGTAATTTGGTAGACGTATGTATTATAACGACATCTGGAACTAGATTATATTTTGGGATGATTCCGTAGAAGGGTTAGGGTTAATAGGAGTGACTAGGGAAAAATAAGTAAATCAAGGTGATAAGAGTACAGAAATTTGGGATTCGGTGTATACACTAGAAACCAAGGCCTCAGATTTCTTTCTGATATTTTTCAAACTCCACCACCTCCGCTTCATTATTAATGGGATTGATAACATCAAATTGAGATATTCACTTGAGATTAGTACACGTATGTATTGTAGTGACATCTGATTGAGATGCCTCTATTGAAGGGGTGGGAGGTGAATAGTAGAAAATAAGTAGGGTGAACTAAAAACTTCATTTTTAACGTATATGGTAGAAACCAACTCCTCAAACTTTTCTATGACATCTGCCCCAAATATTATTAAAATTCTATGACCAATAATTTCCACATACTAGAGTGCAAATATAGTCAAGATGTTTCCTTTAAAACGACTTGGATGAAGAATCTGGATGTGGAAGTAGTGATTCCTTAGGCAGCGGTTTTTTAAATTTAAATCAAGCTATTTTGCAAACCACTGAAATTCTCGAGTGAAAATTCATAGTAATAGTCTTGTTATGGTTCTATTTAGGTACTCTTATAGTTTTTTTTAAATATACGTGCTAAGAAAAAACAGTTACAGCCAAAAATAATAAACATTTCCCTATCGGATGTCTCTTTCTAGGGAATGGCCACCTTAAGTGAGTTCTATGAATTGTTTTTTAATAGACAATTGCAACTTCTATTCGTTTGGGTTATTTTTATATCTTTTCTTAATTATGCTTTAAACAGTTTTATGTACTGATATTTTATAGTTTTAAGATTTTTATGTTCTATGAATTTTATAACTTGTACAATTGATTGTCCAAGAATAGGATACTTCGTAAGATCATAAGTGGAGGTTTAAAAAAGAAGTGACCGCAGAATCCGCCTGTTTTTGCGTAGCGGACTGCGAGCTTGGGTAAAATCGTAAAAAGGTTTAGCAGGCTTCAAATTAATCGTCATTAAAAACCAAAAGAGGCATTGTTTTTTGAAAATGTTCAGTAATTACCCCAAATCAAAAAAAATAATTAAAAAAGATTAATAAGTCTAAAAATAATAATTGAAGAAGGTGGTATGAGTCTCTTCTACCATACGTCCATCATTCATCTTCCTATTAGCTATATTTTGCAATATACTAATATATGAAGGTGTTGTATAAACTGGTCTTAAGTATAATAACAGTTGATGATGGTGTCAAGTGCACATAACACCTTCATATGGCATAATTTGCAAAAAATATATCAAATTCTCACTATATGTACTAAGTTAGACAGAAGTTCAAATATTTAGGTTATAAATTTGATGAAATAAGAAACAACAATTTGCTAAACATCAATTATCTCAGAACTCAGAACAATTTGTAACATAACATCTTCATCCACTTATCCCTTTAATTCTATTTGTATTATTTCTATTAAATCAATCTTAAAAAAGCGAAATTATGTATTTTCAATCAAGAAGGGTTAAAAATTCACCCATAGGCCCTTAAAGGGGGTAATACATTTTTCCATATTGGTCATGACTTGAAACATTTAATGTTTTATTTTCAGAATTAAAAAAAAAATCACTTCTTTTATATTTTGGTAATGATCTCATCCCCTTCGTGGGCTTTCGGGTGACTCTTTGACCATTCTTAATAGAAAATACATAATTTCGCTTTTTTAAGATCGTACTTATTCTAATACAAATAGAATTGTTTTTTGGATTTATTGATATATTTTAATCCTTTTAGGATATGAGGTCATTTCAATCCCTGAATAGTGGTAATTACTAAACATTTTCAAAAAATCAAGAATAATGCCACTTTTGGTCTTTAATGACGATTAATTTGAGACCTGCTAAATCCTTTAACGATTTTTCCCAAGCTCGCAATCAGCTACGCAAAAACACAACTTTTTTTGCGGTCACTCTTTCAAGTTCACAAAAATTGTCATATAAAAGTACATTTTTATTTAGAAAACATCTTGAAACCATTCCACTTTAAGAATGGATTTGAGAACCATGTTCCATAAATATTGCATCACCTCCCCTTGGAATTTCCTATTGTTCATTTTCAAGACAACACTGTATATAGCTACCAATAAAACGAAGGTTTTGTACGTTTAACGCTTTAATTAGCAGAAGCTATGTAAAACAAAACACCCTCGTTTCTTTCAATACAATAAAATTGCTCGCAAAGTAATTGACATTAGCTCCAACTGACCTGATCTGGATTTATTGTCCGTGTGCGGCGTTTATTTGTAAAAGAAGTTAACCAATTAAGGCAGACGTTCAAGACTATTTTAAAGTCGTTCTAACAGGCATTTAAAAAGGACTTAAAGGTATATATAAAACTAGTCCTTACAATTAAGCTGCGGTGCTGTACGGAAACATTAGCAACAATTACGGTTATACACGGCCTTGTATGTAGCTCGTTATTATTTATACATTCTGTGTTCTCTATGTCGTTTCTGTCTTCTTTGTAATTTGCTTTAATTTTGCGAATATCCTGGAAATTGACTTACTTTATTTCAGATTATACGCTCCTCAAATATCATATGAATTTGCTGTAATAGGTTTAACGGTCGACATCTATGAAGACTTTTCGTTTCTTGAATCTATAAATCATTACTATTGCTCCTATACTTTGTATGTACAATTTATTATCTGCACACGCTTGTCATGCATTGAACTGCAGTGTAAAGCGAAAAGATGCAGCTGGGTGTTGTTTAGTGTGACATTAATTGAAGTGTTAATTATTATTAATCAATTTCATACGATCGTATTTAGTTTAATATAAGGAAACAAATGTTTAATAATGATCACATAAAAATGTTTTTAAATAGAATCTGTTCGGAATAACTTGACCACAACTAACAAAAAAATGTGTGTGCCTCCCTTCTTCTTCTTCTTTTAGCGGGGCGCCTGGAGGTCGCCGCACTCAGGCCTAGTGGCCCATTGTGCTACCGCTAACAAATTAAGGAGCTCCCCCGTACAGACCGGATTCCAGCCCAAATGCTGAAATCCTTCCCACGGGAGAACTCCTTATTTCCTCCAGCACTGGAAAGCCAGCGCCGAAGTGCTTGTGCCTCAGGTTCATCAGTCCTGGGAAAGAAGTGAGAACGTGGATGGAAGTCTCCTCCTCGTCCTCACAGAACTTGTGTATATGATATTATCACTTTGATATGTAATGTTATGTAATTTGCCACAACGACGTGTGCCATGAAATTAATGTATTTTTATCTGCATTTCTTCTAATCGAGTTATAAAGAGTAAAAGGTAAAGATGGTGTGGTAAAAATCAAATTAAGTCTTTTAATACCAACAAAATAGCAGCAGTTAATGTATTTCTTAGACAACACTACTTATGTGTGTACATAAAGGTGGTCCGATAGGGCTTCTCGCTTCTTGGTTATATTAATATTAATGAATTGGGATTGTAACATTTTAATGAAGTAGACAAGTATGTGGTCTGACCATCTCATCTCGATGTGCGAAGGTGGAAATTTAATTTTTTAAGTCTGTCAATTAAGTCGACTTATCTTTCATTTTAATTGATTTGAGCTAGTGAAGAGTAATATGTAGATTACAACAAAACATGATGTAATGCCGCTTGCTTTCTAATGGAATATATTTATTAGTATTACTTTTTATAAAAATAATGTGTTGTATCTGAAAAACAGATGACACTTTGACGGACATAACAATTTAATTATTTGTTAAGATATCATAATGTATCTCTTAAGCAATGACTTAAAATTATTAAAAACCTCTGTTCCTCACTCGAGGATCAAAGGCAGATCACTTGGTTGAGAATTAGCTTTGTATGACCATAGTTAAAAGTTCCTGCTAAAATAATTTTAAAACCAGAGCTTTAGTTTCAAACAACAGTCTTCCCAGCTCTCTCACGTCCGTTAGTGATAAATCGATTAAGTATTGTTAATATGTCCATGAGTTATCGGCTTAACAGCTACACAGCATTCTAAAAGTTTTAATGACGTAGAAAAATATTTGGTGATATTTTAAAGCGATTCAGGCACAAAACGAAAATGTTTCGAGATGTAATTTCAATCATTCTAAGAATTCTACGGATACACGCATCCAATGCTCATTTTTTTAGAAAATAACGACAGTCGTTTCAATTTCACAATACAAAATTCTTTTTAAATCAATGTTTTACATATTTTTGAACATTTTATCGTCGATGTCGCTCATTTTCTAACTGTGTGAGTTTTCTGTTGTTCGTTTTAAATCTTCTTGACATTCCCTTCTGCAGGCAATAGGATACAAAATGTTGCCGAATAAGTCGTATTCCGTATTCACCTTTATTTTATATCTATATATACTCGGGCATACTACAATTACTGTAGCTAAAAGAATATCGTGAAATAGTTGTGGTAATTCATTGTGTAAAAATACTAAATAATTTTGATTTGCGATATCATTTTTCACAATATGGACCAATCAACTAATTAGAGACCATAGCGCGCCACACGTTCACAGACAAGTGATGTGTAAATTTCTTCTTTAGAATGGTATGCAGATATTTGAATGATCACTCAGATAAGAGCTGAGTGTGTAGTAACTTCCCTCATCTACGAGCAGTGTAGTAATTGGTTGAATTAGTAATTAGCATTTATTTTACAAAATATTGAAATGGACGTAAACACGTTTAAGCAAAAAATAAATAATATTTTTTTACTCATATGATGAACATTTTGATTTTTTAGCTCCTTACCTAGTTTATCGTCTGTCTAATTAAATTAACGCTATATTTTAGCATTTTGAATTAAGTACCTGTTTTTTATGTTTTTAAACAATTTTTCATATTTACGTTTTACCTCTACTTGAGATACTATGTTTATTGTTACTAATTATTTTACATTGTGTTTTGTGACATTATTTTTATATATTTTATTAACTTCGTAATTGTTTTAAATTAAGTAGTCATTTACCACTGATGTGTGCAAACATTATTTACGTACGTCTAGCATGAAAAAATTTCTATTCTATTCTATCCAATGACGATGACGGGTCTCTTTAAGAATCGAAAGGGTCATGCTACTTGTAGTGTTGAGCTTTAACTTAACTTTTAACAAAATTCAAAGTCGCTACTCATCGTCTTCTTGTTCAAGTTGCTGCACACGCTGCAGATGAAATAGATACAAAATTTGGCAACGTAATGTTTGCCATACTGTTGTTTGTGGAACACCAAGATATGCGGAAATTTACCATGTATTAATAGTTGAACTCTGCTATATCGCATAAAGAATATTTTACTCCATATTCACAGTTCATTTTTACCTTCAGATGGAATACGAACGCTAGGAATTTTAGTGAGTAAACTACCGATTGTACCGATATATTGTGACAGCACCAGTAGCTCTTCTATATCACCATATTCCACGTGTATAAAAACGCGAAGCATTAATAACAACACTTTAAATATCAATCAGTGTCACTCACAATAGTCAATTTTCATGACTACATAATTTATACCTTGTATAAAAAGTAAATAAACTAAACAGTTCCCAGTGAGTTTGTTTTGATCTTCCATAATTAATCAACTATTGCCAATTTAATACGTGCCATAATTTAGTTTTAAAATTTCTATAATATCACCACCATATAAAGAATGTATTATCTATTTTAGGCATCATGTTATTGTTAATGTTTTTTGCAAAATAAATCAGTTCATCGTGTTTGTTTCCGAGAGTAATCAATTATTAATATTTTTTTCTTAATTTAACGTACTAGATAAAGACTACTGCTTTGATCAATTTACAACTGGAGAGTTATTTAGCCTCATTTTGTATTTCACGTGATGTTGAAGGCACTAATTAGACGTTTATTTAGTTGTTTTTAAAGTCTCAAAATTGTTGCCATTTCAAATTTTCTAGGTGATACACTGTGAGAACAGATTGTTCGTGATTGATGTCTCATTTAGATTTCAGTCATCTCTTGTGGAAATCGTCAATAGAGTGACCAGACTATCATGGTAATTGGCAAGAATATGGTTGGACTCTTCTTTTGCTGTTCAGGGGTGAGCCAGTGTCAGTTTACGTACTAAATCAAGAAGGGTCAAAGTACTCTTAAACTTCTACGAAAATGGAGCCTTTGAGAACAGTTGTTTACCACACAGATGAGATATTCATAAAACGTTTGTTCTGGCATAGCCACTTGTGGCAGCTCACTTGCTTTTAAAATAAGCTGCTTAACTTTATTAAATGCAGAAATTTTCAAGAGCTCAAAATTTAATAAAAGGTCAAATAGAAGACCCTGGCCTTAAATGGGGAAATATATTGATCTAAGGAAGGTGTATCATATACACGTGATAAAGTGTCTGCTATGACATTATCTTTCCCTTTAATGTGTGGAATCTCACATTAAAGTTGAGTAATATATTCTAATTGCTGTATTTGACGAGGGGGCCTCTCAGTTTTGGTGAATAAAGCTAACCAAAAGTTTATGGTCAGTTAGAAAAATAAAATTACGTCCTTCGAGCAGATACTTGAAATGTTTTACGGCTGTATACAAAGAAATAAGTTTTTTATCATAAGTTGAATACTTCATCTGTGTTAGTTTACGCGAAAAGAAAGCCAAAGAAGTCGAGTCGCTGTATCGAAATTTATAAAAATCCAAAAAATGTTTAATACTTTACCAATTTTTTTGAAACTTTGGAAATATCTTCTTGGGTCCATAAATCGAAAAGTTAAGAGATTGTTTTTTGTCGGTCGATCCTTCGACATTGTTAAATAAACAAATTAAGTTAACAGTTGAATAACTTCCTGAAGAATTATTCAAAATGGCTGAAATATTTTTAGGGGGGGTTTTGGGGGTCGCTGATTACATATATAAATTTATAAATTCATAAAAAGTAGTTGTTTATGAACAAGAAAGATACAAGAATCCGCGGCGCGCATTTCGAAATAAACGATGATTTTTACGAAATATAATATATTATCATAGGCATACATTTATGTGAAACTTATAGATACATCGTATGTAGGTATACACCAAAAATGGAATTCCACATATACCACATATTTTGGAAAATATATAAGAAAAAATTTCGTTGGAAAATTGAACTTAAATAAGTAAACGTGATTTTGGACTATAACAAATGATAAAAATCTACTAGAAACCAAAAACAATTGAAGGTTCGTTCATTAGAAACATTTTGTTTTTTGTTTCACTCAAAAGATCGAATCCCTTATCCAGAAATTAAAAAACAACGGAGCGGTTTTCTAGCTGTACGCTGGCGCTGGTGGGATAGGTGCTTATGAGGGGTCGCATTTAAAAACAATGACACCTATTGGCTCTAAACAAAAAACAGTCGAAAAGTAAGTTTATTGGCTTCATTTTGCATTTTATTTCATTAAAAAATTCGAAACCGTTTTCTAGATATTGAAAAAAAACAGAGTAATTCACGCTGGTGTGATAGGTGGTTGTGAGGGGTCGCATTTGAAAACAATTATAGATTTCGACTTCAAACAAAAAACAGTCGAAAGGTATTGGCTTAACTTTGCATTTTACTTCATTCAAAAATTCTAAACCGGTTTTCAGAAATTAAAAAAAACGGAGCGATTTTCCGGCCGTAGGCTCGCGGAGTAGATGTTTATTAATAAAGGCCTTTGAATACAATAACTGATTTGGACTCCAAACCAATAACATTTGAAACGTACGTTAAGTATGGTCATATTTAACATTTTGTTATATTAAAAAATTCGGGTTCTCTGAGAGTTATCATTCTTTTAGAATGACAGATTTACAAAAATATTTAAAATAGTGATGATATTTCGGCCATTTTGAATCCGCCATTTTCAATTTTGACTTTTCCATGTTAAATTAATAATTCGCGACCTAAGAAGCTTTTCTGGAATTTTTCCGATACAATTATAAATATTCACAGAGAATATTCCAAACAATTAGTGTCACAACAGCCATTTTGATTTTGGACTCTTTGATATCAAATTCGTAATCAGCTGGGGGTCGCTGCTAAAAAAATTCAGCCATTTTGAATAATTATTCAGGAAGTTATTCAGTTGTTAACTTAATTTGTTTATTTAACAATGTTCGAGGTTCGAGCGACAAAAAAAACGCTTATCTTTTCGATTTATGGACCCAAGAAGATATTTCGAAAGTTTCAAAAAAATCGGTAAAGTATTAAACATTTTTTGGGTTTTTTAAAAACATCGATACAGCGACTCGACTATAAGTATACCATTGGTATCTTGTTGCTCCATCAATGTCGAGCCTCTAAACTTATTTATCAAACTCTTGTAACAAATATTATTATTATGGAGCAAATTATATACTAATGATACAGACATTAAAATTTTTCTTGTTTCTAAAGATGTAAGTTTATGTTGAAGAGTATAACACTCCATGTTATTTGTTTTATAATTTGGTAAATTAACTTATACAAATTCGTTACTTTGTGTTTAACTTTATGCAACCAGCAATGCTTCACATGTGCAGTGGGTTGCGGAACTAAATTACGCTAATATTAATCAGTCAGTTTGCAAAGTTGGCATTTTACAGTAAATTACACAGGTTATGACGTTGTCTTTCATTAGGCAGTTACTTAAAATTCTTCAATAGGTTTCTCTAATAAATTTCAAGTTCTATCTCCTCATGTTGTTTACAAAATTTATAAATACATTTAATTTAAATAGGTTCAGTAGTAACCTGAAGTTTCATCTCTTCTTCTTCTTTGTGTCCAAGTAACACAAGTATGTTGGCATCTTTTAGTTTATTAAACTTTTGACTGAGGAAGAAGTTTAATTTTTTATATATTAAAAATGATAAGTGGGAAAAGAGAAGCCACAAAAGCGTTCTTTTCAATTTTAAGAGCTTGGCAGAGCAGACGTGTGGCGTGTCGAGTTACTTAATTTTTGTCAGCCATGCTGCATTAAGGCGTCAAGCCATAAGCTTCGGCTTATTTTTAAGAGGCTGAATGCACCCCCAGAGGTTTTTTGGGGTAAGTTATTCTAAAGAAAATGTGCTTTAAAGTTGCTAAGGGTTATTTTTTAATTCCTTAGGGTTGCAAGTCTCCCTCGTAAGAGGCCCATTTTTTTAAAACATTTTTTTATTGGTATGGACTCGAGGACTTCATGATCAAACACTATGTTTCCTGAGAGTTTCAAATAGATAACAAGTCTGGATGTTGCAAGCTTTCCTATCCTATTTTGGGAAATGGTTTCTATGAGTTCCCTAATACCTAGGGGTTTTTGCTGAAGAAAAGGACGCTTTTCGATGGTGAATGGCCTGGAAGTTGCAGGTTATAAGGACGAACAAAGTTTTTCTTATGGACATGTAGAGACCGTTATGAAATGAAACTGTAACGAGCTGTTGTATGCCAACAGGTATTTAGAGGGTTACTACGGTAATGCCTCTCAAATAAACTTATATTAAATTTTAACTTATATTGTAAAAAGTGGTACCATTTTATAAAATTTTCATTCATATATTTCTGGCTATGCAGATAATTAAATTTCATAACATTCTTTAAATTAAACCATTGGTTATTAAATTCTTAAATATTTCAACTACGCTTATAGCACGATAGTGTATAATTATCATATGGTTATTTTAAATCTGTAATTACCAAATTGATGGGAATCTCCATTTTATAACATTTTCTTTTATATATTTCTGGCTATACATATAACTAAATTTTATAACATTCTTTAAAGTGAACCATTGGTTATTAAATCCTTAAAAATTTCAATTAATCTTAAGGCAACATTAAAATTTATATAATTATCACACGATTATTTTAAATCTGTAATTATCAAATTGTTAGTGGGAATATCCGCTAAAGTAAAGTTGTGACTAATTAATATTGTGTTTATTTTCTCCCATTTATGACATTTCAATAGAGTACTGGTGAGCTATAACTATATTTTAACCTATGTATTGTTTTCCGTAGCTTTCACAATGCAGGATAACTTTTAGGCAAGCTATGGTGGCGCCCTGAATATGTTTTTAGCAAATTAGTTTAAAACTTGTATTTCTGTACTTGTATTTATAACTTTAAATTTCTTTTAAAAATTATTGAGCAAATCGGTAAGTATCAACCCACGACTCTGCTCTCCCATAACCCAAAGGCTGCCGTCCGCAAATTGAGGTACCTGTCTGGTTTTAATCAAATAGGTGTCACAAGAGGAAGTAATAAGTCGTCTATGTATGGTTCCAGATAAGTATCACAGATTCCATAAAACATATTTTTTAAAATAACTAACTTTATTTCATGGATTTGACATTGATATGACAACATGACAGGATATTTGATTCTAAGGAATTTTATACCCAGCCGACACCATTAATTTGATCCTGAAAGGGACTGGAGCCTTTGGTGTGTGATGTTGCCTCTGAAGTAATTTCCACTAAACACCATAACAAATAAACACTATACTCACCACACGTTTCGTCAACTATATTGATATCACTGGGAGAGGATTAAAAGTAAAATGACCAATACAATTATTGTAATCATGTCCAATTATGACAACGTGACTGACAAAACGTACGTTGAGTGTCAGTATTCGAAAGCAGCGTTCAAATGTATTGGTACTTCAGAGACAATTTTAATACTGATATTCCATTAAGATTATTTTTTCTATATCGCTCTATCGTTTTGCAATAATAAGCACTCCTCATGTATACGTATCATAATTGATATTTTTAAACCGTTCGCGTAAACAATTTTTCGTTCTCCATTGTTTTAATTGGATAAATATCAGAACCAGTAGTAATAGCCTAGCTTAAATTTTTAAATATATTTTTGCAAAATCACAGATATGGTACTAAAGTGATCAGACTTTTGTACGTATCTAAACTCTTTGAATCATATCCGGATCATGCCAACCATGTTAGTTGGCCAAATCCACGTCAAGTGATGGTATTTAAGTGTGGTGTTCAAATATTCTGGTGTTTATGAAAGTGATTTCAAAGGCAGCAGCACGCCGCTCAATATTTATTTACGCAAATACCATAACAATATCAACATAACATTTAGGTAATACAGCAAATAAATATCAATAACCTACAAAGTCAAGACATGGTGTTGATAGGCATGATAATTTCAAATTGTTGTATACAATATATTATATGACGTGAAATATTATAATATTACATATTATGTATGCCTGTACATTAATTGTGTTATTGGGAACAAACTGCAGCCTGCAAAAGACAACTTGACTGCAGATATAATGTTGATCCATCATTCAGAGCTTGTATATCTATATAAAATTAATTCTAAAAAAATCAATAATGTAACAACATAGGAATATTTCTGCTAATAATTATCCTAATTAATGACAATAATATTAGAAACTATCATATAATTATACCGTCACGTTAATAGTAGTCATAATACTATTAAACAATAATACTAGGCCTATATACATTGTAACGGTCACGTTTTGTAATTACACTCAGTACCTTAAATTAGATAAAGCGCGCGACAATTCTATCCATAATTTTAAAATTAATTATTAGATACTGGTCTGAGCATTATACGCGTTTAAATCTTATCGGCTAATCATGACAAATGCTTGACCAATAGCGTAGTGGCTTGTAGTAAGCGGGCATATTCCTACGCCAAGTCGGCAAAGAAGAGACGCTGAAAAGATGGCGTAGAGGCGGGTGGCTGTGTAGGGTCATAAAAATTAAAAGCCGCCATATATTTGTAAATATCTGTCTGTATATAGGATTAATAACTGCGAATAGAATCAGTAAAGTAGTTATTTTGGTTTATATGTTCTGTGTTATTGTGTTCCATTGCCCATAGCTACAGCAAGGCAATGTTTTCGACGAACTAACAGCAAGTACAGTCTTTTATATTATGATGCAAATAATGCTGTGTGAAGCCACTTGCGACAATGAAGATTTATTAATGGCTTCAACACCTCATTTCACGTTCGGCCAGTAATATTCTTTGTTGTATATAATGTTACCGTCCGGTAAAGACTTCTCTTACCTGAGAAGACTATAATAGCCCTGTTTTTAGACATCTCCCGTGTTTTTTGGGCATGAAAACCTAGTGTACGACTACCGAACCAGTCTATATCGAAAATATTAATTGTCGGGTCATTTTTTGTTATTACGTACAGTTAGTAATATTTTCCTTTTGTGTGTCTTAATTATGTTATCGTAAACATTCTTTGTTTTACCGCTCTGGCCAGATCGTATTTAGTTTAGTTTAATTATTTACCGTATACGGATTCTTATTGTGTACAGTTTGCTTTGTATTTTGTTATATGTCAGATGATGATTTGATTATATGATTTGTTTATATGATTATTCTGACAAAAGTTTTTGTAAACTTTACTCACAACCCTAATGTCAATGGCTCTGCTTTGTTTCTGTATTTTTTGTAAATCATTAAAGTAAGTTAAATTCAATGATTCGTTTTATTTTCCCTTAAGAGATTATCACGTTTCAACATTGTACATTGCGTACAACCATATGTTTCTAATAAGTACTGCACAAATTAAGAATTTATATTAAGGTAAACGTAGCTCTGTCTTTACTAGGCTTGCATCCAATACGATCGCATGTGCAGAAGCTATGCAACCTTAGGCAAGGTTTGCGTAGTGGGCATACCATTTTTCGGACGGGATGTAAAGTAGCCGACCTCTGGTAGACTTTAAATAACTAGAAAAGTACTAACTCCTCTTAGACCAAGAGGTTCGGCAATGTTTCTAATTTTCAGCTGATCTCCTAGTGTCGACGTCAGTGATTATCCTTAGTCGCGGAGGCCGAAGACCGAACGCTGAAGTTAAATAAAATGGAAAAATTCTTTGAATTAACTGCCTAATATTCTACAGAATGTTAAGCAACGTATATAATCAATTTTTTAAACAACATCTCTAAAATGGCATTACTCAATCAATTCAATATAATGTAAAACAGAAAGAACATTTGTTTATGTTTGTGTGTAATATAAAACAAGCTAACCGTTATACTTTTCGCAGATTTACTGCACTTTTATATAATTGTTGCACATTCCATAGGATACTCTTCGCAATATTATTGCAAATAATATTAGTTTTAGACATGTTTAGTTTAATTACAAAACAAAACACAAATTATGTAAAAAAAATTAAGCTTTTTATTTATTGATCGATTTTATTCAAGCAATAGGGTTCTTCCTCTAACTAACACTAACTTACTGCCCAAATTTCAATATAATCGGACTTTTCGTTCTTACGTTTCTTACAAGAAACGTGACGGACGGACAGACAGACGGACGGACGGACATATTGAAAGTTGTTAAGAAATCGATCACCAACACAGCGATATGAAAATTTTTCTCTACGAGCAATATTACCGGTTTTAGAAATGTGCCGATCGAATGCAATATACTCTTCGTTTTGTATTTGCGAATAGTATAATAATAACAAGTACCTATTTATAATTATTTATGTAATAAAGAGGAAATTGTAGTGAAAATGTAGACATTTTTTTTACACCCTTAATAAACATCCATACCGCAATGGAAAAAAAATTGAACATGACAATATTTTTGTACAGCTAGTTTAATCATCATTTTCAAAGACTAAAGTGTCATTTTTGCTCCCAGAAAGAATGTGAACTCTCCTTCGGGGAGTAAAGGAAACATTTTATTTTTTCAAAATAATAATTGATTATCTACAATCGACACTATTAGAGCGTGTGCAAGAATAGTTTGTCCATATACCACAAGAACAAAGTTCTTTTGAATCCCTCGTGGCATTGATTCTTCACAATCTGGATTAAAAATAGGTGCATTTAGTCCCTTGATAAAATAATAATTACTTTTTATAGTAATGATATTTTATTATTAGATATGCTCATAATTTATTAGCAATATTACTAACAAAAAGTTATTGAGGATGTAGAATAAGCAAGAAATGTAGGACTTCAGAAAAAAAGACCAAAAAGTACAATAATTAGCTTTATGTAAAAAGTTCTAGAATTGTGCTGTAATGATACTCTAATATAAAGAGTATAACTTAAGGCATCAATTTTATTAATAAAAAAGTTTAATCAGAAAAAAATTGTAACGGCTACCTTGTTTTTACATACAAGCTGAGAAAAGACCCTGCATAAATAGGCATTGTATTGTAGTATGTATTTAAGGGATCAAGATCTGTCAATCACAAACAAACATAAATAAAACTATCTTAAAAATATGTAATCATAATAGTTTTTATGATAATGTAACGAATCAATTGGTAAGTAAATTAAAAATCTTTTAAACTATATTTTGAACGCTAGAGAAAAGAAAAAGATAAGTCCGACCCTGCTTTTACTCCTTTGCAGCAGTCTTAGTGCTACTGCGTCGCCCTGTATTAGTGAGCCGTCCAATTAAATTGGCAAAATTTAATACAATTTTCTAAAGTATTAATCTCTTATAGGAGCAAATATGCCGATTTTTTCACATTTAATATATTTATTCTAGTACGTATATTTTATTTGAGTCCCAGTAAAGAATATAAAAAAATTAATGATGAATTACGGACGATTGAGTTCCCGTCTAATAATCCAACGGAAAAAGTTAATTTCATTTAGTATTCAAATATAAAATATGATACGTACTAGATTTAAGTTAACTAATTTTAATCGTTAAATCAAATCTGAATTCTGTTGGTTTGTTTTTAAGAACAATATCTTGAAAGATTGGCGACTGTGAACGCGGTATTTGACCTTGGTAACACAACCCTAATTAATCACAATTCTTTTTAATAAAGAGAAATATACGACTTCCAACTACCGGACTAATAAACTCACATTATCTATTTTACATAAATATTAATCATTATTTTATTTGCACGTTGGCAAGTGGAACAAATTCAATAGCAGAACAAATGGATATGCAATGACAAAATACGAACTATTCATATGCAAAGTAGCACAGATAACGTAAGTAAGCGAAATTCTCTTTGAATTATAAACAAAATGACAATTTATAAATACTGTAAGAGGATTCGAAAGAGGCAACGTTAAGAATGAATTGGTAGGTATTTGTCTGCTTATTAATCCTTACCTTGAGATGCTGTAGCAGCTTCTCCGCCTGGACGCAGAACTCATTTTCGAATCTCTGCAAACACCCGTGATATTCGCATACCAGCAAATCCCTAGCTTGTCTGATTAAACATTTCCTTGAGTATTCATAATTCTTGTATAAACCACCAAAATATTTATCAACCAAGCTTTCCACGTCGCTTTTCACCTGAAACAAAAAAAATTTTATTAGAGTGTTAGTAGCTTGATTGAATTACCAGAAAGGGGGCCACTGGCACAAAATGTAAAAATATAATTTTACTTTTACAAAAATAAAGCCCAGCAAAATAGCAAAATTATATTTTATGTTTAATCAAAACTTGGTTGTTTTAATTTACAACACAATTCATCACTTTTAATTTCACATCAACGTAGTGGAGTGGAAGGAAGCATAGTAATTGAAAAGAATTTCAATATACTTTCTAATGAAATAGGTTTAGTATGTCATGAAACGTCGACATTCTAAATTTGAGACAAAAAATTTTTCTGTCTATCGTTCGGCCGGTCTGTAACTTTATTGTGTGTTCATTTTCTTTGGAACAGTTTGAGATTTTAACTTAAAAACATCCTAGGTACACGTATGTATTATAATGAGATCTGGAACAAGGTTAATTTTGAGTTTACTCCGGTGAGAGATAAATCGGGATAAATATGAGGAATTAACTGAAGCAAGCTGGTAAAATTGAAATTTGGTACTCGTATGGTACTATAACAACACATGGAGCTATATATATTTTGAGATTATTCCGTTGAGGGGTTGAGGGGTAAGTATGGGAAATAGAAGATAATAAGTAGAACAAGCAGAAATTTGGAATTTAGTGAATGTACTAGAGGTCAAGGTCTCAATTTTTTTATTACATGCGCCACCCCTCCTCCCACTTCAACATACCCAGCATTATTTTTCATTTAAAGAGACGTGGATAGGAAATCTCGATGTGGAAGTAGTGAGGGTAGCAGTTTTTTAATGTTTCTCTTGTTTAATAAAACATGAGTTCATTTTAGGCAAAGCGAAAACCTCGCCTTTGTATGAAAACATTTTCCCATTCGTATTTTTTGTATATTCACATTAGGGACATGCCCCTGACTAAGGATCAAGAGCGACAATCTGGTCCAAGTTTGTTTAAATTAATTGCTTTTAAACAAATTGCAAAAATCGCTTTTCTTGACCTGAATGAATTTTTTTTCGGTTTGTTTTAGGTCTCTTGCCATTTTTTCGTCGAGTTGACCGTTTCCGACTTATTAACAATTTAAGGTTTGAAAAGACGCATCAACGGCCATTTTCAAGGTTGAAACACAATATCAAAAAATGAATTTTTTAAGTTCACCAAATTTCTTATATAATCTTTGGACATCCATTAACAAAATCCTGAAGAGAGAGTACAGATTATTTCAATCTAAAGCTTAAATTTTTAATTGTTAAATAGACGTTTTTAACATTGTGTTTCAATAAAAATGGTCGTCTTTGCATTTTTTCAAACATTAAATTGTTAATAAGTCGGAAACGGTCAACTTTACGAAAAAATGACACAAGACCTTTTTTGTTTAAAATGGCCAAAAAACCATTCAGATAAAAAAAAAGCGATTTTTGCAATTTGTTTCAAAAATATTAGTTTAAACAAATTTGTCCGGCAAACTCTTGATCCATATTCAGGGGCCGAATTTTACTCCATACGCAGGCGAGGCTTGCGCCTTGCATGTTTCTTGAAGGAGTGTAGTTTAACGTCTAAATAGACAAATAAAATCTTGTTTTTATAATGGTTTTTCTGATAAATCTTAAAACGGCTTAAATAAAAGGCCTAGTAGAATTATACCGTTTACGACACTTTCTTAAATAAGCTTGTTAAATAAACAATCGCACTGAAATTTTACAGTCATAAAATAATAAAATTTACAAACTATGTGAATTGTACGTTCCAGGCGGTAATACTTTTTAATGAAGATTTAGACTTGCTACGTAACAACTAATTATTATTTAATTTATTTGTATTAAGAACCAACAATATATTAATGAAATAATAATTAATTCGATACGCTTGTCTATGTGTGGTCTTGGTTAATTCGTGGCCATGATTTATTATAAATTGCACGTACATTTCACCGATATTTCATAATCTATTAAAATTTATTACCGATTTATAAATTAATTTCATAAATTGCCAGGCAGATGAAGATTTTTATCCATATTATAATTATCCATTACCGACAGAGGTACCTAATTGTATGTAACCATATTATGAAAGTGGGTGGTGTAAGCTGAAACGACGCAACAAAAATAAACATTCAATAGGGAAACACGATCATCTAATGCAACTGAATAGCATATACATAGTTGATGATATAAAAAAGCACATAAAAAGTTCTCCCTCATAATTACGATCCCTTGTATCCGATAATGAGCCCCCATGGCCTTCTAAGTTTCCCCCAGTTAATGTAACTAAACCGCCATCCCTTTAATAAGCATATCGGACAGACCAAGGAACAACCACAGTTTACTTACTGTAAATACGACGACACTATTTGTAACAATGCAAATACATAAATCAGATTTTAACCATCCCAAGAGTGTTTGAACAAAGAATTTATTAAACATGTTGGTTTTAAATGGTAATTTATTGCGTTTTCTTATTTAGTTTTCTATCATAAATTTTCTGGACGCTTGAATTACTTGGAAGGGTTGTTTTAATTTCATATGCGTGCCTCTTCTCTATTTATTAATTTAACGATTTATGTATTTAATATTCATTATATTGCATTCATAGAATTATACATTACGCATCAAACTTGGGGTACTGCAACTACATTTATTTAATGAATCAAAATCGTTCGACTCGTACATTTTCTCTAAGATATTAATTTATTTTAACTTAACACTTGAAATTTATTGACCGATATATTATCAAGACTTAACTAAACGTAAATATACTTCTGGGTACACATAAAATAAAAAACTAGTAGTCCGATTATGGATTACAATATTCCACAGTCTCGTATTTACAAAAAAAAAAATCTTTACAGTATATTGTATTCATACTCTGTATGAGTAACTCAAAGAGTATCTCTGAAAAAACCACAAAGTTTTTTAAAAACCTAGATTTACAAATCTTTGGCCTGTACGCATAGCAAGGATATCCCTAACGGGATCCCCTTGCATTAATCAACTTGACAGTCTTTTGAAAAGAATAACCATTTATTATATATTTATGTATAAAATTATGCATATCTTCAAATCTCAAGAAGTATTCAAACTTTTTTCTTACTGATCCCAGGAACTAATACACTTACTCAAACTCCCTCTTTGAAGTGAAACTTCTATAGCGTCACAAAATCTGAAATGCCTGGAGTAGGGGATATTGCAAGTGTAATGAGGGTAATGCTAGCTAGAGCATCATGCATATGCGTAGAGTGATATTTGTGTGTGTGTGTGTGTGTGTATCGATTTTTTTGTGTTTGAATACAAATTGTATAATTCTAAATAACTCTTGATATATCGATTGTGAAGTCGTTACTTTGTAATAGTTGATCGTGGCATGAAATTTTTCAAGATAAATGGAAACAGGCTTATGTTTCTCCTATTTTCAAATCATGAAATAAATCCAATCCAGCAAATTATCGCCCTATAACAATTCTTTCAGCAATTCCAAAAGTACTGGAAAAGATAGTTATAAATTGTTTAACGTATCAGCTCAAAAATGTTATCATTAACGAACAGTACGGGTTTCAGCCGGGTAAGTCTACTGCAGCAAACATGGTCTCGTTTGTAAATTATGCCCAAAATTCCATGGAAGTAGGTGATGAGGTACGTGCAATATGTACGGAATTTAGTAAGGCCTTCGACAAGCTAAACATAAAACTCTTAATCCAGAAGCTATCCACCATGGGGATTGGTGTTATGTTGCCGGAGTGGTTATCCTCATACTTACTATATAGGTGTCACCAGGTGCGAATCAATGGGCACCTATCGAACATTTTCACACCTACTTCTGGTGTGCCTCAAGGCTCTCACCTGGGACCATTATTATTTAATATGTTCACTAACGATATTTATGAATACTTATACGGAATTTCAGCGGGGCAACCCCTTCATTGGCTAGTACAACTAAATTCTGAAGTATCAGCGACGAAATACATTAGCATTTTATTTTATCTTCATTTGCAAGTCTATCTGGAGTGTTCGTTTTCGCTTCCGTGAATTTATATTCGAAAAACTAAATTTTCCTATTGTAAAACGAATCCTACCATATTTTGCTTATAATCATTCTACAACGGCAAAAAAGGGGAAATTTTAAGCTACTTCAATTTTTTTAAATTAGGTTTATATCTATGTGACCTGCCAACTTCATATAAAGTAGCAGGACACCCGATACTAAGAAAAAATTAAAAGCGGCAAAATTTTCTTTTTTCAGGATTAATTAACGGCTAAAAAACGGCAGTGTTCATGCTATAGTGAGACTAATTCGCAAAAGTTGACCTGCTAACTTTATATGCGTATTTGCAAGTTATAATGGAGCACTATCTCGAATTCGGGACTATTATCGGGACCTTCGGGACTAGTCCCGGGATTTTAAATTTTATCCCGAAGTTCCAAAAGTCTTTTTGGTCCTGGTTTGGAAACCCTAACTATATTCATTGGTAAATGGATCGGAGCAACATGGAAAATTAATATGCACCATCGATTTTAATGTATACCCAGAACGATATAAACGTATGTATGTAAATGCGACTAGAAGTAGACGAAGCTACAAATTATTCAGTAACTTTTTCATGTAAGAACAATTACAACCTACACCGCGCTAACTTATAAACAAAGATTTTATAACGCATTTTATTTATTACTAGAAGTTAATAGCAAAGCAATTTTCTCCACATTTCAAATAACTTATACCCTCGCCCAATTATACAATGAAATATATTCCTATTACTTAAGAGATTACGCAAACTGTAACAGTAAGGACTCTAAATCAAAAATATTAATAAATACAACGATTTTACTGAATGTAGACTACTAATAAGTACAAAATTTATTACACAAACGATTATCTCCACAGTTTATCTATAATTAATATATTCCGACGACACGCCTAAAATTGACCGCGTGGTTCTTTTAATCTACAACAGATGCAAAATGCATCGACAGCTGGTTGTGGAGCCATCCACCCACGCTTAACCGAAGGATGGACCACCGAAACATGGACACCCTAAACGAATTTTTACGTGGGATGTTTTAATTAGTTTCAAGTCATTCTGAAAGTGATCTTGATTCCAGCCTGCAGTATTAGAATATTAAAGTCTAAAATTTTGTTTTAAAAGTAATAACATTTTTCAGGTTCTTATTGGATGAACAATGTTTTAATAATGTATTATTCAATAAGTGCAAAATGATGCTCATTTTGCACGAATATGAAAATTTGCAGCACGAATACAAGAATTTATACAAATAATATTTCTAAGGAAATAGATATATTACTAGCAAAAAATACTCTATTATTTCAAACTCTTACTAAAGACTTATCGTAGATAAGTACTCAAGTACTGAAACATATATCTTTCTATACAAACGATAGAACCATAAATAATTATTGCATACATAATTATTGCCTGAGAAATGACTATTCAGTTCATTTTAAACTTTGAAAGATGTAGGACTGAAGACTGTATCCTTAGTGTAGGATAACGAAACACGCGTACATGAAAGTTTCTAAAGTTTTTTGGTAAGTGTCTTTTGTCTTTAGTTGGTTTTTGGTTTTGTTAAACAGGATAATTTAAAATTAAAAATAACATTATTGTGACAGTTATGCTGAATGTAATGTGCATATTTCTTTCTTATAATCCAATGTTGTTCGTGCATACAGCAAGCAAAGTATTTTGTTTAGGAGGATATATGTTTCAGTACTTATCTATGATAATTCTTTAGTAAGAGTTTCAAATAATTACGAGTATTTTTTGCCAGTAATATATTTATTTCCTCAGATTTTATTTTAAAGTACTTGCACATTGTAGGGAATTTGAATTTGCATTTAATTAAATAATATTTCTTTAATGCTTCAAAGATAGTTAAAATAAACAAGAAAGATCAACTAAAAGTGCCTTTAAAAAAGCGCTTTTTGGTAGTTAATATTTATAAAGAGCATATTTTTCCAAAATGTTATCTAATTCGATCAATTATTATTGAAGTTATGTGAGAATAAATTGTTTAAAAAAGCTGTTTATTGGCTATATCGTTTTCGTTGAGATTAAGTAAATATCTAATAGGGGATTTGTATATCTAGGATTGTTCGAAATTTGATTGTTAACAATCCTAATTTTTTTATTTTTATAGTACAACCAATACAACCAGGGATATTTTCAAAAAATCTAGATTTCAATCGCTTAAACGATAATGTTCTCAAGGTTAAAATCTCCTATTGAAATTATTGTCATTAGGATTAGCTTCAGAGGAATTAGTAGAATCTTCTGTATGCGCACATTTAGTTTAGGACGCCCATTGATTTGTGTAGGCGGGATAGCATTTAAACCAATTCTTGTATAAAATCTGATGGCTTCACAAGAAATGTATATTTCACGTGAAGGAACTGGTATAAATTTGTATCACGTTAGCGTGTGAATAGACACGATCTTAAAAAAACGTGGTTCAATTTAAATACCTAATAAGTACGTTTATAAGCAAAAATGTGAATATTTTTACCTGACAGATTTATTCAATATAAGATAACTGCAATTCATGAGCCCCACAAAACTGGTAGCAGTACTCATTGCCATCAAATTAAAAAGCGTATGGACACATTGTAATAAAATAAATATAATTATCTGTGATTTTCCCATCGACGCCCATGAATTCACATCAATAAGGTGTAAATGATGGTTGCTATTGCCAATAATCATCCATTTGAGTTGTCAGTGAGAACTGAGTTATTGTAAGTGATAGGGTCCCAACTTGCTATTTATCCCACAGAAAATTTATGAGACGTATATTCATGAATAAAACATCGTAATATTTTGGTTTATTACTTCTTGTTATACAATTTGTGGGGTCAAGTGGACCAACTGGACAAGAGGTTACGTACTATACACAGAGCTGTAATATCAAACGTAGGTATAATGATGCCTAATATTTACATAAATCAACACAGTCCTCCATTATTCCTTAAATGCATGGACGTACTAGTTCCAACGAGGTCAAGGATAGGATGAAAATATTTAGTCAAATTTAGGTGCAACTGCATAATAAGAAATGAGTAAACATAATACATGCCCAGCAAAAATAACGCATAGTATCAGAAGTACTTTTCACATATGCTGATCATTACATTGGATATGCGAATCGGTAATTAAAATAGAATCTGAATTTTAGCAAACTCGAGATGATGTTAACTTGACTGGCGAAAGACGTCTTCAGAAGTTCATAACTGAAAGTTGCATTTTCTAGTTATTCGCTTACAATAAATGGTAATCAAGTTAGGGCTACCTCAATTTTATAGTATTAAATTATACGTAAAATGACACAGATCCCATCTCGGCAACAAGATTTTTTCAAAACTTATGGGAAGTTATGATTAAAAAAAAACGATCCGCCCTTAAAAAAATTTAGTGCCGCTTTTTTGAAGGCGATTCAATTTATTTCTAAAATATTTTTTCACCACTTTTAGCTTCCTCTTCCACAAAGTAAAAGAAAATAACAGAAATATCCATATATACTAAGTCCCATGTAAATCCGTAAAATATTGCATATATGATAGCCTTATTAAATTCATCATTTTCAATGTATTTCTTTTGGCGTCAGATTCAATGTCAGCTACTTTAAAAATACATAACTACAAATTTTAACATAATTTTACCCCTGACGTATTTGCGAAACTCTCAAATAGAAAAAAACATTTTTCCGATTTTTGTTCACCCTTTGCCAGACAAAGCTTGATGTTTCATCAATCTAATATTAGACCTCCGTCAAGTCATACAGTTTGCGAAAAAGTTTCATAGAAACTGAATAAGCTATTCTAGAATGATGATTTACTGAACATAAAGCATGTATTAAATTCCCGCGTTTTCCCTTGGGTGCAAATTCTACTTCTAAAAAAAGACAATATGTGACCGGAAAGGCTTCCTAAATGCAAGGCGTCCAAATACAGGGTGTAATTAGTTTCATATCATTAGAAAAACTGGTGGTAGGGAAAAACAGGACAAACAAAAACAATCTTATATAACATGGGGTCTAAAGCTCATAGTTTTGGAGAAAAAAAATGAACAAAAATTTCCAAAATATTTAATAACATAGTTTCAGAACTGCTGGCATATTGGGGTAGGATTTATTGCCTCGCGTCTTGTCGCACATGATACTCTGACATTCGTGCCAATAAGTATGGTGAGCCTAAGAGATAATTAGGCCGCGACGGGGGTCATCCAAAAGCATGCCGACAAAGCAGTCAAAACCTACTGACAGAGGACACCGCCGTGTTCTTGCTTCTTCGCGGCCAAATTATCTTATTACGCGTGCTGTACTCTCCCTTGTAATATTCTCAAGTAATAATTTCAGTTTGTGTCCTTACTTGGTAAACAACGTACACACGACGCGACCTACCCGCTCCTTGGTTTTGTCTGTTGCTTTTGTTCTTTTTGAATTTTGTGCCACTTATGTTAAGATTTATTTTATTGATTTATCGTTCAAGTCCTTAGTACTTGATTACGTAAAACAGTACTTCTCGTTCGTGCTTTTCGTGTTATTTTTTGGATTTTGGACCAAGTTTTTCTTTATTGATAACGTTAATTCACAGTTTAATGTGGTGATTTTTGACATTATGGGAGATTACACTTATCCTGAACTCGCGGATATGCACTTGGTGCATGGAGAAAGTGGTGGAAATGCAGCTGGTGCGGAAGAGCTTTATCGTTTAAGGTTCCCTAATTGACGTCATCCTTGTGTTCGTACATTTGTTAGCATTGACCCGCGTCTTCGAGAAACAAGTCGTCTCGATGGACATGGAGGAGATCGAGGTCCACATTGATTATCTTGAAAATACTCTGGACGAGATTAGATTATTAATTTTACTTTATTAAGAGTTATTTTTGTATAGTACTAACCACATTAATTTTGTTCACAGGCGGAGAAAGAGGGATATTACTTTACCTTTCTACAAATTTTTGTCTAATGTACATTTTAGTATTTGAAAGCTTAAAAATTATGATTCCTCTGGTAATACTACTTAAAAAGCCCTCTCTCTTAACAATTAGTAGTCAACCAACCGTTGCTGACGATTTGTTTGGTAATGTGCGTTATTTTCGAAGAAGGCTTATGTCAGGTATTTATTTAAATGACATGTTTACATGACTGTTATACAACTAGCTGTCCATGGTATTTTTGAGATGGTCAATAAAAACAAATTCAGGCGAAAATCGCACAGGGACGTAGCTCCGGTAGGAGGCATTTCCGGACAAATATTTATCTCCTTATTTTTGTATATACTCCAGAGCACCAGCACTACAGATGATTAATCTCTAGGGGATATAGGAAAAAAACTTTTGTGAACTGCAGGATAACAGCCAACTTAATAGGAATATAATTATTGTGTAAAATAAATTACTTTATTAGAAGATGAAAAATGTATAGCTTGGAGACTTTAACAAATTAATAAATTATTGAAAACTAACCCCAGTGAATATGTTATCGAAAGAAAGATTATTTTAATTAAGTCTGCACTTATTGTGAAAAATTATTTACAAAATCGACAAATAGCTTCTGGATTTCAGATTTAGAAGTTAAGGAAATCCTCAAAATCTGATTTAAAATTTTAGACAAATTACAGAAACCAACTAATGTCGTTTCACAAACGAACTAGGAATACTGCATCTTTATGCAATAAAAAGAATAAAAATTTGAGATAAGAAAAAGTTAATGCATAAATTACACAAGATCATAACTTCAAAAATATACAAATTATGTACACAATTTGTTCCTATCACCTTTCTAACATCAATTTGGAGTGTTTGCGAGATGCTTCTTTTCAGTTTCCATATTTCTTTTAAGTTTCCATCTATCGTCATCTTATTTTTATTCTTCTAAGTTTTCTGTTTCTTCTGTTTCTGAATCTGGAGGCTTTCATTTTTTAACTTTTTTTTTATTTATTAACCGTTCCACAGGTAAATATCCATTTACAGTGGAGCTGCTGGGAGGGTCCTATCTCGCGGTAACAATATTTTTTTTGCGCGTTATGAGAAAAGAGGTCCGAAGGGATAGTTTGCTCACCCTGTATGTCGTTTCTTTTTAAACAAGCAGTTTCAATTTCCGGCTTCCAAATTAGTAATAAAATATTATGTTTTGAATCAATAAATCGAGCTGATAAAAATTAAGACGGTAAAGATCAGAATAGAGTAATATAAATTAAATCAGATAAAATAAAATAAATTAGTGTATATCTTATCTGTCTTTCTACGGCGTCTTGTGATTGCTGTTTTATTTTATATCCTTTCCTTTTCTTTCTTGGGTTGAGTTGATTTTGTCCATTTAAAAACTTTCCACTATATACAATTACTTTAGGTCACAACACAGCTATATTGCTTTGTAAACTACCAAATATTATTTATGTATACAACTTCTGGGATCTTGAAAATATATTAATTTCATAGAACTACTTACTTCTGTTGCTTATTAATATGTTACATCTCAATGTCTATAATAAAATATGTTCCATCGATATTTTTCAAATTAAGTTTAAAACTGAATCAGTGCTATAAGTTTTTTGGGAGTAGCCATAACAAGTTACTGTTTGCTGATATTTTATGTTAGTCACAGTCATGACACCTAATTAAATTATTAGCAACGTTTATATTGATCAGGGTTCCTTTCAGTTTCACCTTAAGATTTCTGTTATGTCATTGATTATAATATTTTGATCTCCTACTCAAAAAATACATAATACATAATAAGAATTATAATGCAAATCTGACTGCTGACTAATGATCCTTCATCGTAAAGCAACAATTTGTAAAAGTTCTTGATTAAATTACAATAAATGCTGCATTTAAATTTCACATCGACCACTCAACTTTAAATCAATCACTTGTCTGCAACGATTCTTCAGAAAATTATAATATACGTCACTTAAGCAACTTTATTATTATTACAAATGGTATTGTGAAGAAAATGTGAATTATAGGTTTAATACCATTTAAGGATCGTTTGGAATTTAGTCAGTTAATCTTGAAATTGTTCTCTATTTTCTAGAATACAATAATATCCGACGAGGTGAAAGTGATAGTTGGGAAATGAATTATATATGAGTTGTGGTACATACGTTATTGTCTGCATATCTATCATTAAATTTATAAATCAGTTTCTGTTTAGTAATTGAGGGATGGGAAGATGTCTTTCTATTCGAAAAAGTCTAATTCAAATAATTATTTCATTCCTTTCCATTCTTTATAATGCACTGAAATATTAACTGACAATTAGAATGCCTCCACTTCACACTTGCTTAGGCGTCTCGTCGAATATCTCGGCAAGATACTGGCTACCATCCACACTACGAATAGCGCAACAGACCACCATATGGACGTCGTCGAAATTGTCGCTGCCGTAGTTTATTGTGCATATATTGTTATGTTATATGGGAAACGTCCCAATTGTCGTTGTGTTTGCGAGAATGTTGTGTTGTTTTACCCCTGGGTGCCAGATACGATTCAGTCGCATCAACTGTATAACAATATTACTACTAGCTCAGAAAATACTGCTTAAAAACATGAACTGAACTCTTATCCCAAGAGCATGTTGAAGAATATATATTTTATCAATATTATCTGGAAGAAATGATTAATTATCTTGAAAAGAAAGGCTCATTCAAAAATAACAATGTTTAATAATTAAATTCAGATGGGAAAAGTCTTACATGAAATGAACTGGTAAAATTTTAATTATTTCTCTCAAGATTTAATGGCCCTTTTATTTATTTATTTTGAATTGCAATTTTTGTTTACTTTTGACTCAAATAGCTATTTACCAACTTTGTTTGTTATTTGGTACCAATTATAATTTAAAATTCTTACCCTGATCCAGGTATACCTCCGCAAATACAAACGAACATCCCCGTATATCTATCCTGGAAAGAAATCTATTTCCACGCATGCGCATCGTCATCTATGCAGCGATTCTGCAAATAGCCGCCTTCTGGATTTTTTTTCTGGTGTTGACGAAGATTTTCGATGATTCACTTTAAATTAACGGATTAATTACCACACTTTAGCTATTTACCAAAGGTAGGTAACTCTTGTTTAATTATATGCTTTGAGAAACTACTCAAATATTCTTTCAACAAATATCTTACTTAGATTACAAGGATTTCCAGCAACGAAAGTTTATTTAATTTAATTTTGGATACTTTTTCTTTACTATTTATAATAATTATAGATTTTACTACCTTTTATTTATCTTCCAATACACTATTTCACACTTAATACTATGATTATACTTAATTTTTTTCCTAATTAATAATTAAATTTACGGAGCTCTTTAATCAGCGTCCTTTTCGCGTACCCATGCTTAATCAACCTTTTTGAATATTAAATCCTCAACTCCATTGGCTCCTTAATGACTTTTTTTTGAAGCATGGCATTCTGAATTTAAATTTGGAAATTTGGAATCTGAAATAGTTCGATTTTTATACATTTTGATTAACATTCTTAAAAGTGTGTTTATTACGTTATTACAAGTTTCCTGACATTTTTCTGAGCATTTCTATACCCCAAATATGCCCTTTCATACAATATTAAAAATTAAATAAAATTTCATTTTTGTTACTTTTTATACTTATAAACTTCTAAAATCGATTTTATTTTCCAATCTGTCTTTATAGCTATTCCCTGCTAATAATATTCTACATAATTTTACAATATCAACCCATTTCATAATTAATAATAATAATAATATGTACTTCTTGCATGTTGTACCTTACATTATGTACAAGAACTGCCCTTTGACATGGTTTCGTTGTTTGTAACATAACTTAAAATGAGCATGATCTGTTCTCTACAATTATGATATGATATTACTAAATACTATCACTTTACAACAAAGTTCTGAGTCTACATTATGAAGACGGTACAAGCTATATTGAAAGTTTTATAATACTGAAACTCATTAAATGTTAGAGCTCTTTAGCTGTAAAGATGCACATGATAAGTATCTTATTTATGCTATACTTTCTTATCACGATGCATATTTTTGGTGAAATTTGCAAATTTACACTTGACCCGAGAGATCTTTTCTTGAAGTCCATTATTCACTAGACTTAGGTCTCTCTTTGTATTAATTTAATCATAGCTTGATTATATATCTATATAAAGAGTCTTAGTTACTTAATTTAATCATTTTGTTCATAGATTAGTTTATAATTCTTGTTTTTTCTGCTATTTTAGGTTCTACTCAGAGTTCTAGGAAGCATATTCCCGTTTGCTATAATTTCACCTCTTGCTCACTACTTAGTAGAGTAAGTGCGTTTTTGGAAAAGGGTTTGACAGTTGTTGAAAATACTGAAAAATGTAGGTACAGAAGTAGCTTGGAATTAATCTCCCATCAGGTTTAGTTAATGTTAATGAAAAAGAGACGATATCATCCCTCAACGTTATTTTTTTCATTGGTGGCTTTCAGTCTTTCAACGAGTTGTTAGAGGTGTTTCAAAATCTCATGAGCTATGACCTCCATATGCCCAGAGACATGATCCCTCTCGTTGACTCAGTTACACTTCTTAAAAATATTAGATTTATTGTTTACAATTTATCTCGACCTCTTGGTTATGTATACAGCAAGGTAGCTGTCAGTGTTTTCAAAATACACTTATAAACCCAGAACAAACTTTGCCTTTTGCGCATTTCGCGGTTCATAAGATTCTGAAATACATCTAAGATTTAAGAGAACCTACAGCCTCAAAAGAGCCATCTACATAATATTTCTTCATCCTCCTGATAGTGACCTTAAAAACACTGGACATTACCTGCATAAATTATTTTATTATATAATTCAATTGGTTTGTTCATAAAGTTATTAAATTAATGAAATATCTTTTTATCCCCTCCTAATTGTTGATATTCGATATAATTCAATTGGACTGTTCATAAAGTTATTTTAATAATGAAATGTCTTTTTATTCCCTCCAAATTATTGATATTCAGGCGCACAATGGGCTCGCCAAATAAATGATCGGAGTACTACATGTCCAGTTTACAGAATTGCCAATTTAAGGTTGAGGCGTTAGACGAAAATAATGAAAAAAATGTGAAATAAAGTTTTTTTTAATAGATTTTTACATGACACAATTTTCTGTAAAAAATCCAAAGTCATTAGGAAACTCAAGCTAAAAATTTTTAAAAACTTTTACATGTAGTCTTATGGAAAATATGTCAACCCAGCATGCAAACGTACATTTTAACACAAATAACTAAATAAAACACACTACTATGTTTTCTACCGCATAGTGGTAGAAAACATAGTAGTGTGTTTTATTCAGTTATTTATGCAAAATGATTAACTACCACAGAGTAACGGTTCCTTCAATCAATTTGTTGGTACATTTTAATTTATAGCAAATAACTAAATAATATCAGCAGTTTCGAAAACTAACTATATAAAGCATTGATGTTTTACGCATATTTTAATATTGTTTCCAATTTAATTAGGAGACTTTTGTAAACTGTCTAATTTCTCCTTTCGTTAATGATTTTTTTACTGATTTTTCAATTATTTAATAATTTCTCATCTTATTTTAAAATAATTACTGAAACAAATTTGTAAAACACACAGATATTTACATAAGTTTATTTTAATTTTTCCAAAAAGTTTAGACAAAACATCCAAAAGTTAGTTCATTAAGTAAAATAATTAAATCTACTTAAATAATTAATTAATAACAAAAAACGATTTATTTATGCCTTTATGACAATATTAATTGGTATCATCGACTTATAACCTTTTGTAATAATTTGTTATGGAAAAGTTCCGATTTAGAATTCGACTTTTTGTTGGGACTGTAACGCCTCAACTTCCTTAAGGTGTATGGCTTGTAAGTAGAGGAGGCTGTGACAGCACCCATTACAAGATGTAGGCACTTAACTCCTTTTGCGATTTGAAAGTTTAATTGGGGCGATCCGTAAGAAAAAAAGTTGTACCCCTAGAACTAAACCGACATATCAAAACGGCTATTAAAGAAAACAGTTCTTCCATAGGAACATTATATATGAGGCGTTTTAATTTAGACCGTGTGTATATAAATACATTATCAAATTATTATTTAATATAAATGACGGCAGTATTCAGGTCAAATTGTAACTTAATTTCAACTCCGCTTGTCAATAAAGATTATGGATGAGAGACCTGTTTTTCTTAGAGGTGCCTTTTAAAAACAAAGTACCAGTCAAGAGGCATTTAATTTTTATTGCTTGCGCCTACAGGTATGTCAATTGTGATAATTTTTAACCATAAATTCTGATCAGATATTCTCCTTACCAATTTACTCTAACCAAATTAAAAATTCCCATTTAACATACCGACACCAACAAGGTAAATGATTTCGACATTTTGAAACTAGTTCCGCTTTAATTATGAATAGCCATTAAGAGGGGCAATTTCATTCATTTGATTCGGGTATTCTCTCTTTAAGTAGTGATAAATTTCTTCCCATTAAGATAAGTTTTGTTGCTGGACAAACAATAGATACCGAGAGAAAATGTTCTAAGAGCTTTAATTGCCTTCCAGTTTAAGTGACTTTTAAGGGACTCATTTAAACACGATTTTTTTATAAAATTCCTCTCATTCACGGTGTTTATTAACAAAGCTTTCAACGATATAATTTTAAAATCCTTATTTCCATACAATTCTAAAACCTTTTATAGGGCATCTTTATCTTCTTTAAAGATGCCTACACTCTGTGTGCCGCGTATTGCCTCACATTTCATAAAATACTTAGAAATTAGGACAATAGAGGTCCTTTACATGCTACATCATGTGTACAGAGGAGAGAGAGGATGTAGGACGTAGGTCAGAGACGAGCCGATTGTGGTGACATTAATAATAATTAATGTTTATTATTGTAAATCTATACAGTGTGCCTTATCTCTCCCGCCTCCACATCCTCGTAGCTTCCGCAGTTTTTTTTCAGATCATCTTCGAATTTTTGTCAGTTATGCAATCAACAAAATTGATTATTTTTGCCTAAAGGCCTACAGAGAACGGTTCAAAAATAAGAAAATTTAAAAAACATGGGCTTTGTTTAACCGAAAAATTTCATTAAAAAAAAATGTTCAGAATTAAACTTATACAGGCCGTCTCATAGGTGGACGAACAAACGAAAACGAGTCATAGGAGAGATCATTAAAAACATAAATGCATTGGTCAATTCATCATTTGTGACCTGGTACCCATACCTTACTTTATTCTGACTTTCCATATCCATGAAAGGATTCAAGCAGTCCTGTAGTAGTTTCGAATCGGCATAGAACCGATTGCTCAGTGTACTCATTGGCCAAATTATAATAGGCTGGTTGACAGTTGCTTACCTTATAGTCCATAAAAAAGTTGCAAGAAAAGCCAAAAACATCAAAAGTTCAATCACCAAGACGAGACCTGGGTACCCTCCATTTTTGGGGGCGCCGAACACGCGAAACACCCTTAAATGAGAAAAACCACTCCCGTTCTAGGCATGCGAGGGCTTGTTGGAACGGGTATTTCGGGTAGGCCGTTATGACTTTGACCATCCAACTACCCACCCCCGGGGTTGAAATTACCCCCTTCCCTGATACTGAAATCTCCCCAAAAATTTCAAAATTGATAAAAAATGGTTTCTATTCGTTTTCAAGTGTGCTCAACACGATAGCAACATACATTTCTCCCCTACCCTTCACTAACCACCCCCAGATCCCCAAAACCACCTCCTTTTTAGATTCATGGCTACTGGGCATGTGGGGAATCGTTGGATCAAGATTTTTGACAAGAGTTCATCAAAAAATTATAATACCCGTTAACCCAGTTTGGAGGTGATTTTTGGCCGTTTGTGGGGAAAAATTTTGCCTCCACCACGGTGTCCAGCATCCTCGAAAACGTGGGGGGGGGGGGAACTAATCTGGTTGCATCAGACAATAGTCACTTTTATATATTCAATTTTTTCTTGGTTTGCGATTGTAATATCTTTAGGGTGGCTTTATTTACGTTATATTTTCACTTTTGATTGAAAATGTGTTTAGAAAATAAATTCACTTTAGAGTTTTTTAATATCTAGCGTAACTCGAATGTAGGTTTTCAAAGGAATACAATGATTGGAAAGTAATGTTTTCATAGATAAATTCTCTAGTTTTATTTTTCACAGATTGCTGCTTCTGCTATTTGCGGAATAAAATAATAGTTATTTATTATATAAGTGTTTTAGATAGCGTTTTATCCATGCAACGAAGTTTAAATTCGAGAACGAAGTTCGTTCCAATTATTGCCTGCGAAGTCAGGAATTATGAAAAAGTATTTTCCGAATTTAATGAATGGAAAGAAAAATGGGGGGTAAGAACCATAAAATAAATGAAGAAGTTCTGCTACCGTATTTCTTAAATTTGAAGAAGTATGGAATTCCATCCATGTAGTCGAAGTATTCGATGCTGAAGGTCGCTATAAAGGTCCATAAAAACATAGACATTGGAAGCTCACTGCCTATCTGAAGAGTGAGTCGAGAGGGTACAAAGCGAAGAAAGCTGCGGTATTGGAAAGAGCACACGTGGAAGAATTTTTGATAAGGGCTTGCAATAAAGAATATTTGATGATTAAGGTGTAATGTCTCTTAACGTTTTAGATAATGCAGATAATAAAGTTTGAAATATTTTAGGTTGCACTAATAATGGGGGTATCTGGTGCCTGTCGTTGCGAATTGACGAATTTGAAAATCAATGATGTTGAAGACAGATGGGAGGGGGGGCGTATATCTGCTTCTTTCTATACCAGACACCAAGACCGGCGTCTCACGAAAATTCGTAATTATGGAAGAGGGATTCTCTATCAATACTGTGGAGACGTGTAGAAAATACATGTCCTTACGTCCAAATAAGTTATCCAACGACAGATTGTTTTTACGATACACTAATCAAAAATGTACTTCATAACCTGTTGGAATCAACACTTTGTCGAAAGTTCTTTCAAGAGTTGCTTCATTTTTTAATCTGGCAAACGCAGAAGCTTATAGCGGCCATTGCATGAGGAATATTTCAACTGGCTAATAAAGATGCTGACCTCACAACAATCAAACGACATGGTGGATGGAGAAGTTCCGCTATAGCAGAAAGTTATATCGAGGATTCTATATCCTCGATTCTATATATAAACTTGATATCGCAAGGAAAATCCAAGGTACTCCTGGTACTAGTCGTTCCTTACAAGAGAAGACATTCATTGTTTCTATAAATTTATCAAGAACTTCGACAAGCACTATGCGTTCTGAAGCCGATGACAACTACAAGTTTGTTATTAAAAGAAACGATAAAAAATATGATAGAACAAATAATGAAATGTCTATTAATATAAATGTTAATATTAATATTAATAAAAATTAAATAAAATGTAATTGATCTAAGATTGTATTTTTCATTAATCCACTAGTGGAATAAAGTAATTTCATTATTCCACTACTGGATAAAGTGGTACTTTTTACGCTTCATAAGTGTGGATAAAACTTCAATTATAATGTGATTGTGGATCAAAAATATTTTTAATCACAATCATACAGAAATAATCAAATTGACTTACATGTCAAAAGTTGGAAAGTATAACATTTCAAGTTGAAAAGTGACATTTCAGGTTGGAAAGTGGGCATATGTCAACCTCTGTTTCTTATTGGTTTTCTTTCAGTTGTAGGTAATATAAATTATTAGACATAGACCAGGAGCGGAAGCGGAAAAACATCGAAGTGCTGCTACAAGCATGAACTACATGACTTCCCATGTTTTTTGGGTCGCTGAATTGATTGCGATGGGTGCCGAACCCCTCAGTATTCAGCCCTATCGGCCAAAGACCACCTCCAAATCGCGCTTTTCACCAATCGCCAATTAGAACTCGATTTTTTATTTTCTTCTATTGCATTGAATGTCATATTACTAACTTTTGCCTTTTGGGGAAAGCGGTGCCACCACTTTGGAGGATGCACTCAAGGGGTGCAAAATAGACCTCCGAGGCAAAAATCGACTTCTGCCGATTTCCATCGCTTTTTTCCCATCTCCTTACAAGTCTCAGAAGTTAAATATGTTTCTGTATATCTACACATGAGCTGTGACCAGTACTCAATGAAAGTACTGGCGGTAACCAGCAAGCAGTATAAAACATTTTTTGTCTTACTTGCAGAATTAAGTACCAGTATAATTTAGAAACACTTGAAATATTCAGTAATGTACTTAAAATCAAACATTTGCAATAGTAGTAATAAGTAAAGTACTCTTCAAGTATTTTCAGTATTTTAAATACTTAGAGTATTTTATAAATGTTTGTAGTACTTTCAAGTGCCGCAAGGACTTTTTAAAACAATGGTTAACAGTATTTTAAATTACTTGCAATATATGTTTGTAAGTACTTTTTTAAAAACAGTACTAATATCAGATACATATTATTAAAATCATTTTCAGTAGTTTAGGATTGCCAACAAGAGTCAGCAATACAACAGTAACATCCCTAGTAGCACCAATATTGCACCAATATATAATCCATATAGGACCAATATATGAATATTGGTCCTATATGGATTATATATTGGTCCAATATGTTGTGCTACTAGGGATATTAATATCAATAATAACGGTGAAGTTCTTGGAAGTATAATTGTATATATGTGTAGATCTACAGAAACATATTTAACTTCGGAAATTTGTAAGGAGAAGAGAAAAAACGATGGAAATCGGCCGATGTCGATTTTTGCCTCGGAGGGGTAGATTAGATTAGATTAATCTCGGAGGGGTAGTTTCCACCCCATCGGTGCACCCTCCAAAGTGGTGGAACAACTTTCCCGAAGGGGTAAAAGTTACTAATATAACATATAGTGCAATAGAAAAAAATAAAAATCGAGTTCGATTGGTGAAAAACGCGATTTGGGGGTAGTCTTTTGCCGATAGGGGTGAATTCTGAGGGGCGATGGCTCCAGCACTCATCGTAATCGATTCAGCGACCCAAGAAACAGGGAGAATCATGTAGTTCGTGCTTGTAGCAGCACTTCGATGTTTCTCCGATTCGCTCCTGGTCTAACATAGAGTATGTTTATATATTAACACAAACCTAGACACAAACAGAGCAATTAATTGTAGAAATACAATTATTATTATTATCTTCCAGTTTATCTTTAAGAGCGTGTTTCATTTTTTTAAATTATTTATTTTATTTAAGCGTAAACAATTCTGCACTGATTGATATAAATTACCGCGAGTATGGCTATTTCATATAGTTGATATTTGATTAAATATTGTTGTTTTTTTTTTTCGCAAATCGGCGGGTGGGACCTCCGATATAACTTGAAGAGCCGAGGCGGAGGTTATCCGGTAGGCGCAGCACACCCTTATCAACATAAGATGTTGTGTCTTCAGTATCCGGTTGCGGTTACGCGCGGTCTTTAACGCGTCGACCCACGCCGGGGCGGCATACAGTAAGATGGAATTTGCCACGGAGCTCAAAAGTTTCCGGCCGTAGGTCTTGGGCCCTCCAATGCGTGGCATGATCTTGCGGAGGGCCATAGTCGCTTTCTCTGCTCTGCCGGTGGCGTATTCGACATGCCGATTCCATGACAGCTTTTGATCGATGAAAACCTCGATGAAAAGTATTTTATAGCTGATTTAGCGGCCACCACCGCATCAGAGACGTTGACGCTCATGTTGTTCACATGTTTGTGCCCGGTCAGCGCGACTGCTTCCGATTTCTCAGGGGCAATTTCTAGGTTGTGGTTGTCCATCCACCGGTTTATTGCACGTATGGCGGCTTCGGCCTTGGCCGTAGCACGCTCCTCCGTTTTGTCTATGACGATAACAATAAGGTCGTCTGCGAACGCAACGAGTCGACAGTCGTCAGGGATGTCGGGGCTATTTAGCTCGAGGATGCCATCGTACAAAACATTCCACAGGAGTTGTCCCAGGACCGACCCCTGCGGAACGCCGCACGTGACATCCCGGACGTGGTCGTCGATGATTAAAGATCTTTCTGTAAAGTAGTTCTTCACCAGTTGTACCAGGTACAGTTGTACCAGGTACGCTGGTACCCCTTTGAGTTCTAGCGCTTCAACAATTGGACCCCAGAGGGCCGTGTTGAAGGCATTCTTCACGTCGAGCGCCACAGCTAGACAGATCTCTCTTTGCCTCCAGTTGCCTGCGTTTGCGGAGCGTGCTACTCTTATGACCTCCCGGATGGCGTCGGTCGTGGAGATAGATTAAATTATGTTGGTTGAATAAAACAACACAAAATAGTGTATATAAACAACGCGAGAAAAGTGTACTGCTTGAGTGCTTGACTGTAAAATATATAGCTGGATTCGTCCCTTCTTGAAGTGGGTGATATAAAATAAGCAACGCCTGATGTGTGAATGAAACAGATAAGTTCTTGTTTATATAGCATTAGCATTGGCTTATTTATGTCTTTATTAAATTTTAAACAAGAATTGGAAATCAAAATTGAAAAGATATTAAACATAATATATAGGTAATAAACATAATACATAGGTGATGAAATGGAAAAACTGCCCAAAATTGAAACCGATTGTTTCAAAGAAACGACATACAGGGTGAGCAAACTATCCCTTTGGTCTTCTTTTCTCATAACGCGCAAAAAGTAAAAATTGTTACCGCGAGACAGGGCCCTTCCCAGCAACTCCACCGTAGATGGATATTTACTTGTGGAGCGGTTAATAAATAAAAAAAGAAAGGGAAAATACAAAAATCAAACAAAAAATAAAAGCTGCCAGATTCAGAGACACAAGAAGCAGAAAACTTGGAAGAAAAATAAGGAGATGACGATAGATAGAAACTTAAAAAAAGCATAGAAACTTAAAAGAAGCATCTCTCAAACACTTACAGTTCCCATCCTATATTTCCACGCCATGCGTCATGCGTCTCTCGCTGCTGACAACAAGCATGTCCAATGTCCAACCCGGCGTATGCAGCTGGTTCGGCGGCATATAAAACATCCGAGATTTGGCTCCGGCACGCTCAATTGATGTAAAAGAAGTTGAATGAATTTCTTACTTGTAAAATGTAAATTCAAGCTTAAGTACGTTTCAATTTCATCTGTAGATTATGTCAACTTATTTGGGGAATCGCTCTTCTCGACGAGTCTAGTAACTTGATGTTAGCAGAAACAATTTCAGCATTATAATTGTAACAAATAAATACACGTTTCCATAATTATTAACAATTCGCAGTAAAAATCAATTAAGTTAATTAAACATTCAACCAGAGAAATAATATTCTCACAATCATATTTGCTTATTGGTCATGTGTCTAATTTCTATAATAAGTGACTATCCAGGCCATTAGGTTAGAACTCAACAGCTTTAAAAATAGTTTATTATGTAAATATTTACGTCTGTTTCAAATATTATAGTTTTTTGTATTAGTGAAAGGTAATTTTTAAACACTATCAATTAATTCATTAAGTTAGCCATCTTCTAAATTGAGGGTATCGGCTTTTGGTTGATTAATTGGAATATTAATACGTTTATCTTTCTACATTTAGATAAATCATAAATTA
Source organism: Stenurella melanura (assembly GCA_963583905.1). Lineage (NCBI taxonomy): Eukaryota > Metazoa > Arthropoda > Insecta > Coleoptera > Cerambycidae > Stenurella > Stenurella melanura. The sequence goes on along the minus strand of OY757309.1, from coordinate 232,631,568 downwards.
TTAGTATAAGGATGCAGGCTACTTAATCTTAACACGATCGCGTGCCTTCGTCTTTCAGGTATAATTAGCATTTTATTAGATATTATGCAGAATTAACATACTAGGGTAGGACGCTACGTTTTACATTTCTTGTTTTACTTATTATGTTATCTGATCTCAGTCTCTAGACTAGCAATAACAGTTTGGCTTAGCTAACTTTACAAGAAAATCATGAAATTGGAAGAAACTTTAATTTCAAACAAGCTAACTATTATACTCTTCGCAGATTTACTGCACATTTTATGTAACTGTTGCACATTCTATAGGATACTCTTCGCAGTTTTTTTTGTAAAAAATATTAGTTTTAGGTATTTTGGTTTAGTTACAAAACGTGTAAAAAATTATGTTTCTTAATTAAATAATAGCTTTTTTATTTATTGATAGATTTGTTAAAAAATAACAGGGTTCTTCTTCTAGCTAACAGTAACATACTGTCCAAATTTCAATACAATCGGACTTTTCGTTCTTGTGCTTACAAGAAACGTGATGGACAGACATTTCAAAGTGATGGTATAGCTATAGCTATATTCCGCTAGGACGTTAATATAAATCAGATATTGAAAATTATTTCATGACTATAGTGTAATATACAGATGATTCCAATATGATTTGACAGGCGATGTCAGAAGCAGGACTATTTCTAGGCTCAGGTAGGTCAGGATGATGTACTATAGAATCGTATACCACAGAAGGTTCAGCATGTTTATAGTCCATTCTCATATTGACATTCGCTTGGATGCTCTGCCAATTTTAAAAAACCTCCAGAGCACGAAAGTACTGCCCTAATATAACAATTTTTTCGAGGTTGGCATTCTGGAAAATTGTTACCAAAAAAATTTGGCGGATCAAAGATGGCAGTGCTCGACTTTTTTTAATAAATTCTATCTCCGTTATTTCTTAGCGGATTTTAAAAAACAAAAAAAGGAACTACTCGTTTTAAGTACACCTTTTATAAAAAAAAGTACTGTCATATAAAGTCATGACATTTTGTAGATTTCTTAGATAAATGAAAATATCGGAATTAATTCATTGAGTTGTTTACTTTTAGCGGAAAATCCATTATAGTACATGAAAAACTCTTCAAATATAAGTTGTAAAGAATTTAATGCTGATTTTAAATATGTTCTCATTTTTGCTTTTACTTTAGATAATAACAGTTTTGAACGTCAAAAACCTTGCGCGTGTCACATTGCGATCGAAAGAACCTACCACAGTTCAGCAGCTGTTATGGACACTAATAATTTAAAAACAGAAGTTCTCAATGTTTCAAAAGAGGTGCTTATTAAATACGCGAAGTTTGAAAATGTTTTCCCTAGTTTGGTGACGAATCAATTCTTAAAAAAAAAGTATGAGAAAAAATAAACATTATTTATTAGATATTAAATACAGATAAAAACAATACCTTATGAATATAAAATATAAAATGTTCAGCAAAGTCCTTGCAGCTGTTTACCAGACCGAAATTTTTTGCTAGTCTTCTGAAAGAATTGTATTCTTACTTAAGCTATTTTGTTTTTACCTAAAATATATTGATCTTACCCGATCGACCCTCAGATATATCAAGTTCCATATCGTCATCATTTATGTCAGATATGGGCATTGGTTCAATATTGGAACATTTAAAGTCATGCACAAGCTTCGGAACATAAAACTTTTTTTTGCAACTGCAACTTTTGCTGACGCATCCCTTTTTACAGCCGCATTTTATTAAAAAAAAAATAGGCTTTCAGGAGCAGGTGGCTTTGTAATTGGAACTGCCGCACATAAACTTCCTTCCATTTGTTTCCATCCACATAGGTCTGGATTGGCAAGTTTCTGAATGTTGGTATGACTTAACTTCCATATCCTCGCTATAAAATTTGCCCTATATAAGAAACAAGACATCACTAACTAGCACAGTATTCAATTAAATTAATATATTTACCTAAGATTATGCTGTTCAAGAGCATTAAGCGTAGGTGGCAAATTCTCTCCTTGCTGTCCTTTTATAGAATATAATGTCCATCGTAATTCCTTGACAGAAGTAATCGTTGTAGATTTGTAAAGCATACAAACGAATCTTTCAAAGTCTCTTATTCATTTGATCATTTGGTGTTTCCTTCGAACCCAGTAAAGAAAACGATTTTAAAATACTGTCATTTTCATTTAAGCCTAAGTACATCCTAAAACACATTTCTTTGCTTTTCCTGAAAAATGTTCTGGTTATATCGGTTCCAGGAAATGGATGGAATCCAAGGATAGCTTCTGTAATAACCGGACCTAAAGTAGCGGTGCTATGTTTCAGCCAAATCGTTCTTCTTGTATTTCCACGCCCTGTTAATATATTTGCTTCTTGAGGCAACACTTTATATTAATTTAATAAAATAATAAGAACGTCTGTATCGGAACTATCTGATGCTGTTACCGTATTTTTCTCCAATAATTATTGCATGATGCACAAGTAAAGTGTCAGCTTCCTCATGGTTATTGTCTGCTAGAATTTCAGGGGGAATATCATAAGACGCCGAATATGTTTTATTTCCATATGAAACGACTACATTTTCAATATATTTGTTGAATTGAAATTATGTTCCATAATTTTTTAACCAAGATATTTCGTTAATTCATCTTTTGTTTTAATACTCGATAAGAAATCTTAGAGACTTGCGTTTTTGATCAGTGTGATCAGTTATTCTGTAATTCGTGTTTTTTTCCTCTAGATCTTTTTTCTCTCATTTGGTTATTTAATGAATTTTCTTTTTAAACATCGAACACAATATAAATATTGTTATAAGCAGAATACTAATTTTCTACTTTTTTTAAAAACGCTTGTGCAAATCTCTACAAAATTTGATCTCATGTGCTTTGTTCGTGGATTGAACCAGTGCCATGCCATCAATCAAAATAAAACTTTTCTTTTTGTAATCAATGAGGTTTTCAATGCTAGATTCAGGATATTTAAATAGTTTAGCATTTTCTTCTAATTTCGATACTATTTTTGACTTGTCAGTTGCTAACAGCAAACTTCCATCGGTAGCAAATAAAGATCGTGGTATACTTCCAAATTCATATTCACCAATGCAGTCTCTTAAATTAATATCGCTTCTTGATCTTGACACTATAATCAGACGATGCAACAAATCCCTTTCCTCTGTTATTTTAATAGTTTTCTCTTGATGCCTGCTGCACCGCCAGATTATTTCGTTTTGGAAAACGATACGCACAAAGTTTTTGACGTTTAAAACAATTATTATTTAAAGTAAACGCAAAAGTGGAGACACTTAAAATCAGCATTAAATTCTTTACAACTTATATTTGAAGAGTTTTTCATGTACTACAGTGGATTTTCCGCTAAAAGTAAATAAGTTAATAAATTAATTCTGATATTTTCATTTATCTAAAAAAATTACAAACTATCATGATTTTATATGACAGGACTATTTTTTTTTATAAAAGTTGTACTTAAAATGAGTACTTGCTTTTTTTGTTTTTTAAAATCCGTTAAGAAATAACGAGATAATTTATTTAAAAAAGTCGTGCGCCGCCATCTTTGATCCGCCGTATAATTTTTTACAACAATTTTCCAGAATATCCACCTCAAAAAATTTGTTATATCACAGCAGTACTTTCGTGTTCTGGAGGTTTTTTAAAATTGGCAGAGCATCCAAGCGACACGGGATTTTTGGCTATAGAGTAGCGGCAGAATGACTACTAGCGCTTCAGTGAAGCATTTCCGAATTACTTCCTGTGGCTTTTATATTTATGTGTATGCGCCGATTTGTTTTTTTTTTTTCTGATTTTTCAAAAATTTAATAATTGTTTGTTGCCGCGACTGTCATATACAGCAAGTACAAACAATTCCGTAGTGAGCAAATGTAATGTTCGAGTGAACATTATTTTTTCGTTATGTTAAAACATTTTTTTGCGTAGGTGAGATGACATTTCATTTTTTGTAATATATTGTATATGTCACTAAACAATTAATTATTGATACTCAATGAAAATTTACCGTTGTTTAGAGTTTAACATTGACTTTTCTGTCGGGCCCTTCTTTGAGTAACAAGATGGAAAAATTGATTTCTCGAAACTAGGGCTAAATGGATGGTCCGATTTTGTATTATCTATAAAATGTGCAAATCTTTGAGCACTTATTCGGTTGCCATAAGGATCCCCCTGAGCTATAAAATTAATTAACAAAATTAGTATTTCCTCAGAATATTTTGAATTGTTAACTACACACATATCTTGTATTTCACGCCTTGATCCACTTTTGCCTCTGCTCCAGTTTATACAGACTTGTTAAAGGAGATTTTCATTTCGGAAAAATTGCCCGATCGATGATTTTTGTTGAAACGTGTTCAGAAAGGTGTGGAGAATAAAATTTTGTGTTCTTTCCAATGGTTTTGTTAGTTCTTTCATGCAAATTTAATTCAAAAAGTTATTCATGAAGTATCATCGTATTGCACCTAAATTGTTTAATAAAGAATTTTCCACACAATTTCTCGCGGTGGCATTTTGCCTTTTTGTTCTCCACATCTTTGTGAACAGATTCCAACAAAAATCATCGATCGGGGAATTTTGCCGAAGTTTGGGTTCTTTTTGTCTAATTTGACTCCCCGATGTGGGAAATGAATAAAGCTTTATATTTTTAGTATTATTCGATCTATTTCCACAGTTAACCACGCAACAAACATCTCGCATGACTTTTCCATGATATTAGCCGGAGATTATGTTACAAAATAACAAACACTAAACTGCTGATTTTGAAAATGTCAATTGTAGCTGCTGCGTTCCCAACACTTCCCACTTTGGTGGGATTAAAGTAAACCCAGACATTTGCGCGTTTTTAAAAAGCTTATAATAAAATATTTATTAAAAACAAGGATTCTCCTATTCACGTACGTGTAAAAGACACAGGAATTACTTTTCTACTTGGCCACTGCGAGCGCTAGCTGTCACGTACAGATAAGCTCCGCCTTTCTGCCAGTAGTCTATATGAGAATGGACTATTATGGCAGAATCAGTAATGAGGATTAAATTCTGCAAATATATGAGAGAATCAAAGGAGTTTGCATTTCCAGAGTTACGTCTCGGTAGGTAAAACGAGAGAAAACGAGGAAAGGCAGGCCCAACAGCAGTAATGCTGTTAATGTCCACGGCGAACGCGATGAAGTAATGCTCATGGCAGTTCCATCGCGCTCCGCTGAAGAGGGTAGGGGTTTTAGTGGGGAGAAATTCCACACTACCCTGCTGAAGATTTCCCCTCCTCGCAAAAAAAAGGTATAAAGCCCTAACTCTCTCTCTCTCTCTTTTCTGACTTCTGTGTACATTGGACTTCTACAGCAAGAGGTACCACAGGGATTTTTATGTATTACAAGGCTCATCTTTACGGCCCTTAATGAGTAGACCTACCGAACATTGGAGGTTAAGCAATGAAGATAGGTTGAGGCTTCTTAATAAGGCAATTCTAGGTCTGTCTGGTTACTACGAGGACTATAAACCATTAAACAAAGTTGACAGGTTACCCTAGATGCTGTACCTGAGATTAATACAGAAATAATCCTCTACTTCTTACGGCGGCTTGAGGTGTTTCAATTACTGAAATATAAAATTTTCTATTCTAGGGAGCTCCAAAAGTCAGAGACACACTTTCTAGAATAAGCAGGTATGAAGAAAAATAAGGTATAAAATGTTTGTGGAGGTGTTAAGAGGTACGCTGAAAAAGGTTCTCTACTAACCAGGCGCAAGTTCGCTCCAACTACTCAATTAACAGTACTAAGTCGTTTTGGAAGCCAGTATTATTTTTCTTTTAGCTTGCAAGTATTTTTAAACAAAAGTACACATCAGGTTTTTTCATATTTCATTGTATAACTGCAAAATTTAAAAAATAAGTAAATAAGTATACGCGTTAATATTATTTGAATAAATTAAGATTTATTTATGCATTTAGAATAATTAATAGCATGCATAATTTATAAGAACGCATAAATTCACTAATATTTATAACATGAAAATGAAACTCATGATGAAATAAGCCTATCGATTTATTATTTTGTTTCTTTTCAGTTTTAACATTAATATCAATCCTCAAGATATTTCTGGGCAATTTAACAATTTCAGTCACTAAGGATAAATAATCAGTCGTCTCTGGAAAGCACAACTGTATTATTTATGGAAATCTTCTTAATAGCTTCCTGTTTTAGAGATTATTTATTAAATAACGCTTTATCTATGTTTATTTGTTTACATTTCAGATTACCAATGCAGTGACTTCACAGTATTTGTCAACGTGCAGTACTTTTCAAGGTGAAACATTTTGCTAATATTTCTTCAGAGAACAAATGCAATTTAAAGCAATGTATTACAGGTTATAATTGTGTGTCACTGTGCTACTAATAATATTTTTATAATAATTGTCGATTACCGATCAAAAGTCATTTCCTTTTTAGGCTTCATTCAATCCTCATAGTTTCGATATATCCGCCGTCCATCCGTCTGTATATCACAGCCCTCCCAATGTTTGCACCTATTGAGACGAAATTTAACATACAGACATAAATTGATGGTAGAAAAAAAAACTACACGTACCCCATCAAGTTGGGTTTCGTTGGATGGGTTCCTCAAGTGAAAAAGAAAATGTACTGGAACTTTGTAATTTTAACCCTTTAATGTAGTCAATAGAGGTTGAATATATGCATTATTTCGGAATAATTACGGGAAGCTTCGATTTTCCTAACTTTGATATCACATTTACATACTTTAAACTAAAAAGTTATAAACATGTAATTGTGAGGAAATTTTTTATACATTTTTTAAACACAAAAAAAACATTTTTTTAAACAAAATAATTATAAGTTGAGAAATTTTAAGGCGATTTAATTCAAACTGACATATTAGGAGATAATTCTGGCAAAAAGGTTACTCAAAATAGCTGATCCAATATGGCCGACTTTTCAATAAAAATTTCATTAAAAATTACGATAATTTTTTGCAATAATATTATCTATTGCACTCGATAACTAAATTAATATTTGACATATACCAATTTTTTTTTCTGAAAATGCTTACATTTTATATAAATAACCATTTTATCAAAAATGTTTGAATACATTAGTAAATAACCGAATAAACATGAGGTCACGTTTTCAAGAATAACTGCAAACTTTTAGAATAAAAAATTATGAAAAAATTTCCTCGTACAAAAAATGCCGTGCTTTATCGATATCTAAAATATTATTTACATAGTAGACATATTTTCCAAAATACAGTAGATTTAAAACTGGTATGGTCAAAATTTCCTTAAAAAGTAGGACATTTCTCAATATAACTTCAAAGCTGTCCAATGTACATGAAACTTCAGTGAATAATTTAGAATATACACATAATGAACATATATTTTTTTTATTTTTTCCGCTCCTCCGTTTCTGAGACATTCGCGCATCGTATTATAGTTTCAATGAAAATTATGACAGATAAGAGATAAGAAGGCTAACTTTCCAGTTCTGCATCAAACATTAGCCGAAACTAATTGGGAATTTTTAAATAATTATGAAACCATTGATGGCGCTTATGATCAGTTCTATTCTAAGTTAAGCTCAATATTTGTTAATACTGTACCTCAGTCTAAAACCTCAAAAAGAATATATCCACCCTGGTTTGATTATCCATTAATCAAATCTATTAAAGAAAAGCAAAGGGCGCTGAATAAATACAAGCAGACAGGTGATGTCACTATTCAGAATGAATTTAAAAGATTAAGGCAAAAACTGAAAATAGATTCAGAGAGTTCTTATAGAAGATATTGTAATCATATTGAGGAAAATATAGTTGGTGATCCGTCCTCGTTTTGGAAATTTATTAATTTTATAAAAGAAGTTCCTCAGATTTGCCAAACTTCATGAATTCTAATAATGAATATATGTCTGATTCTCAACTAATTACTAATTCTTTTGCTAATTTTTTTCAACAATCTTATTCTGAATCTGAAAATATCACAAAAAAATTTTACTTTTGTTAAGAGTAGTTCACCTTTAAATATACTTTGTTTTACAGAAGATGAAGTATTGAATGATTTAAAGAAAATCAAACCTAAATTAACCTCTGGGCCAGATGGTATCCCCGCATTCATATTACGCGACTGTGCTGCTGTTTTTGCTAAACCCCTTACTATATTATTCAACTTATCACTAAGGTCCTCCAAATTTCCGTCACGGTGGAAATTATCAAAAATAATTCCAGTATTCAAGAAGGGTGACAGATCTGAAATTTCTAATTACCGCCCGATAGTAATAATAAATAATTTCGCCAAGGCATTTGAAATTCTCCTACACCATTATATTTTTAACCACGTAAAGCATCAAATATCAATAGCTCAACATGGGTTCTTCAAGGGCCGTTCAACAGTCACCAATTTAATTAATATTACAGAATTTATTTCTGATTCTATTGACAGGAATGTACAAACAGACGTTATACAGGGTGTTGCATCATGAGAGGGACATAGCTTAATAGGAGGTAGAGAACATCAGTGGTAACCGGAACCTCCCATAGAAATGTCTCATTGGGCCTTCACTACGAAATTACAGGGTGTTAAATAATTTTTGGCCAAACCTGTTTTTTGTCACAACTTTGACAGGAAATGAAATAACGGATTCATATTTGGTACGGCTAATGTACAAACGAGCCCCAAGAGGTACATGTATAAAAAAAAATATATCCAGGTCCGGACTCACTATAATTTATGTTTCTTCTTTGCATCAATAAAACATCACCCTGTATATATTTTTTTGAAATTTCGATACGATATTCGAAAAGAGCAAGAAAAAACAAACAAAATGGCCTATTTCATTTTTTTGTTACACCTTCGTGGTTATTTAAATACGTTGTTAAATGTGCAAGAAAATGGATTACAGAACCCTATTAAATGAGAGGCACGTGAAATAAATAGTTTTATAACTAAAATTTGCAAAAATTCTATTGAGCCTAGGTGGTCTGGGTGAATCCTAATTCCGGCACGTTTTAAAGGTCCATTTTGGTAAAAAACTGTGGTCCTAATAAGTAATCGGGTATGAAATAACAAAATTTTTAATCAATCACAGTAGGCTTGTTCAAAGTGACAGATAATAAAAATAAATCTCCTAAACAGTTGAATAATTGTTTGTTAGTAATTTAATGTGTCAATAATCCGCATTTAGTTAGTGAAAACTTGTGAAAATATTTTAACAATGCCAGTAAAATTTACAAACGGGGAATATGCTGACATAATATTCATCTATGGTTTCTGTAATGGAAATGGTAGGTCGGCGGAAAGAGAATATCGGCTGCGTTTTCCTGGTCGTCGATGCCCTAATCATAAAACCTTTAGTACGGTGTTCCAGTATGCAAGACAACACGGAAAGTTTCCTACTTCTGCAGTTGTGGAGCGTGTTTTACAACAAGGTGTGCAGGAACAAAACAATATTATAAACGTAGTTCAAGAAAACCCAAATATGAGCACTAGACGAATCAGTTTGGCAACTGGTATTCCTCATTGGCGAGTATGGAGAACCCTAAAAAGAGAACGTTACCATCCATATCATATCCAGCAGGTACAGCGTCTTCAACAAGGCGACGATATCCTCCGCCTGGCATTTTGTCGTTGGTTGTCTAATCATCGCCCAGTCATTTACAGAACCTTATTTACGGATGAGGCACAATTTACAAGGGATGGAGTAAACAATTCACGAAATAATCATAAATGGGCACAGGAAAACCCACATGCGGTACGCCAACGCCGTTCGCAACACAGGTTTTCTGTAAATGTTTGGGTCGGACTAGTGAATAGACATTTGATAGGGCCACATTTTTTTGAAGAAAGATTGAATGGTGAAATTTACTTTGATTTTCTTCAAAACATTTTACCGAATATGTTAGAAAATATCGGTATAAGAGGCATGTTGTTTCAGCATGATGGGGCCCCACCACATTTTAACCTTCAAGTAAGAGAACACTTAAACAATGTGTATCCTAATAGATGGATTGGATGCGGGGGTCCACATGAATGGCCACCAAGATCTCCTGATTGTAACCCTTGTGATTACTTTTTATGGGCCACTTAAAAAACGAGGTTTATAGCATTGAAATTGAAAGTAGACAACATTTAATCCAGCGCATCGTTACAACCTGCGACGAAATACGGAATAATCCAGAAATGATACGTCGAGCAATTGGTGACCTTTCTAAACGCGCAAGAAAATGCACAGAATTTGGGGGAGGACATTTTGAAAATTTACTTTAGTGTCAATTACGTTTTATTTTTAAACACATTTAGTTATTGTTTTGTTATTTATTGTTAATTGAATGGAAAATATTTTATTTATTTAGATTTTAGTTTGTTCTCTTCCAATTTTTATTAAGTATAAAATGTTGATGATTTTCTTGATCAAAGTAACTGGTTGCTTAGGCCTAAATGGTTTAAATTATCTGTCACTTTTATTCTTTGAACAAGCCTACTGTGATTGATTAAAAATTTTGTTATTTCATACCCGATTACTTATTAGGACCACAGTTTTTTACCAAAATGGACCTTTAAAACGTGCCGGAATTAGGATTCACCCAGACCACCTAGGCTCAATAGAATTTTTGCAAATTTTAGTTATAAAACTATTTATTTCACGTGCCTCTCATTTAATAGGGTTCTGTAATCCATTTTCTTGCACATTTAACAACGTATTTAAATAACCACGAAGGTGTAACAAAAAAATGAAATAGGCCATTGTGTTTGTTTTTTCTTGGTCTTTTCGAATATCGTATCGAAATTTCAAAAAAATATATACAGGGTGATGTTTTATTGATGCAAAGAAGAAACATAAATTATAGTGAGTCCGGACCTGGATATTTTTTTTTATACATGTACCTCTTGGGGCTCGTTTGTACATTAGCCGTACCAAATATGAATCCGTTATTTCATTTCCTGTCAAAGTTATGACAAAAAACAGGTTTGGTCAAAAATTATTTAACACCCTGTAATTTCGTAGTGAAGGCCCAATGAGACATTTCTATGGGAGGTTCCGGTTACCACTGATGTTCTCTACCTCCTATTAAGCTATGTCCCTCTCATGATGCAACACCCTGTATACACTGATTTTTCCAAAGCTTTCGATAGACTGAATCACGGTATCCTCTTACAAAAATTTGAATGTTATGGCTTCTCGGACAACCTTATTGAGCCTTTTAAGTCCTATCTAACTGATAGAAAGCAATATATTGTATACCATGGTGTTAGATCTATTGAGGTTTTAGCCACGTCAGGAGGCCCCCAAGGTTCAAACTTAGGTCCACTTTTCTTTAACTTGTTTGTAGATGATATAGTAGATAATCTAACTGTTAACTGCCTTCTATATGCGGATGATTTAAAACTCTTTTGTAATATTGCAAGTGAAAAAGATTGCTATGAACTTCAAAATAATATTGATCGTATTAATACATGGTGTGTGATAAACAAATTACTCTTGAATGAAACAAAATGTAACATTATGACATTTACAACAAAGCAAAATATTATCATGTACGATTACAAATTAGACAATCATATACTTTTCCAGCCTGACACTTTTCGGGACTTGGGTGTGACATTCGATAAAAAACTAACGTTTGTAAACCACATCGAACTTGCTGTCACCAAAAGTTATAGAATGCTGGGTTTTAGAAACTCCGCACATTTTGAAAATGTACGCACATTAAAGCAACTCTACACTACTTTTGTTAGACCTCACCTTGAATATGCTTCAATAATATGGTGTCCAACCTACAATGTACACATACAAAATTTGGAAAGAATTCAACGCCGTTTCCTAAAACATGCGACTTTCAAGGCTGACGGGACTTATCCAGCTATTGGTTATCCACACGAAGAATTGCTCTCTAGGTTCTGCCTAGATAGTCTAGAGATCCATAGACACCGATCGCAATTAACTTTTTTATACAATATTTTACACAATAACATCGACTGTGGAGATATTTTAAGTATGCTTAATTTTCAAATTCCTAGACCGGCATCTAGACACAACAATTTATTTCACTTGCCTTTCTCAAGGACAAACGTAAAAAAAAAATCTTGTATCCAGCAGATGTGCAGTATGTACAATAATTTAAATAATCGATTAGATATATTCACTTGTAGTCTTACAGACATAAAGAATCTGTCTTTAACTTAAATTTTGTATTTTGTTCCTTTTTGTTGACACAAGTAGCCTCACCGTGTACTATACTTCTTGTATAAGCTGTACATTTTTTATGTATGTATGTTATATAAAATATTACCAAGTAACTTATAACATTTAGAGTCATATGAAAGTAGCCTTATCAGGCGTATCATATTTCATATGGCAGCTGCTCCTTTTGCTAACTCAACATCACCTGATTCACAGGCTCGTTCACAATATTCCTTTGTTCTAAGACTCTTCAAGTCAGCATTTTTAAAGTTATAAATATATGTAACCCAGCAATTGTACTTCAGTTCTAATACTCACTTTGTTTCTTACATTTCATTATCAGGATAGTACGTACTATCCTTTAATTTTAAATAAAGTTTTTAAAAAGTTAGTTGTGTCGCTTGTGATCTAACAAAATTTGGCGCAGTCGAAAAGGATCTTCAAAACACCCTGTACCGGAGCCTAACTACCAGAAACTACCCGAGAGAATAAGGACAACATCTGCAAAAGGTGCCTAACTGGAGGGAAAGACTGGAAGAACAAGGAGAACTTTAGGGCAGGAGTGGTGAATTTCAATTCTTTAAGAAGAAAAAGAACCCGGACACAGCACACAACAACTCAACAATCAAAGAAACAATTTTTTCAAGCAACAAGCAACATTTCAAGAATCAAAGCAACAATTAATTTTAAGAAGCAACCACAAGAAGCAATCACTCAACAAGCAACAAAACTTTAGCAAATAAGAAATCATCCCTGGTCGCACAAGTTGGTGTCTTCGACGTCAGACAGACGGAGCACGCTTTACGAAGTCGCATTCAACTACAAGACTCCACGGAGATGAAAACATTGATGTAAGTACAAATAAGAATCATCTCGTTTATTTTGTGCTTTATATTTAACATTTTTTCAAACCCATTCATTCAATTTATTTTAATTTACGTAACGTAAAATAAATAACAGCAGTTCTATAACCCAGATTAGCGCAAGTCTCATTAAACTTATCAAGAAATTTAATACATTTAAATATACTTATCAGATTTCAAGTTCAATTTTACAACACAGAAATATTTCAGAGTTAACATTTATTTTGCATTGAAACGCATTCCAAGCTAATCAGTAAATCATAAGTTTGTGAAACATTTGTCACACCAGTGCCGTACAATTCTGATTTTCACCTCATAAAATTTTTTTAATTAATTAAAATTTCCTTTTCTTTAAAAGTTAAATAATAACCCATTAAAAATGACTGACAATCAAGTCACTGGAAATGAAAATCAGAACGTTACAATGAATGAAACAGTGAACATCGAACCCTACAAGTTAAGTGAAATCTTTTCTATAATACCTGAGTTCGATGGGAACCCCATATTTTTGCATACATTTATCTCTGCGTGTGTTCATGCTCAAGGCATGGCAGTAGATGATCAGAGAATTTTAGTGACTCTACATATAAAAAATAAGCTTCGCGGAAAAGCGTCAGAGCTCATAAATTCGCGAAACCCTGCTACTTGGGCAGAAATAAAAAGCTTGCTCGAGGCGCACTTTGGCGATTCACGCGATCTAACAGCGCTTATACAGGATCTGCAAAGAGTTCATCAACTGCAGAACGAAACCGCACTTATTTTTATTTCACGTCTTCAAACTCATAACGCCAAAATGCACGCCGCTGTGCAAAAACAATCCTTGACATTAGAGGAGAAAAATGCACAATCACGCCTTATCGAAACGATGACATTGAACACGTTACTTACCGGACTTGAACCCAAATTAGGTCAAATAATTCGTGCAGGTAACCCCAGAAATATGTTAGATGCTATTAGTAGAGTTAAACGGGAACTTCAACTCTCATATTTCGAATCACAAAAATTTCCCAATAAATCAGTTAACAAAAATTCCGTGCAAACCCAGCAAAGACGTCCAAATTCGCAGCAGTTTTGCAACTACTGTAAAAGAAATGGACATAATTTTAATGAATGTCGCGCAAGGCAATTTTCACAGCAAAATCCCAACTACAGGCAAAACAATTTTGGTGGAACTCCAACACAATTTCCTAGGCCCAATTTCCAACAATTTTCTAGGCCAAATTTTCAAAGTCCATCAAATTATTATAGCCCAGGCAACTTTGCCTCCCAACAAAATTTCTCACAAAATAATTCTCCACAACAAAACAGGCCTTCTGTGATAAGACCTAATCCAAATTATCAACAAAGACCTCCCAATCAACAACCTTCAAATTTTAACCGTCAAAACCCTCAAAAAACTCATCACGTTAATTTTGATAATTACTACGATGCACAAAATTATGACAATTATAATTCTTATTGTGATCAAAGCTACCAACAATTTGATAGTTTTGAAAATTTCCAAAATAATTCTAATTTTAATAATGAGGTACATTCCCAAGAATATCTTACTGGTAATGGGGATTATCAAAATCCACATGCTTATAATCAACCAGACCAATACGAGAATCATATTGATTACCCACCAAATCAATACGAAAATTGTTTCGAATATTCACCAAACCCTCATACGGATTATTCTTCTAACCAACCGGATTTTTACCAAGGCCCGGAGTATCCTACAGATACTCCAACACAACAACCGGATTCCCAAATCGACCAAATGTCGAGTCAAATTCAAACCATGAATTTAAAGGACAACCCCAGTCCGTCCCTGAACCATCTAGAACAAATTTTAATGTAATCTCGTATCCATCTCTAACTGTAAATTCAAGGAACCTCTATTATATTAAAGACGTTACAAATAGATTCAAAATGTTACTCGATACCGGTGCAGGCATATCAATATTTAAACCAAAGCTTGCAGAAAATTACAAACGCAGATCTCCCGAGAACGTTGTTATACAAGGTATAACAGAACAAAAAATTGCGATAACCGAATCTGTTCTTATACCTTTTACAGCTAATGATCCGCATAAAGTATACATTTGCGATTTAGACATCGAATTCGACGGATTATTAGGAGCCGACTTTTTCAAACATTATAGATGCGTTATTGACATGAATAACAACAAGTTAATTACTAACTTTAAAACTGTTCCTCTTTTTGAAGTAAATCGAGATCTACCGGAACCACCAATAAAAAATATTAGTAATTCTCAAACTCCAATTTCAAAAACCCCTCATGAAAACAAAAATCAAAATTTAATTTCCATAGAACCACGTATGGAAAAAATATTTAAATTAAAATGTCATCTGCGGAATACTGAGGCTATACTGTTAGCCCAAGAAAAAGAGAAAGTTCGCTTACCCAATGCTCTCGTTAAAGTAGACGAAAACGGAGAATTTTATACGACCATAATTAATGCAAATGCCATCCCGAAATCAATCGAATTTTCAAATTTAGATCTAGAACCAATTCAAAAATTTAAATCGATTTTTAATTTCAACACTGACAACTCTGGCCAACAAATACCGACAGACAGATCATTTGAAATTCAAAATCAGTTACGTTTAGATCATCTAAATGAAGAAGAGGCCGAATTAGTAACGCAGCTTTGTTTAGATTTTCAAGACATATTCTATTTAGAAGGTGACAACTTGACATTTACAAACGAAATTAAACACCCGATTGATACGAATGATTCCCGACCTATATTTACAAAATCTTATCGTTACCCCCAAGTCCATAAAGAAGAAGTCAAAACTCAAATTTCTAAAATGTTAGATCAAGGTATTATTCAACCCTCGATTTCACCCTGGTCATCCCCTGTTTGGGTAGTCCCCAAAAAACTGGATGCCTCTGGCAAACAGAAGTGGCGAGTCGTAGTTGACTACCGCAAACTTAACGAAGTTACCATCGATGATAAGTACCCTCTTCCAAATATCTCTGACCTTCTCGACCAACTAGGCAAATGCCAGTACTTCACAACGCTAGACCTTGCATCTGGATTTCACCAGATCCAAATAGACCCAAAAGATATTCAAAAAACTGCTTTCACAGTTGAAAACGGTCATTTTGAATTTGTAAGAATGCCATTCGGACTCAAAAATGCCCCATCAACATTCCAAAGAGTGATGGACAACATTTTATTGGGTATCCAAAATGAACGATGTCTTGTCTATATGGACGACATTATTGTCTACTCCCCTACTATCCATGACCATATTTCACGCCTAACAGAAGTTTTCAAACGCTTACAAAAGGCAAACCTCAAAATTCAACCCGACAAATGCGAGTTCCTCCGCAAAGAAGTCGCTTATTTAGGCCATCTCATCACTAAAGACGGTGTAAAACCGAATCCCGCCAAAGTCGATGCAATTTTAAATTTTCCCCAACCGAAAAATCCTAAAGAAATTAAGTCATTTTTAGGCTTAGCAGGATATTATAGGCGATTCATTCCCAATTTCTCCAAGATAACCAAACCTCTGACGAAGCTACTACAAAAGGACGTACCTTTTAACTTCGACAATGGCTGTTCAAATTCTTTTCAAAATTTAAAACAAACTTTAACGACAACACCGATTCTCATTTACCCTAATTTTAACGATGAATTCATTTTAACCACCGATGCAAGTGCATTCGCCATCGGTTCTGTCCTTTCACAAGGCAACATAGGCAAAGACTTACCTATCGCATACGCATCTAGAACTTTATGCGCTGCGGAAACCAAATATTCCACGATCGAACGCGAGCTTTTAGCGATAGTATGGTCAGTAAAGCATTTTAGGCCATATATATTCGGTAGAAAATTCAAGTTGGTAACAGACCATCGACCACTTACCTGGTTATTTTCAATAAAAGACCCAGGAAGTAGACTCGCACGTTGGCGATTAAAATTAGAGGAATACGACTATGAAATCGTATACAAACCCGGCAAGATCAATAAAAACGCGGACGCGCTATCCCGAATTAAAATCAACCATTTTTCGGAATGTTCGAAACTTTACTCAAAAATTCTAGCCGCGAACGAAACTGACGAATCAGAATATGACGAACAAGACGATGACGAAAACCCAAACGAAAATGCCCAAATAACTAACGAGCAAATCGCTCAAGAATTCGATATTTTTGTCAATCTGTACAAAACAAAATCTCTAATAGATTATTCGAAAATTAAAACCTCCAACAAACAGCTTTTAGATAGAGAACACAAAAATATTATAACCTTTTTTCAGCAAGATAACTTGCAAGACCTACATCATAAAATAATCGAAGACATTTTCGAAGAACATCCGGAATTTTACAAAAATACTATCAATATCGTTTCGAGTAAATCAGTCAGGCATAGGAAATACTACATAGTCCCTCTGCCATTCGACGTTAAGTCTACAATAGAACATTTGTTTATGGTATTATATAAGAGACAAAACCTTTTAGATCTTTCCAAAACGTATTACGTTGAGAACAACTTAGATCTACCTATTCTCGAAATGCTATCGTTCATTTTCGCAGAAAAGGACCTAAAAATTGTAATATGCCAAAATATCGTTCAGACCCCTGACGAAGATCAAATTCCGATCATTTTAGACCAGCATCACTGCGGTAAAAATAATCTTCACCGCGGAATAAATGAAACGATGCGGAGAATTAAAAATAAATATAATTGGCAAGGATTAACTAAAGATGTCGAAAACTTTATCAAATCTTGCGAAATTTGTCAAAAGAATAAAGTATATCGTAAGAACATGTCTAGTCCTTTAGTAATTACAGAAACACCAAGAACGCCATTTGAACGAATCAACATCGACATATTCCAAACCCCAACTCGAAATTATGCTCTTACTATTCGCGATGAGTTAACCAAATTTACCCAAGCTTATGCTATACAAGATAAATCTGCAAAATCAGTAGTAAACACCTTACTACTATATTTCCAGCACTATGGCACCCCTTTGAGAGTCCATTGTGACTATGGTGGCGAATTTGATAACAGACTATTAAAAGATCTCTGTACCTTATATGATATAAAACTAACGTATTCAAGCGTAGGACACCCTCAATCTAACGGATCGATAGAACGATTTCATGCTACCTTAGCTGAAATGATTAGGGTCCATAAAGCCGAAAACCCCGACGAACACCCACTGACTATTTTGCCCTATGCGGTAATATGCTACAATAATTCGGTCAACAAAACCCATGGTTTTAGTCCATACGAATTAGTATTCGGACACACATCTTGTAGACCACCCGAAACGTTGTACAATCAAAAAGAACTGATAACTAAGTATGTTAGAGACCTCAACAATAGAATCTCGCATTATTATAAAATAGCACGTAGTCGTACGCTAGACCAAAAAGCGAAAGCCAAAATTCGTTTTGACAAACACGTCCCCGGAAAACGACCAGATTACCAAATTGGAGACAAAGTCTATGTAAAAGAATCCCAGATCAAAGACAAATTACAAAACAAATTTAACGGCCCATTCGAAATTAAAGAAATCTTTAAAAATTCAGCACTTTTATCTAATCCAGAAACAGACCAGACAACTAAAGTTAACTTTGACAGGATGAAACCTTATTTTGAAAATTAAACTTTATTTTCAGGTTTCTCTTGCTGTTCGGATCAGCAGTATCCCAATATTCAATAACGCCAATAAACAACACTATCGGAGTGTATTACCACCGAGACACTGACATTGTAATCTCCCACAAGAAATGGACGTTACTAGTACATAAGAACATTTCAACACTCAAGACAGCTATTGACAGGAACGACAAAATCTTAGATAAAATCTTCATTACTCTTGACCCGGCATATTTAGACATGGTAACCTTCACAAGTGAAGTTAAAACACACCTTAGTCTATTAACGCAAATTTCTAAGTCCATAAAGAGTAAATTCGACGAAATACTGTTCGACACGAAACGCTACAAACGCGGACTCTTGAACGGTATAGGTTCAATATTTAAATCAATCACCGGCAATCTAGATGCTGAAGACGGCGAATATTATCTAAACTGTATTAATAAACTTAATAATGACGAACACCAATTGGAGAACTTACTCAAAAACCAAATTTCAGTCACAACATCAGTCATAAAGAATTTCAATGTAACTGTTCGACAATTACAAATTGACGAAGAGACATTTAATAATGATATTAAAGAAATCGAAAAACAGATCTTAAAAATCGAAGGCGAAACACGAATAGCTTATACAAAATTAAAATTCTTAAGTATTTGCGAGCAACTCATGGCAAGCTATTTATTTATCGAGGACAATTTAAACGATATTTTAAATTCTATCACTTTTGCGAGACTCAAAATAATTCATACATCGATCATCAATCCCCAAGATTTAGTAAACTCTTTGCAAGAGATTTCACAAAACTTACAAAAGAATAATTTACCACTACCGATTAAATTATCAAAGGTTTCACAATACTTAGATATTATTGAATTAAAAGCTTTTCAGGTAAATTCAGAATTAATATTTGTATTAGACATACCACTAATAGACCCTCAAACATATTCTGTTTTCAAACTATTTCCCATTCCTATTCTGGATAATAGAACTGGTCTATTTCACATTTTATCAACTTCTCAAAAATATATCGCGAGAAATGATGATTCTTTGATGTTCATACCCATCGCAGACCTCGAAAGATGCAAACCAATCTATCCTAATACCAAGCTATGCTCAAATTTATTTGCATATCCAATTGACAACAATGCCATATGCGAAGCCCGTCTTTTCAAGAACCTCGACACACTACCCGAAAACTGCCAGACGTCACTCATCATCAGTCAAGGTTATAACGTGCAAGAACTAGGTGAAAACAAGTGGTTAGTGATAAACGCGGAACCTTTACATGTGACCATTAACTGTCCCAAAATAATTTCGACTGACACAATCTCCAAAAATTCAATTATTAGACTCCAATCAAATTGCTATGCTTTTGTAGGTATTACCAAAATCCAAGCTAGCACAAGTGACTTTACCAGTATAAAAGACAATAATCACCCAATTCGAGTCCCTTTTGAGTGTTGTGGCCAAATTCCCGAAAACATTCGAGTGCCTAATCTAAAACCTTTAAAGTTGAACAATTTAAACACCGAGGACCTCGAAATCGCTAAACATAAGCTGGATCAGTATTCAAAAGACTTAGACGATCTAATAAATGAACCCTTCGTTACCAAACACATCTCTTGGTTCACTTATTTAATAATTGTTTTAATCTTTGGACTATTATTTGTGTACCTATTCTATAAATATAGAATACACCGAAGAAATTCAACCACCGATGTCTCCACATCGCCCCCAGCTCCTCCGAGACCTAGTAAACTCTCCAGGACATTTACTAGCTTACTCCCTCAACGAAGACGACCTACACTAAGAAGAGAAGACGAAGAATCCGAAGACATAGAACTTAATTAAACAGTTTTGTGCCTTTCATAAACTTTTGTACTGAGACTCTTCAGTGAAATTTATTCAATTTTATTTTTATACATTTTTATGCTTTTTACACATGCACTGTATTGCATTTTTACGCTTACTATTTTATATTCTATATTTTACATTTTATACTTTTACAATTTTACATTTTTGCACCTTTTACATTTTTGTCACATTTTACTGTACTTTCTATTTCATATTTTTCATTTAATTTCAATTTCAAAAGTTGCTGTATAATCACCAACTTTTTCTATAAGGGGGAAGTTGTTATATAAAATATTACCAAGTAACTTATAACATTTAGAGTCATATGAAAGTAGCCTTATCAGGCGTATCATATTTCATATGGCAGCTGCTCCTTTTGCTAACTCAACATCACCTGATTCACAGGCTCGTTCACAATATTCCTTTGTTCTAAGACTCTTCAAGTCAGCATTTTTAAAGTTATAAATATATGTAACCCAGCAATTGTACTTCAGTTCTAATACTCACTTTGTTTCTTACATTTCATTATCAGGATAGTACGTACTATCCTTTAATTTTAAATAAAGTTTTTAAAAAGTTAGTTGTGTCGCTTGTGATCTAACATGTATACTGTATATGTATATTTATACTAAAATGTATTATATAAGTTTAGTTTAGTTAGTTGTCTCTTGGATGAATTCACATGTATTCATGTATTTATGTGTGTATATGTATTTTTCACAAGTTACTATTTTTAATTTTAGTTTTTATCTCCTATTCTGTAATTGGGTTTTTTAACCTGTTGAATAGTGTATCAAATAAATAAATAAATAAATAAATAAATGACTAAATAAATAAATAAATAAATAAATAAATAAAGACTGGCTGTAGTCACAGTACTTTCGGAAATATTTTGAAAGCACTATTTTTGTAAAATTTGCTCGTCAAGGTGAAATAGCTCTTAATACGTTCTTATACAGCATAAAGTTTAAGAGAATATTAGTGGGGGTATGGCTACGGAACCCTATCATGTGCGCGTCCAATATGTTCTTGATCTATTTCTGACCTAAAAGTGCTATTAGTTAATTTTGCAACTATTATATTATAAAGTAATAACTCAAAGATAGGGCTGGTGCTATTTTTCCAAAATAAGATGGTCGACTCGATACAATACACGTAAAGGTAAAGAAATACATTCATATATAGGTGTGATATACTCATCACTAGTAAAGAATATTTTAAGTACAGCAGATCGTTTCTTTTTCAATTTAAATTTTGAAACAAACTTTCGCGGTGGTCGAAAATGTTTAAAATTTAGTTATCAGCCTTCATTTTCTAAAACACATAATCCAAAAATTTGAAAATAATAATAGAACTTTTTTAGACTATCAGTGAAACCTAAAATTTTATTAATTTCAGAAGTATTATTACACTTTTCATGTTACAATTTTGACTGTTTTTTCCATTGCATACTGGTCTTACAGACAATGCGTTTTAGACAAATTATTAATCCAAATGATACTCATTTTGCTATTTTCTCGTCTGGACGGAGCTGCTTTGACCGAATTTTTTTATTGAAAACTTGAAGGGGTTATTAGACTTTTTCAGTAAATGATGTCGTTCAGTTGTGTTTCTTAGCATGTTATGAAAATATCTGTTATAGCTTGTCACTCATATTGAATAAACTGAATTTTGCTAAAATTTTACTAAATTAATTATGTTAGAAGCATCCTCCAATTTGGTATTTTTCATCAAACAATTAAAACTTTTAGTGTCATATCAACAAGCTGAACGCTACGATTAACGATAACTACATTAACTGTAAAGTATTATCATATGCATTGTTTCATCAATTTCTTCTTAGTTTTCCTGTTCATTGGATAATTTAGCCTAGTACTTATGTTCAGCTAAATATTTTTAATAATAGTTATACAGAATTTAAAAAAATGTCTGTTATATAATTTCTCTTTTTGTTGGATATTTTGCCACTGAAAATTTTTTAATGAAAAGACCTCTGCGCCAAACGGATCAGGCAGAGGTTGGTTCTTGAATACTTGACTGTTTCAAAAAGTCTCACACCTAAAAATATATAAACTAGAACAATGTTATAAACTAAAAAATCAAATGAAAGTTATAGGCAGTTAACGTTTCGGAAGAAAATCCGTTCTCAAAACATTTTTGGCCGTCAGCCATGACAGTTCTTTGTTTATATATTTTCATAGCCACGTGAGACATTAAATTATATTTATTTTATTTTTACTTACTTCGTCTCTAATGATGGGAAACCAACTAGTACAAAAATCTACTGAATAATTTGAAAAAAAGTTTTCTTTTTGTTCCGTTACTCTCTTTTTCCAAAATCTTTGCCGAGTCCCATTTAATCCTGTGATTATTATCCCACGCGTGTTCACAAATTTTGGATTTTTCAAATTCTCCCCTTCTAGCGTAATTTCTATGTTCACCAAGCCTTACTATTACCTATTACCTTACTATTATTACCTACGTAATGTTTTCCGCACTCACACGGAACACTATAAATACAATTTTTTGAATTTTGAACAATATTTGAAGGTTTGGTTTTTGATAAAACCGATCTTAGCGTAGAACCCGTTTGAAAAACCGTTCGTACGGAAAACCTATTACCAATTTTTCGTAATTTATCCGATAAACCATGTAAATATGGAATTACTGCCACTGACCTAAATACCTCAGGATGCGATAACATATTCTCTCTACTACCAATGTTCAATAACTGACTATCAACATAGCTCTCAGGATATTGATTATTTAATAAGAGAGTTTTTGTGAATTGCTTTTCGTTCCTTAATATTATATCATTTGAAGAAATAATTTTGGCTCTGTCATACAAACATTTAACAACACCTTTCTTAACACTAATATGTTGATATAAATTCTATAATTGTTGAGGCAAGGGGAAGTAGTTGTTTAAAAAGAAACATCTCGTACCTAATTTCTCCAAAAGTTTTTTAAAGGCATAAACAATTGAGTACTCAAATTAATTCAAAGGGAGTTGCAATTTGACGAACCGACCTCGAATACCTATTCACAGTTGATCATAAAATGCTGTAGATTTATTCGATTTTTTTTTCACTAAACAATTTTAGAAACTGTGTTACGGTTCTAAGGTTTTTATAATTTTTTTTCAATAAATTATTAGTAAATACAAAAGAAAAGAACAAATAATATATGAGCTAATATTCTACTGCTGTTTAATTTCTATTTTATTTTGTATTTTCATTGAGAACCGTTGGCTTAATAATAACCGACCCACGCTCTAATTCTGCCATTGGGGGCAGCAAAGTGATACCCACACTGCTTACCTGGGGCCACAAAATAATTTTTCTTCTAATCCCAATAAGACAACCCAGACAGGAAGCAAAGTATCCCGATTAGAGTTACCACCCAGTACAAAGTTAATGCTGAGACTATGGTCTACAATTAGATTATTAAAAGACGCCATTTATACTTACCTGGGTACGCATCAGGAGACTGGGGTATCAAATAATAATTATAATTTATCATTCATATAACAGTACGGAAAATAGCCGTTCATTATTTTTGAAGCTTTTAATTATGCAATATGTCATAAAATAAAATTATAACGTACCTCAAACTATAAAAATAATAAAGTATAACTCGCCCCCAGCGTTTGTGATAGCATCGGGTTAATGATAATCCTTAAACTTTGATGACAATCTGCTTCCGGGGCTTCTTAGCATAGTATTATGATAAGTGCATTCGTATCAAATTTTGCATCTTTTAAATTAGAGGGGATTGCCGCTCAGTTTATCTATTTGAAGAGGTATATGTATTTCAAATCTGAGTTCATGATCGCAATGAAATGAAGTGTGGTAAAAAAATAATACTCATGTATATTTGACACTTGAATATACAGGGCGAATCAATTTTCAAATTTAATTCCCATTTGGATGTTATATCCTTCAGCATTTGTTGTACATATGAATTCTTCATCTAACATTTATAGAGGAACAAAAAGATATTTTTGAAATATTTTGAATTATACTGGGTATTTGATATAAAAGTAATATTTTGTCGATCATATGAAAATACATCCTGCATATTACTTAATACAATTTTATTCTCACATATAAATATTTATAGCTTACTGAAAAATATCATACCCTTCGCAGTCCTTAGAGGAATTTAAATGCATCATTTTCTTTTCGTACCAATTTATATGTTAGTTGTGACCAAAATAACACAGAATTTGTTTTTTGAATTTTCAAAATTTTATTTTCAAAAATATGCAATGTATCATATATGTTACAGGGAGATTACAAAACAGTTTGTGTTGAGTGAAATATTTTGAAACAATTTCTATTTCCTGTAAAACACAAATGAATTTTACATTTCGAACATTTAACGAATGTAAACCCTTTACAACTTTCCATGTGGCATCTCGATCGGCTTTGATCTACTGCTGACATATTTTCAGGCATATGTAAAGTTACATCGAATCATGAATTGGTACAGGAATAGTCAAATGGTGTTGTCTCTTTTTGGTGGAGGTGGTTGCTCGTCATTGCCTTCATCAGATTCGTCTTAGTCACTGCTTTCCTGGTTGTTTACAGGTTCGGAATACACCAATTCCATAGCAATTTCTAGCTTGAAATCATGATAAGATAGCATATATTTCTTCATAATTCCATTTTGTTTTGCATCTTTTCTCTATTTCAGCCATAACATTGCAAACTCGAAAGAATGATGAATCACTCGACAGTCCAATTCCTTATTCTGATTCAAAAATTCAAATGTTTATTTGAAGTCCTAGTGTAAAATAAACAGCAAAATAAATATTACTTAAAGAAATAGAAAAATTATCAGTGATTGAGTACCAGACTTACAGGGATACATAATTTAAAATATTTGATAATTACATCTACTTTAAAACATATGTATCAGTACTTACGTCTTTTAGACTTAAACACACGCTTTGAATTCGAAGATGCCATATTTGTAACTGTCAGAAAGCATAAACTTACAATAGACTTTGGCTATTCCATGATAGATAGCGCTTGTTGGTGTATAGGATACTCTACAGCAAGTCTGAAATGCAGATTTACTCAGTTGCAAGAGAAATAAATCTTTGTCCATATGTAGCATATATGATACCCAGGGGCCGAGGAGGATACACGCGTCTATCAATATTGGAGGCGTCCTTCACCGCCTTTCAAATCCACAGCGATTTCATTGAAACATTTTGGAGGAGCTGTAAACTTAGGTGTGACACTGCCTTTGAAGTAGTTTCAACTAACACCAAAACTCTTGAACACAACATTCGAATATCAACATTATACGAATGTTTGGAAAACCAAGCTGGCATCATCCGGAGATGATTAAAATCAAAGTATAACTAAAAATGTACTCAAATGTATACTAAAATATGTTATTTGTACTAAAATATTGTGATTGAGCGAAATCTACCAATCCTGTCATTCCTATCTAATTTCTGTCACGGATCAATACCGCTAACGATTTGACACAGGTCATTTGTCACTACTCATACTACTTTTACATTGTCAATGTATAAGCTTTCAAAAGCATCCAGCTGTCTATTATTGATTGCGTTTCTAATTAACCTTAAATTACTGATCTGTTCTATGATTATTATCAACGGCATATTTGATATTTGGCAACATAAGGCTTCTCAGTGTTTTTAAGTTGCAGGTAAATTACATGTTTCTTGAATCTTGTTATAATTGAAGGTTTCGTCTGTCCAACATACTTCAAATGACAATCCTTTCAACTAATTTCTTAAATCCCGAACTTTTGGTTTGATTCAATATTACCACTTGGGTTAACTAAAAATTGTTATAATTTAATTTCCTATATATGAACTTTCGCAAGTATCCAAGTTTTTAAAAAACCTGCTTAGATCATGGGTAAACTGGGACTCACATGGGATTGATACCAATTTTTAAGTTTGCCAGCGTTTCTTTAAATCTATGATTCTTAACTGATTTATCAACTAAACTTACACGGTATACGTTGCTCTTAACTATATCATTAATTAAAGCTTTTTCTTTTGCAAATCTCTGTGAATTTAGAGGGAAACATAATAGACGATGAGTCAAGAAATTGAGACTCGCCATTTTGTATTAGGGACAATGGTGTAAGTCACTAGGGACATATTTCATAGTGCTGGAATCGTGTCTGCATATATCAAATTTCAACTTATTTTCACTATTCTTGACGACTAATGTAACTAAACATGGTAGATGTTCATTGGTTTCGATTTCATATCTAAATTTTACTGAAGCGAAGCGACTATTAACTTCGAAACAAATGTAAATGTTAGTCTGCACTCTTACCACTATTACTTATTTCACCTATTTACCTCCCAACCCTTCACCGGAGTAAGTTTTAATTATAATCTAGTTCTAGACGTCGTTGTCATATATGTAAGGATACCAAATTTCAGCACAATACCTAAAACCGGCCGAGAGAAAATGTGCACACAAAAATAGTCAGAGAGACAGATCGATAGATAGACAGGCAGACAGAAATTTTCTTTCGCTCAAATTTAAAATCTCAACGATTCATGTAATGCTAAATCTATTTCAATAATACATTTTTTTTTCAATTACTATACGTGGAGGTGGAAGTAATTGAGGTGATTATACTTTTGTAAGGAATGAGAATAAATACACCACCGATATGCTATTTATTAAAGAAATAATCAACTACGTCTCTCAGTAATTCCATTGGGGTATATTTAATCGACCCATTGTCCAAAATCCATGGCTACTGATGTATGTCATGAATAAATTGATAATGTAACCAACAATAAACTTAATTGCCCTCGACCCGTGCCTATAATATGGTGCTCGACAAGCTTTCAGTCTCATACAATAATTTGTGTTCAGCCGGAAACTGTGCTGTCTCCTATCATAATTTCGGGCCCATCACGTATGTAGTTTCCGGTAGAATACTAACGATGAGGTGAATACAAAGTAAGATTTATCTTGTAGAGTACATAACGGAATACGATATTCCCACAGGACTCGAAATATACTTGGAACTAATCAAATAATGGGGAAGATGAATTATATTAATTAGGATTGTAATTTCTCTGTAGTAGATGAAAAGTTGGGGTGCCCGTGGCCCCGTCCTTGTTTGTGTATATAATAAACGATTTTAATCGAGCGTAGTAATGCAATGCATGCAACTCAACCGTGGCGTACAAATTGGATAAAATTACGAATCCGTTTTGTATTGTATAAGCAAGATATTTTCAATAAATATATAAAATGTAAACTTATTTCCTCTGTATTAAATATATTGCTGTATATTATATCACTTTTAGTTGTAAAATATGTAATAATCTTAATATGTTTACAATGCAAACTAGCCCTTTGTAGCCTAATATAAAGCAACAAAAGATTATGATCGGTATTTGTAACGATATCTATCCTTGGAAATTTTGAGATCCCTTATCCATCAATGGTTGAAACAAGTTTTCTTGGTGAAGGCTTCTACCAGTTTTACTGGTTACTTTAAATTAATATCGTTTTCCAATGGACAGTTTGGGATTCAAATAATTTTTACTTGCGAATCTGGAGTTTGTCAATAGTACCAAAATAAAGTAAACACGTGTCAAGTGCAGTGCCTAGTTGGTCTGTCGCATCGCAAACGGAAATATACCTGGAACCCCTCTTAAGTGGATGGTTAGTGGTAATCATCAACATGTGTTTATAAAGCAATATAGACATATCAGCTGTGTTTTTAATTTTAAATTAGTACCATTAGTTTATTAGTATATTAGTTTATTTCTTTATGAAAATTGAAAAAAAATTAAAATTAAAATTGAAAATGTATTTAACATATGTAATATAATGGAAGAAAGCCCGGGATTGGAAAATGGCAATTGAAACTAATAACTACAAAAACAAACCAATATACAGAGGGTGCAAAATATTCTCTCGGACCTCTTTCTCATAACCCGCTGTAAAAATATGTTTTTACCGCACCTTCTCCGTAAATGCATATTTACCTGAGGAACGGTTACTAAATTAGGGCACCTTGAGGCGAGCTAATGTCTTGGCAGACAAGCGAGGTAGACGCACTGTTGCAGAATGTTGGAACAATAGATGGAAACATAAAAGAAGCATGGAAACGTAAAAGAAGCATCTCGCAAACGCCTACACATTTCATCCGATGATAACAGACGGAAACTTAAAATAAGCACCTACACTTCCCATCCTATATTCCTACCCTATGCGTCATGCTGGCAACAAGCATATCCCATATCGAGTACAGCGTACGCAGCTGGTCCGGCGGTATATAAGAACGTCCAGATTGAATGTCCAGAATCGGCAACAATGCCTATCTTACGCTGGTAAATCAATAAATCAAGCAATCAATCAATCAACCAATAAATCAATCAATCAATCAATCAATCAACTAATCAAGCTTTGGTCGATCCTTCAAAAAACCTTCCTCCACCTTTCATATAAATTTGTGCCTTGTAAAGTATTTACGTTAAGGCTTTAAATATGGTAATTGTTTCCAGCATACATAGCTATACTTCAATAAATTTCAGATGCGAAGGAAACTCTTTTTTTTGGACCGAAAATCAGAAAGATGAAAATTATGTAGAGTTGAACTGCCTAATTCAAGGTTGAATTTCTTAAATTCACATTACTTTTTGATAATTCTTGGACATTGGAGCGAAGAATAGGGAGAGCGATTCTATCAGGATATCAAGAAAATGGAACGTAGATATTAAAGAGATGATATATAAATATGATTGATTTCTGTTGGATGTTAAAAGGGAAAGTTGTTTCAAGAGGAATAAAACACAAAAGACTCTCTCTGCGCCGATCTTTTGGATGTAAAAGACAGCGACAGCATAAAAAGAGAAAATTCCCTCCTCTACAGCTAAAACTGAAACGAATATTCGAGATTCTGTCAGTCAGATATATTAGAATTTGTAACTATTCTCTTGAGTTATCCGGGAAAGCAGATCAATTATTGCAAACGTGATTTTAGAATCGGCTGCTCGAAGGAGTCATCGCTTATGACGGGAATTTTCAGAAGCGGTTAAATTAAAAGTTTTTTTAAAATATTTTTAGTTTATCATTACACGAGTGCAAGTACTGTGAGAATACTACATAAGAAGGAGGGAAACTGCCAGCATAAACACAAAGGGGACAAACAGGTAAGTCTAGTCTATTCTATTAATTGTATTTGTATTATTAGGTTTCAAAACAGAGAAAAATATTTTAAAGTAAAATTGAAAATGTATTAAATCTAGGTAATGAAATAGAAAATACCCGGAATTGGAAAGCGGGAGTTGAAAGTAATTAATACAGAAGCAAAATAATATACAGGGTGTGCAAAATATTCTCTGGCGCCATAAATCTGTTTTACCGCGAAATAGGGCACTTCCACCGTAACCGGATATTTACCTGTGGAACGGGTAATTAAAAAAGAGGCTCCCTGCGGCGAGTGAATGTATGTATGCCTTGGCAGATAAACGATGTGAATGCAAGCGGACAGAAGGAGGTGCACACTGCTAGATTCAACCTCCATGGATGCCCGGAATCGGCAGCAATGCTCACTTTACGCTGGCAAATCAATCAATCAATCAATTTGATACCAACCGAATAGGAGCTTACTTAATATGTATGTATGAAAATAAATTACATTGAATTTGTTTGCGTCGCAAATCTTTGATAAGGTATATAAAAATTAAATTTTTGAGTGGTTTCGAGGATTTTTTGATTCAGCGCACGAAAATAGATTAAAGTATACTGTGTAGTATCAAGACCAAAAAAAAATGTTTGTGTGTGTGTGGTTGTGTAATCAATTAAGAACCTTTGGTGGTGAATGATCCTTGAAATGTAATTGACACTATTACCAAGAAGGAAATCTCATATATCTTTAGTAAAAAAAAAAAAAAACATAAAGGACAACCATCCAATAGAAAAATTATGAATAAATAAAAAGAGGGATGTTCTGTGTAAATATCTTTATAAATTTTAGGATTTAGTAAAAGTGTGGTAAATTATTAGGATCCATAGGAAAAGTTCGAAAACTATGGTTTAGTTATATTTTGGGATTATTCCGTTGAAGGGTTGGGGGTTAAATAGGGGTATATAGGGGAAAATAAGTAAAGCAAGCCGGTAATGGTACAGAAACTTAAAATTCGGTGTATGTATTAGAAGCCAAGGCCTGAGATATTTTTATAATATTTTATAACTACCCACCACTCCATTATTAAAGGGGTTGATCAAATAAAATTGAGATATTCACTTGAAATTTGGTACACGTATGTATTATAACAACATCTGGAACTAGATATTTTGAGATGATTCTGTTAAAGGGTTGGGGGTTAAATAGAGGTAAATAGGGGAAAATAAGTAAAGTAAGCCGGTTAAAATACAGAAACTTGAAATTCGGTGTATGTACTAGAAGCTAAGCCCTCGGATTTTTTAATAATATTTTTCAACTCCCCACCATTGATAAAGTGGTTGATAAAATAAAATTAAGATATTCACTTGGTACACGTATGTATTATAATGACATCTGGAACTAGATTATATTTTGAGATGATTCCGTTCAAGGGTTGGGGGTCAAATAGGAGTCAGTAGGGGAAAATAAATAAAGCAAGCTGGTAACAGCACAGAAATTTGGGAATTGATGTATATACTAGAAGCTAAGGCCTCAGGTTTTATTATAATATTCTCCACCCCCCATCACCCCCACTCCCTTATTAAAAGAGTTGATAACATTAACTGGAGATTTTCACTTGAAATTTGGTAGACATATGTATTATAACGTCATCTGAAACTAGATTATATTTTGACATGATTCCGTTGAAAGAGGGGAGGAGGGGTAAGTAGAGGTAAATAGGGAAAAATAAGTAAAGCAAGCTGTAAGAGTACAGAAACTTAGGATTTGGTGTATATACTAGAAACCAAGGCTTTAAATTTCTTTCTAATATTCTTCAACACCGCCACCTCCGCCACCCCCACGACCTCTGCTCCATTATTAATGGGATTGAACACAAAATTGAGATATTCACCTGATACTTAATATACGTATGTATTGTCATGACATCTGATTAAGGTGATTCAGTTGAAGGGGTGGGAGGTGGTAGGTTGTGAATAGGAAAAAATAAGAAGAGTAAACTAGAAACTTCATTTTTAATCTATATGGTAGAAATCAACGCCTCAAACTTTTCTATGACATCTGCCTCAAATATTATTCACATTTTATGGCCAATAATTTCCACATACTAGAGTGCAAGTATAGTCAAGATGTTTCCTTTAAAGAGACTTGGATTAAAATTCTGGATGTGGAAGTGGTGATTCCTAGGCGGCGATTTTTTTAAATTTCCTCATATTTCAAAATAATTGTAAGATGTATTTGACTGACTTACATTAACGAATCACAAGAACTCGAATTTATTCGAATTTTTCACTTTTTCCATGTACTTTCTAATAATATAAGCTAATTTTCTCCATACTGGTTTTAACACAGCAATAAAGCCATTTCAACAAGACAATCACATACCGGGAGGTAAGAATCATCAAAATATGTTTTTACTCATATTTCCTGAAGACACTGTATAATAATGCATGATGTAAAAATACGCAACCAACGTGAAATTCTTATCAAAAATTAATATCTAATAATTACAGAATTTATGTATGAATAAATGTTATAGGTCTATAAATTATGAACAATAATAATTTAATATATTACGGCAAATTATACCTTGTGAGAATATTACACCTTAGAGTGAAACTGAAAAAAAAGTGGAAAATGAAAGTAATAATACATCTAACACTTTTACCGTTAATCAAAAATTACCCATATAAGACAAGTAGTATTAGTATTACAAAATAGGGCCTTCACATTAAAAATAATCCACGTGTACTGACATCGACTCTGTAGAAACAATGTATGATATATCCGGCCACTGACATATCGAATTATTTATTTTAATTATATTCGTCGGTAATATTCTTTTTGATTTCGTAACGAAAAAATTAATATACACACAGTCTGTAATTTCTTCATTTTCATTACATCATTCATGTTTAGTATGATGGTGGTAGTTATATACACCTGCTAGATTGAATAAGGAAATGGCCAACACCTATCTTAAAAGTTGTATTATTAAATTCAATGTACCGTTTTTGTAGATACAAAATACGACCTAGCATTTAATCAACGATTTTGCTCCTAGAATTATACTAGTTATTTTCTGAACAACTAATTTGTGAAGCAATTTGTCCAGTCCCCAATCGAATTGATTATAGACTTTTAAAGAATAAAGT
Organism: Stenurella melanura; assembly: GCA_963583905.1. Taxonomy (NCBI): domain Eukaryota; kingdom Metazoa; phylum Arthropoda; class Insecta; order Coleoptera; family Cerambycidae; genus Stenurella; species Stenurella melanura. The sequence goes on along the minus strand of OY757309.1, from coordinate 232,598,698 downwards.
GCACAATCTTGGATTTAGTGGTATACTTCAAAGAACTTCGAGTTCTATTTACAAGACAAAATACAGTAAGTTCAGCACCTATAAAAATTTCAGAATGAACACATAATAATATGTAGGTAGGTATGTATTTTCTTGTTAGATTTACTATTATATGCGAAAATTGAGCTAAGCACCAACACAATCAATACTTACCATAAGTATGATACAAGAAACAGCTCACCATTGCATAGGTCATCAAAGTATAGACAAAGTCCAAAATACTTGGCCTTAAGAGTTTACAATTATTTACATTCTAAATCTCAGGCGTTGAAATTAAGATCGATGAGGCTTTGCCATGTACAGATACTATACTAAATTATTAGACTAATTATTTCTTCTTAAAATAACAACATTTAACAAACTAAAAATAATAATCAGGAGAGAGTGCCCAGACATACCCCCATGAATCATAACTAGCATAAGGTGTACTGAACATTTTGTAATTCGATCTTCCATTGAATACGCGATCATGCATTTATTGTGTTTTGTTATTACTTCTATTGTTACGCAATTCTCAACAAGTAACGCAGGACGATGCAAACAAAGGGAATTAAATAAAAATAACAATAAAAAAAATATAATATTTATTACAATTGACTTAAATATCAAGTCATGCTGTGATGATTTATCCTGATGAATATTTCCCAACCCATAGAAAGTGAACTTTTATGGGCAAATATAATAATGAAGTAACATATCAAATGCTGTTATGTCATAATTAAAATTTTGTTACACTTAAATTGTGGGCAGTAATTAATAAGAAATATATGTATTTGTCGAAGATATATAATATTTTATCGGGAAGCGTTTAATTCAATATGCACTTGGGATCTTGTTACTCTCAAACTCAGATGAAATACAACAGTATTCACCCTGCATATTATTTATTTCTAGACATAGTTTCGGCAATCAATGTAGCATCTTCAGGCGATAACATAACTAAAACAATTTCGATTCTATATTTTCAAAATAAAACAATATATTTATTGGGCAAGGAAAATAAAATATATTGAAATACCTAGAAATTATGTCAGCTATAAGGTTAGCGTCCTACGAAGTAGGAAGAGTAATTGAGACAACTAACTCAAAAAATAAGAGGAGCTGAGAAAGTGAGAATATCCTTCATAATGATGCACACGTAGGAAAAGACGATCAAAAGAGAAAAGACCATGATCGGGTAAATCTCTTCCTCCACGAAAATGAAAATCATCATCACATGCAACAATAAGAAACACGTGAGGCAGAAGCCAAATCCGTCCTCACATCTGGAGCAATGAAAACTCAATTTCACCAACAGGTCATATCCTAGTGAGCAGGAAGATAAGAAAATGAATAAAAAATGTTAAAGCAAACGAGAGAAGTCAATGCCATAAAATCCTATACGTGAAACTGAACCCTAGTAGCACAACATATTGGATCAATATATAATCCATATAGGACCAATATATGAATATTGGTCCTATGTAGGACCAATATTCATATATTGGTATTAATGGTAATTAATGGTATTATGGATTATATATTGGTGCTACTAGGGAAAATTCAAAATGAAGAAAATGGAAATAATAAACAAACAGACAGTATCTGGAACATGTCTCTATTACAACAAGAAGGATTCCAGAAGAAATATGACGAGGACATGTAAACCAACAGGAGAACAACTAATAAAAAATAAAAACTTCTTAACGCGAAAAAGGAAGGTCACCTATGAGCCTGGCAGGAAAGAAAAGAAATGATAAATATGCACAGATAAAGGAGACGAAGACTGCAAATAAACCAGAACAGACGTGGACCGTAAATGAAAGACGAAATGAAGCATTGGAAGAAGAACTCTTTCTTTTTTCAATACTTCGTTTCGAGGTTAATTGAAACCATGAGTGGAAAATATGAAGGAAATTGTTCGAGAAAATAAAAACCCTTCCAGCAGAGCAACAGCTAGTGCAACTAAAAAAATATAGAAGAATTAATACCAGAGACGAAACACTGTTCCTGATTTCTAGAAGATCAACTGCTAGAAATAATAGCTATAGCTAGAATAATTACTACACCTGAAATAGGCAAAAGTTAGAGGTAATGAATGCTCTATGGACCAGAAATCTAAAGGAGCAAACCCTAAAAATTATTACCAGAGCATGGATTAAAACCATATCCCAACGAACGGTAAGGAATACGAGCTCAGAAATGCCTCTCCTTCAAATAAATTCATCGCAGAGTATAAATAATTACAGAACAACAACAGTAGCGTAGAATATAAATACTACCAACTGTCAGATAATATTCATCGAAGCCAGATCAACGGTTGACGATATGTAACATGAAATAAGATAAATCACCATGGTCTAATCAAGATGATATACACAGTCACCGCTCTGCCAACGATAATATACGAAAACATGGCAACAATAAAGGCCAATAGAAGAAACCCGAGAATGAAAGAGACATTGTTCAACTACTCACAAAAAAAAAAACTACAAAAGAACGACAGAAAACGTCAACATTAATAGGAGCGAAACAAATAACGAAAAGGACAGACACACACACACAATGAAGATTGTGGACATTAGAGTATTTAAACAAGGGACTAGAAGTGGAAAGCACGCTACACGCGGATAACGAAAATTGGGAGGATCATGAACATACACAAAATAAGAAACGGATCAAGAATACTGGAAACGAATTGCAAGGGAAAAAAGGAATACCATACAGAAGAAATGTATGATGAGCGGAAACATAAGACTCAAAAGTAGAATAATTCTACAGGCTAAAACACAAAGGAACATAAATACTCCATATCACGATGCAATGACTCAACGCACCTCACATTTGCTATTTGGCTCTTGATGGTGTTAACAAACATGACCCAATTCATGTCAGCCATGCCTATCACATAACTCCTGTTATCGTTGAAGACTTTGGAAGAGACTTGTGCGGGAGGAGCTACACATTTAGAGACAAGGAACACCACACCCAATGTCCGAGTATAACAGAATTAATTTCTTTTCTTGAAAGTCAAGTGCGCTTGCCTATCAAGCAGTCAATAAAAAAAACGCTGCCTAAGGAATCACTGTTTCCAGATCCAGATTTTCTATCCAAGCCTCTTGAAATATCTTGACTATATTTGCACACTCTAGTATGTGGAAAAAACTGGTCATAAAATTTGAAAAATATTATAAAGAAATCTGAGGCCTTGGATTCTAGTATATACACCAAATCCCCAATATTTGTAATCCTACCAGCTTGCTTTACTTGTTTTCCCCAATCTACGTTTATCGGATTAGTTCATAAATACAATCCACAGAAAAAGTTACAGACAGACAGATAGACAAGCCAACAGATTTTTGAAATTTTTTTCACGATTACTATACTTCCACCCATTACGTGAATGTGGAAGAAATATATAAATTCTACGGAAAATATTCCTCACAATCGCGTGGTGTGGTTAGTTAAGAAATTTTAATTTGCAATCTCATGAACAAGATGATTTCATAACAAGTGTATATATTTGTAGACTACCTTGACCTGTAGTCAGGCGCAGTGCTCTGCACTCCCTGGGAACATTTAAGCCATTACTATTGTGGAACTATATTATTCGGATAATGTTGGTTTTGGTATTGCACTAGTCTCAACGATTTAACTGGCCGCTCACAATAAAGATATCTACTACTAACAGTGCTGCCCACGCACATGTCGCACAGAAAGGAGGTGGATCTATGTGCGATGTGCTATGCGATAGAAAATAGCTTAGTTGCTTCGCTCTCGCTTGCTCCGAGGCTTGCTCTTATTGCCATACCAAAACGAACAGTTTCCGAATTTGTATATTTTCAGAAATTACAAAGGAACTGGCACCCCCTGAAATTCGATGAGCACCCTATAAAATTAATTACTGGCTACAGGCATGGGTCTATTAAGTTTTAAACAACAGCTATGGCCAGGTTATATATTTTAATCGAAAAGGGCCCATCCAGTCAAAAACAAAACGAATATTATAACCGCGAGCATGATTCTACTATGCATACAAGAAATTATCATGTGAAAAGATGTCGAAAATGTTGACGTGCAGTGTAACTCCTAATAAATATGAAACTTATGATATGTTAAATACTGTACCTAACACATATAGCACATACTATCGATATATAAAGGCATTTTCATATTGTTAAGTATATGATTCATGAGTAGAGAATTGATTACTATATGGACTCAATATGTACGCTTGTTTCTATAAAGTGCAGTGATGTATTATGTCATAATGCAGTGCTTGAGCTGGAAGTAGGATTAGTACACTTATGGTAACGTGTTATTATTTGGGTTAACATAAGTCTGAACTTGCCAGTGGTAATTTTAACCATTTTTGACGTTAATGTTATTCATACTACTAAACGTCTCGTATGTAAACAAATTAAGGTCAGACATATTTATGTGCCTTCTTTAATTAATAAGATGTTCGATAATTTCATGAACTTGTTTTTATACAAATATGTATTGAGGTATTTATTTCCTGATCGATTTAGATGCGTTCTGTGATTGTTCTAAATTTCTAAGCTAGTGGAGTTAAAGTTTGTAATTAATTTGTTTTAACATTCGCAAATAATAACACCAGCACACAAAAAAAGTTGTCGATTCTAGACCAATAATTTCCGGAGTATTTTAGCTTGCTGAATTCAAGTCCAATATCAGTTTTGCCCCACAACGTCACAATATTTTTCCAACCCCAAAAAAACAGTTGGAAAAATGCAAATTTGGAGCTCGAAATGTTAAAAAATTGCAAAAGTTACAACTTTATAGTGACAACTCCCAGTAACGAACGGATTTAACTGTGTAGACATAAGATGTCGTTTTGACTTTCGATCTTTTGTATTTGGTTCTTACTTGTTTCTGTTGTAACGATTTTTTTTTTCATTTAAGCACCCGTGCTACATAAATTTGAATTACCCACGGTAAATGCCAATAAGGACGAAAAACGTTTCAAAGGCCAAGCAAAATACAATACAATATTACAATAGTCCAATGTAATAGGGGGACGGTATATTGAACTTGACATAGGCGAGCCCTAATTGTGGAGCGCTCCTGGCAGCGCCACTACACTAGTGCCGCATATGTTATTAGGGGTTTCACCATGGTGGTGTATGTCCAAAGAGCAATCTTCGGACTTATTCCCCATTTTGGACCGAAGATGCGTTTGCACATAAGGAGGCGCACGCTTTCCTCGTTTGAGCTTCAACGTGGTCCTTCCATGACAGCTTGGAGTCCAAGGTTACCCCGAGATACCTTACTGTGCGGGAAAGACACAAACGTGTGCCCATAAGAGAAGGAAGCTGGAAGTCGCTTATTTTTCTCCTTTTAGTGAACAGCATTAGCTCCATCTTGCCAGGGTTGACAGAGAGCCCATGTCTGTTACACCATTCCTGAACTATGTTGAGAGCCCGTTGCATGAGCCCTGTAATAGTTGTTTCAAATTGGCCTCTAATCATGATAGCCAAATCATCTGCGTATGCTTGTGCATAGAAACCTGCCTCGTTCAATTCGGCCAGAAGCTCGTCGAGCAGAAGATTCCATAGTAGTGGAGATAGTACCCCTCCCTGCGGACATCCTCGGCCCACCTTGGCCCTGACCGTCTCGTTGCGAAACGTGATCTCGATGTCGCGGGTGCTCAACATAGACGTTATCCATCTGATAATGGTACCGTCCACATTGCGGTCCGCAACTGCTTGAGAGAGAGATTCGAAGGTGGGGTTACTAAACGCTCCTTCGATATCCATGGCAAGTTCTTTCTGCTCGAGCGCATTCTCAGCTCTGACAACAAGCCGATGAAGGGCCGTCTCTGCAGATTTCCCCGCCTGGTATGCATGTTGATTGGGGTGGATTGGTGATAGCGCCAATACCCCATCTTTTATGTACCTTTCTACCAACCTTTTCAGTATCTTCAAAAGAAAGGATGTGAGGCTTATTGGTCTAAAAGCCTTAGTCTGGTCATATATGATACGACCAGTCTTTGGTATGAAGACCACTTTGACCTCTTTCCAAGACGTTGGTATACATCCTAGAGCTAGGCAAGATCTTAATAGACGATACAGGTGACTTAGCAGTACAGCCGTGCCCTTTTGTATTACGGCCGGATAGATACCGTCAAGTCCCGGTGATTTGAATGGGTCAAATGTAGATATGGCCCATCTTAATCTTTCATGTGTTACAACCTCTGACGCCTCTTTCCAGTCTGCGGCAGTAGCCGTTGATCTCGGTTCCGTCGCCAGGGGTTTAGTTTCCACAATCTCTGACCCCGGAAAATGAGCCTCAATTAGACACTCAATTGTCTCACGGTCATTGTTTGTGTAAGATCCATCTGGAAGCCTGATGCAATCAAGCCGCGATGATGGACTTTTTGAGAGAGTTTTACGTAGTTTAGCTACTGCCGGTAGGCCTTCTATGGTTCCACAGAACGCCTTCCAGCACTCTCTTTTTTGCTTGTTTATCAAGCTTTTGTACCTTCGTTGTGACTCCTTATAGGTTTCCCAATCCTCTGGCTCGCCAGAAAAGGTTGCTCTATTGAGCAACCTCCTCGTTTCTTTACGCAACCCACATAGTTCTTTATTCCACCATGGAGTGCGAGTCCCCTTTAGTTACTTGTTAGGGGCAATTGTTTTCAAACGCGGAGATAATGGCAGTTTGCAGCTATAGAGCTGCTGATTCCACTTCTCGCGAGTTTCTTGGTTTACAGGGCACATCCTTCAGACTCACTCGCAGGTCCCTTGTGTAACAGATCCAGTGAGTGGATCTGGGGTTCCTGTACGTAATCGGTTCTGGTCGGTTCCTTTCCAGGACGAATCGAATATATCGATGGTCCGATAAGGAAGGTTCCGACATAACCCTCCAACCTTTTATTCTGTTCCCCACTGTTGTGGAGCTCAGAGTTAGGTCGATTACTTCTTGTCTTCCTTGGATTACAAACGTGGGGGCGCTCCCCTTGTTTATAATCTCCAGATCTGAAGCGTAGAGAAACTCCAGCAATGCCGTGCCCCTCGGGTTGACGTCCGAGCTGCCCCACACTGTGTGGTGAGCATTGGCGTCACACCCGAGGACCAAAGGCAGCTGCTTTTCCTTTGAAAATTGCACTAATTTCCTAAACTCCTCAGATGGGGGTGGGGTGGGTGAGTCATACGGTAGGTATGCCGAGCAGATGATTAGATCTCCACAACTCCCTTCCTTTGTCGAGCTCACCTTAACTGCGACCAGATCCCTAGAACAGAAATTTGGCATTAGACATGTTTTAAGATTTTTACTTACATACACGCAGGTTCTGGGTCTGTCCTCTGTGGTGCAATAGAAGACATTCCCATTTCTTCTGTCCAGTCCCTTGATGAGTGCTTGCTGAGCCCATGGTTCCTGGATGAGGATGACATCTGTTTGCATCGCAGACACCTGGCGACCAAGTAAATTGGTATTAACTTATATTATTATTATTAATTAGCCTTGTATTGAATGAATCTAGTGATCAGTAAATTGCTTTTTGTGTTGATTATTTTTATCTTTTATTTTCACATTCTCCTTTACAGTTCCGGCAACTCAGAGTGCAAGGCAACATATTTTTCTGCAGATGCAGCACATAGTCCCGCATTTGTCCAGTTCCCTGCGTGCGTCCCAAATTTCTGACAGTTTAGTCCAGCATGGCATCCATGAGCCCTCATGCTACTTCTATCCCCAATTGTTGGGCTCAGGAACATCATGCCACACTGATTTGTGAGCTCTTCTCCATATCTGTCCATCTTGATAGCTAGCTCGAAGAATGTGCTCATATAGGGCAGCTGATATTGGTGGTATGAGGGTCAAAGGTTTATTCTCTGAGGCAAACATATGTTTACTTGCTAGGTCTACAGTCGCAAACTCGGTTTCTGAAATACCGTACATGGATACTGTGTACCTTTGTAATGCCCGAACAGTTTCATCATCTAGAGTTTGTACTTCCCCTAAATCTTCAGTACGCTTATCAAGAAGTTGTGCAATCCGACCATAGTATTGCTTTTTCAATAGTCCCATCCGAATAAGTTCTCTTCACATGTACAAAAGCAAATCGACAAATGCAAGCCCTTCACATGTTATGTAATCATTGGATATGTCCTCAGTACAGCTCTTGATACTCTTAGCTCTATTGTAATGCCTGGAGTAGCACAATCGTTGGTACTTTGCTTCTTGAGCCACAAGGTCTCCATCAGTAATAAGCATTGCCAGAAGTCTTGTATCACCAGAAATTTCTGTATAATTTTTCAAATTCTTAAACATCCCATCTGATGCACAACGATTCAGAGTTTCATTGGATTTAGATGATTCCATACAAATAAAGCATATATTATCTTTCGAATTAATAGGGTTTATTATGACTGAGTCGAGCGAGGTATTGATTGATTCTGGCAAACACAGGGAGAAGGCTTCGGTCGGAAGTGGTTAATTTAAAGTGTTTTAGCTCTCTTAGCAATTTCTCGAATTTGGTACTGTATTTTAGAATGCATGTTGTGTGCCATCTTGCCTCTTGCCTTATTAATGTAGCAACTTTGCCATCTCCTTCGTCGAATGCACTAATTCTTACACCACACGATAAAGAATGGTCGTACGGAAGTAGCTTAGACAAATTAGCTGCAAGTGTCAGATGACCTTCATTTGTAGAAGACACGTTTGGGTGATTGGCAGGACAAGCAAGTACACCACCATCATTCTGACAGACGATACATTTACTCCAATCTAGAACTACAGGATTTACCGTTTTCAGTGAGACAGCTGTTGCCTGTGTCAGCTTCTTCGGCATGATAAAAGAATCTTATACACATGAAAATAGAAACTGAAAATAAGAGAAATCAGAATACAGTAAGAAATAATACCCTACCGACCAAATTGTGAAGGAATGCAAAAAAATCAATTTTAAGTTCAAATTTCAATATGGCGTCCGATTTTCTCGAGATATGGGGTTCGTTGTGTTCGCCGTCCTCAAATTATATGAAAAATGTCTAAACAGATTTGAAATACACGCATTTAAACAAAAAAAAAAAAAATTAACTTGATTTTTTTCAAAATACGCCGCTATCTTTAATCCTAAGGGTTGAAATGAGGGGTGCTGCGGGTCAAATCATTTATTTGGATCTTAGGAACAACTGTATAAAATTTTATGCTTCCCTCCCAAAATGACAGATATATCCAAATTTGTCGGTGTACCGCTGCCACTATATGTCTTCTATCAAAGGTCAATTTCTCTTACTGCAAGTAAGTTTCCTAACTCTTCCATGACTCCTTTGAAAAAAATAATATATATAACCGCGAAATTTAATTTATTTAATTATATCTTTTTACATTTACACTTAATTATTGATTTAAATTACTGTAAATAACCATTTCCAAAGAAAAATTACTGTAAGTAACTATTGGTCAGAAAAGTTACTTTAGATGATGTAAATGACCCCCTTGGAAGCACTACAAAGTGCGAATTTTCTTAATGCTCTTAATGTAATATGACCTAAAAATATCATTTGTAAATAAACATTAATTACTTTAACAAAGCAGTGTGTTGACAAAACTTTGATTAATTAAGCATTAACAATTATGGGTACCGACAGTGCAGATAAAAGAATAAAACGGTTTCACGACTGTTGCGAATTGTTAGTCGCACTCGAATTAATTATATAACAGCTCAGTATGTTAATTAAGATTGAATCAAGCTCAAGACAAAGCGTATTTATCTAGCAATCGGCAATTAAATGGCGGCTGCACATATCATAGACACATAAAAGTAAAAGGACCGCTTTTATTCTCATTATTAGTTGTTTATCTCGACGATTTATGTGCTAGTAGCAGGTTGATAGGAAATTATGAAATGTTGTATTTATTGTTATACTTTAGATAACTATTGTAATTATTTCATGGGGATATTGCTTTAATTCAGAAAAAATATAGTCGTGATGCATATTACACAAGCATAACTCGACGGTAGCAATAATTTGTTATTAATTAAATGGAAAAGTAAACAAGATCATTTATTACAAAGTATTTATAAATTGAATAATAAATATGACTATATACGCTCAACGCAAAATACATAAAATTCCATATACACTTATATTAATTGATTTTGTAAAATAAATATTATACTTAATGTGTTCTCGTTACATTCACAAAACCCACTGAGTAGAAAATATTCATTGTTACGTAATATTCCAAAAGTATTATTATGTATTTTCATTGTGAATTTTAACGCCATTCTGATTTTTTATACTCTTTTATTTAACTCATTGTCTCTGTTTGTTTGTCAGCCACAAAACGAAGGATACACAAGGGTCACAAACTTCTCGTCCAGGAGTTTTTCAGGATATTTTTATGATACAAGGTTACAAGGGTATAGATCATAAGGAACAAAGCTAACCTATAACGCAATTTTCGTGCATTTTAGGAACCCAGATATATGCTCAAAATATTCTTCTTATTTAAGGATAACTGATAAAGTATATTGCAAAGTGTTAAGATAATAATAATAATAGTAATAATAATTTAGGTCTTATTTGGGAGAAGTTCGCTTATAATGCGCTCTTCCATAAATGTTACTAGTAATATAACAATTACTTCCACATCCACGTAGTGGACAGGAAGTACAGTAATCGAAAAAAAACAAAAACAAAAATTCAAAAATGTTTTTTGTTGAAATAGATTTAGAATGTCATGAAACGTCGAGATTTTAAATTTGAGAGAGAAAAATTCTGTCTGTCTGTCTGTAACTTTTTGTCCACGCGTTTTCTCTGGAGCATTGCTGCCGATTCCGGGAATCCATGGAGATTCGTTCCAATACCCAACTTGGTCGTCCGCCAATCACGCCCAACGGATGGAAGATCGTGTGCGGGAACCAAATCTCGGATGTTTTATATACCGCCGGACCGGCTGCATACGCTGGGTTGGACATCGGACATGCTTGTTGTCAGCAGCGAGAGCCACATGACGCATGGAGTAGGAATATAGGATGGGCAATGTAGGTGTTTGTGAGATGCTTCTTTTAAGTTTCAATGCTTCTTTTTAGTTTATATCTGTCATCATCAAATGGGAAGTGTAGGCGTTTGCAAGATGCTTCTTTTCAGTTTCCATGTTTCTTTTAAGTTTCCATCTATCATCCTTATTTATTCTTCCTCCAAGTTTTGTGTTTCTGAATCTAACAGTGTGCACCTCTTTATGCCCGCTTGCGTTTACTTCGTTTGTCTGCCAAGACATACACGCATTCGCTTGCCGCGGGGAACTTTTTTTAAACCGTTCCACAGGTAAATATCCATTTACGGTGGAAGCGCCCTGTCTCGCGATAAGAAAGCTTTTATTGTTGGTTGGTTATAAGAAAGATCCCCGAGAGAATATGTTGCACACGATGTATATTAGTTTGTTTCTACAGTACTTTCAATTGCCGCTTTCCAATTCCGGGTATTTTCTCATTACCTATTTAATACCTTTTCATTTTCACCCGTAAACTTTTTCTCTTTTGTGTAATAAACTGTCCTGTGACAAGGATTAATAAACCAATAAATAGAACTTAAAAATAAAACTGATTTGTTCATCCTTTGCTTTGCTTATGTTACTACTTCCACTCGTTACAAAACCAGTCCGTTTCCTTTCATTGGTGGTGTACTATATTACCAGAAGTTTATTTTATCGCACTAACCACTTGAGAAATGGTGCTCGGTCGTCTTAGCATAGGTATAGGCACTTACTTACACTTACTTTATTTGATTATCTTAAAAAAACTGCGTAATTATTAATTCCAAATGAACTTTGTTTTTCCATTATGGAGTTTCACTTCACGCAGAATTTCTTGATATCGGTGGCTTAAATTTTATGGAGTTAACGCGGTTTTTACCGCTTTTTTAGAGGTTTCTTTCGAGAGCATTTTACAGCACGTCTATACACGAGGCTAGTCCAACGCGACTCCCCTTAAAAACCAATAGAAATTTTAATGTATTTATTTTAAGTTGGAGAAAAATTTAAAATCTGCGACAATGATCCGAAGGGTTTGTAGATTATTTATAAATATTATAGGAGAATTATTTGTTTTTTGCCAGATTGAGATCTAGATTATCCAGATATTATATTAAAAACGAAGTGCTCCAGTTAAATAAAAAAGAATGGTCGACAAAATATAATTGATAAGGATTATTTTAGTAGTTTGGATGGTACAGCAGGGAAACTTTCACACAGTGACAACTTAATATTAAACAATATAATATGTAAGAATAATTTGTCTGTTTCTTTAATTAAATTTGCGAGCATTTCTGTTATCAAAGTTCACTTCGCAGAAGAATAATAATATTAAGAAATAGAGAAATCTATTATAAATGATATATAATTTGTATTGCGCTCGTGAGGTGGTAACAGGAAGTACGTCGACGAATTAATAATAAATAACAGTTTTCGATATTTGATAAAATAAGGAAAGTTGGTTATTATTATCCATATTTTATAATCGTGGCTAACGCAAAGATTAGGCGTAAAATATCTGATTATACATTATATTAAAATTTAAATTGAAAATACGGTAATATTATAAGCCATAAATAAACACATGCAGTAGTCTACGACAGAGGTACAGAAATGGAGATAAGATTTTACATTCGTAGGCAATTCGTGTGACATTATGGGTAGGTAATGAGATAAGCAAGTTATGCATTATAAATCGCACTGACCCATTTCGGAACAATAAATTACCTAATGGACACTTGGAGAAATCCTCGAAGAATCGGAACATAACCGGCACGAACTAGGCACACTAGCGGCCATGAGAAAATATGCACTGTGATAGAATCTTTAAAAATGCCACCTGATAAAACTATATTTTACCAGTGGTTAAACAAGATTTATAAAGAGAAATCGTATTATTACTTTGATAAAAATATTAAGGCATTAACGAATATTAGCGGTATACCCACCGTCAGTAAATTATATCGTGTTCCTGGCGCCTTCGCCATTTATAACAGTTCATTCGTTTCGACTTATAGCCCAGTTAGTCGACGCAAATTAGTGAAAAGAGAATAATTATTTTGGAATAGCGAGATGTTTCTTAGCTTATTTTGGACGACATATGAGAATAATAAATCGGAACGTATTATTACAAAGAAAACCTGATAACTTTTGGTCAAAAAACGGAGTAGTCATCCGATAGCAAAAATTCAGTATTAAATAAAAGGTGCCAAATATGGAAGGCTTGCGTAAATACCTTTACAAATTTCCAATATGGTTGAATTATTTTTTAGGGTGACGACTGTAACATGAATAGGGCCAAATTCTATAGAAAAAGAAATAAATACATACAATGAAATATCTTCATAAATCCACTACTGTCTGTCGAAGTTTCAACCGTAGGCAACCCTATATACACCAATTCATTAGTTACCAAATTATTAATTTTGTCATTATTTTGAAGTCAGTTTTAAATTAAAATCATTTTGTATTCTTAGAAAGACACTATCAAACATCTTATTATTAAACTTCCTCATTTATTTATGTTACAACAATACAATGTGTTGGTACCCCGACAAATTCTCTAGAAATTGTGTGTGTTGGCTGGATTGTTGATTGTCATTGACAAACATGGAGATTCGGCAGCCACACTTTCCTAGAGGTTATAATTGAACGGAAATAGTTTTTTTGGTATGTAGGAAAGATCACTGGAGGGGAAGCAGAGAGACCATTTTGGTCCCAGCTCGTCAAAAGAAAACACCACGCTTGGTGAAGAGAAAAAGCCATTAACATCAGGTACTTAAAATAATCATTCTTTAACGTAAATTATCTTCTACTAAATACCTCTTACGAATAGCTAAATGAAAACCAATATTTTTTATTTACTTCAGGCTTTTTTTTTGTATGGGGCACAAAGATAAAAGAAACTTGAGGCCCAGATATTTATGGTTATGTGGAGACATACATTCAACCATTGTTAGGGATAATTTTAGTTGCAAATTGGAGGGTGAAGCCGTAAGGGGTGTATGTGCCGTTGGTTTTTTTTTGATGAGACAGAGAGACAGACTGTGGCGGATGACAGGAGTACAGGGCGTTGTGGAAAGATTTACCACGAGTACGAAGTAACGTTACATTCTTCTACCTACTTCTTTTTCTTAACTGGACACCGAGGTATTTAAACATTTTCCTTTTGATATAAACTTCAACATACGAGGGTTTGGTTTCAAAGATCAGCGAATTAAACTACCATCCAACATATATATGTGTATTTGTTTATGTGAAGATTTTTTGTGCTAATTTTTATTTACCACGTATTAGTATTTATTTGAAGGTTGTGAATATTTGCTACTTAATTATTTAACTGAAATTTTTTATCATATTTTTGTATTATATTGTCAGATTTTTTCTAACCCACTAACCCTATGTTTATGTAATAAATTCTTTTATTCAAATTTAATTAAGCCACAAATTCTTTTATGTCCCTTTCCTCTCCTTGAGGGCTTTAACATTAATAAATCAGGGAGAGTGGCGCCTGGCAATAAATAGTATTTTCAAATCGAACCTACGCCCCAACTCTGCGACAAGAACGAGCTGCCGTCTTGCACTTTGATGTGTGTGGCTCTGAGGTGAGTGGCTGCTTTAGTGCTACACGACCCTGTATATTTTTTAATAAAACTATAATAGATGCCTTCCTTGCCAAATGCGTTAACTGTATGTAAAATATTATTGCCATCTGTCATTTGTTCAGTTCCATATCCACGCAGTGGAGTGGACGTATAGTTGTGGTTAAAAAAATTTCAATTTTTCTTTTTTTCTTAAATAGTCTTAGAATGTCATGAAATGAGGAAATTTGAAATATGAGCGAAAAAAATTTCTTTCCGTCATCTATTCTATAGTAGCGGTAAACAAATTTTTAAAATTTTCAAAACATTTTTTTCAGAAATAGGTTTAGAATGTCATGAAACGTGGCAACTTTAAATTTGAGCAGAAAAATGTTTTCCATTATATATTCTATAGTAGTAAAATAATTAAAACATTTTATTTTGACGAAATTTTCAATTTTTTCTTTTTGAAAAATTCTTTTTATGAAATAGATTTAGAATATCATGAAACGTGAAAATTTTAAATTTGAGCAAAAACAATAATTTTACACCTTTTATTCTAGGTAATAAGAAAAAATTTCAAAGAATTGTTTGTTCATTTTGACAATTTTTTTTCTGAAATAGGTTTAGAATGTGATAAAACGTGGAAATTTTGAGCAAAAAAACTTTCCATCATTTATTCTATGGTAAAAAAAATTTTGAAAAATTTTTCTTTGACATAATTTTCAAGCGATTTTTCTTTCTGAAAAATTTTTGTTTTATGAAATGGATATAGAATATCATGAAACGTGAAAATTTTAAATTTGAGCAAAAACAATAATTTTACACCTTTTATTCTAGGTAATAAGAAAAAATTTCAAAGAATTGTTTGTTCCTTTTGACAATTTTTTTTCTGAAATAGGTTTAGAATGTGATAAAACGTGGAAATTTTGAGCAAAAAAACTTTCCATCATTTATTCTATGGTAAAAAAAAATTTGAAAAATGTTTCTTTGACATAATTTTCAAGCGATTTTTCTTTCTGAAAAATTTTTGTTTTATGAAATGGATATAGAATGTCATGAAACGTGAAAATTTAAAATTTGAGCGAAAAAAAATTCCATCATATTATATTCTATAGTAAAAAAATTTTAGAAAAATTTTTCTTTGACAAAATTTTCAAATTTTTTAAAAAAAATTTTTTATGAAATGGATTTAGAATGTCATGTGTATGAATTCAGTAGGGATTTTCAAAAAGCTTTGATTTTTTTTCTGAAATAGGTTTAGAATGTCATGAAACCTAGAAATTTTATATTTGAACGAACAAGAATTTTTTTTCATTATCTATTCGATTTAGACGGTGCACCCTGCATATTTTCCAGTGAAAGTGTAACCATTTCTTCGCTGGTAGTAGTGACAGCTACCTACCAAATTTGACTACTATCCGTCAAGTAGTTTTTTTAGATAATGCACCAACAGACAGACAGACAGACAGACTGACGAAATTGGAAAACCTATATTTTCGTAATATACATGATCTGATCTGAGACGTGAAAATATGAAAAAATCTCGGATGGTGATTTCTTCCCGAATACAATATTTCCCCTCGCTATGCGAAGGAAGTAATTCTTTATTTTATTCGCGAAACATAGCCTATCTTTTTCTTTATTTCTGGAAAAAGTTTCTGTTGATCGAATCGTTCGAGACCAAAATTACTTCAAAACTATTACTCCAGTAAATATGCCGAAAAAACGTGCAAAATGTGTAAAAGTTGGGAAACAGCACCGATTTTAAAAATTTCTTTCTGTGTTGTATTCCTTGAATCCTCATGATCATTCGTTACCACTAACATCTTTGCGGGCGGGCAAAATGGGGGGGTTATGGGGGTTATAAGCCCCAAAAAGGTCCCACAATTAAGCCTTGAAAAACTTGAATTTTAAAATGAAAATTTCGGCCTGGAAATCTCTACTCGGAAGCTTTCGAGGTCGCTGATCACGAATCCGAGGTCCAGTTTGGGAAATTCAAAATGACGGACCGTAAATCGGACCATTTTTCAGAAAAAATGAGATTGGATATTTTGGCCTTATAAATCTGTGCTCGGGGGTTTTATATGCCGCTGATTACGAAACACTTGTACTTTTAACATTGGAAAGTTTTACGTTCGTATATGGGGGTCGAGTTACCAGTTTTCGTTCAAGGTCAAAAGATAGCGGTGTCGCGGTCGAGTGAGACTATCGTATATGCAACGGCTGGCATATGCAAATGTAATATGGGTTGCATATATCACAGAGTGTCAAGTTACCAATTTTCATTTAATTTCGAAATACAGTGGTGTCGCAATCGAGAGTGGATCGTAGCTATTTCCGGACAAGGCGAAGCCGAAAATTAATATAAAATGGCTAAAAATTATTCAAGAGATGAAAAAGTTGACATGATCATTATTTATGGAGAGACTCGACGTAATGCAACTAGAGCACAAAGTCTGTATGGATGGAGATATTCAGAAAGAAGACAACCTCCGAGAAACTATTTCGCCCGGTTGGAGCAACAATTTAGAACTGAACCTAATGTAGAAATTGAAGAAAGATTTATTGTGGATAAAGAAACGGAAATTAATGTATTAGCTTTAGTGCATGATTACCCAACCATTTCGATAAGACAAATTGAACATGAATTACCAGTTTCCAAAGAATCAGCCAGAAAAATTTTAAAGTAACACGGCTATCGTTCTTAAAATATCAATTGCATCAATTTTTGTATGAGAATGATTATCAACGAAGAATAACCTTTTGTAATTGGTTACAGTTACACCAATTAAGAAATGAGAATTTCATCAAAAACATTTTGTTCACTGATGAATCGAGATTTACAAACCTTGGGTTATTTAATCGAAACAACACTCGATATTGGGCAATTGATAATCCTCACATTATGAGACAGGGGCGGTTTCAGGAACGGTCTGGTTTCAATGTTTGGTTAGGCGTGCTGGGCGACCATATCATAGGTCCAATAATTTTTAACGAAACTCTAACTGGGCCAAGATATCTAGAATTTCTCCAAAATATAATAGTTCCACAGATTAATCAAATTACCAATACCAATATTGACGAGGTTTACTTCCAACAAGACGGGGCTAGACAACACAATGCTATTATCATTAGGGATTACTTAAATCAAGTATTTCTAGATCGTTGGATTGGGACCCATGGTCCAGTCAGATGACCTGCAAGGTCGCCTGACTTAACCCCACTCGATTTTTTTAATTTGGGCGCATTTGAAAAATAGAGTCTACATGACTGCTCCAACCACAAGGCAAGTTCTGGAAGAAAGAGTTCGACACGAAATTGCACAAATAACACATCAACAATTACAGAATGTTAGACGTGCAACGATAAGTCGCGCTACTCTGTGTATTAATCATAACGGCGAACAGTTTGAACAATTTTTATAATGGTTTATTATAATTTAGGTTTAAAATAGTTTTGTTATTCTTGGTAATTTATTCAAGGTTGTAACGTTCTACCTATTAAAATTATTTCTTGTTTAATTTGTGTTTACTTTTTAAAATACTTCTATTATTACGAAGGGTATCGTTAAGAAATGATTAATGGCGAAAAAATTATAGTTTACGAATCATTATTTCTGATTAATAAAAGAAATAGCACAGTTCCATTAAAAAAATTCCATAGAACCCCTAGGGAAATGAGAATGAAAATGAAATTCCGTTTTTTTTGAAAAAAAACTAAAAATACTAGTACCTATCAGTAATTCAAACAACTATTTTCTGCTTTACAGACAAGTCTACAACCTTACTAATAATTTCCATAGCCTACTTAGTAATTTTCTTACATCGCATTCATCTGACTGATTTTGAAAAAATTAAAAAAGTGTTCGAATCTTACTTATTTTTTGGATTTTTTTACATCTGAAAAAACTGTTGCACTTATAAATGTATGCTTAATAAGAAACCATCAAAAAAATATAGTCATTCCATTAAAAAAAAAAATTGATGTCACTTCCGGTTCAACCGGAAGTGATATTTTCATTCCTGTTAGTCTAAAAGTAGCCTATTATTGTCTAATTTATTTGTACCAAAATCCAAATGTTTAAATTCAAAAACAACCAAAATATTGGGGGCGTACATTGACTCGTGGCCACCCGGTATAATGTGACCGATATTGTGAGATAAAAATATCTGACCATTTGGATCTGTAATAATTTTATTTCCGGAATATAATTTAATATCATTATTATTACTTCTACCTCTCATGATTTTCCTATTGAAAAAATTTTTTGGTAGGCCATCGTTTGCATTTACTTCTTCAATTATTGTTTGTATTAAATGATTTTATAGGAGCTGAGTCGTCCGTGTGTCAGGTGATGTGATCGATGAAACTAAAAAATGACATATGTATGCTGCGAATTGATATATTTAATAATAATAAACGATATTATTAGAAAAATTTTCACAACACAGGGTGTCTTACCGAAAACTGAATCGATCAATATAGAGAAAAGCATCTGAAATTTTTGAAAATTTAGATAGTTACTAATGTCGGTGTGGCCAATCCAACTAAAATTAGAAGCATGGGGCACGATACCAACTTGCTTATTTTAAATAGAACACCCTATATATTTTCGACTTTTCGAGATGACAATAAAATTCTGAGTTTAGGCATGTAACACACCCTATATCTAAACCCAGTAGTTTCGAAGATATTTGACATTTTATAAAAAATTTGACAGGTGCCACGGTTTGCAAGACCCGTTATAACTTTTTCTGTGTAGGACATCATCATTTGCTCTTTGGCACGGAGAAAGAACACAAGGAGAACTACGTTCTTCAACTGAAATTAATTCAATAATATCATACCAAGTGTTCCGTTTTTCGCGTTACATTTTGTCAACTTCAAACCGCGAAAACTTGTTTAGGTCAAATGGAACACCCTGTATTTTTTTACATCAAGTTGTGTAAAATTGAGTTCCCTTTTTTCTAATATTAATTAGCATTGAGGGATTCAAGTTTTCAACTTTTTCAAATATTTGCGAATTTATTAGAAATTCATGAATTGTAATCATTTCATCAAAATAGCCATGATTAGAAACAATCAGTCATTATCTTATGTCAAAAAATGCCAGCACGTTTAAATTACACCCACGAAGACTTTTTAAATTTGTTTATTATTTATGGAGAATGTGATAAGGTAATATCAAGAACTTGCAACACATTTGCTACTCGATATCCACAAAAACGGAAAATAACATTAACACTGTAACATGCGTATTAATCGAATTGAAGATATGGCATGAACTAAAATAGTAGAGATAAGATCAATTTAAAACATGATTCCATTTTAATTTAATAATTGCTCATAATTCCGCCCTCGAACCTCGACACATTTTTCGCACCTTCGGATTAATTTCTCATGGGTAGGTTCTTCTAATTGAATCCTGTGATATGTTTTGAAATGCATTTCTTACTCTCTGCATACAATCTTCGATGGTTGTTAATGGGCTCTGCTAAACTTAATTTTTAATAGTTCCCCAAATAAAATAATCCAGAACTGATAAGTCGGGCGAGCTAGGAGGCCATAAGAAAGGTCCATTATTGACAATCCATTGATCATAAAAAGTTTCTTGTAAATAATTATTAATTAAACATGCGTTATGTGGGGGAGCACCACGTCGTGCTGATAAAAAATATTTCTATGTTCGGCGACAGGTAAATTTTCTAAAGAGTTATTAGTCAAATTTTGTAGGATATTCAGATATCTTTCACCTAAAAAAAACATTTATCTATACATATTAGCAGAAGAGAAAATTTAATTTACGTTTAAATTTTCCTGATAAAATTGTAATGCCACCACTCTATCGTTTCTTATGGCACAGTCAACATTGAACTGCCAACTTTCCTGAAAGTTTCTCTCTCTGAACATATGAGGATTTAAGTCGCTCCTATAATGCGAATTATGTCTATTAAAAAGTCCATTTTTAGTAAATTTTACTTACTCTGTCTATATAATATTTCCCAAATAAGAATCGTCACCCTCAGACCTTATTAGAATAAACTCACAAAAATTCTGTCTCCTTGGGAAATCTGTTTCTTTTAATCCTTGAATCATATGGAATGAGAACGGGTGAAACTTATGTTTTAATAAGATTCTGTGAATTGGATCCTTGCATAGTCCCGATTCCAGAGCAGCTTGTGACGTCCTTGGAAAGGCCTGAAAATATCCCAGAATGACTATTTCAATGTTTTCGTCATCAACAATAGGCTTTCTTCTTTGCATTTTTGCCTTGACAGAGCCATAATCTTTAAAATTTTCCAGCATGCGTTTTACAGTGTTTGGTGACGATTTCCGTTTTCCTGGATATCGAGTAGCAAATGTGCTGCAAGTTCTTGATATTACCTTATCACATTCTCCATAAATAATAAACAAATTTAAAAAGTCTTCGTGGGTGTAATTTAAACGTGCTGGCATTTTTTACATAAGATAATGACTGATTGTTTCTAATCATAGCTATTTTGATGAAATGATTACAACAATTCATGAATTTCTAATAAAATCGTAAATATTTGAAAAAGTTGAAAACTTTAACCCCTCAATGCTAATATTAGAAAAAGGGGAATTCAATTTTACACAACTTGACGTAAAAAAATTCAGGGTGTTCCATTTGACAAGTTTTCGCGGTTTGAAGTTGACAAAATGTAACGTGAAAAACGGAACACTTGGTATGATATTGAATTTATTTCAGTTGTAGAATGTAGTTCTTGTGTTCTTTCTCCGTGCCAAAGAGCAAATGAGGATGTCCTACACAGAAAAAGTTATAACGATTCTTGCAAGCAAACCGTTGCACCTGTCAAATTTTTTATAAAATGTCAAATATCTTCGAAACTACTGGGTTTAGATATGGGGTGTGCCACATGCCTGAACTCGGAATTTTATTGTCGCGTCGAAAAGCCGAAAATATATAGGGTGTTCCGTTTAAAATAAGCAAGTTGGTATCGACTTCCGGTGTAACCGGAAGTACCCCATGCTTCTAATTGTTTTAGTTGGATTGGCCACACCGACATTAGTAACTATCTAAATTTTCAAAAATTTCTGATTTTCTCTATATCGATCGATTCAGTTCCCGATGAGACACCCTGTATAGTGTGAAGTTAGATAATATTATCCATTCTTACACTTAACCCCAAATGTACCTTCCCATTTCTAGAATAAAACTGATTAGTAAGTTTTGTTTGTTATTACTACAAGTATTTTGCTCTCATGTCAATATTTTTAGTGTTGCTATAATTTGGGTGAAAATATAAAAATTACTAACATTTTATAAGTGATCAGCTTTGTTTGATTTGTTACACATATGTTGTTTAATTTCAACGCTCTATAATTAAGACACATTTCGAATATAAAATACATTACACTGTTAATATAATTAATAGCTCTCTTAACATACTAAGATAATTTTACATTAGACTATATTGAATACGCATCTTACCCAATTAACCAAAAAATTTAAATGCTAGGCGCGTACTACATCTATATAATAAATCGTCGAAGTTGTTATTTGTGAGATTTCAAGATAGTGTTGATGCAGTAAAAATGAACCGATTATGTATATTGCTTTAATTGAGAAACCAAATAACCAGCATACTTTATGTTGATCACGTATGCATCAAAGGCAGTAGGTACGGTCATTATGTAATTACGTAGTGTAACAGGTATCCGTTAACATTCCCACTTTATCTTAAAATCTATCAGAATCTAGATCGACAGACGACATACGATTATTCACTAGTAAGTGTGTGTCATCTTGATAATTAACATTGCTGAAAATGTTAAACTACAAGAAAATATCTGGATAATATGGTAAAAATAATGTAAGTATTAGACATTTTTTGTTTAATTACAAAACATGAAAAATTTCATTTCTTTTTAAATTTAAATAATTAAAAACTTTTTATTTCCTGATCTATTTAGTTCAAATATGATACTCTTCCTCTATCTTACACTAATTTACTGTCCAAAGTTCAATACAGTTAGAGTTGTCTTTCTTAATGTGTCTCCACTCCTAGGAAACCACCCTTCAAAATCTGTGGGTTTAAAAATTATATCAAGGTATAAACACAGTAACACACACGTTATCTAATTTATTGAAAACTTCACAATATTTTTACTTCCCTCGCATACCGAAGGGAAGTATTGTATTCGAGAAAAAATCACCCTCCGAGATTTTTGAAATTTCCACGTTTCATGGCATTCTAAGCCTGATTCAGAAAAAAAAATTTTTGAAAATTTTTTTACATTTTTTTTACCAACATTTTTGAATTTTTTTTTACCACTAAAATAGATGGATTTTTTTTTATTTCTTCAAATTTAAAATTTCCACGTTTCATAGCGTTCTAAATCGATTTAAAAGAAAAGAAAGAAATTTTGTTTACTATTTTTTTTAAATTTTACCACTTAGAATTTTATTGTTCAGATTTAAACTATCCACGTTTCCATGGCATTCTAAAACTATTCAAACAAATTTAAAAATGTTTTTGAAAATTTTTTTTAAAAATTCGAAAACATTTTTAATCTATTTATCACTACTATAGAATAGACGAAAAATTTGGTTTGCTCAAATTTAAAATTTCCACGTTTCATGACATTCCAAACCAATTTCGGAAAAAAAATTTTTGCAACATTTTGTTACCAGTTTGGAAAAAAAATTAACATTAGAACAGATGGAAACTTTTTTTACTCAAATTTAAAAGTTTCACGTTTCATGACATTCTAAACCTATTTAAAAAAAATATGTAATTTTTAAATCTTAAACTTCTTTTACCACTATTATAGAAAAGGCGGAAACTTTCCCTTTTGCTCAAATTTAAAATTTCTACGTTTGACATTTTAAACCTATTTCAGAAGAAAAAATGTTAGAATTTTTTTTTAACATTTTTGAAAAATTAAAATAAAAATGAAATTTTTTAACCACCACTATACTTCCACTCCATTACGCGAATGTTGGATTGATGTGACGGATGGCAATAATATTTGACATATACACCTATTATACTTTTATTGAAAAATGTACAGGGTGGTCATCCCAAGAAATAATTCGGTCATGGTGGACATTTGTAAAGGTATTTGCGCAAGCCTGCCATATGTGGCACCTGTTATTTAGTATTGAGCTTTTGCTGTTGGATAAGCAATCTGTATATTTTTTTGACCAAAACTTATCAGGTTTTCCTTGTAATAATAGCAATTGCTATATTCCGATTATTATTCTCAATGTTATTTCGTAATTATTAATTTTTTAGAGTGACCGCCATGCACAAATAACGAGGGAAGTTCTGTGTAAAGACCTTTACCGATTTTTATTAACTAAAATACACTTTAACTGACTAAAATAACCTTTAACAATGTGTATTACTTGGTATTTACACTGTGCATGCACTTCGGATTTCCAACCACACTTTTAAAACTTACCTCCCCATCACGAATCTCCCCTTATATATCCCACAAATTGCATCTAAAAATCTTCTATACTCATCTCGGCGGCAAATCCAGAACAATGTAGAAATCTCGATACTCTTTTATAGATTTCTAGAAAACATATTACTGTCAGTGTCTCAGAGATGGCGCACACTACAGGCTTCGATGTTACTACAGTTTCCTATCACCAGCTACTTAATTTCGGGATATCAGCTCCAGCCCCTAGGGGTCGCAATGCGTAATATTAAGTTATCGTGCTTAAAAGAAAATGTGACGGGCGGACGGACAGACATTTTGAAAGTTGTTCAGAATTCGGTCACCAACACAATAATATGAACAGTTTTCTCTCTACGAGCGACATTACCGATTTTAGAAATGTGCCGGTCGAATGCAATATACTCTTCGTTTTGTCTTTTAGAATAGTATAATAATCGTTTTAATGTCTCTAAATTAAGGCCGCAACTTTTCAATAATGGTAGAATTGATCCAGGGTTAAACCAAATTGTGTGAGACAATCTAAAGTTGAGTGTTAGAAAAATAGCTTTACCACTGAAACTCTCCAAAACAAGATTTGAAGATATCTTCAACGACACAAATTAGACGGCTCGTTCATTAATAACGCTGTTGTCGTATTCGGTTGTATCAAAAGATTTCTTTATGTAAGATTGGTCGTAATAGTCCTTTGTTTTTTTGACCACCCAGATCTCCTGATAGTACGCCATTGAACCTTTATTTGTGGCGAATACTAACGAATCAAAAAGTGTATAATAGTGATTTACAAAACAGAGAACAGCACCTCTGTAATAACACGTCAAATGCTACGAAATAACGCAACGAGAATTGTGCAAGATTGGTATCAATAACAGAAATAGAGGGCTTGCTAAATCGGATAAAATTCTGATTCTTAAGATTATCTTTGGTATAATAACTAGTAACAGAGAATAATAAGAAATCAATGGAGTTGTCTATGACTTTGTGATAATATTTTATAACAAATCTGTAGAGGAATTTGCACAAAACTTCCCTATGCGTCTGGTATCGTTAATTTACTAATAATTTTATCTACGGACGACCAACTCGTCTATTTTCTATAACACTGAATATTAATAAAACCTAATGTTTTACGATTTTCACAATATTTTATTTATATATTTTAACAAAAATATATACTACATAACAATTGTTTCGCCAACACAGTGGCTTCTTCGGATGTGAGTATTAAACTAACTTGTACAATGCTAAGCTGCATGTTAAAATAGAGGTAGCTGAGGCAATAAACAAACCCAACAAATTTATCTTTTACGTATCATAAATGGGAAAACCAGGATCTTGTAATTCAGAAATAATATGGATCTATAATTAAGGTGAATTGTTGTTAAAATAGAAATTAAAAAAGGTTAAGTAGTGGTGAAGGGTTTGTTTGAAGTTGATCATTTAAAATTATATCAGAATTTTTTAATTTATTGATTTCTAACGATTCTAAAAGTGTTAATTTTAATCATTTATTTTCTACAAGTAATATATCATAATTGGCGTTAAAATTGTGGTTTTCTTTCATTAAGTGGCTGGCATAAGTAGAGTCTAGGCTTTTTATTCTGGAAGCTTCTTTTGTGCTCGGAGATTCTTTTTTTTAATTTTTTACCAGTTTGTCCTATATATACTTTAGGGCACGAACCACAGGTTAACTTATAGACACCGGATTTATTGTCATTTTCAGTCTTGTCTTTATTATTTTTAATTAATTCACCTAGTGAATTAGAGGTTTTATATCCGATGCTTAAATTTTCTTTCCTTAAGTTTTTGGCAATGTCTTAAGGAAAGAAAATTTAAGCATTGCATATAAAACCTGTAATTCACTAGGTAAATTAATTAAAAACAATAAAGACAAGACTGAAAATGATAATAATTCGGGTGTCTATAAGTTAACCTGTGGTTCGTGCGCTAAAGTATATATAGGACAAACTGGTAGAAAATTAAAAAAAAAGAATCTGCGAGGACAAAAGAAGCTTCCAGAATAAAAAACTAGACTCTACTTATGCCAGCCACTTAATGGAAGAAAACCATAATTTTAACGCCAATTATGATATATTACATGTAGAAAATAAAGGATTAAAATTAACACTTTTAGAATCGTTGGAAATCAATAAATTAAAAAATTCTGATATAGTTTTAAATGATCAACTGGAAACAAACCCTTCACCATTACTTAACCTTTTTTAATTTCTATTTTTCTATGTATTTTAACAACAATTCACCTTAATTATATCCATATTATTTCTGAATTACAAGAACCTGCTTTTCCCATTTATGATACGTAAAAGATAAATTTGTTGGGTTTGTTTATTGCCTCAGCTACCTCTATTTTAACATTCAGTTTAGCATTGTACAAGTTAGTTTAATACTCACATCCAAAGAAGCCACTGTATTGGCGAAACAATTGTTATGTAGTATATATTTTTGTTAAAATATATAAATAAAATATTGTGAAAATCATAAAACATTAAGTTTTATTAATATTCAGTGTTACTATGGATTTTCATCACGTAAAGGTCGACTCAATCAACTATTTTCTATAACATATATATGTGAAGTTCTCTTCCTGGTAACACTAACTACATTTCAAATATTGTTTCCTCCAACGATTCCTGATTATTTATTTTAGAGTGACAACGTCATTTTAACCTCCCCCCAAAAAATGTAGAAGTTACTGCATTTGATACAAAATCTAAAATTGATATAGAATCAGATCTTTACTTTTTAAGATCCTAGAAACACGAAAAAGTGGGATCTAAAAAAGCCTGTGTGCATGTGGACACGATAGCGTCGAAACTAGTCAATCAATTTTGATGAAATTTAGTACAAGTGTAATATTGTACCGAACATAATCAAAAAAGGTTTTAATGCAGATCTAGTAGAGTTTAGTGTACTATTGGTTCACAGATTTTATTAATTTTCAGCATATTATCCATTATACAACTCGAAAGTAGATATTATTGTTATATCAAGATAATATATGCAGACTGCAGTCTTTTCTATTCATTTTTCGTCGAAACAGAATTGTTCCAGTCCTTTGACGGAGCATTTACGTACGCCACGGTATACCCACCCACCCAGAGTGTTTTACTACAGTAGTTGATGGCAGTGTCAGAGCTTTAAGGTTGAAAATTACAAATATAATAGTAATACCCGTGGGAATACATCGTTTCAGTATTTGCTCACGATGATGCAAGACATTTTACTTCCACATCCACGTAGTGGATTGGAAGTATAGTAATCGCAAAAAAATTTTCAAAAATTTTTATTCGTGAAATAGGTTTAGAATGTCATGAAACGTCGAGATTTTAAATTTGAGCGAAAAAAATTTCTGTCTGTCGGTCTGTCTGTCTGTCTGTCTGTAACTTTTTTTTGTCCGCACGCTTTCTCCGGAACGGTTTAAGATATTGACCTGAAATTTTGTACACGTATATATTATAACGAGATCTGGAACTGGATTGTTTTTTGAGGAAATCCGGTGAAGGGTTATTTAGGAGTCAATAGGGGGAAATAAGTAAAGCAAGCTGGTATGAGTACAGAAACTTGAAATTCGGATGTACAAGAAGTTAAGGCCTCAGATTTTTTTTATAATATTTTTCAACCCCCCCACCACCTCTACCCCATTAATAGGGTTGACAAAATAAAGTTGAGATATTCATTTGAAATTTCGTACACGTATGTATTATAACGACGTCTGGAATTAGTTTATATTTTGAGATGATTCCGTTGAAGGGTTGGGGGTTAATTTGGGGTAAATAGAGGAATATAAGTAAAATGTTGGTAAGACTACAGAAACTTGAAATTCGGTGTATGTACTAGAAGCCACAGCGTCAGATTTTCTTATAATATTTTTCAACCCAACCACCCCTACTCCAATATGAAAAGGGTTGATAAAATAAAATTGACATATTCATTTGAAATTTGGTACACGTATATAACGACGTCTGAAACTAGATCATAATTTGAGATGATGCCGTTGAAGGGTTGGGGGTTAAATAGGGGCAAATAGGGGAAAATAAGTAAAGCAAGCTGGTAAGACTACAGAAATTTGGGATTCGGTGTATATACTAGAAACCAAGGCCTCAGGTTTCTTTCTAATATTTTTCAAACTCTACCACCTCCGCTTCATTATTAATGGGATTGATAACATCAAATTGAGATATTCACTTGAAAGTTAGTACATGTATGTATTGTAGTGACATCTGATTGAGATAACTCCATTGAGGTGGTAGGTTGTAAATAGTGGAAAATAAGTACGGTAAACTAGAAACTTCATTTTTAACGTATATGGTAGAAACCAACTCCTCAAACTTTTCTATGACATCTACCCCAAATATTATTAAAATTCTATGACCAATAATTTCCACATACTAGAGTGCAAATATAGTCAAGATGTTTCCTTTAAAGTGACTTATATGAATAATCTGGATGTGGAAGTAGTGATTCCTTAGGCAGCGGTTTTTTTAGTAGATAATAGAAATACTTCATTCAATGAAAAAGATGTTTTCAATATCTCGATGGATTAATGCATTTTTAAAATTAGGTTAAGATAAGAGCTAAAAGTATTTATTGTAACAAAGTGAAAAATGCGCAAAATAGGCATGTTTTTTTAACTCCATGTATTGGGCTCAAAAATGTGCTTGTACTTATTAAAAAAAAAGAAGAAATTTAAGGGCAAAATTTTAACTCGCATTTCATTTTAAAAAATTAGTAAGATTAGATTGACGTATAAACAAAAAATCATTAACAAGTAGTAAAATCTCCCAATATTTTAACTAGCGCTAACGATTTTCTCTACTAGTTATAGAATTAAAACTATTATTTATTCAACTTAATGGAACATTTTTTACGGAATAAATAACATACCATTAGAAAATGACCCCTAATATTGAAGGGTGTAGGATAGTCTTTCAGACGTTTTTAAGGCTGCCTTTTATTTGTTTTGGCCCATAATTAGATTTTCTATCTTTAAATTACATGTATTAATGGCATGCATAATCGCAAAGTTGTTTGGAATTTAACTAGACATTTCTTGTAGGTCTTGTTTGAGTAACCGTTTATTATAAATAACTTAATGATTTCTCAGTTCTCAAGAAATTGGTTTTAACATGAATTTTTTAATTCCCAAAAACTCCTTAAACCATTTTACTTCTACAGTAAATATGCCAGTGTCTTTTCCCATCTTATGTAAATTACTTTATAATTTTTAAATTAGTGTTAAAAGTAATGACGGAGGGTCATTGAATATAAGTTAGTCCCGCCCATCCACGGAGAGAATGGTATTGTCTACACTCGACAGGAAAAAGCCGAGGCTTTTGCCGACAGTTTGGAACTGCAGTGTAGGGAAAACCAGATCGACGACGAGGACGAGGACTGGGAGGACGACGTAATACGCAGAGTCAGAAGGCTGCGACGCATGCCGGATGAAGAAATAATCCCCCCGACTTCTCCTGAAGAAGTCAGGGAAATCCTGAGAAGCCTCAAACCCCGCAAAGCGCCGGGGTGTGACGGAATAGGAAACATAGTACTCAAGAAACTACCCCTCAAAGGAGTTGCAGCAATGGTTAGCATCATCAATGCCATCTTGAGACTACGTTATTTCCCCACCAAGTGGAGGAAAGCAGACGTCATCATGATTCCCAAACCAGGTAAGAATCTAACCTTTCCTTCAAATTACAGGCCCATCAGTCTCCTACCTGCGATGAGTAAAGTAGCAGAGAGGATCATCCTGAAGAGACTTAAAACCCTGACCGATGAGCTCCAGATCATCCCAGATGAGCAGTCTGTCTAACGGAGTACATCACGGAGGGTTTCAACCACCGTCAAGTCACAGGAGCGATCTTTTTAGATGTAGAAAAGGCCTTCGACAGGGTTTGGCATGAAGGACTCCTGGCGAAGATGTTGTCGATGGGTTACTCTGTCGGCATAGTCAAGCTTGTGAGATCCTACCTTCATCGGAGGCAACTCCGTGTGAAGATTGCCGACAAGCTGTCAAACTACAGGCCCATGGAAGCAGGTGTACCGCAGGGATCGGTACTCTCTCCCCACCTGTTCACCATCTACACCTCCGACATGCCAAGAACCGCAAGGACCTCTTTGGCGCTCTACGCAGATGACACGGCCATAATCGCAAGATCATGGAGTGCAAGACTTGCCACCCGCAACCCCCAGGAAGCAGCATCCCTTCTGGAAGAGTGGTGCAACAAGTGGAAAGTCAAAATCAATGCGGAGAAGAGCAAAGCCATCCTCTTCAAGAGAGTCAGGAAGCAATCTCCCACAGGACACGTCTCCTTGAACGGCGAGAACATTCAATGGCACGATACCGTCAAGTACCTTGGCGTTATCATGGATCGAAGCCTGACGTGGAGACAGAACACGGAAGCGATAATACAAAAAGCGAGGATGAGGAGAACTCTACTTTACCCTATGATAGGTAGACAGAGCCAACTCAACCTGAGGAACAAGCTCACGCTTATCAGGACCCTCATTGCACTTATTCTGACCTACGCCTCCTTTGCCTGGGGATACCAAGCAGCCACCCATCTGAAGAGGATACAAGCCGTGGAAAACGTCGCACTTCGGTGCGCCGTGGATGCCCCATGGTTTGTCAGAAACGCCGACATCTTCAGAGATCTGGAATACACCCCAGTAACTTAAGTCATCCGGGACAGAGCGAAGAACCTATACGCCCGTGCAGTAGAGCATGGGAATCCGCTAGTCAGACAGGCGACTGACTATGACCCCAACGACGCTCCGAGGCACAAGAGTCCGAAGCTCCAGATCCTGGATAATGGGTAAGTATAACAACTAACCCTTTATCTGTTTCAGCCCGATCTGTAAGCCACACTGCAAGGAGACAATGACCAAAAACATCAAATTGCCCGATCCCGGGGGTACCAAGCAAACAACCAGCTCGGTACCCTTACCCTAGCCCGTGCCGGCCTCTGACGCTAAGAAAGCGTCTCTGGCCGAACACAATCCTGAACTACACAGTTCACACTTCCTTCCGACGAAATCGGAGCACATGATGCCAATTGGCACCCTGGACTTCCGACTAGTCAACACCCCCCAAATCCCATTCAAACTCCGAGAGAGCTCGGTAACAGCCGTTCCCTCTCACGACAGACGAAAGACGCTCCCGGGAGCCTATACATGCCGGCGAAGAGAGAAGACCAAGACAGAAGAGCGCCAGAAGAAACGACCCAGCTGGCAGGGTCCAACAGCCAGGACCAGGGGAGGTTTGCTAACATCGGCAAAGAGCTCAAGCTCGACCTCTAATCATCCGAGACCGTCATCATTAGTCAAGAATATTGGCGCTGAATATAAGTTATTGCGCTTGCAGAAACGCGCATAGCTCTGCGGAAACAAAGCCGTGTTATTAAATTAAGGCATTTGTGTAAACATTTGGTGCGGAGATTCTAGCCGTTTCCAGTAGCTGCTCATTTTCCTTCACAGACATTTCCTAAGAGTAAATTCTATTTCTTCATTGGCAACAGCGTCACTTAGCTACAAACATTTTTTTATTCGTCAAATACCTATATTAGTAGATATGTGCGCCAATAGGCAAACGAACACACCTGATCGACAGAAAGACTGATGGAAGTGAAAAGACCTTAATTTTCTTAAAGTACATAGTCGCAAAAACGAAAATTTCGAAGTCATTTTTTACGATTACGATACTCCCCTTCAGTAAGTGAGGGAAGATAAATATATTGGAATTAAATCTTCAACATATTTTTTGTCTTCACTTGTAATAATGGAGGACTTAAGTTATTGACTAAGCCGCCGAATATATGGAAGATTGCAAACGATGTAAATAATTGTTTGACATTTTGTGCAAATATTAAAAGTTGTGTGAGTGGTTTAACATTTTCAATTTATGTTGTTTTTGTTTTGATTAAGATAAAATTTCGAGGAGAATTTCGAGGAGAAGCTATTTACAATGTATGATTCTTGAGAAATACATTAGTGGTCTAATCGTTATTCTGAAACAAATAATAATATACAAAAGTAGTATAAAAAATATATTTTATATAAGCTGTATGCTCATCATCAACGTGACTATTTGTCTCGTTGTGTAATGATTATCAAGAGTTATAATTACAAATTATAAAAGATTTTACTGTGCACTGGGAAATAACTCTACTTTCTATCGTTTTACATAAAACACTTTTGTTTTATGATACATTAGTAAACAAGTATTCTATCACAATATCAATAAAAACATATATCAATACACTATCTACAGAAAACATTGAGGATTGAGGTTAATTTTAAAACTCATACAATTTAGTGAGGAATTTTAATTCACTACTTTCTTTACCAGATAATTAGGTAATTAATTATTTATGTATTGTATTTAGGAGCACCGGGGAATGTTTACAACTTTACTTAAACCTACATATCCATTTATGAAGAGTGATAGGGAAAACGATAAAAGTGGCGGCTTATTAGTTGTATCTATTATTTATTATTTTATGAGGTTATGAAAACAGAGACTCTTAACTTTATCTCATAAGGTAGCTAAGAGAGGGGGAGATTTTATATGAAAATATTTATTTCCTCGGGCATAACTCTTAGTCCTTTTTCGATATATGGTGAAAAAACTACAGACTACCGAAACAAAATTATAACGAGTATAATAAACCAAGAGCCATGTGATAAGTCCATAACAGTGTTTGTTTACCAACTTCCAATGAAGTGCCATCCTCTGGAACTATAAGTAATCTACGATGTGTTCAGATCGATCAGCTATTAGAATTAGATTAAAAAACTAAAGAATAAAATGACATCGGGGCACGATATGACTCCCAGTTTTCTAGTCAAAGATTGTTCTAGCGTGTTTGTTACCCCACTCTTAACATTATTTAATATGTCATTGCGAACTTCTACTTTTCCAGAATGTTGGAAATTAGCAAAAGTCTGCCTGTCCTATATACAAAAGTGGTAACGTAGGATACATAATAAACTATAGAGGTATATCAATCCTACCATACTTTGCAAAGCCTTTTGTGACATCAGTATATAGCATAACTTATTCTACTATCGAACACTCAATTTCTACCTACCAACATAGTTTTATGGAAAAACGTTCAACGGTATCGAACTTAGCTTGCCTAACTCAATTCATCTCAGATTCATTGTACAATGGAAGTCAAATAGACGTAGTGTATACTGATTTCTCGAAAGCTTTTGATCGTGTAGATCCTAAATTATTAACGGATAAATTAAATCACATTGGTTTTAGTAATATTCAATAAAGGGTGTTAGTAGTTTATCTCTTGTTATAATTTTTAAACCCACGGACTTTAAAGGGTGGTTTCTTAAGGGGTGAAAACATGTGGCAGTATTATACCTAAGTATATATTTTCAAAAACTGTCGAAATGATGAATGTTCCCTATAAACATTGCCATCAAATTGCATGAACGTTTGTAGTCATAGTCAAAAACTGATAAACTTATGATATATAATAATGTATTACTTTATAAACACTTTGACAATACATTATTAAATATACTATCAATGTAGGTGTCTATATTTTACTTGCATTTTTAAATTTCAACAGTGGGAACATATGAGAAGTTGTATGTATGTGTGTATGTACATGTTTTCAAATAAAGTCATAAGCAATTGCAGGTAAGGAGCAGTCAACCACACCTGTGCATGTTTAGTATTTGCTGTGAGTAACCGCATTGAATATCGCGAGTTCTCATATTAATAATCGAATGCAGGCAAAGACAAATCGTATTTCCACAGTTTTATGAATGGCATTAATGAACATAACTTACCGTACTCTAAGTCCTGATTATTTCTTCCGCATTTTACATTTTCTAAGGTAATATGGTACTTATTTTACAGTCTCTCTAAACCGTAACATTTGTGAATTATGTGTCGATCTGAATTTATGAAATAAGCAAAAAGAAACCAGGATATTTATAAACGTGATGATGAAGTCATTCTGCTTAAATCAATGAACTTAGACTTTATTGAGACATAAATAGGTATGATATTTTCGTGGAAAAATTGTGCATTCATGAAAGCTACCCCCTACACCTCATATATTCTTTGCCCATGATACAATAATATAAAGTAGGATTATGTGCATACCACAAAGATGTACGGTAGGTACTAGAACTGTATTCCATATTAATCACATTTAATTCATCAGTTTATATCGCGGATTGTGTATGTTTATGAATATTCAAATTGTTCTGTGGCAATTAAGGGACAGAATCTTAAATGTTATGATCACGCAAGGTACGTAGTTTACTTATTTGAAAAAATGTAGGAAAATTAAACCTGTGGAAAAAGAGATGCGATGGAAAAGTTCTAAGAAAGAGCCACGGAAAAAAAAGCCGAGAAAAGAAAATCGCGAATAAAAAATCTACTTTACGCATGACACACTAACATAAAAAGCTATCAAATATCTAAGTAGACGCTGTCCTGGAAACGGAAAAAAGTCGAGGAACTTTTTTTTTGCCGAAGAATAATCCGCAGAAAGAAAGCGTCGGAGCAACAATCCCTTGAAGAAAAATCAGGAATGAAGTAAATCTGCGACAAGACAGAGTTTTTCCGTGGCTTCCTTCTTCGCTATTTCTTCGTGTTTTTTTCTCCTTCGGCTTTTTTCTAGGTGTTTTTTTCGGTCTATCCTTCACCCATAGATATTACGAACCTCTCAAATTCAAATAGTATATTATGCAACAAGTGCAAAATGAGCAATTTTGTACGAGCTACATACTATTTTTTCTACAACATATTAGCTAATATAGATTTAAAGGTAACAACTACAAAATTATCCGTTACCTACAAAAATGTTGATAGAAACAATCTGATGACATTTATCATCGAAAGAAGAGGTTAAATGTTCAAATCTCATAATTACTTCCACATCCACGTAGTGGATTGGAAGTATAGTAATCGCAAAAAAATTTTCAAAAATTTTTATTCGTGAAATAGGTTTAGAATGTCATGAAACGTCGAGATTTTAAATTTGAGCGAAAAAAAATGTTCTGTCTGTCGGTCTGTCTGTCGGTCTGTCTGTCGGTCTGTCTGTAACTTTTTTTGTCCGCACGCTTTCTCCGGAACGGTTTAAGATATTGACCTGAAATTTTGTACACGTATATATTATAACGAGATTTGGAACTGGATTGTTTTTTGAGGAAATCCGGTGAAGGGTTGGGGGTTAAATAGGGGTAAATAGGAAGAAATAAGTAAAGCAAGCTTGTAAGAGTACAGAAACTTGAAATTCGGTGTATGTACTAGAAGTTAAGGCCTCAGATTTTTTTATAATATTTTTTCAACCCCCCACCACACCTACCCCATTAAAGGGGTTGATAAAATAAAGTTGAGATATTCATTTGAAATTTCGTACACGTATGTATTATAACGATGTCTAGAATTAGATTATATTTTGGGATGATTCCGTTGAAGGGTTGGGGGTTAATTTGGGGTAAATAGAGGAATATAAGTAAAACAAGTTGGTAAGGGTACAGAAACTTGAAATTCGGTGTATGTACTAGAAGCCAAAGCGTCAGATTTTTTAATAATATTTTTCAACCCCCACCACCCCTACTCCAATTTGAAAAGGGTTGATAAAATAAAATTGAGATATTCATTTGAAATTTTCTACATGTATGTATTATAACGACATCTGGAACTAGATTATATTTTGAGATAATTCCGTTGAAGAGTTGGGGGTTAAATAGGGGTAAATAGGGAAAATAAATAAAGCAAGCTGGTAAGACTACAGAAACTTGAAATTCGGTGTATGTACTAGAAGCCAAGGTCACAAATTATTTATAATATTTTTCAACCTCGACCACCCCTACTTCATTATTAAAAGGGTTGATAAAATAAAATCGAGATATTCATTTGAAATTTGGTACACGTATGAATTATAACGACATCTGGAACTAGATTATACTTTGAGATGATTCCGTTGAAGGGTTGGGGGTTATTTAGGGGTCAATAGGGGGAAATAAGTAAAGCAAGCTGGTATGAGTACAGAAACTTGAAATTCGGTGTATGTACAAGAAGTTAAGGCCTCAGATTTTTTTATAATATTTTTCAACCCCCCCATCACCCCTACCCCATTAATGGGGTTGACAAAATAAAGTTGAGATATTCATTTGAAATTTCGTACACGTATGTATTATAACGACGTCTGGAATTAGTTTATATTTTGAGATGATTCCGTTGAAGGGTTGGGGGTTAATTTGGGGTAAATAGAGGAATATAAGTAAAACGTTGGTAAGACTACAGAAACTTGAAATTCGGTGTATGTACTAGAAGCCACAGCGTCAGATTTTTTTATAATATTTTTCAACCCAACCACCCCTAATCCAATATGAAAAGGGTTGATAAAATAAAATTGAGATATTCATTTGAAATTTGGTACACGTATGTATTATAACGACGTCTGAAACTAGATCATAATTTGAGATGATGCCGTTGAAGGGTTGGGGGTTAAATAGGGGCAAATAGGGGAAAATAAGTAAAGCAAGCTGGTAAGACTACAGAAATTTGGGATTCGGTGTATATACTAGAAACCAAGGCCTCAGATTTCTTTCCAATATTTTTCAAACTCTACCACCTCCGCTTCATTATTAATGGGATTGATAACATCAAATTGAGATATTCACTTGAAAGTTAGTATACGTATGTAATGTAGTGACATCTGATTGAGATGACTCCATTGAGGTGGTAGGTTGTAAATAGTGGAAAATAAGTACGGTAAACTAGAAACTTCATTTTTAACGTATATGGTAGAAACCAACTCTTCAAACTTTTCTATGACATCTACCCCAAATATTATTAAAATTCTATGACCAGTAATTTCCACATACTAGAGTGCAAATATAGTCAAGATGTTTCCTTTAAAGTGACTTGGACGAATAATCTGGATGTGGAAGTAGTGATTCCTTAGGCAGCGGTTTTTTTGAACGTTAGTTCAGTAGGAATTATCGCGAAATAATTTTAGAATAAAAATTATATTCAAAAAAGTTGAGCAGAAATTTTTAAAAGCATTCCCGTAATTAGCGCCGAATAAAGAGGCATAATAATAAAATTCTATAATTTTTAAACTTTAGTCGCCTAGAAATATATGCGAGGTAATTTTAGAATCGGAAATATCTGTTCAAATGAAATAAGGAAAGTACTCAGGTATGGGATTCAAAACGAGAAGTCCCCCTTGAAATCTGAAATGGAAGTCGCCGCTTAACAGGATGGATAACCGGGGATTATTCATTGAATTTTAAGTAATTTCCTCGGAGAAGCCAGAACATTAAATATTTAAACATTTATATCCAAACAATACATCAACTCGAAGGCTGCATAGTGTCTCTAGGGAAATACGGAAATTGGCATTTTGTCAGCATCGTATATTGCACTGGTGATATCAAAAATTCGTCTTGGCATGATTGAACCAAAAATGACATTTTTTGACAAATCGCGAAATATTTCATACCGCACTTGTTGCCTAGCAACTGATGCGAAATGAAATTCTGCATAAAATGACGTTGTTTATGATTGACTTTACGCTAGTTAAACGAACATATTTCAAGGTTGTTTGAAAAAAGGTTATTTATTTAACGTACTGCAATATTTTGCTACTAATTTATTTTAGTAGTTAGTGACTAGCTAATACATAACTTCTGCCACACATTTATTATGTTATGACCTATATTAGATTAACGCGCTAAAATCCAAAAATCAAAATTACACAACCAACTAATGGGTTAAAAATACAGAGAAGTTAAACTAAAAGATAAAATTATAGTGACCTGTTTATTGTAATAATTATAAAAACTTTATCTAATTATAATTATGCACAACCCTAACCATTAGTTCCCTGGGCATTATTTCCACCGTAGTGCTTTTGAAGCAAAAACTTGTTTCCTATCCACATACCAACTGTAGTTGACTGTTGAATTTTGAGGAAGTATTCAAACATGTCAGTCTATTGCTGGGGAATATCTGAAAAAATATCGGTCTTGCTAGTATCATTCCTTAATTAACAAATATCTAAGAACGAAACAAGAGGTAAAAGTTTAAAGATATTTCTTCAAAAAAAGTAGAATATGTGGATATTTTATAATTAAGGATTTAAGATATATCACGTAGAACTCAAAGGATAACTGATTCCTTCGAACTATACGTAATTATAATTCTTGAAGACATTATATTTTCCTGTAAATGATTTTAGAAAATTTAGGTTGTGATTTGTATTGTTGTTTTTATTAAAATACCCACTCTGCCATCACATCGTGGTAGAGGTGTTTTAAAATCTCATGAGCTGTGACCTTCATATGCGCACAGACATAATCCCTCCTGTCGACTCAGTTACACTTCTTAAAATTATTATATTTATTGTTTACAATTTATCCCGAGCTCTTGTTTATGTATACAACAATTCAGCCGCCAGTGGCTTCAAAAAAATACTTATAACGCAGAATGAACTTTGGTTTTTGCGCATTTCGCGGCTCATAAGATTCTGAAACACCTCTAACAGTGTTTTTTGACTTTATCAATGTTTTCATAGCTTCTAAATTTGCTAAGGGCTGGATGTATATATTCAAAAGTCCCATAGCTCAAATGCTAAGTCCAGGCAATTGGTTATAAATTATGACTCATAACTTTAAACACGGTTAACAAATTGTGTACAAATATTAGCATTAGGGATTTTTGGTACATTTATTAAAAATGCAAATGCTGCATCTCTAAGTTCCATGCTTCTACTAATTTTTTAAAGATGCAAACCTACTTTTCCTGTACTATGGCTGCAAAAACGGAAGAATTTAGCATTTATATTGTTTTTCAACTGTAGTTCGAAATAAACTCGGAAATGAGTGTATGTTCAGATGGCCAATAAACGTCTCGGATCCGTCCCAGTTAATTACTGTTACAAACAATAACTATAAAGGAGTGTCAATGGTCGTAAATAAATAAATGAATTAGAATTTAATTGACTGAATACTGTGATTTAAAATGGTTATTAGAATATGCAAAGCAATGAGTTAAAACTATCGAAGCGAAATTAAGCGTTTTAGTACAGTGATATTAGGTCTTATCTTCTCAAAAAATTCTAGTTAAGTGAATTCTTGTGTACACCTTCGTTATGGTGTACTAGAAAAAATGTCCAAAGTCGACAAAGATATCGTGCCGGCGTTGTGAGATATTCCGTTTCAAAGATCACAAGAATTGGTTCTCCGCCAAAATCACGTTTGTTATTGTTCGGAAGTCAATGGAGGTTATTATAAAAAATGTAGAGCTGAAAATTTCCTACAGGAAATATTCCATGTACTTTTACTTCTTTCGCATACCAAAGGGAAGTACTGTATTCGTGAAAAGGTCGACTCTCCAGATCCAATAGTACTGGAACAAAAAATATATACTCCTCTTAACCTTAGGTTAAATAAAGAAAAAACGCAAGCTAGAGCATTCTCAAATAGTAAGTCGAATGCAGAAAAAACTTTCACCCATGGTATCTTCACTTTGAATACTGTCTCAAATGTCCTGTCTAGGTATTACAATAGATTCTAGGCTTGACTGGAAATCCCATACTGACAAGGTTGCACAAAACATCGCTAAGTACTATTACTCCCTAAAACTAATATCACAAAATGTTTATGTTGAGGCAGCTTATATGGCTTATTATGCCTATATAGAATCTAGAGATTTCATCAGATGTTCACGTTTTAGACTGTAGATTACGAAAATGAAGGTCTTTCAATCCGTCAGTCTATATATCTGTGGATCTGTTGGTGCTATGTCTATTTGACGAAGAGCATCCAAATTTTGTAGGTGGTTGACGCCACTTCCAGCGACGAAAATGGTAAATTTTCCATTCCTCATTTTTGTACCACCTGGGAGGCAGAGTGATAGGCGCGTTTTCTTTTACATGTTTTTTCTGGTATGTCTAATCAATAGTATACGGAATAATATATCACATTTCTATGAATATATTTCACAGTGAGACATTGACTTAATAAAAAAATGGCTTATGTTGATAATTATAGTTTATTTCATCATTGATCAATTATGATCATCATCTCCATTTCTTGTCTCTATCATATTTGCGAATAAAATATCAAGTGGACTTTCTTCGTGAAAATAATGAAGCATTATTGTAATGGCTATAAGATAATCATTTCAATTCCTCACAATATCAGCAGGAATAAACCCATGAACTATTGATATCAGATCAAGGTAACTGAATGAGGGGCCATGAGTCTGTCAATTTATTGTGAAAGAACTCTACTAGTGATTGAAGACATGTGGAGATTCTGCAATGGTCCCATAAAAGATAATCTCTCTCATAATATCCTCGATGTAACCATAATAAAAGCCTTTCTCATTTATTTGAATATACTGATGAATCATCATGGATAGTGCAGCTCGGATGAGTGTGGAGCCTCTAGCACTGCTTGAAAAAGCATCTTTTCAAATGAATTGGGAGCGTATGCGACACTAAGAGCTTCCTTGATTCCGCTTTCTTCCATTATATATCCTACAGACGCAAATAATGACATGAGCATATCAAAGCCTCCGAGCCTCTACTGCCCATATATCGGGTGGCATAAAAGTATGGGAACAGCAGGAGAACTTGAAAAATACTAATCCTAGAAAAAAACTTTAAATGCAAAAGTTGTAGGAAATTTCCCTGGCTATCTGACGGCGACCTTGGACTTTACCTTGATCGTGACCCTCAAGGTCATATGAAGGTCAAGTCGATTTCTTCAAATGGAACCTCCTACTTCTAACCCCGAAAACGTACTAGCGGAAAATTTTACGTTCGAATATGACCGGCACTTACAAAATTGACCTCTAAAGGTCATATTTACACCGAAAATTATCTCCGAACGTAAAATTTTCCGCTCCTTTCATTCCCGGGGTTAAAAGTAAGGGGTCCCAGGACACTCCAGAATTGACGGCTGTGAAGAGGCTGATGAACTTGCTAAACAAGGGGCAGCTAACATATTCTACGACCCGGAACCCGTGCTGGGCATCCCTAAAAGCTCAGCCAGAGGGGCGATCAAAGACTGGGTGAAGAGCAAACACAAGAACCACTGGATGAACATTCCAGGAAATCGACATGGAAAATCGCTCATTAAAGGTCCATGTGCAAAACAAACAGAAGAACTGCTCACAATGAACAGGACGCAGTTAAGACTAATAACAGGACTTTTGACTGGACACTTTCCTGTAAAGAAGTACCTGAATACAATCGGCAAATTTGACGGCAACCGAGACTGCAGACTATGCAGCAAGGAGCCGGAAACGGTTGACCACATCATTTTCAACTGCGAAGCACTGACTCACAGAAGATATGGCACCTACTGGCAAACAAGAACAGACCCGGAACTCATCAGCACCCGTCCAACCTTAGACCTGTATCATCTGAGGGGTACCGGGGTACCTACTGGATTGGGCGGAGTGAAACACAGCAGGGAGAGCACAATAAGCCCAGGAGGCTGCAGTGCCCTCCGAGTTTCTTCTTCTAACAAACGAGCCCCGGGAAGAAAAAAAAGGGGTCCCATTTGAAAATATCGACTTGACCTTCGAGTGAACTTGAAGTTTAAGGTCAAATCCAAGGTCACCGTCAAGCAGTCAAAGAAATGTCCTGCAACTTTTGTATTTAAAGTTTTTTTTTAGGATTCGTGTTTTTCAAGTTATCCTGCTGCTTCATACTTTTATGCCACCCAGTACCTATATATTTATAATGTACTGAAATAATTTTAAAATTTGTATAAAGCAGCGGTCTGGTATACATCTTATCATAGAGTGAGTAATGCTCTACGTACGTGAATGGCTGTACTCTCTCTGCACTCTACGATGAAAATGCTTCTACAAAAAAATGTACAAAATCCTTTTTGTAGGAAATTTGCAGACCAACTATTTTTATTATAACCTCCACTGATCTCTGAATAATAGAAACCTATATTTTGGCGATAATCCATGTTCGGTGGACTTTCACCTCGAATATCTCATAACGCCTGCACGATATCGATGCCGATTTTCGACATGCTTTTCAGAACACCAAAACGAAGGTGTGTATACAAAAATTCAGCACACTGGAACTTTTGAAAAGACTTGGAAATTATAAAGCTAAAATTACTGGGCTATTTTGTGTATCGCGTTTATTGTCCAGAGTGATCCTTATCATGGAGAAAGTTTTACATATTAGGGATTTATAGACTATTATTGGTTTAAAACGATGATTATGCGCGCGATTGCGGTGCACTTCGGATGAATTATCTCCATAGAATAGCATGCCTTGTATGGTGACAACATTTTTATTTGCGTACTATTTTCTCCCATCTCGTTACGTTTGGATTAATTTTAATGGAGAAATGACGGCAAATATAATTTAGAAATTTCTTCCTATTGAAAGATGTTTGTAAAACTACCATTATAACACATGCAGCACGTAATAATAATTATTAGAAAGT
This sequence comes from Stenurella melanura, assembly GCA_963583905.1. NCBI lineage: Eukaryota > Metazoa > Arthropoda > Insecta > Coleoptera > Cerambycidae > Stenurella > Stenurella melanura. The sequence goes on along the minus strand of OY757309.1, from coordinate 232,556,153 downwards.
TATTTAGTTCAAAAGTTGTCAACGCCAATAGAAGAGAAACATTATCAAAGTTAATATTTTGGTGTTACAGTCTCGATTGGAGTAGGAATAAATATTTGTGCACTCTACTAAATATATTTGATGTCAGCTTATCTTTTTTCTAAGATCGTGATCATTTGCATTGAGGCAGTTGTCACAACGCAGTTTGATATTTATTTTATTTTTAATGGCCTTATTTATACAGGGTGCGACAGAAAGGATGGGTATTTTTGGGACGGGTGGTATTGATCACGAACGTGACTTTCGTTTTGGTCAGATTCGCGCACAAGAACACTGCACAATTTAATTTCGAATGAATTTATTTTACTTGGCTCGGCGAAAAAGTAACACCCTGTATCGATTTTACACGAATAATTAAAAATCTAAAATTCTGGAGTCACAATAACGATATATTACTATTCACGTTCTAACAATACATTTGTTTATCACTAAATAGGTGTGATGTAATTAATTATGTTGATGAGTAACACTTTATAGTAGAAATTTGCCTTTTGTTGTTGTCGTTTTGTCGCGTGGCTGGATCCCGAACTGTCTGACTGACTAACTTGACTCGACTCGACTCTACTTACTCGACTCTACTTACTCGACTCTCTTTACTCGACTGAATGCGTTGAGCGCGTCTCGGTTTATATAAGATAACTCAAAGCTTCTGGAAGTGTTCGAAAATCGAAGACTCCAGGCGTTCTAGTCGTTCTAGACGTTCCAGATTGTTCGCCGTTCCCGAAAATTCGATCAGTAGGGGAGAGTGACTTGTGTATATTCTCCAGTAGCCGAAGGCTTGCTTTTCGAATTATTCTAAAAATGTAAAAAGTGTTTTTTCTAGGTCGCGGGTTTTACAGAGCGACAGAGGGATGTTAATTCTAACCCGATTTAATTTATTAAAGAAAGGTACTTGGACAGTATACGCCAACGGAGAGGAGTAGACCGTTATGGAAGTCGCTCAACTCGGGGAGATAGGCCATTTGTTAGTCACAATGGTTACCTGGACGAGAAAACATTGTGTATTCGCAGTCGAGGAGTATTTGAAATTAGGCGAATCTGTAATTGTCTTGTTGTACACACATGGTCCTATCCCAAACTGTGACACAATCGTCAAATGGGTTTAGAATTTCAGAACGACTGCATCGGCCATGAATCCGAAATCTCGTGATCGTAGTGGAAGTGAAAGAACACTGCCTATCGTTAAAAGAGTGAGGCAAGAGATCCTTCACAGCCCAGAGCGCTCTGTCTAAAAACAAGCCGCAGCGCTCAGAGTTCTACCACTGATGCAGTCGTTCTGAAATTCTGGGCCCATCTGACGATTGTGTAACGTTTTGGGACCGGACCATAGTGTCGGATATTAAAATGTCAGTGAAAGGATTCCGTTAAAGCGGTCGGGATGTAAGTATTGGTAAATAGGGGAAAATGAGTAGAGCAAGCTGTGTAGAGTACAAAAACTTGAAGTTTCTTTAGTAGCACAACATATTGGACCAATATATAATCCATATATGTTTACATATAGGACCAATATATGAATATTGGTCCTATATAGGTCCTATATAAGTACTTTTTGTTGAAGGAGTAGAGGGGGGTGTGTAATTGGAAAAAATCAGTAGAGCAAGCTAGTAAGAGTCAAGAAACTTCATTTTTGGCGTATGTGCTGGAAACCAATGCCTTAATTTTTAGCATCGAAAATGTTTAACAAATCGAAGATGTAACGGTAATACAGGGGTCCAGTAGCGATTTGTGTAACGCTTGGAAATTCGACTTTTTTTTGGACACGAAAGCGTTCGGTGCTGTTAGATCGCATACTTTTTGAAAGATCCAAATTTGATTTTGAATTTGATAAATTTTGTTACCTAGAATCATATTCTTACATTTCGCTTCTTAAAAAATCTAGATTATTTAACCCATCCAATCTATTAGATAAAACAAATGGTCCTAATAATCTGTTGCCAAGTATACCTGGTCAAACGTTGATGGAAATTTTTCTCGGTACCTAGACTCGAAGAAAGCATGGACTTTCTGCTCATATGTGATTGTTGTGAAAGTTTACAACACCATTCCGCGTAAACCCCTCTTCGTCCGTTAACAAAACTTTTCGAATAAATTTTCACATATTTGACAAGTCATCGGCAGATGCCTCCCTTCTTGGTAGATCTTCTGGTTTGAGCGCTTACACACTATGTATGTGGTAGGGATACAGTAATTGTTCATGCACCCTCCAAACAGACGATATTGACACACCTTCCTGTAACGCTAGCCTTCTCGTACGGATTTGGGGATTCGCATTTACAGAATTTAGTATAGCTTCTTCTGTTCTGTTTCTGAGAGAACTTACATTCTAAACACTTTTCGCAAGGTACTCTTCTATTTGGGAAAGCTTCTTCGTACAATCCTCTTGCTTCAGCAGCATTACTCCAGACTCGGCCGTATAATAAATGAATATGGGTCTGTCCATCGAAAGTGTAACTCACATTAAATAAACAATGAAATTGTCTTATTAAATATTGAGATATTTTTATGTCATTAATGACAATTCAATATTGGTAACCAATAACGACCAATTAAGTAATGAAAAGTAGCTGATCAGTGGTAAAAAGTTTTTACAAACAAAAAAATACGGTGAGAAATCTTGCAAGTGCAATGGCGAGAATGCGCAGAAAATTATGAATTCATTGAAAAAATCCTGTTTACGCAAGAAGACTGGAAATATTACTTTAGGTTCAAATTTCTCGAAACCGGTTGGTCCTAAGGTGGCGGCGTTACAACAAGATAACATTTTTTTGTGTATTTAGAGCCAAGGAATCATATTCTGAGAAGACAACTACAGAAAATTCACATTAAAACATTTGATGGGAGAAGTAAGGGGACCCTTTCCAATTTTGCGCACCCCTGATTGAATTTACCCTTGGTGAATACCATCAGATAATGAGTTTTATTGATATCAAATCACGTCACTATAGGTCAAAGGGTTCTTGATATGTTAAATTAATTTGAAAAAATGTCTACTCGTGTTGACAGTTCACTCTGTCCAAAATTCAAGGGGTGATGTAATAACCGGAGTAGATTCGTCAGGTCGCTGATTTGTTATTTAACTAGTATTGAATCATCCATCTACAAATGATCAATTTTGTTAAAACACCTTACTCGGATTGACCCGTAGCTCTTAGACTAGAAACTATATAAAAGTCACTAGAAATGGTGAAAAAATAGTAAAATAAAGTTATGAAATAAAATTCCATCAGTCGTTTCACCCAGTCGCTCGGTTAATTGTCTAATAATTTCATAATTTTTAGTTATATTTTTTTGAAGTTAACATATTTTTTACAAAAATTGGTTTTATATACATTTTTATCTTTTAGAATGCATTTTATAATTTTCATTGATTCATCATGTTGATGGATACATGGTTACCTTCACAGGTATATACATAATCTAAGAAAACTCTTGCTTCTAATACGCACAATATACAATTTGAATAAATTAAAACACTGAAGAAACTCGTGCCTGAGAGAAGCGACCCACAATTACAGTCGGATGAGTTTTCCTAGGCAGACATTACCATTAAGTTTCCCATCACAAGGCATTTATTCACTTAACGACCCAAGAAACTCTCATTATATGCAACATATTCCATAATACACGTAACGGTTTTATTATTTTGCTATGTGATTGTTAGTTAGTAAAAGTGATATATTATGTAGTTTCAGTCACGATGATCATTATTATTTAGTGTATCAATTGTGCCATTTTCCAATGTCTTTGTGTTTGTTCCTTTGCCGCAGGTGCCATTTTTAGTTCCGGCATATGATTAATGTTTTCATTCATTTATATGGAAGAAGACAGCGCTTGCCACGATTTTTATCAGAAACAAATCAAGAAGACCGATTTTTTCATTGTTAACGGCTAATTTCTCTCTGGCTACTTGTAAAGATAAAAATCTAAATTATTTGCTGGTGATTTAACAATAATAATGACATATTAGATATTCTATTGTTATTTATATATTTTTCTCAGAGCGCAAATTATATTTCTCAATTCACAGATGATAAGGTACTTATGTGGACTTCGCCCTTATTTTACTAATAAAAAAAGTCTATACTTTGTTGTACATGGTGAATGTTTTATGTGAAATAATTAATTTTACTGTTTAATATACGCCACCTGCTGTATACAAAATGCTGTGATTTAAATAATTTTGCCAGCCAGGAACAAAATTAAGTTACTAGCAATCATACGATGGAATTCTTAAAATATATCGACAATATCAAAACTTACACTATACTATGAAATCTCAAAATCTAAGTTAATATCAGGTGCACTAGTGCAAATAACAAGAACACGTAGACATTAGACATTTATTACAACACAAGTAAGATGTACAACAATAAAAGACTAAATTAAAAACTTCAGAATTTACGCAAACGTGATTAATACGGATTAAATAAATTCTGTATAGTTGATCTGATAAAACTTCACTGGAAATCACTTTACTCTCTAAGTGAGATTCTCTTGCAACTACGACTTATGTAATGTGCAACTATGAGTTTTAACTTACAACAGCGAATTAAAGATTTACTATGAATTAAATTTGTGGCTCATCACCAAAGTTTTAACTATTTAACTAGATTTCATGAGCTGACAAGTGCAGTCTTTGCTGCTTACACCTAGATGGTAATGGATGTTCTAAAATAAGTATATTCTATTAAAAATATATCATGTGTAACATATTAGAAGATAAATTAGCCTCACATGGTACCATACGTTGCTTCACAGTAAAAATCTTAAATATTTCATTACTTTATAAATAAACTCAGAGCTCAACTTATCGTTGCAAGATTGTGGTATAATTTACTTTAATGTTTAAACCAAAAAGTCACTGAACAAATCCATAATTATTTCCTTTAAAAATTATGTAACCAAAATGAGACTAAAAAATCCTGTTTAGAGCCTTGACATTCTCCTTGACTACTGCAGTGTCAGCTGTCACCACTTCCTAGACGTTTTCGATGTTTCTCACGACTACTTTAGAAGTCAGCAGAACCCACATATAACCAAATATCTGAATAACAGATTTCCTGCTATTACTCCTCCAAATACTAGGGCCCATATAACCAAAACTACAGCATCAAACAACTGGGCTCTTACATGAACTGCTAAATTGCCTGACACAAATATGCCCATCCCAAATAAACCTCTTCAAATATAGGCCTACCCAAGTACTCCGTAATAATTACAATAAATAAGAACTTTTCCAAGACAAAACTCAAAATAAAAGGTTTACCTCATATAGAGAGTATTACATAACCTCACGAAACACGTGGCCTCAGACCTTCAAAAAAAAGAGACGAATTTCTTCCAGGAATTGACAAAACGCTCACAGCAAGGCGGTGAAGGTTATTGGGTATCAATCAAATCTCTTTTCAGTGTGAACGATGTAAAACCCAAATTCTTCAACACAAATCGGGACCGCCGCCTTTCGCTATCGTGGCTGTCGAAGAACGAGCTCACCAGACCGGAAATCTCCAAAGTATCCCCAGTGTTGCCAACTTATGCACTCTCAAAACATTTTCTCTAACCAATCATAATGCACCACAAAAGGACTCAATAGTCAAAAGACTGAATTTCACAATTATTATGTAATGTCTCAACTACAAGAATACAATTAACACCACTAACTCAAATAGTTCTTAAAGAAAATATGTTTACTTTTTGAATGTTAAGACTTGCAGATACGCGACCTGCTATGCCCCTTAAAGTACGAGTGGTTGCATACCTCTCTGCTCCAGTAAGTGAACTAGTTAGAGTCAACTTACCGCCAATCTATTGAAATTAATCATGTAGCCTTTTCAAATGCTACACTACATCAATGCTGAAATGAACTAGTGATTTCGCACTTTTTTTTGTGTCAAGTAATATTGAGTAATATGCCCTGAATATTTATTTAACGCAAAGTAAATCAAGAAATATTTCGAATCTCCATACATCTGTGGTATAAATATCTCCTACTCGACTATCTTTTACAAATAAAATGACTCGATTACATGACTACGTGGTCAAGAGGTAAGCATTTGACGCTCATCGTGGAGTTGCAATTCCCACTCATGGCGCTGAGATTCGTTTAAGAAAGAAGAAAATTAATTTTAGCATTTGCGGATACTCCGTGTGTGCTCTTTGTACAGACAGATGTAGCCTCCTCGCGCATAACCTGGTCTTTAGGAATAATTTGGCTCATGATATGTTTATGACATATTATTATTAATTTAGCTCACTCTTCTTTAAGGAAGAATTTTTACTGACCCTTGGCATTAAACCAAGGAATCTAGCTATGCTGTAGCCCGTTCAAGGTGTCTGGATCTTTTCGGTAGCGTTGGTGATATACCCTTCAATAGAGTTCCGCTCAGGGTTCAGATCTCAACAAGAGATCACATAAACAGTAAACACCCAGTATTAGTATTATTATTATTATTTTTGTCGACTTAAGCGGCATACTGTCTCACTCGAGGCTGAAAACATTCTCTAATTCCTCGCGCATGTCACTGAGATTTAACTTGGTCGACGCATATGTCGTCCAACAAAAGGTTCAATGTCTATCCTCGATCGCTCAAAAATTTCTCAGCGATGTACCTAACATGTCTGGAGAATAATCGAAATTGAGCTATTCTAAATATGTCAAGAACTTTTTGTCACAACACCCGTAGCTGATATTACGATTGAAATAGTTCGCAATTCTTCCAATTGTACAAGCTAGATAGCCAAGTTTTATAATTGTTTTTCTTTTCCAAATTGGTTTTCTGCAGATTGCTGTTAGGGGGTGTCAATACTAGTGGCCTTCTTGATTACCAGGATATCAGGGCAGTTATAGCCAAGAGTTCTGTCGATCTAGATTGGTTTGTTCCAGTATAATAGAGTTTCATCATTTTTCAAAAACGGCTGATCATATATCTTTTTGTAAAAGCGGTGGATTAGGGAGGAGACCAAACTCCAATGTTAACTCTCTGTGCATGATATCCGTCACCTTGTTGTGTCTCCCTTAATACATCCCTCTGAGGTAGCCTCCTATAACCTGTTAAAGTAGTTTCGCCTGTAGATCTCGTTCATTTCGGAGATATTCAGAATGTGCTTCTCATAGTTTCTGGTACAGACGATTCAGTACTACATGGTTGTTATGAACACCTCAGTCTTCGGATATAGTCTTCCTTCCTTCGGCCATGGCAGCGAGGACTATTTGTCGTCCTCTGGATTGCTAAAATCTTTGGGATACTTTCCATGAAGCGTTCTATTCCCATGTTTTATTTTCCTCATTCGTGTGAAACATTTATAGTGTGTGTCTTTGAGGTTTAGAGGCGAACACCTGTTATTATATTCTGCTATTCTACTATTTTCCTAATAAGAAATCTATCAGAATTGTAGAAATAGGATCGCATGTTTTTCTCTTGAAGTGCCGATTAGTCCCCTGCCTCCTTGCATCCATAGTATCCATCGCAACCTCGTTTTTTGGGTGGCACATTCCAAACTTTGTAAGTGCAGGTCGCGTAGTTCTCCCAGATCCGCATCTGAACGCTTTAGTATTCGGAATGTATATGCCAGGCTATGGGCAGCATGATTCGATGTTCCTAGAGTTAAGCTTTGTATTGAGGAGCTTCCTTAAACGTTGTTTGTTTTTAGCCTTGGACTTCCTTAACTAAGTATAATATATCTTTCTATTCTGTAGAATTCTAAGGTACTTGTAGGTTTCCTGTGGAGACATTCGTTAAAAATTATGTTAAATTTCCCTTTGTGATGTGTAATATCAGCCTTTGTTAAGACCAAGTTCCATTTATGTCATCACTGAACGTTTGCTGTTTTTTTTTCGGCTAATTATCGTAGACTAAAAATGATCAACATTTTTTCGCTACAAACGATTTATGGTTTTAGAAAAACTACTAGGAAATATAATATACTGTTACGAGCTTAGCCCCCCCCCGTAGGAGATGAGGCTGATGGCTTATGAGTAATAGCCTGTGCGCCATCTGTGAGACACTAGTATTACGACTATTCTAGAAACTTCTACATTGTTCTACATATAACGTATGAGAAGTTTGATGGAAGATTTATAAATACATTCTATAGAGCATATAAGCCAATGTAAACACGCGGAAAGTAATAGTCATTGTTAGAGGTTATTTTAGTCAGTAATGGTGTGTTTTAGTTAATAAAAGTATTGTGAAGTTTTCAGTAAGTTAATGTCAATGAAGTGTTTACCTCTTGTTATATATTTTGAACCCATGGAATTTTAAGGGAGGTTTCCTAAGGGGTGGAAACACGCGACAATGATCTTCGTCTCTGTGCCTAGACTAAAGTTTCTAGAAAAGCTTCGCAGATATACTACTTCTCTATTTAACTATTTGCCATGGTATTGCATTACATGGTTCATGTAAAGTTTTATTATTCAATTTACACCGTCACGTTATGTCTCTTTCGGTTGTGAATGTAATTAATAAAAACAAAGCAACTCATTGTAGCCGTGTCACGTTATTCACGTTTCTTCCACGTATTTCGCCGTCAGTGTTGCATTTCATAAACTGGGTGAACAGAGAACAAGGAAAAGACTAATTTGCGTCTATTTCCTCATTAAATACCCTTATAGGGTAGCAACATGATTAGATATGAAGACAGTCAGGCGCGGGTAACCCAGTAAGCACGGGTCGGAGGTCGGCCGGAGTGAGCCCGGAAGCCACGCCGGGGTACTGCGGCGCAAGCACGAGTCCCATGCACTTTCACCTCCCAGAGCCATCAACCACTCATATTTATGCCAGAAGGTCCATAACTATTTCTTGCGAGAAATGTCAGGAGGTAGATGTTACGTTGCTCTGTATATTTTCCTTTTTTGACATTCATGATTGTGATGTTTTAATTTGAGTAGCTGAATATACTAGTGCGTGTTTGAAATTTAAGAAAATGTCTAAGATAAAAATTTTGGGACATCAAAAGTGGCATATTATAAAATTACTTTTAAATTTACAGGGTGTTTCACGTATCGGTGGCAAACTAATAGTTGATTCTTTTAAACGGAACATCGAACGTTTTTTCATATACTTATATTTGTCTCCTAATTCTCTCCCCTGGCATGTGTCATTTTTGGACTAACACTGCGGCGTTCCACATTTTCTAGTAAAAAATGCATTTGCAGCGTCCAAGCGTAAAATCAGTTAAAAACATGTTTTCTTAAATTATACCGTCATTTCACTTCCAATGTTAGACAAAGCCCTGTACTAATCATTCTATGTAGTGAAGCATAAAAATACGAATTTTTTGTAAATATTTCGTACAAAGATGAGACTACCTCCTACCACTGTTCTCGAGGGTGCTAGACCACCCGTTTTATGGATCCCCTTATATTTTCATATGTAAACGGATCTGGGGAATGATTTATCGACAGGTTATACTTCAAATAATATGGAAAGGGGTTATAGAGTAAGTGGAATCCAGGCAGCGGGCCAAGGGGGTTGATTGAATCCTGCAGAGGGGTGGAAAAACATTTTTTTTTCAAATGATTCGGTTCAAACGCGTATCCCTCATGTACTGTTTTCTGTAAAAACTGCAATGGCGAAATGTGTGACAATTATACGCCAGATGATAAAGATGTATGTACAGAAGAGGGAGCAGATGACGTTGATGATGATTTTTATTTTAATTGAATCCCTGAAATTTGCGATTCCGATTCAGATTCGCTCACTGAAACGGCGGATGAAGAACAAGATGAAGAGATCACGTGCGATACGCATTTTGAGGAATATGAGGATTATAGCTATTTGTAAACGACCTAGGGTTTTTAAATTAATTGTAAGTAAATAATTTATTTTGTCATAAAAATATTTTTATGTTTAAAAGTGAATTATTTATTATTTGTTTGCTTATAGTAATGAAACATATTTTTTATAGGACTTTGCAAATAGCGAAAAAAAAACTATCTACGAGGGGGTCATGTAGATACTAGTTTAATCTGCTTAGCCGTAGGAGATTATGATGGGTCAGGTGTTAGGTACAATGAGAATGTCAAGTAAGAAATTGGAGAAATTAATTTTAGGATTTTTGATTTGCTAGCATAACCAGAAGTCAAGTTATCGAAACAATGCAAAGATTTCATTAATATTTTTTACATATGGTTTTATTTTAGTTCTCACAGATAATTTTTTTCAGCTGTTTGCAAAATCCTATAAAGAATATGTTTCATTACTATATGCAAACAAATAAGTATTAAATAATTAACTTTTAAACATGCATAGAGTATATAGGCTCCAATACTAGTTAGCTTATAGATAGGTGAAGATCTGTTGTTTTTTATCAGTCAATGTCAAATATAAATATTTCATACTTATTCATGGATATTGCCTTGGTTTTGCATGAAACATCGTTGAGTGTTTTTGTGCCTTTCTGATGAGCTCAGAATAAGGGCGAAAAACGTTTCAAAGGCTAAGCATTTCCAAGAAACTCAATAAGAGATTTTATGAAAATGCAATCCATTAGAATGAAAAAAAAATTAAGACAAGGTAGGTAAATAAATGTCATTTTCGGCCTTTGTTCTCATTTTAACCGAATCTTAATACCATAGGGGACCATGTAGAAACTAGTGTTTAATCTGCTTAGTCGTAGGGGACTATGTTGGATGCTAGTGTTATAATGAGAATGTCAAATAAGAAATTATTGGACAAATTTATTTTGGGATTTTTGATTTGCTAGCATAACCATAAGTCAGGTTATCGAAAGAATGCAAGATTTTACTATTTGTAAAACTAAAACTATTTGTAAAATTATTGATTTACAATCTTTGCATTCTTTCGATAACCTGAATTCCGGTAATCGAAAGAATGCAAAGATTGTAAATCAGTAATTTTACAAGCAGTTTTTCTTTTAGTTCTCATAGATAGTTTTTTCCGCTGTTTGCAAAATGTTTCATTAATATTTTCATGTCCATTCTTTAAATAAACAATATTGCCATTGACCACAAACTTTATTAAATTATTAATTAATAAAGACGTGTTATTATTATTATTATTATTATTCATTACTCCCCGATGAAGAAATCAATATACCCTACTCAGTACCTTACACAATCATCGATCCAGCAATAGCTGGTGAATAAGGGTAAGTTTTCGTCCATTATAGGGGTTGAGGAGAATCGGAGATGAAGGTGAATATTTTTATCGTGATCAGGGCCTGCGAAACGGGGGAGGGCCTATTGACAATTCATAGTATAATTAATGAATTTTACACCCCTTGGAAGGGTTGAAGCAACCCCCGAGATCCCTACCACCTTCTCTTCCGTGAAAACTGAAGAGATATGCACAGTAGTAACTATCATGTGCCGAAAAACCTGTAATCCTGGATGGCATGCTTTCTGGTAAGTCAGGGGTGGTTTCTGCACGTTTGAGGCATGAGGAGGGGTTGGAGTAAAATTAATATTTTTCCGTGATCAGCGATTCCGAAAATGGAGGGATACGCGTTTGAACCGAATCTTAAAAAAAAAGATTTTCCACCCCTCGAGAGGGTTTAATAAACCCTAGACCTACTGTTTGGAGTCCCTTTACTCTATAACCCCCTTCCATATTATTTTAAGTATAACTCCCCAGAGCCGTTTATATATTAAAAATAAAGGGATCCATAAAGAATAGTTAAAAGGGGTAGTTTCTGACCATCTCATGGGACTGCGGCGGTCAAGAACTTCTTTCACCACTTGCATCATATTGTGCATCCTCAAAAAAGGGGGGTAATCTCGTCTTTGCACGAAATATTTACCCTCTTCACATAGACTAAATTTCTAGGCCTCTCATAGTCAGACAGGGTATTCTTCACGATGATTCAAGTTTCCACATTCATAACTTCCTTCATTTTTTCAAATGAAAGCCTATGTATGTTTTTACATAAAATGTTTCAACAATCAATTACCTACAACCTCACAGGGTCAACTTTTCTTCGAAGGTTTTTTGACAAATTCAAGTCGAAAAAGTAATCACTATGTATATCAGCGTTTAGGTAATTGATTACGGAAATATTTTAAGTACAAACATACAGAATGTTCAATTTGAGAAAATTGAGTTTTGATAGTTTAAATTTAAAGATTTAGAAGAACACCCTGTAGAATTGTGTTCAACTATGAGAGGCCTGGAAGGTAGTACATCAGTCTGAATAACAATGTGATATGAAGATTCAATTTATGAAAATAAGTTTTTTACAGATTTTACTTTTGTCCCCGCTGCACATGCATCTTTTATCAGAAAATATAGAATAACGTTACAACGCCGCAGTGTTTTTAACGAATTTTGTACCAAAGCTATGCAGTAAACTCCAATTATTCGAGAGACTAGGTGTTTCATTTCATAACTTTTTGTGACCTATTTTTTGAAGAAAGTTCATCTAAAAAAAATTTCAAATCAATTACCTACAACCTCATAAGGTCAACTATTTTTCGATGGTTTTCTGAAAGGTCATCTTAAAAAACTTCATGAAACTTGAATGTTTTTTTTGTATAGGTATCAGACGGAGTGAAACAAATAATTAGTATTAAGTTATCACCGCAGAAAATATTTTTAAATGAATCTAAAATTTGTCAAAGAACAAGCTGCTAATTCAATCTCAAAATATTTCAAATTTTTCTGCTTTCGCCTACCGTGCTTCATCATTTAAAACCAATTTCCAATTTATTAGTTACAACAGCAAAAACTAGGAACGCATTATTAAATGATCATAATAAATGATTGATGTTAATGTAACATGAGTAAATTGGACACCTAAGTAACTATTAATAAATTGAATCAATACTTCCTGTATATGTATATTAGAATTAACTAGAAATGATATTGTATCCTTTCTTTTACTCATGTAAAAATTGCATACAAAACATATGGCGTACATGATGCCATTACACTTGAGTACTATAGTATATCGGCATTTTATTAGGAAAAAATATTATTATCTTACGTATTGGCATATAAAAAACTAATTACAATATTTTTCATTTCATGCATCCATATCAAATAAAACAATTGTTAATAAAGAGGAGTAATTTAAATAGTACACATCATAGTCGTAATAGTAATAGTAATAATTATTGATCTTATATAATACAAAAGTATTTACACAAGTCAGATAGGCAACATCGCACGTACCAAAAATAACTGCAAATGCAAAAAATCAGACGTATGACATCAATTAACACAACATCATAATAATGTTGAAAATGAATGAATATTTTTACGTAAAATTGCTGTATTTATTTATTCATTTCGAGATGATGCCATCTTGGTTCACGAAACGTTCGTCAGTATGCCATGCACACTTCACAAATATATATCCTTTCAAATTTCATAACTTATAAATTTACTGATCTAGGTTTTTATTCAAAAGAATGAAATTCCTCTCCCACAGAAATTTGAAAATACTATTCAACTGTGTTTTTGATTTAGCCGAGCTGTTCTTAGAATTATTTAAGAATTCTAGGAAGTTTAACGGAGAAAGAAACAGTATCCCATCAGCAAGTAATAAGCGCTAACAAGTATGTTAATTTAGTTAATAAAAACGGAACGCGGTTTACAATAATAATTTTAACTGTGTTGAAATTTACACTTAAATCATGCTTAGAGCTTACTGTTTGAAGACTGGGAGCACATGAACATACCTATATAGTCTGTAAAAAACTTGTCAGATCTTGGCGAATTTATTTGCAATATTCCTAATTTTAAACAAGCAGTCTATATAACTATTCATTTGTTTTTCTTATTAGAATGAAAACCTTATGCAGATGCTCTACATGGACTACTGAATTTTAGAATGTTATTAATTCAAAATGTTTGTATACAAAGGTGAATTTCCTTTATTTGTGTTTTATTTTGATTGTACATTTTTTGCAAACGGCGTAACCGAGTCATTTTAAATATCTAGCAAATAATAATTGCAAAATTTTGTATTCACAGATTCTTTTTAGAATTGTACCCACATTTAATAACAGGAAAGCTCCGTAGTTTCTGGAAGAAGACATATTGGCAGCAGTACTTGGTTGTGGTGTGATAACAAACTGCGCAGCATTACACATACCAAGCATTTTTGTCTGCATTAGTGTTAACTTATACTTCAGGGTTGGTGTGTCGTTATAAGTTGTGTTGTGTTTGTGTGCCTAAAATATTGGAGCTGTTTAATTTGAAAATATGTACACTATTTATCATAAACCAGGGACTACACATACTCTTGAATTAGTGGCATGTGAGATATCTTATGTTTAAAATTTGAAAAGCCCGCAAACTTTAGATTCGGGCGGATTCGTTTTAGAATAATGTTTTTCCATTAAGCAACCCATTTGTATTATTTTTAAATAGAAACAAATTGCCAAGAACTGCCAGGGACATAATTTTTCATTGTTTTATGTTATTATGTCGGTCCCAAAAAGAGACATTTTTGAAGTTTGATGTAAGGAGAGTGCAGTTGAAAGCAAAAACTCCGCTATTTTAACGCATGTTTAAACCGATACATGATGAAGAAGCAAGCTATATTTTTTATTTGTGGTACTATGTACGAGCTACCCAAAAATTTTAATACATGGTGCTGACATAATAAAAATGTCTATTCTTCCAATAGAAATGCTTTCAGAGGAAGCTTTAGAATCACGAAATGAGTATTTAAAAAATGTCAGGAATATAATGCAAGAAAGTTTTCACCAATAGTACCATGACAGATTTGTTTAATTGTATATTGCTTTTATGTGATCCATTAATTTCATCGTTATCTAAGTTAAGTTATTCTCATAGACAACCACTTAATAGTGAGAATATCCAATTATTATCAGACCCATCCCTTCCAACCGCGAACATACCACAATCACCTGATGAGTCTGATAATAATACTGAATCGGTCTCTGAAGTTATGTAGGAATTCTGGTGGGAGTTCGCTTATTGTGAATAAAATAGTTACGAGTATATTACTAGAAATAAGAAAAGAATATTAGTTTTAAACTTATAAGTATTTTTTTTTAATCGTGGCTTGTTTATTTTAATAACTTATCATCATTCAGCTAAGCCATTATATTAAACACAATTAATGCATGTTTTGCTATATTTTAAATTTGTATTTCTTAGATTTGTTATTTTACCCAGTTTGTGGCGTCCATACATACGTACATCCAGATATAAATCTAGCTGCAGACTTTCTTCATGCCTACTTACACACCTATTGGCATTAGCATGAAACGATTGTTAAAAGAAACTATAAACAATGAAGATAAGGAGAAATGCTAAAATGCGACATTAGCTGATCGTAAAGCTTCTGGTCGCTGCATCAAATTTGAAATTCGCATTGAACAAGGAAGATGTGCGGGTGTTTACATTACAGCTGTGGATGCGGTTCGTGCAGCGGCCGTGTAATAATATTCAAATACGTGTTAATTCCCGACAATAGATTGTGTCGTATATCGCACATATATACGTAAATTTATTTGAAGTGTTTCTACACGTTTGTCTCATAAGAGGTTACTTATTATATCATTACAAAAGGAAATTGAAATAATTTATTCTAACATGTTTGAATGGATATTTTTTTTAAATCGGAAAAATACTGATTTTATATTTTTCCTCGAATTTTCCTAACCGCTTCAGTTAAGTAATGAAACTTGCTAATAAAGTTTAATAATAATAAGTATCCAGTCATAGTCCTTGGTCTGGAAATAGATAAATTCCTGAAGTGGAATAATCATATTAGAAATGTATGTTCAAAATATCTAGACTATATTGTACATATGTACATTTTAAGACATTTAAAAAAGTTGTTAACAAATTCGATTTAAAATTATATTTGACGTAGACATTTATAGCCCATGTACCTCGTAGAGAAAATGCAAATCGGCACATAATTATCTGTAAAGAGTATTATTAATAGTACAGTGTTTGACGCTTTTTCGGATAAAACCGATTGACGTGAAATTTGACAGTAAATAGGGAATGGATCAAGGAAGAAAGGCTATATAGTGCCGATATGTGCTTCTACCCTGGGGGTGGATGCCACCTCTTCCCGGGGGGTGGAAATTAGTAAACTCAAAATCGATAGAGGGATGAATTCTGAGCTAAAAAATGTTCTGTGAAGTTTTTTCGGTAAATCAATATTTTTCGAGTTATTCGCGATTTTTCACCTAGAAAATTAATGTTTTAGAGCGATTTTTCACGAATAACTCGAAATCCGTAGGTTTTATCAAAAACATCATCTGGAGCAAAAATAAAGCTTATAAAATAACAAATCGATTATATTTTTACTTTCCTCGCATACCGAAGGGAAGTATTGTATTCGAGAAAAAATCACCCTCCGAGATTTTTTCGGATTTTCATGTTTCAGATCATGTAGATTACGAAAATATAGGTTTTTCAATTCCGTCAGTCTGTCTGCCTCTCGATCTGGCTGTCTGTCGGTCTGTTGGTGCATTAACTGAAAAACTACTTGATGGAGAACAGTCAAATTTGGTAGGTAGCTGACGCACTGCCACCGAAGAAATGGTTAGACTTTCACTGGAAAATATACGGGGAAAATTTCGACGTTTCGTGACGTTCTAAACCTATTTTAAAAAATGTTTTTTTGAAAATTTTAAATAGAACAAAATTTGGAAATTTTGAAAATGTATGTAAAATGGGTGATGGATGTTTTTCTGCTCAAATTTAAAATATCCACGTTTCGTGACATTCTAAACCTATTTAAATTTTTTTTTTTTTTGAAAATAAAATAGAAAAATAATTTGAAATTTTAAAAATTTTGTATGAAATGGATGGAAAAAATTTGTTTTACCTACTCAAATTTAAAATGTCCACGTTTCATGACATTCTAAACGTAGCTTTTTCAGAAAAAAACTTTTTAGAAAACTTTAAAAAAAATTAAATAATTTAAAAAATTTAAAATTTCCACGTTTCATGACATTCTAAACATATTTAAAAAAATTTATGTTTCGAAAATTTTTAAAAAATTATGATATTTTTTAATTTTTTTACCACTGCAATATAATACCTAGATGATGAAAAAAAAATGTTTCATAAAATTTTAAAATTTTCACGTTTCATTATATACTAAACCTATTTTAACAAAAAAATGTTTTGAAAAAAAAAAATAATAATTTGAAAATATTTTCCCCCACCACTGTACAGTAGATAATGGAAAAAAGTTATCTGGTATCCTCTGTAATAATAGGGCTAACCACGTGGCGATTATAATTCTCATATGTTATCTCTTAATTAATAATTTTTTATAGTGACCGTCTTGTCTTGTACGAATAAAGAGGGAAGTTCTGTGTAAATACCTTTACCGATTTTTAAATTTCTATAGATGCAATACAAACTGAGTTACGGCTCCTTGAAGATGACTGTCTGCTCACCGAAAACTGAATTCGAACCTTTCAACTTTAAATAAATGAAAAACGAAGAATTTTTGGAAGAAAGCTTGTAAGACCTTTTTTAAAGTATTTGAAAAGACCTTTGAAACTAGCGTTGGTAAAAGTCGTTAGCATAAATACAAATAAAATGGTTGTCTCGCTTTCTCGGAGAAAAAGTCAGCAATCAATGGCATAACCGCAAGAATTGAAATTAAACGTAATCAGTTTGCAATTTACTTTATTTAGGTACTAATAATATGTTCTAGAAGTTTGAATGGTTTAGAAGGTCTAGATTTGAAAAAAAGTTTTATTCAAAAAATTTTTCATTTTTCACAATAACTCAAAAACTAAAAAAACAAAAAATGCAAAAGTAAAAAAAATTGTATATTTTTGCAGAATTTGTTTTTGTTTCTCTAGGATATAAATTAATTGAGATATCACCGTTTTAAATTTGAGTGCGAGAACTACCTACTCCGAGCCTTTTAAACTGAAAAATCTCGAAAACGAAGGGTTCAAAGAAGTTCAACTTTAATCTTGTAGCCCTTGAAACTCCCTGCAAAATGCTTTTTGGAGCGATTAGATATCTTAAAAATTAAGGATGTTATCGTTAGAAAACCCATGGCGTTTTTCGATGAAATTCTCGGAGCATGTGAATTGTCCTATTCTCGATCATTTTGGAGCATTTATAAATACATCTAATTATATGTTTCTGCATAGTGCTATTATTGTAATAATTTTTGTTGTACAATTAGTGCAAACAATTTTTAGTTGTTTTTTAAACAATGTTTTGATTGATTTTTAGCAATGATTGAATTGAAATGAATTAGTGTTTTTTTGAGAATGGAATGATTTGAGGCTAAATTGCTTGTAACAATTTTTTATGAATTTTCAACTTCATATATAGAATCTCTGACTTCTAAAACCCCATAAAAGCCATTCGAAATTTTATCTCATTTATTCATATTTGCTGCTGATTCGTTGCTAGTTTGTTGCTTAAAATTAAAGGCACATCTTGGGACCATGTAGACTTTGCAATACTATCAATTACGAATCGAATGCCGTTTATTTTATGAAAATCGATCTTTCTTAACAGAAGTCCGAGGTTTTGACTTTTTTTGTCTTTAGTGACTGGACTATAAAAAGAATAAAATGTTTACATCTGTGTAGGAGGCGTTTAATTAAAAAAATTGAGTTTGAGTTTTTAAAATTTTCAATATTCCTAAATATCTAGAAAATTTGTTATTGAAAAAAAAGTTAAATTTCTTGTATAGACCAGGATATGTAGAAAAGATAAGGTTATATGATTTTTTTGTACGGTGAATAGTTTTTGTGTAAAACTAACGGAAAATGCGCTCTGTTTTTATGAATTTACTCTTGTGCAGGAAATTGAAAAATTCAAAAATTTCATAGATGCAACTTCCTAAAAAGTGTCATTTAAAAACGTTTAATCTTAAAAAAATTTACCGAAGTGTACTATGATTCTTATTAGGTTATCTTCTTAATACTGTATGTTTTGACTTCATAATAGTATAAATCGTGTGTCGTTTATTGATTTTAAAAGTGAGTACTGCAAAATTTGTGAATTTTCAATTCAAAATTGACATTACTATCACTCACTTCAACACTTTCTTCGAGTGTTTTATCTGCTTCAACAGAACCTAGTAGACCAATTATATCTACGGAATGAAGCTAGAAATTTAAAAGTAGAGTCACATTTTTCAATTTAAATTTGGAGGCAGACTCAGAAGACGGAAGCATGATATCTCTTATTAATTATTCTGACGATGATGATGGGGAAACTAATGAAGAAGCTTCCACCACAATCATCAATCCTGAAAGTAATAATGAATTAACAATGTCACTTAAGGATTACACAGCCACACAAAAAAAAATCTTTCTGGCCTGGGGATCTCACCATGTATGCTATATGTTTTCGGGGTCGCTGAATCCGAATCCGAAGTCTGTTCAACTCCATCAAATCAGGATTTTGCCATAACCTCAAAAAGACCCATAATTTAAGCGATTTCGACATCTCTTCACATAAATCGCTGTAACTTTTTCTAGACAAAAATGACCCCCCTCTTTTTTGTACTAGATCGATTTTAAATTAAATTTTCAATTCGATGATGTGTGGTATGATATTTTTCCGGAGCTTTTTAAGTGAGATATCTGCAGCCAAAGTGAGAGGTTCGAGGATTTCGCTTCTCAAACGACACGGCCCAGCTTCGCGGGCCATTTCTACCAAACGAGAGCTAGAAAAAATCTTAAAAAATTCATGCGTACATAGAAAGACGCAGGAAATCGTTTAGCGCAAACTGGAGGTTGGTGCGCGTCTTGGTTTTCGAGATATGGCCGCTCGAATTCATCGGAAGGTGAAAATTGAATTTCTTTACCGATTCCCGAGGCTATATCTCGAAAACGAAACGAGATACAGAGCTGCGCTTTACGCCATTCCATTTCTCTCGCCTTCCTACATGCATTTGTATTTTTTCAGATTTTTGCCGACACTTTCATTTTTTTGCAAAATTTCTAAGGTAAGGCATCTAAAAAATTCAGAGGTACGTAGGAAGGTGAGAGAAATCGAATAGAGTAAACCCTAGCTCTATATATCATTTCGTTCTCGAGATATAGCCTCGGGAAGTGGTAAAGAAATTCGATTTTCACCTTCCGGTGACTTTGAGCGGCCGTATCTCGAAAACCCGTATCAAGCGTTTTGATCCTCCGACAAAATTTCCTCGACAAAAAATCCCCAGACTAAATATCCCTAATAAATAAAAAACCCAGACAGAATATCCTTCCTACATTATTAATTCCATTCCCACTATTTTATTTTATTTTATTATTTTTATTTACATTAATTAAATATTAATTTTATTATTATTATCTAATTTTAACATTTGTCTTATTTCATTATTCGTATTTGGCCGCCAAAAATTGTTAGTGCCGTGACATCTGTTGGTGGACTTATTGTCTTGCTTGGTTATTTCCAATAAAATTATCGGCTGAAGATTATTAATTATCGTTGATTAATTAGATATCCTAATATGTTTTGGTTTTAATATAATTTAATTGATTGTGTCATGTATTTTTGATAAATTGACATTTGTTAAAGTATTCGACGTTAACTTCAAGATAGCATTACATTTCATTATCAATGTTTGTTAGTTCTTGTCTATCAATCAATGCTGTGCATTTTTTGTGTGTGTTGTTATTCAGTTTTGTACTGCATAAGGATTGTGTGAAATATGTTTTCTATTAATTTACTATTGATATAAAATTATTAATATTCTAAGTCGTTGTAATTCACGTTGAATTATTTTCATATTGTTATATTTTATTCCATAAATTTACGTTTTTTTATTAACTTCCAGCAGTTTCTTTTTTTTGTTACAGTGAAATATTTCGTTTTCGGGATATTTTGTCTGGGTATTTTTTGTCTTGGGGATATTTTGACTGGGGATATTTCGTCTGAGGATATTTTGTCCAGGGATATTTTGTCTGAGGATATTTTGTCCGGGGATATTTTGTCGGGGATTTTTTGTCGAGGAAATTTTGTCGGGGGATCAAGAATCATGGAACCCGAAAACCAAGGCATACATCGACTTTAGATTTACGCCAAACGATTTGTTACGTCTTTCTACGGTCCCCTGAGTTTTTTCATATTTTTGCTAACTTTCCTTTGGTAGAAATGGCCCTCGAAGCTGGGCCGTATCGCTCGAGAATCAAAATTCTCGTACCTCTCACTTTGCGCGGCCGATATCTCACTTAAAAAGCGCCGGAAGAATATCGTGCCCCACATCATCGGATTGGAAATTTAATTTATAATCGATTTAGTACAAAAAAGAGGGGGTCATTTTTGTCTAGAAAAAGTTACAGCGACTTATGTGAGGAGATGGTGAAATCGCTTAAATTATGGGTTTTTTGAGGTTATGGATAAATTCTTAAATAAACCTCGGATGCGAATTCACCGACCCCAAAAACATATAGTGAGCATGGTCAGATCCCCAGGCCAGAAAACATTTCTTTTTTGTGTGTGTGGCTGTATTCTGAATCACCACCAGTATGGCGTCAACGACAACTTTAACAAGTTTTTTACTACACACATATTCTTCTATTGACTTTGCTATTGCTAGCAAAGCGATACATATTCTATTTATTTAATAAAATAATTACATACATATCACAGGAAAAAATGAATAACCACAGTGGTAAATAGATACCGGAATTCAGGATGTATGCCGTGTAATAGCGATGCTTAAGCACAATCGGTCAAAACGCGTTCAATAAACAATAAAAACAAAGAAAGAACAGTGGACTTCTTTCACCGCTACATAACTTTAACATTAAACATCTTGCTGCTATTCTTCATATCTTCATTTTACAGCTCACACAGTTTCAAACAACTTTCAATTGAATACATTTTGAATTTCTCTCAAAGAAGAAATTTATTTTGAAATATTAAATGGCTTTTCTGTTACTATCATAATTTTTCTACTCATCTCGAAATTATGTAGAAATGTTTGCCCGTAGTAAGAAAAAAATATATTTATGTTGAAAACATAAAAGGAAGAACTAAACAGATATATAAAAACCTTGCTTAACAAAAACATGTATTTAGCGATACATCTTAGAACATCAAGAATCAAGATCAACTTATAAAAAATATATTACACTAGTTTTCAGAAGCGTGAAATTATTTAAGTATACAAGTCTTGTATACCAAGATGATATTATGCAAAGTCTAGTCGAGAAGATGAATAGATATTAACACTGTAGATTTAATTTATTACTTACCAATTTTAGCGGTATTTCAATATCCACTTCTTTTTCTGTAACTTCTAGATCATTGCCATCGACTTCACCTTCTTCCTCTTCTTGCAATTCCTTCAAGTTAGGCGAGGTAATCTCTGGGTCACTAGAAGCTGTCACTTCAATTTTCAGACTTTCATCAATAGTATCTTGCTTACTAATATTTTTATTCTCACTATTCTCTTTTCCCTTTTCTTCATCAACGTTGCTAACATTAGGGCCTTTTACTTCAATAATGTTGGCAACTTGGAAAATACCGCTACAATCGCCTAAATTTAAGCTAACCTGAGCATCTTCAAACACCTCCTCTATTTCGTTTATTTCACATTCATTCAAATTTTCTTCTATTTGATTTTCTAAATACCAAGAGGAGGTGACCGAAGTATCACAACTGCTAGAAGATACTTCTAAACTAGCTGACCGACTACCAAGGACGTTCTTGCATTTTTTTAAATAGTTCTTTACTCGCTTGGTTTTACTCTGACGGACATCAGCCGACCGATTAAGATCGGATTTTTCCTTCGACTTATCCTCTGGAGAAGGTTTCCAGGATTCTTCATCGTATGTGATTGCGCGCTCTACCGTAGGTGTAACCTGAAATGAAACATGCATTTTAGTTTATATCTTCATCTTTACGTATATGTACTCTAACCATAACTTAGACTTGGAAATAAATAGAGAGGATCAGACAAACAGCTATATAAGTACCGCGATTATGCTTTGACAATCGGCTGTGGTTACTGAAAATATCTATTTGATTAAAATTGTACTCGATTATGGCACAATTAACTTCTACGTAGTGTCATTGTGATTACGTAATTTTCACTTGTTTTATAATACTCTTATAAGAACAATTTTAATGAGATTTTAAGGTAGAATTGATATCATCTAGTCTAAGTAATATTCGTTCCTACTAAGAGACACACTGTACTTTAAGTTTTGATATCAATATCGATTATTGTTATAAAAGAAACTTACTGCTTAGTGACTACTGCTAAAAATGAGCCAAGAGGGAAGCATGTCACTTGCATCACCCTCTGAGAGGCCATAAATTGAAATAAATTAAAGCAAGAGTAAATATTCCAATTTCATTAAAGACATTTATGAACATGCCACACTCCACGTCAAATTCGAGGAAGACTTAATCACCGGGAGAATCTCCATCAAGAGAGGAGTCAGATCAGGCGACACTATCTCGCCGAAGCTCTTCACCCTGGCTCTGCAGGATGCTTTTAAAAACCTGACGTGGCGTGGGAGCGAAAAGGTATCAACATCGACCGAAAGTTTTTGAGTCACCTGCGCTTTGCTGATGACATCGTTCTGATAAGCACTGATGCTGACGAACTTAGAATTATGCTGCAAGAGTTGAAAGAAGCTTCGGAGGCCGTGGGCCTGAAGATGAAAATCCTGAAGACCAAGGTTATGAGTCCAGATCACACTGGACAACCACACGCTTGAAGTAGTTGAAGAATACTTCTACCTCGGCCACAACATCAAGCTAGGTAGGGACAACCAGACCTCATAAATTACCATGCGAGTTGGCCGGACGTGGGCAACCTTTGAAAAACTTGGCCACATCTGCAGAAAAGCGGCTGTTCCTATTAACTTAAAGCGGAAACTCTTAGACGCCTGCATATGTTATGAACTACGGCCTCAAGACTGTATCCATTACACTAAACAGAGCAAACATTCTCCGGATTTGCCAATGAGCAATGGAACGTGCAATGCTGGGGATCAGCTTGAGGCACCGAGTTAGAAACGAGGTCATTAGGGACAATACAAGAGTCTGTGACGTCACAGAGCGCATCGTTAGAACTAAATGGCGCTGGGCAGGGCACGTCGCGTCGCCAGAGGCGACCCAGAGAAACTAGGCGAAGTGTTGGGCGCCCCCACACAAGATGAAGAGAGGATATTCACAGGCAAGCCGACAGAAATTGGATATTAAAAGCTCAAGATAGATATCGTTGGAAAAATATAGAGGAGGCCTATGTCCAGAAGTGGGAGAGAACGGGCTAAAGAAGAAGAAGAAGAAATACAACAAATTAACAAGCTATCCATATAACGATTTAATTTTGTTTAAATTCCCTCAACCGCGTACCGACTGGAATTTTCGTGTAATTGGGGTAAGTGAAGTACATATACTAACTACCTATGTGGAAAGATATCGGTAACCATTGGTTTAAAAACCATGACCCCCTCCACCCCCATATTCTTCCACTATACCAAAAATGTCCAGAGAGAAAAAAGTTTTGTAATTATATGCTATCTTCGACTACCGACTGGCAGACGGTAACTTTTCGTCGTCGAATTTGCACACCATTTCCTAGATTATATCGCTTTTGAATAAAATTGATTAATAAACAAAAAAGTTATTACACACAATGAAATGAATTTGGGGTAGGTTCCTTATGAAGCATCTTAGAAATAACTGCTATTTATTAATTAAACATTAGATGAATGAAATAATATATTGTAAATACTCTACAGTCTACATATGTTTCGGCTTGTTAGGCTTTTACAAAATATTCACTTTGTACTACTCTTGATAAACGCCAACAAGCCGAGACATATGTCGATTATTTAAATAATATAATGTTTGATTCATCTAAAAGCAGTGTTTAATTAATAATTAAGAATTAAAAAGTTATCAACTACTTGAATTAAAAAAAAAACAAAAACTGTCATCGCTCTTACTCTGATATCACAACTAACACAATACCGCAATGTTATATCCCTTTAGCCTATATAGCTTATGAGCCAGTGTACAAGATCGACATATTTTGGATACCTGCTAACAATTGTGATATACTGAGAAAAATATTATACCAATTACTGTAGGCCGGGTCACAGGTCCCCAGAGTGGTTTTATTTTGGGCCCGGGGCCATGGAATAATAAATATTTTTAAACCGAATGAATACCTACTAAGAACTGCGATATACAATAATAGTCTACAATTCTTAGTTGATAAAAAGAAAGTTACAATTTTTTGCTGGTAGGTACAGAAAAAAGCGCGGCAAATTTAAAATTGGTCATGATCCAACCGAACGAATATCACTTCTACTTTGCGGCAAAACATTTGTTATAAGTAATGAAACATATTCTTTATAGGATTCTGAAAACAGCAGAAAAACTATCTATGAGAACTGATAGAAAAACTATCTGTAAAATTATTCATTTACAATCTTTGCATTCTTTCGATAACCTGAATTCTGGTTATGCTAGCAATTAAAATCTTAATGTGAAAACTAGTGTTAGAATGAGAATTGTCAAATAAGAAAGACAAATTCATTTTAGGATTTTAATTATTAGCATAATCAGAATTCATGTTATCGAAAGATTACAAAGACTGTAAATCAATAATTTTACCAGATAGCTTTTCCTTTAGTTCTCATAAGTAGTTTTTTTTCTGCTGTTTGCAAAATCCTATAAAGAATACGTTTTAGTACCATTATGAGCAAACAAAATATAACACACTTTTAAACATTTGTTATAAGTGTTTCAGACCATGTACAAAAGGTTACAATTTTCTCATAGTCCAAAAAAAGTTACAAGGTCATTTTAGTCCGAGGGGGAATCCGCAGGGGAATTTTAGTGTCCCAGCCCCTGGAATTAGTGGGAATTAGGGGAATTTATTTGAAATTAGGGAAATTAAACAAACTTAAGAAAATTTACCATTTGAAGAAGACATTTTTAATTTGAATATCAAGACAGAAGTCGAAAAAATTCTTCAAAATGCTATCGCTGACACGAAACAGCTTGGTATCAATGCAAAGGACAATGATTGGACATATATACATGTTAGTAAAACGTGACAAAAATTCTAAAATTACAAAGGCCAACGTGATAGACTTAAGCAAGAATGAGCCATGGGATGAGGAGAAAGCTGATGACTAAATTGACCGAGATTTACCTAAAACAAATATGAATAACGGCGACGACATGTTTTTGGAATTAACTTTTGATGACAATAAAACTGAAACTTCATCTGAAGCGACGACTTTAAAAGAATTTTCTGAAAAAGGAGAGGTCAACAGCTATCCGAAAAATCACCATATGTAAAACTCGTCCTTGACAAATCAACAATTAAAAAATCTTCGTACTGCTGGCTTTTGGACCAATCAAACGGAAGGGTCAGCGCCGATTATTTAAAGCGATTTATCGGTGGTACTAAAAAAAATCTCCAGAAGAAAGCTCAGCAAATACCGCTGACCTCAACTTCGAAAACGATCAAGAGGAACCAAAACAGAATTAATGATACAAGTGACAGTCACTCGACTCCAGACAATGATTCTGAAGAAGACACGATAATGGAACTCGACGATTCCGATTCAGTTCATGATTTAGAAGACTTTTTGCAATCCGAAGCTGAAGATGTCTCAAATGAAACAGGATTCGCGATAACCTTAGAAAACTATTGCGTAGTTTTCTATGACCAGTCATGGTTCATTGGTCGGATAATTGGAGACAAGCACTACAAATTGAAGTTTTTTAAAGCTGAGCTCGATATTTTTATTTGGCCCCGAAAAGAAGACATCGATAACATACCAAAAAAAACTGATTGGTAGCGGGCCATCTGAATTAAAACGATTGGACCTGATCAGTATTAAGAATAGATAAAAGGCTTCTAACCAGTGAAACAATTTGTTAATGTTTCAGTAACGTTATGTAATAATAGAGATTTTATTTATGTTTTGTTTTACTTATGTTATGTTTTTAAAATATAAACGTAATAATGGAGTAGTCACTATCTATAATATAAATAAAATATTCGTTTTTCATGGACTTTTATTACAAGAAGACTCGCAAAAAGATTGACAAATTCTTTTTATTTATGAAGATAGTTCATAGCAGAGAAGACAAAGCGATTTCAGCACAAATTCAATTAGCAATACCAACTTGTTCCGACCTGATAAGGGCCTACCGAAACTAGTTGGTTTTTCTGATTCAGTTTACGATGAAATAAAAAAGACTAAACTCTTGAAGAGTATAATTTTGATATTGTCATTATGTTGTTGTTGCCTTAGAATATTACAACAGATAGTGTTAGTGGAGAATTACGGAAAATATAGAAATGTGGTGGAAAATGAAAAAAATTGATAGGTACATAGTACTGAATTAGTAGAATTAGTAGGGAATTAGTGCGGAATTAGAGGAATTTCTAACTATCTTGGGAATTAGTGTCCCCAATACCCTTCCGCGGAATACCCCTCGTTTTAGACTGAGAAAATTTCACAACACTCCTATAAAATGTAAAGTTCACTGGTTCAAAATAGTCATTCTTGGCCCCCCTGGAGGGAAGTAGGGGGAGCAGAAAGGTGTAACTTTTATGTATGTCATTTCTTATGATATCCCAAAGTCCCATTTTTAGCGTTTTCTGTCGAAAACTTTCCATTTCATAGGCACATTGTGAAATTTTAAATTTTTGCTTAATTCTGAGTGTAAAATGGCCTTGTAACTTTTCTTGGACCATGGGAAAATTGTAACTTTTTGTACATGGTCTCAAATACTTATAACAAATGTTTTGCCGCAAAGTAGAAGTGGTATTTATTCGATTGGATCATGACCAAGTTTTAAATTTGCCGCGCTTTTTTCTGTACCAGCAAAAATTTTTAACTTTTTTTATCAACGCAAAATTGTGCAGACTATCATATACCGCAGTTGTTAGCACGCATTCATTCGGTTCAAAAATATTTATTATTCCATGGACCCGGGCCCAAAATCAAACAACTCTGTGGACTTGTGACTCGGCCTACGGTGATCAGTATAATATTTTCCTCGGTATACTACAATTGTTAGCAGGTATGCAAAATATGTCGATTTTGCACACTGGCTCTTAAGCTAACAAGCTTCGAAATAAGATTTATCTCATTTTGCAGATACGACGTATACCTATATGCATATGCAAGATGTCAAGGTGATATAAAGGAACATATATTCGCACCACGAAATAATTATAAATTGAAAACGAAAAAAGATTAGCTTTTTTAAATTAAAATCTAGATAATAATACTTTACTGCACCGCATTTGCACTTACTTTGCAATTATCACTGCATAGCTAGGAGTGTTTTTAATAATAAATCTGCATTGTTAAACATTAATTTATCGGCAGTATTGCCGTATATCATTATAAACAATTATTTCACTTTATTCGATGCCTAATAAATGACTAATAAATATATCCAAGGAGAATTAATGTATATTTGATTGCATTCTTGGTGAATTTTCACATTAACATATGTAGACATTTATGTAGCCTTCATCCCTGCTGCACATTCTTATGCTTAATTTTTTTACAATTTGCATGAGATATATTCTAGTGACGCATTATAAGCTAGCAAAAACCCGTCGTAAGGAAGTGTTTTATTAGACCCTACTTTCTTTGTAAATAAAAAGTTAATGCAATGGTTTTAAACGGTTTACGAACAAATACTTACACTTATATATATTTATTAATATGTTCATAAATAAGTTATATTAAAACTGAGAAAAAACCGCTGCCTAAGGAATCACTACTTCCACATACAGATTTCTCATTCTATACTCTAAATAGTGTACTCTCTAGTATGTAGAAATAATTGGTTTAGAATTTTAATAATATAGGCAGATGTCAAAAAATTTCAGGCCTTGGCTTCTAGCATATACACCAAATCTGAGATTTCTGGACTCCCTGCCTTGCTTTACTCATATTCCCTTATTTACCCCACACCACCCCTTCAACGGAATCATCTCAAAATATATTCTAGTTCTAGATGATAATACATAGATACATTTACCAAATGTTAAATGAATGTCACGATTTTATTTTGGCAGCCCCTTTAATAATGGAGGGGAGGTGGTGGGGTGCTTGACTTCTAGGATATATACCAAATCTCAAGTTTCTGCACTCTTATCAGCTTGCTTTATTTATTTCCCCTACTTACTCCATCCCCCACCACTTGACCAGAAATATATAAAAATAAATTTCTGTTTCAGATGTCGTTATAATATTTACCTGTATTAAGTAAATATCTTAATTCTATTATATCAACCCCTATAATAGTGTAGTGGGGGCGCTGGGGGGATTAAAAAATATTATAAATAATCTGAGGCCTTGGTTCTCAAGTTTCTATATTCTTATCAGCTCACTTACACTCACCGATATTTAACCACCAACCCTTCACCAGAATTAGCGCAAAATATAATCTAGTTGCAGATCTCGTCATGTGTACCAAATTTCAAGTCAATATGTTAAACCGTTGCTGAAAGAACTTGCGCACAAAAAAGTTACGGACAGACCGAGACTTTTTTTTCTTTTTTGGCTCACATTTAAAATCTCGTCGTGTCATAATAGTCAATGCCTATTTCAACACAAGAAAACCGCTGCCTAAGGAATCACTACTTGCACATCTAGAATTTTCATCCATGTCATTTTAAAGGAAACATCTTGACTAGATTTGCACTCTAGTATGTGGAAATTATTGATCATGGAATTTTAATAATATTTGAGGCAGATTTCATAGAAAAGTTTGAGGCGTTGGTTTCTACTGTATTCATTAAAAATAAAGTTTCTAATTTACCCTACTTATTTCCCCCTATTTACAACCTACCACCTGTTCAATGGAATCATTACAATACATACGTGTACTAACTTTCAAGTGAATATCTCAATTTTATGTTATCAATCCCATTAGTAATGGATCGGAGGTAGTGAGGTTTGAATAATATTAGAAAGAAATCTGAGGCCTTGGTTTCTAGTGTATAGACCAAATCCCAAATTTCTGTACTCTTACCAACTTGATTTACTTATTTTCCCCTATTTACTCCTATTTAATCCCCAACCCTTCAACGGAGTTATCTCAAAATATAATCTAGTTTCAGATGTTATAATACATACGTCTACCAAATTTCAAGTGAATATCTCAATTTTATTTTATTAACCCCTTTAATAGTGGGGTAAGGGTGGTGGGGAGTTGAAAAATATTATTAAAAAATCTGGGGTCTTGGCTTCTAGGACAACCCCCAACTCTTCAACGGAATCATCTCAAAATATAATCTACTTCCAGATGTCGTTATGATACATACGTGTACCAAATTTGAAGTGAAATCTCAATTTT
This sequence comes from Stenurella melanura, assembly GCA_963583905.1. Lineage (NCBI taxonomy): Eukaryota > Metazoa > Arthropoda > Insecta > Coleoptera > Cerambycidae > Stenurella > Stenurella melanura. The sequence goes on along the minus strand of OY757309.1, from coordinate 232,525,854 downwards.
ATCTTACCAACCCCTTCAATAATGGAGTAGGGTTGGTGTGGGGGTTGAAAAATATTATAAAAAATCTGACGCGTTGGCTTCTACTACATACACCGAATTTCAAGTTTCTATAGTCTTACCAGCTTGCTTTACTTATTTTCCCATATTTACCCCTGTTTAACCCCAAACCCTTCATCAGAATAATCCCAAAATATAATCTAGTTTCTGATGTCATTATAATATATACGTGTACCAAATTTCAAGTGAATATATCAATTTTATTTTATCAACTCCTTTAATAGGGGAGTGGTGTGGGGGGGGGTGACATGGGGATGAAAACTACTAAAACATTTTGAGGCCTTGGCTTGTAGTACATATATCATATTTCAAGTTTCTGTACTTTTACCAGCTTGCTTTACATATTTCCCACTATTTAACCCTATTTACGCCCCCAACCCTTCACCGGATATCTTCAAAAAACAATTCACTTCCAGGTCTTGGTATAGTATACACGTGTACAAAATCAAAAGTCAATATCTTAAACCGTTCCGGAGAAAACGTGCGGACAAAAAAAGTTACAGACAGACAGATAGAAAATTTGTATTCGCTCAAATTTAAAATCTCGACGTTTCATGACATTCCAAACCTATTCCAAGAAAAAAAAAATTGAAATTTTTTTACGATTACTATGATTCCAATCCTCTACGTGGATGTGGAAGTAATGACATCGAAATTATTACTAATATTGTATGGTTAGTGTTGCTTCAACAAATTAATAATAAATAACATAAACACACCACACATAGTAGACAATCCCCGAATCCAGAGCATAAGCTGTCGGGAAGGGGGTTTGGGGGTTACATTTAAAGAAACGCATCTATTACCCATCAACATTGCCAGTTTTGGAGCTGGGTATTAAACCCAGCACACGATAGACAGCCTTACCATGCGCGTTTGCCACTAATACGCTTAGCCATCTGAGCTACCGTGTCGAAAAACAAAATCATGTTTCATAAAAGAATAGAGATAAAAGACTTTATGCCGATTCTTAACAACAGTATACATGTAAGAGTCTTGAGTACCAAATGTTTACAGCTGCACGATTGTTCTCTTGTTTATTTACCTGCACTACCATTTTTCAGTGTTGCTGTACTTTAGCATATGAGTAAATCGATCTAAATATCTTTGTTTGTCTGTTCGTTCAGGCTAATTTCTAGAACTACTTGGCGAGTGTACAAAGATTGCATATAGAGTACTCATCAATGAACGTTTGTATGTATAAAACATTAATGTTTGACAAAAGTGAGCCTAGCAGTCCTACCACTGACAATTTTAGTGAGGCCGTATGAAATCAAGATGTTAATAATAAAATGAACTAGTTATCACATAAAATCCCTTCAGTAGCTGCTCCAATTTTAAACTAAGCATATTTATTTGCAATTTTTAACGTTACAACGCATTTTGAGCGTATAAAATTTTTGCTCAATTTCAGAAAAAAATATTTATTTATAAAAAGTATTCAAACACGCCACGGCGTCATTTTAACTTAGGCTACGTAGTGAATTTAAGCTATCTACGATGGCTACAATGATTACGACAATTTTAGTGACAGTAATGTTTTCTTGAAAAATTTTCAAGTTCTGTTCGAAAACTGTAAGTAAAATAGTGTAAAACAGATCCAGAAGAAATTAGAATGTATAAACATTTTAAACAAATTATTGCTTAGTTACAGGAAAATTATCTTCACAGCAAAAAATGTTTCCATCTATACGTATTTTCTTTTTTACTTTTACAGTTGTAAACCACACTTTTCTGTTATTTTTCTCTTTAGGAAGGTTAAGTAATATTTTACTTGGGGTATAAACATTATTATTCGGACAACGTGGCACGAAACATTCTTTAAACGTTTTGTTTTGTCTCGTAAACACAATCTTAATCTAACCATCTGATATCTGATATAAAATATCAACTGGCTAACAGAACACTAAGCACTGCAGAAGTCAAGGCCGCAACTTTGTAAAATTAAAATACAATTAGCGTAGGCCCAGTTGCGCCAGTTATTATGACATTGAAACAGGTGCTTAATTTCTTCTCTGTAAATTAAAGCTGTAGAAATTTGTTTCAAAAATGATAATGTTATTTCAATGAGTACTGGCCAATAATAATGTAATAAAATACAACTACTGAAATAGCCCCTTTACTGGGGACGTCACCAAATATCGAAATAGTACATTATACACTAAGGGAGAGAAACGTCTTATTTTTACTGAGGTGTAATTTGAGGCCCGAGGGCAACAAATACATCGAGGGAAAATGGCGGACTCTCCCGAGGTGTATATACTATTTTTTCCACGATCGGGAGTAGAAACAGTTATTTTATAAATCGGAGCGAAATTACAATATTTAGAAGCCTATGAGATGTTTCCATTCAACGTATTATGGCAACAGATATTTGTTTACAAATACATTTGTCAAGTGTAAAAGTTGAGTTTTGGCATTTTTGGTATGGAAAACCAAGAAGAACCGCAATATATCGTTGAAGGTGCCGGTGCGACAGTTCTAAACTTATTACCCACAAAATCAAGAAATTTGTATGATAAAGCGTACAATCAGTTCAGAGAATGGTGCAAGAAAAAGAAGGTACAAACGTACACGGAAAATGTTTTGCTACCCTATTTTCATGAAAAATCAAAGGAATATAAATCTTCCACGGTATGGGCTCACTATTCTATGTTAAAATCGTGTATGATTGTGTACGATAACATATATATAAGTAAATATGCAAAGCTGATGGCATTTTTGAAAAGAAATTCCGATGGTTATAAAGCAAAAAAATCAAAATTTTGACAAGGGACCAAATTGACTCTTTTTTATCGCAAGCAAATGACGATGAATATTTAATGGTAAAGGTAAGATTATATTAAAGTGTTTATTAAGATATGATTATGCATTAATGTTTTGTTACTTTTTAGATTGCATTGATCTTCGAAGTTTCAGGTGCATGCCGTGGAGACGAATTAACTAACCTAAAAGTTGATGATATTGAAGATGTAGTATCATCATCTTTAATAATAACAACAATACCTAATACCAAAACTAAAATATCCCGAACCTTTGTAGTAACCAAAAATGAAGGAAACATAAATTTACTCTATATCGTAAATATGCCGTACTGCGGCGTCCCTCTCACACCAGTCATGATCGTTTTTTGTATTTTATGAATCAGGAAAATGTACTACACAGCCACTTTTGGAAAAATCCCAAGTATAATAGCCACCTACCTAGGATTATCAGATCCAACCTTATATACTGGCCATTGTCTACGTAGATCTTCAGCAACTCTATTAGCGGATGCAGGACCAGACAGCACGACAATAAAACGTCACGGAGGTTGGAAGTCGACGACAGTTGCTGAGGGGTACATTGACAATTCGGTGCAAAACAAAACAAATATAGCAAATCAAGTACTACAAGCTGCAACTACGGTTCAAAAAACTATAAATCTGAGTAAAGAAAATGTTTCATTTAGTGAAGTTCCTTCGAATATTAATTTCAATAGTTGTGAGAATGCAACATTTACTATCAATGTTAATAAATAAGAATTACATTTTGTTTAACTATTAACTTATATAAGTAAATATGCAATGTCTTATTAATTAATAAATAAGAATTACATTTTGTTTAACTATTGGGCATGAAATAAAAACTCCCCTAGGGAAATTGTTGTCTTATTTCGTCCCTAGGTAGTAAATACTTTACTTCTGTCACAATTTTGATGCCATAGAAATCGATTTCTACTCCCGGTCGTGGAAAAAATATGTTATGAAACGCTGTTACGCATGTTACTCCGGAACTGAAATCTTTACGATAACAATTTTTTGGTCATTGCTTCACTCTATGAGAGCCCCTTATAACTAGTACGTATAATTTATAGTTACATAAAACAGATTTATATAGAATGCTTGGAGCCATATAAGTATGCAAGTGTACATAACACCACTCCGCACCTGTTGGAAATAAACAAAATAAAGTTCTCAATAAAACTGTGCTATTCCTGGGTGGTAACTAAGCTAAATATGTTGTATTAGAAAATTTGACATCTCAATCGGTAAATTATCATGAAATACTCTCTCAGTGACTCACGACATGGTCCTTACTTTATCTTTTGTTATCTCATTCACGCTTGATGACTCCCAGTTGAAAATGAAAGACGCAGAATCCTTGAGCGGAGAGACAAATGCAGAGAAACAGCAGCTTGGACAAGGAACGATCCTTACTCGGTGATCTTTGACAAGCTGAGGTATGATACACTATTGTTTACTTTTAGGTTAATTCAAGAAGCGGTTTTGCGATTTCTAACGTTTCTATTAGTGGGTCGTGGGATCTTATTTAGTTCCGGATTCGATTAAAAAATCTGAGACAATAAGTTCACTCTTTATAAAGGTATAGGAATCATTGTCATACGAACAATAACGTTATTAACAATTATAGATTAGTTTTAGTTCTTCCATGAAGTCAACTTTGTTTGTACGTTCAGATAAAGAAAGTTTTGTTTCGTGTGCTCTGTTATTTCAAATTCATAAGGCTGGTCCTGCTTAAAATGAAATTTTTGAACCCGAAAAATTGAAATGACGAATATGAAAATACAGAATGTCATAGAATACTAAATGGACAGAAATGTGTAATACGCAGTCAATATAATTCAACTGAATAAACAAAACTATAGGTGAACTCATATAGTACAGATGCACAAAGAAAATAAATTATATAAATAATATTTATTCCAGTTAAAAATTTAAATACATTTTAACTCATTCTTACAATATACTACTATTATTATTACTGTATCACGATGTAATAAACCCTACCTAATTATTATTACTGTACAATGATATAATAAACCCGGCAAAAATAAATTTGTACGCAGGGTATGAGATAAAAGAACGTATAATTAAATTTCACGAATTAAGCATAACATGCGTATAAGCATGTATAAAAATTATATAATACAAAGTTGATACAATTTCAATAAAATCCACGGAGCAGAATGGCTAAATATAATAGTATCTTTTATTAATTTTTATTTAATTAATTTTATTCTTATCTCCATTAACTGATATACATGCAATCTAGCCAGAGATAATATCCATTTCTTTATTTTACTTTTAAACAGTTTTGTGGAGTTTAAATTTTTCATTTCAGGAGGAAGTTTGTGATACACCCTTGGTTCTAGAAATATAAAATAACGTTCGATTGTCTTCCTAGCATGAGGTATTTCTAATGCATTCCTGCTATACCTCGGGATATTACTTTTGGGTGTACTTTTTGATAGCAGATTATTGAATGACAAAATAATTGTCTAATATACAGCACAAATAGTAAATTGGTTGGCAAAGTAATTTCTTTTTGATGGCTAATTTTTAAGATCAATTTTTGCATTGTATCTAATTTTGCTAGTTGACAGTTATATGCACCTCCCCCAAACAATCATACCGTAGCGAAGTTGTGATTCCACGAGAGCGTTATATACTGTGGTAAGTAGATTGACGTGTATAATTTTGGTTAAATATTTAAATTTCGCCAGGAGACCTCTTAATTTCTGAGTTAATTTATTACTAGATTTTTAGATGTGAATCAACTATGATTTCCAAGTATTTAGCATCATACTTTATTGGGATCTGATAAATCAAATTACCGCATTCAATCTCCAGTGATTTGAAATCGTGAGTTACTATTACTCGTTAAAAGCACATGGTTTTATTAAAATTAATTGTCAACAGTCAACTGTTATCATTTTAAAATCTTGTTGTGCTCTTTCTATGACAACTTCCCACATAGGCCCTGTATAAAAAATAGCCGTATCGTACCCTACGGAGGTAGAGAAAACAAGTCATTGATATAAATATTGAAAGGGATAGGACCCAGAACTGTACCTTGCGAAACGCCATATTCAATTGAATTAAATTCACCATAAGTTCCATTTATACTGATACGTTGTAGCGTATTTATCAGGTAACTCATTAATTCAGCTTCAATCTCCCTGACACCAATTATTTTCATAATATCTAATAGTTTTTTATGCTCTACCGTGTCAAACGTTTTGACCAGTTCCACAAAAATGCAGATACTGGGATTCCAATCGTCCATACATTTGTATATATTTTTTGCAAGTAGACCTATCGCGTCCTGAGTGGATCTAGCCTCTCTAAAACCGAACTGAAAATCAGATAGTATATCATATTTGTTAAAGTGTGTAATAAGTCTGTTCTTTATTGTAGTTTCTACAATTTTTGAGATACAGAACATCAGCAAGATTGGGCGATAACTAATACATTCAGTTTTATCACCACCCTTGTATAAGGGTATTACAACTTCTTATTTTAGGACTGTTGGAAATTTTCCTCTGTTTAGTACTAGATTAATTATATAAACTAGTGGCGCAATCAATGAACAAGCAGCTGACTTTATAGCCTCAGCCATAATACCATCATAACCATGGAATCTTGTTAGTCCATAATTGAAAACTTACATCTTTGATTTCCTGTTCAATAGTGTCAATAAAGTATAGTGAATTTATTATTTGTTTTTCATTTGCTGGTGTTACTTCTTATTTGACTTGCTAAATTTCTTCCCACATGTATGTAATAACTGTTGAATATATATCTGCTATATGCTTATGATCATTTATTAGGGTGCAATTTGTTAATTTAATTTCTTTTATATCGATTTTATTTTGTTCCATACTAACTTGCTTAATTGTGTTAGATACTTGTTTAGGATTATCCTTATTTTCTAAAATTTTGTTTTTGCTACTTTTCGCACATTGAATCTCGTTTTTTATGGAATTTACAAGTCCCTTCGTAATACAGATTTTTCTCTTTCTTATATTTGCTTTTACAAGTGTCCTACTGTATTATTTCTAGAAACATTTTTATGGCTATATCAGGATTAGAGTCGTCATAAATATTTTCGACGTTAAATTACGTCCATTTGTTCCTTAAATAATAATTTATAATTTATTATAGATTTCATTGCCTCTTGTGGTACTCTCTAGGAAATCACAAACAACAATAATACTAAAATGATCTGTTATATGCGATATATGTTATATAGTGGAATAATTAGACCAAGAATATTTATTGAGTGAATCGTTTTTGCTAAAGAAAATGTCGTTTCTTTTCATTTTCGTGCGAGAAAATTTATACTAGGAACATCTCGAGGTCGAGAGTTTCCGAAAATATGCTCAGTTTATTCCGTTATATTATGATTTCTCTCGCGTCACTTCGAATCTATGCGCGGCGTAAATTTATTCAGAACGTAAATTACTATAGCACTAATTATTTATAAAATATATTTGTAGTTTTAGGCATGTGCCGATCAAACGCAATATACTCTTCGTTTTCATGGTTGCATAGGCTATAATAATTTAAGCAACAAATTATAATTAATGGCTTCTCTGACTTTATCGCATTTTTAATGACATTCAAGGGGGAATCATCTGGTGTTATTATTCATACTTTTGCAGTATAATGGTTCAATAGCACAGCAATATTTTGTGCATGTAACTTCGAAATGATAATAAATCTAGTTTCACTCATGAACTACCGTATAATTTGCCTGCGAGGAGTACAATCCTTCAGCAAGGATAAGAATAATATTAAGCTAGGTAATGAAATTTATTAAAGCGCAGAAATTTCCGCCAATGGGATCGTGCATATGCATTTAGCAAAATTAAAATATATGTTCACGTATGTTGTTATTATTATATTATGCCGACTTTCCTGTATTATCTCATGATGGGGATGTATACGTGCCCCCGGGCGGAGCAATTATACAATTATAATTATATTAAACGAAAGGTGAGAATGATTAGAAAACATAACAAATGTATGTACTTATGCAATTACATACATTTGTTTAATAGTAGAAAATATCTTATATTCATGTGTTTGTGTTATAGCTATTTTATTTCGAGTGATTATTAATTGACTTGAAGGTAATTCTACTGGAGAAATAGCTGGCTTCAGCAGCTTGTGGATTAAAATGATAATTATTGTATGTTGACAAAGAGGTGGGAATTCTTAATGAAGTACCTCTTAATTATGACTTTATACATTTCAGAAATGAACTCGTCTCTCTAAGAGCAAATCTTTTTAATGTGCTGTTTTTTTTCGTAATCAAACCTTTGTACTATACCCACGCCAGTGTAAAGCCGGTGCCACACGTTGCGTCAAAGTATTGGATCCAACGTTGGAGCCATCGTTGAGGCTAACGTTCGGACTGCAGCATTTGGCACATGGTACTTCAACACAATGTGGCAAATATTGGAAGGAAACGTCAGGTCCAATATTCATTATCGCTTTTCAAAATCTCAGTTCAGGATTTATATGAAAAGATATTCAACAATGCAAGGACAAGACGGGCGACTGACTATAATCCCAACGACGCTCCGAGGCACAAGAGGCCGAAGCTCCAGATCCTGGATAATGGGTAAGTATAACTAACCCTTTATCTGTTTCAGCCCGATCTGCAAGCCACACCGCAAGGAGACAATGACCAAAAACATCCAATTACTCGATCCTGGAGGTATCAAGGAAACAACTTGCTCGGTACTCTTACCCTAGTCCGTGCCGGCCTCTGACGCTAAGAAAGCGTCTCTGGTCGAATACAATCCTGAGCTACACAGTTCACACTTCCTTCCGACGAAATCGGAGCACACGATGTCAATTAGCACCCTGGGCTTCCGACTAGTCAACACCCCCAAATCCCTTTCAAACTCCGAGAGGGCTCGGTAACAGCCGTTCTCTCTCACGAGAGACGAAAGACCTTCCCGGGAGCCTATATATGCCAGCGAAGAAAGAAGACCAAGACAGAAGAACGCGAAAAGAAACGAGCCAGCTGGCAGCGTCGAGCAGCCAGGACCAGGGGAGGTTTGGTAACATCGCCAATACCTTCCGCATTTGTGGGGGGATAGGCGAAAAAGCAGGACCACCCCTTACGAGGCCGGTCCAGGTCTACAGCGATGATTGGGGCAAAGAGCTCAAGCTCGACCCCTAATCATCCGAGACCGTCATCTTTAGTCAAGAATATTGGCGCAAGGACAAGTTTAATTTTCGGTAACTGTACATGCAAAACAATTACCTAGGTATACTCATATTATACTAATATTGTTATAAACCTATGAAAATGTATTAACAAAATAAGAAGAATAGATAATATTAATTATTTGAGGAAACCTTTGTTTTTACGTTTATTCTTGAGTTGGACACTTATTTATTTATAATACGAAAATGGTTGCAATTAGACATAGGGAAGTACTTACAAAAAATGTTCGTTTTCCATTTCTACATCACATCGTTGAAAAATACACAGGGCGTTCCATTTAAAAAAATTGAGAAAATTCAGTTTAAAAAGTTCTCAATTGAAAACAAATTTTTGAGCACCCTGTACAGTTTTAAGAAATGAAAATGATTCAATAACATTAATTATATGTCTCGTAACTGGTATTCATATAAATTTTTCTTAAAACCCATAATTGTGACTGGTGATTTTTCTAATATCCATCTGCAGATTGCATTATTTCAACAAAAAAATTCATTACATCCTAGTGGTTGGGAGATAGTCAATGCTAATATAGGAATGAATAGACCTAGACAGAGGCTTAAAAAATGTAGTAATATACATAGCATTCCATTGTAAAAAAACGTACTTGGTACTGTAATTTCGTCTTGGCTCGCCCTGTATGTTCGAAAATAATTTCAAGTATAGACTTTTTGATCTAGTTTACTTGCAATTTTTTTTTTAATTTCTAGCTATCGTAGAACTTGAGATATCGAGGTTCAACGCACTATTGGCCCACCCTGCATAATTGCAACTCTAATCAGCTTTCCTGTAGGAAGGTCAATTTAAATTATATGAAAAATGTTCAGGGAAATAATAAACATATCTGTGTAGTTTCCGTTACTCAATCACTCAAGGGATAGAAACTACATGTATTTACGTAATCGCGAGGAGGAAGTTGTGAAATATAAAAATCATTCGCATTTAATATTACTATAAATTCCACATTCTAGCTTATGATTTATTTTGTTGATTAGATGTAAACACTAATATACTTAATTGAAGATTTGTTTCATATTTCATATAGCAGAGTCTCGTCACATTCACGAAGTTGTAATATGTGCCTAATATTAGCTACAACCAATAAACAAAACATGGCCAAAAGCACTACGGCACTACGCTTTTTGGTTCCGATGATCACAACTGGTTAAATTTTGACTTCATCTTAGCCAAAATACAAGAACACATAGTACAGGCAATGAGGGCAAAATGTTGTAAAAACCTCGCAAAAATTAATAAAAGAATCATCTCTGGGAATTAAGCAGTTAATAACCTGTAGAATGGAATGATGCATTCTTTGCACTTCCAAGTTCCGGGAAAATTCAAAAAAAATTGGAAAAACTTTTTGATTTTCGGTTTTTTGCTCTAACGGCTAAAATAATAAAAATATTGAAAAAAGTTTTCAACAAAATTTGTAGCTCGCCTCTTTCTCTACAAAATAGATCTTTTCCAATTTTTGACTCACTTAAGCCGTTTAGGAGATAAATCTAGTTTTCCACTTATAGTTTTGAGCTGATCCTAAATGCGTGGAAAATGAGAAATCTCTGGCAGTTTCGTACGACCGGACATATCAATCGATAATTCTTACTATTCAGAGCCGCTAAAAAAAATGAAAACAACGTAAAATGTAGAAAAAAGTCTCAGCTTTAATGTGGAACTAATCACAAAGTTCATACAAATTTTTATCATAGAGAAAAGAAGATGGCTTAGTAAACTTTATACAGTTGATTTATTCACATCTTTGAGTTTTATGCATCCTGCCTATTTCTCCCGTAATAATGGGTGCTTTTTCACTGCATGGATTCGATTCCACGCACTTTAATCTATATTTCGTGAAAATTTCATTAAAGATTGTTAAGAAACAAATAAGTTGTATATGTTTTACTGCATAATTGTGCATTTTCTGAACGTGTATGAATAATGTAGACAAATTCAAAAAGCACTGGGCGCATTTAAAAAAGTCTAAAGTCATTCGAAAGAATATATTTTATTGTACTTATAATCCAAAAATTAAGACTGTGCTATTATTATTACTTAAGATATAGCGAATTGAACTCCAAAATCTGGAGGTGATTGATCGATGAGAAATATACCCTCTACTTTGATCGCAAGGCATATTTTTCCAACAAAAGTAATTGCAATGAAAGAAATATTAATTGGATTGATATATCAGTATATAAGAACATATATGCAAAATGAATTATCATTCTAACGACTCCCGGCAAAGATATGAATAAATCTGTGGATCAACTGTACAAAGTTCACTAAGCCATCTTCTGACACTTTCTCTCCTTGATAACATTTTTTATGAATTTTGTGATTAGTTCCACATTAAAGCTGAGACTTTTCTCTACATAATATGCTATTTTCATTTTTAGGGGCTATGAATAGTAAGAATTATCGATCGATGAGCCCGGTCGTACCAAACTCCTGGAAATTTCTCATTTTTCGCGCATTTCGAAGCGGCTTAAAACTATAAGTGGAAAACTCGATTTATCTTCTAAACGGCTTAAGTAAGACAAACATTTGTAAAGACCTTTTTCGTAGAGAAAAAGACCAGCTACAACTTGTTGGGAACTTCTTTCTCTATTTTCATTATTTTGGCCACTAGAGAAAAAAACCGAAAATCAAAAAGTTTTTCCAAATTTTTTGGAATTTTCCCGGAACTTGGAAGTGCAAAGCATGCATCATCTCATTCTCCAGGTTATTACCTACTTAAATCCCAGAGATGATCCTTTTATTAATGTTTGTTACCCTAAATTGTTAATTTGCCTGTACTAACAAGAGAATCACGAATTATCTATTGTCACATCATGTAAGAGCGATTAACGAAAATATTTTAAATTAATGTATTTTTTTAAATCTACATGTATAACACAAGTTTATTTAATATATTTTTTTTATCTCGAGGCATGTCAATGTTCTACTATTTTTGATGTTTCACACTGTAAAAGGGATCTAATTAATTTGTTATTCAAAAAAGTCGAGAAACGTACAATACACAATAGATTATTAGCGGCAGATTAAAGGTAACTGCTTTATCTAAATCGTACTTTCCTGCAGAGGTTTACATAAATAATTCCTTAAAAATGATCGCAGTATTCGCAGTCGACTTGTAATTACAAGATGTTTATTTATAATCACCGGGATTATTATCAGTTGTTTTTCATAATATTACAAGCGCATTTCTGCAAGAGATTCATGAAATGTTAAGCTAGATCTGAAGTAAAGATAGCTTGGTACAGATCTACTCTTACTTAAGCTTATTTCTTTGCCTTTGCGAATGAAAGTGAATTCAGGAAGTTTTTTGCTAGTCCTTAGTCACTGACAGTAATAAGATAAACGTCACTCAAAGTAAGTATATTTGTCTGCAAATAGATGAAGGCGTTTGAACCAATTTCCAGGTGGTATTTTGCAATTGTTACGCATATGTGCAGATAAAGTGAGAGTTGAACTGAAAAATGCGATAAATTGCACTGTAATTAAAACACAAGTTTTTAAAACAAATATATCGGTAATTTACCATAATGTTAAAAGTTAATCTAACAACATTATTAAAATTACGTAAGTTCAAATAATAATATGAAACCTTGTCCACTTTAAATAAACCACAGATTATCTATATTTTAGTACTTAAATTTAATTAAAAAATCATGCATTTGTTTCATGCGATTTTAAAAAGATACATAATTTTAAATAGCTCTTTAATGAATGCAACATTATAGTACAGGCAATGAAGGCAAAATGTTGTAAAAACCTCGCAAAAATTTATAAAAGAATTATTATATATATATATAAATTAAGTAATTAATAACCTGTAGAATGGAATAATGCGTTCTTTGCACTTCCAAGTTCCAGGAAAATTCAAAAAAGTTTGGAAAAACTTTTAGATTTTCGGTTTTTTGCTCTAACGGCTAAAATAATGAAAATACAGAAAAAAGTTTTCAACAAAATTTGTAGCTCGCGTCTTTCTCTACAAAATAGGTCTTTATCAATTTTTTCCTTACTTAAGCCGTTTAGGAGATAAATCCAGTTTTCCACTTATAGTTTTGAGCCACTCCGAAATGCGCGGAAAATGAGAATTCTCTGGGAGTTTCGTGCGACCGGACATATCGATCGATAATTATTACTATTCAGAGTCGCTAAAAAAATGGAAGCAACCTAAAGTGTAGAGAAAAGCCTCAGCTTTAATGTGGAACTAATCACAAAATTCATACAAATTTTTATTTTTAGAGAAAAAAGTGTTAGAAGATGGCTTAGTAAACTTTATACAGTTGATTTATTCACATGTTTGAGTTTTATGCATCCTGCCTATTTATCCCGTAACAATGGGTGCTTTTTCATTGCATGGATTCGATTCCACGTACTTTAATCTATATTTCTTGAAAATTTAATTGAAGAGTGTTAAGAAACAAATAAGTTGTATATGTTTTACTGTATAATTGTGCATTTTCTGAACGTGTATGGATAATGTAGACAAATTCAAAAAGTACTGCGCGCATTTAAAAAACTCTGAAGCAATTCGAAAGAATATGTTTTATTGTACTTATAATCCAAAAATTAAGACTGTGCTATTATTATTACTTAAGATATAGCGAATTCAGCTCCAAAATTTTGAGGTGATTGATCAATGAGAAATATACCCTCTACTTTGATCGCAAGGCATATTTTTCCAACAAAAGAAATTGCAATAAAATGTTAATTGGATTAATATATCATTATATAAGAATATATAAGCAAAATGAATTATCATTCTAACGACTCCCGGCAAAGATATGAATAAATCTGTGGATCAACTGTACAAAGTTCACTAAGCCATCTTCTGACACTTTCTCTCCTTGATAAAATTTTTTATGAATTTTGTGATTAGTTCCACATTAAAGCTGAGACTTTTCTCTACATTTCATGTTATTTTCATTTTCTTTTAGGCTCTGAATAGTAAGAATTATCGATCGATGAGCCCGGTCGTACGAAAGTCCTGGAGAATTCTCATTTTTCGCGCATTTCGAAGCGGCTTAAAACTGTAAGTGGAAAACTCGATGTATCTTCTAAGCGGCTTAAGTAAGACAAAAATTTGTAACGACGAAGCTACAACTTTTGTTGGGAACTTCTTTCGCTATTTTCATTATTTTGGCCGCTAGAGCAAAGAAACCGAAAATCAAAAAGTTATTCCGAATTTTTTTGAATTTTCCCGGAACTTGGAAGTGCAAAGAATGCATCATCTCATTCTCCAGGTTATTACCTACTTAAATCCCAGAGATGATCCTCTTTTTTAAGTTTTGTTACCCTAAATTGTTAATTTGCCTGTACTATTATCATTATCATAAATATAATATAACACGAAGAACCCATCACAATATATTATATCAAAATAATTCCAATTAAACAGTTAACTCAGAAAAATGTTAACGGGTGTCAAATTTCGATACCCACAAAGAAACCCCATCAAAAACGAAAGAACTCTCGTTCGGAAGGGGTGCATTTTTGGGAAAAAATTTATAGATGAAATAAGTCTTATTTTATCCTAAGAAATCAATCCTGAATGTTTGGCAGATTAACTCTAGGTCACAATTATATCTAACGCCGAAAAAAATTGATTTGATTTTGTTCAAACCAAAGACTAAAATAATTGCAGGAGTTCGGTTTCGGATGGCAACATTATCATGATCATAAATATAACACGAAGAACCCAACATAACATATTATATTAAAACAATTCCAGTTAAACAGTTAACTCAAAAAAATGTCAATGGGTGTCAAAGTTCGATACCCACAAAGAAACCCCATCAAAAACAAGAGGAAGGGGCGCATTTTTGGAAAAAAATTATAGATGAAAAAAGTCTTGTTTTATCCTAAGAAATCAACCCTGAACGTTTGGCAGATTAACTCTAGGTCACAATGTTTATTTAACGCCGAAAAAATTGATTTGATTTTATTCAAACCAAAGACTAAAATAATTGCAGGAGTTCGGTTTCGGATGGCAACATTATCATGATCATAAACATAAAATATTATATTAAAACAATTCCAGTTAAACAGTTAACTCAAAAAAATGTCAACGGGTGTCAAAGTTCGATACCCACAAAGAAGCCCCATCAAAAACGAGAGAAGTCTCGTTCGGAAGGGGTGCATTTTTGGAAAAAAATGTATAGATGAAAAGTCTTATTTTATCCTAAGAAATCAATCCTGAACGTTTGACAGATTAACTCTAGGTCACAATGCATATCTAACGTCGAAAAAAATTGATTTGATTTAATTGAATCCAACGACTAAAATAGGAGTACGGTTTCGGATGGCATCCAAGGTACACGTATTTTTGTAGCTCCTACGAAATTTCGAATAAACTTGTTTAAAACTGTGAGAAATCATGCGACATTGTGTTGAATTAAAACGTGGACAAGTCCACATTAACTGATATAAATTAGCATAAGTCTGGCTATTCCATGTAGTTGACATTTGACTGAAATATATTGGTTGAATATAGCATCACCTAAGAGCGTACATAACCAACTTGAAAAAGGGACATAAGCAATCTGGCAATACAATATGAACTGTGCACCATAAACGTATCTTCAGTGAATAACAACATGCTGTGTTCTAATAAGGATGAAACAGCGAGTGCAAGTAGTGCGGGAATCGTACAAAACAGAGAAGGAAGCTGCCAACATATACACACGGATAAAAAGATAAGTTCTATTAGTTTATTAATCCTTATTAATTATTAAACCTAATTGAATTTCTTAAAATTAAAAATGTATTAAACATGAGGCAGGTCCCACAACAGGAAGGTTACAACTGGCACCTGTCGCGTGGTCCATATATTAAACTTACATTTACAAATACAAAAACATTTCTCATGTCAAAATAATTACGGTCTGCTTAATATACAGAGCGTTCTAAATATTCTCCTAGATAGCTATTTTGGTTTAGACAGATTTTACTTTGTTTTACTTTACCTTAACAGATCAGTAAACAAAGTGTCTCAAATAATCTCTCAGGGCTATCTCTTGCACTTCCACTGTGATAGCTTAAGAGGAAACGGAAATTAGAAATGATAAGGTGCAGTGAAAATTTTTATGTGTAAACCCTCCTTACTAGCTGAAAATCAAAGTAAAATCTTTGTGTAGTTATAGTTTGTAACTGTAGAAATTGCGTATAATTATTGCCAGAAAGCTAGGTCGGGGATTAAACGTCGCCAGTTGGTAAAGTTGTAAGAAAATTGTTCAAATTATTATAATTTGACATTGGTCAAGTTCTGGCGATTTTGTTTTCATATTTAAAATCTCCCTATTCTTCCGAGTTTTCCAGTTATTAACGTACCAGTGACATTAATGGAACAAAAAACAAATCTAATTCGCGAAATTTCAAAAAATTCTAGTTATTGTTCAATTCTGTAGGCTCGAATTTTCGATTTCGCCCATGCAATTAACGATGCCGTGAAAATGCCAATTTCAATCTTTTGATATTTACATTAGGACGCCTTCCTGGTGATGTATTTACTTAGTTATGAACATTTAAAAATTTCACATTTTATTTGCTCCGACGAGACTAATTCAAATTTCAAATCCACCCCGAATATAGAACATTTCGTTAAGCGAAGGCATTCACAGCGAATTTCTCGGTTCGAATCCTGTACGGATGTACTTTATAATTTGTTTTGAACTTTTTGGCTGACATTTCTTATCCTAAAATTACATCGCATTTATTCATTTATTTCTATAGTTAAAAACTGTAACTATACAAAATTTCAGAGCCGCACTGAAAGATTTTATTTTAATTAAAAATGCCTAGGGAATCACTACTTCCATATCCAGATTCTTCATCCAAGTCACTTTAAAGGAAACATCTTGACTATATTTGCACTCTAGTATGTGGAAATTATTGGTCACAGTATTTTAATATTTGGGGCAGATGTCATAGAAAAGTTTGAGGAGTAGGTTTCTATCATATACGTTAAAAATCGGTAAAGGTCTTTACACAGAACTTCCCTCGTTATTTGTGCATGGCGGTCACTCTAAAAAATTTATAATTACGAAATGACATTAAGAATAATAATCGGAATATAGTTATTGCTATTATTACAAAGAAATCTTGATAAATTTTGGTCAAAAAAAATATACAGATCTCATCCAACAGCAAAAGCTCAATACTAAATAACAGGTGCCACATATGGCAGGCTTGAGCAAATACCTTTACAAATGTCCACCATGACTGAATTAGTTCTTGGGATGACCACCCTGTACATTTTTTAATAAAAGTATAATAGGTGTATATGTCAGATATTATTGCCATCCGTCACATCAATCCAACATTCGCGTAATGGAGTGGAAGTATAGTGGTGGTTAAAAAATTTCATTTTTATTTTAATTTTTCAAACATGTTAAAAAAAAAAAAATAATTTTTTCTTCTGAAATTGGTTTAAAATGTCAAGCGTAGAAATTTTAAATTTGAGCAAAAGTAAAGTTTCCGTCTATTCTAGTGTTAATTTTTTTTCCAAACTGGTAACAAAATGTTGCAAAAATTTTTTTTCCGAAATTGGTTTGGAATGTCATAAAACGTGGAAATTTTAAATTTGTGCAAACCCAATTTTTCGTCTATTCTATAGTAGTGATAAATAGATTAAAAATGTTTTCAATTTTTTTTTTTAATTTTTCAAAAACATTTTTAAATTTGTTTGAATAGTTTTAGAATGCCATGGAAACGTGGATAGTTTAAATCTGAACAAAGAAAAAAAATTCTATCTTAGTGGTAAAATTTTTTAAAAATAGTAAACAAAATTTCTAATTTTTCTTTTAAATAGATTTAGAACGCTATGAAACGTGGAAATTTTAAATTTGAATAAATAAAAAAAAATCCATCTATTTTAGTGGTAAAATAAATTTCAAAAATGTTGGTAAAAAAAAATTTCAAAAAATTTTCAAATTTTTTTTTTCTGAATCAGGCTTAGAATGCCATGAAACGTGGAAACTTTAAATTTGAAGAAAAAAAAATTATCATTTTAGTAGAAAAAATTTTTTCAAAAATGGTAAAAAAAAAATAATTTTCTTTTTAATAGTTTTAGAATGCCATGAAACGTAGAAATTTTAAATTTGAACAAAAAAAAATTTTTTTTATCTTGGTAAAAATTTTTTCAAGTGTTGGTGAAAAAATTTTTGAAAATTTTTTTTCCCGAAATAGGATTAGCGCGTCATGAAACGAGGAAATTTTAAATTTGAGCGAAAAAAAATGTTTTTCACTATTTATTCCGTTTAGACGGTCCACCCTGTATATTTTCCAGTGAAATTTCTACCAGTTCTGCGCTGACAGTAGCGTCAACTACCTGCCAAATTTGACTGCTCTCCGTCAAGTAGTTTTTTTAGTAAATGCACCAACAGACAGACAGACAGACAGACAGACAAACAGACAGACAGATAGACAGACTGACGGAATTGAAAAACCTATATTTTCGTAATCTACGTGTTCTGAAACGTCAGAATTCGAAAAAATCTCGGAGGGTGATTTTTTCTCGAATACAATACTTCCCTTCGGTATGCGAGGGAAGTAAAAATGAAGTTTCTAGTTTACCCTACTTAATTTCCACTATTCACAACCTACCACCTCCCATCCCTTCAATGCAGTCATCTCAATCAGATGTCACTACAATACGTGTACTAACTTTCAAGTGAATATCTCAATTTGATGTTATCAGTCCCATTAATAATGAAGCGGAGGTGGTGGAGCTTGAAAAATATTAGAAAGAAATCTGAGGCCTTGGTTTCTAGTATACACACCGAATCCCAAATTTCTGTACTTTTACCAGCTTGATTTACTTATTTTCCCCTAGTCCTCCTGTTAACCCCAACCCTTTTACGGAATCATCCCAAAATATAATCTAGTTCCAGATGTCGTTATAATACATTCGTCTACCAAATTACAAGTGAATATCTCAATTTTATTTTATCAACTCCTCTAATAATGTAGTAAGGGTAGTGGAAGGGTTCAAAAATATTATTAAACAATCTGAGACTTTGGCTTCTAGTACATACACCGAATGTCAAGTTTCTGTAATCTTACCAGCTTGCTTTACTTCCTTCAACGGAATCATATCAAAACATAATCCAGTTTCAGACATAGTTATAATACATAAATGTACCAAATTTGTGAAAATTTAAATTTAATTTTATCAACACTTTTAATAAGGGAGTGGGGTGGTGGGGGGATGGAAAATACTAATAAAAAAAATTGAGACCTTCGCTTCTAGTATATACACCAAATCCCAAATTTCTGTACTTTTACCAGCTTGCTTTACTTATTTTCCCCTATTTACTCCTATTTAATATCTCAATTTCATTTTATCAACCCCTTGAATAATGGAGTAGTAGGGGTGGTGGGGAGACTGAAATATATTACTAAAAAATCTGAGGCATTGACTTCTAGTACATACACCGAATTTCAAGTTTCTGTACTCATACCAGCTTGCTTTACTTATTTCCCCCTATCTACCCCTAAATAACCCCCAACCCTTCATCGGAATCATCTCAAAGTATAATCTAGTTCCAGATGTCGTTATAATTCATACGTGTACCAAATTTCAAATGAATATCTCAGTTTTATTTTATCAACCCTTTTAATAATGAAGTAGGGGTGGTGGGGGTTGAAAAATATTATGAATAATCTGAGACCTTGGCTTCTAGTACATACACCGAATTTCAAGTTTCTGTAGTCTTACCAGCTTGCTTTACTTATCTTCCCCTATTTACCCCTATTTAACCCCCAACCCTTCAAAGGAATCATCTCAAAATATAATCTAGTTCCAGATGTCGTTATAATACATACTTGTACCAAATTTCAAATGAATATTTTAATTTTATTTTATCAACCCTTTTCATAATGGAGTAGGGGTGGTGGGGGTTGAAAAATATTGTAAAAAAATCTGACGCTTTGGCTTCTAGTACATACACCGAATTTCAAGTTTCTGTAGTATTACCAGCTTGCTTTACTTATTTCCCCTTATTTACCCCTATTTAACCCCCAACCCTTCAACAGAATCATCTCAAATTATAATCTAGTTCCAGATGTCGTTATAATACATACGTGTACCAAATTTCAAATGAAAATCTCAATTTTATTCTATCAACCCTCTTGATGTTGGGGTTGAAAAATATTATAAAAAAAATCTAACACTTTGGCTTCTAGTACATACACCGAATTTCAAGTTCCTGTAATCTTACCAACTTGTTTTACTTATATTCCCCTATTTACCCCAAATTAACCCCAAACCCTTCAGCGGAATCATCTCAAAATATAATCTAATTCCAGACATCGTTATAATACATACGTGTACGAAATTTCAAATGAATATCTCAACTTTATTTTATCAACCCCATTAATGGGGTTGGGGTGGTGGGGGGTTGAAAAATATTATAAAAAAATATGAGGCTTTAACTTCTAGTACATACATCGAATTTCAAGTTTCTGTACTCTTACAAGCTTGCTTTACTTATTTTCCCCTATTTACCCCTATTTAACCCCAACCCTTCACCGGATATCCTCAAAAAACAATCCAGTTCCAGATTTCGTTATAATATATACGTGTACAAAATTTCAAGTCAATATCTTAAACCGTTCCGGAGAAAACGTGCGGACAAAAAAGTTACAGACACAGACAGACAGACAGACCGACAGACAGAAATTTTTTTTTCGCTCAAATTTAAAATCTCGACGTTTCATGACATTCTAAACCTATTTCACGAATAAAAATTTTTGAAAATTTTTTTGCGATTACTATACTTCCAATCCACTACGTGGATGTGGAAGTAATAACGCTTCCCTCCCCGGGATGAACTTCTGACTGTAGAGCTATATACTTTTCAACTACTAAGGAGGGTTTTTACTAAAAGATTTTCGCTGCACCTTGTCATTTTTAATTTCCGTAGCCAGCTCTCTGCTTATAAGTAGTCATTTACCTGTGGAACGGTTAATAAATAAAAGCTTTTTACAGCAAGGTAATATATGTCTTGGCAAACAAACAAAATGGACACACTCTTACAGGACGTTAAAAAGAAAACACATATTTCTAAGAAACATGAAACACATCTGGACGCAAGTGAGCAGGAGGAACAAAGAAAAAAAATTCTATCTTAGTGGTAAAATTTTTTAAAAATAGTAAACAAAATTTCTAATTTTTCTTTTAAATAGATTTAGAACGCTATGAAACGTGGAAATTTTAAATTTGAATAAATAAAAAAAAATCCATCTATTTTAGTGGTAAAATAAATTTCAAAAATGTTGGTAAAAAAAAATTTCAAAAAATTTTCAAATTTTTTTTTTCTGAATCAGGCTTAGAATGCCATGAAACGTGGAAACTTTAAATTTGAAGAAAAAAAAATTATCATTTTAGTAGAAAAAATTTTTTCAAAAATGGTAAAAAAAAAATAATTTTCTTTTTAATAGTTTTAGAATGCCATGAAACGTAGAAATTTTAAATTTGAACAAAAAAAAATTTTTTTTATCTTGGTAAAAATTTTTTCAAGTGTTGGTGAAAAAATTTTTGAAAATTTTTTTTCCCGAAATAGGATTAGCGCGTCATGAAACGAGGAAATTTTAAATTTGAGCGAAAAAAAATGTTTTTCACTATTTATTCCGTTTAGACGGTCCACCCTGTATATTTTCCAGTGAAATTTCTACCAGTTCTGCGCTGACAGTAGCGTCAACTACCTGCCAAATTTGACTGCTCTCCGTCAAGTAGTTTTTTTAGTAAATGCACCAACAGACAGACAGACAGACAGACAGACAAACAGACAGACAGATAGACAGACTGACGGAATTGAAAAACCTATATTTTCGTAATCTACGTGTTCTGAAACGTCAGAATTCGAAAAAATCTCGGAGGGTGATTTTTTCTCGAATACAATACTTCCCTTCGGTATGCGAGGGAAGTAAAAATGAAGTTTCTAGTTTACCCTACTTAATTTCCACTATTCACAACCTACCACCTCCCATCCCTTCAATGCAGTCATCTCAATCAGATGTCACTACAATACGTGTACTAACTTTCAAGTGAATATCTCAATTTGATGTTATCAGTCCCATTAATAATGAAGCGGAGGTGGTGGAGCTTGAAAAATATTAGAAAGAAATCTGAGGCCTTGGTTTCTAGTATACACACCGAATCCCAAATTTCTGTACTTTTACCAGCTTGATTTACTTATTTTCCCCTAGTCCTCCTGTTAACCCCAACCCTTTTACGGAATCATCCCAAAATATAATCTAGTTCCAGATGTCGTTATAATACATTCGTCTACCAAATTACAAGTGAATATCTCAATTTTATTTTATCAACTCCTCTAATAATGTAGTAAGGGTAGTGGAAGGGTTCAAAAATATTATTAAACAATCTGAGACTTTGGCTTCTAGTACATACACCGAATGTCAAGTTTCTGTAATCTTACCAGCTTGCTTTACTTCCTTCAACGGAATCATATCAAAACATAATCCAGTTTCAGACATAGTTATAATACATAAATGTACCAAATTTGTGAAAATTTAAATTTAATTTTATCAACACTTTTAATAAGGGAGTGGGGTGGTGGGGGGATGGAAAATACTAATAAAAAAAATTGAGACCTTCGCTTCTAGTATATACACCAAATCCCAAATTTCTGTACTTTTACCAGCTTGCTTTACTTATTTTCCCCTATTTACTCCTATTTAATATCTCAATTTCATTTTATCAACCCCTTGAATAATGGAGTAGTAGGGGTGGTGGGGAGACTGAAATATATTACTAAAAAATCTGAGGCATTGACTTCTAGTACATACACCGAATTTCAAGTTTCTGTACTCATACCAGCTTGCTTTACTTATTTCCCCCTATCTACCCCTAAATAACCCCCAACCCTTCATCGGAATCATCTCAAAGTATAATCTAGTTCCAGATGTCGTTATAATTCATACGTGTACCAAATTTCAAATGAATATCTCAGTTTTATTTTATCAACCCTTTTAATAATGAAGTAGGGGTGGTGGGGGTTGAAAAATATTATGAATAATCTGAGACCTTGGCTTCTAGTACATACACCGAATTTCAAGTTTCTGTAGTCTTACCAGCTTGCTTTACTTATCTTCCCCTATTTACCCCTATTTAACCCCCAACCCTTCAAAGGAATCATCTCAAAATATAATCTAGTTCCAGATGTCGTTATAATACATACTTGTACCAAATTTCAAATGAATATTTTAATTTTATTTTATCAACCCTTTTCATAATGGAGTAGGGGTGGTGGGGGTTGAAAAATATTGTAAAAAAATCTGACGCTTTGGCTTCTAGTACATACACCGAATTTCAAGTTTCTGTAGTATTACCAGCTTGCTTTACTTATTTCCCCTTATTTACCCCTATTTAACCCCCAACCCTTCAACAGAATCATCTCAAATTATAATCTAGTTCCAGATGTCGTTATAATACATACGTGTACCAAATTTCAAATGAAAATCTCAATTTTATTCTATCAACCCTCTTGATGTTGGGGTTGAAAAATATTATAAAAAAAATCTAACACTTTGGCTTCTAGTACATACACCGAATTTCAAGTTCCTGTAATCTTACCAACTTGTTTTACTTATATTCCCCTATTTACCCCAAATTAACCCCAAACCCTTCAGCGGAATCATCTCAAAATATAATCTAATTCCAGACATCGTTATAATACATACGTGTACGAAATTTCAAATGAATATCTCAACTTTATTTTATCAACCCCATTAATGGGGTTGGGGTGGTGGGGGGTTGAAAAATATTATAAAAAAATATGAGGCTTTAACTTCTAGTACATACATCGAATTTCAAGTTTCTGTACTCTTACAAGCTTGCTTTACTTATTTTCCCCTATTTACCCCTATTTAACCCCAACCCTTCACCGGATATCCTCAAAAAACAATCCAGTTCCAGATTTCGTTATAATATATACGTGTACAAAATTTCAAGTCAATATCTTAAACCGTTCCGGAGAAAACGTGCGGACAAAAAAGTTACAGACACAGACAGACAGACAGACCGACAGACAGAAATTTTTTTTTCGCTCAAATTTAAAATCTCGACGTTTCATGACATTCTAAACCTATTTCACGAATAAAAATTTTTGAAAATTTTTTTGCGATTACTATACTTCCAATCCACTACGTGGATGTGGAAGTAATAACGCTTCCCTCCCCGGGATGAACTTCTGACTGTAGAGCTATATACTTTTCAACTACTAAGGAGGGTTTTTACTAAAAGATTTTCGCTGCACCTTGTCATTTTTAATTTCCGTAGCCAGCTCTCTGCTTATAAGTAGTCATTTACCTGTGGAACGGTTAATAAATAAAAGCTTTTTACAGCAAGGTAATATATGTCTTGGCAAACAAACAAAATGGACACACTCTTACAGGACGTTAAAAAGAAAACACATATTTCTAAGAAACATGAAACACATCTGGACGCAAGTGAGCAGGAGGATGTGCACATAACTAGATTCAGAAACAGAAGAAACAGAAGACTCAGAAGAAGAACAAACAAGATGATGATAGATGAAAACTTAGAAGAAGCATATCTCACAAACACCTACACTTGCAATCCTATATGTGGCTCTTGCTACTGCCGAGAAATAAATACATACGGGTGAGGAACAATCCGAAGTAAATGATATATGGAGAAGACGATGAAACCCTTTAAGACATATTATGTAAAAATCTCCAGCTCAGAAAGCTAAAAGGTCTGTACATTTCGAAAACCAATTTGACACCGAAGGATAAATCCATAGCTTCCATCTACTGTATAGTCATCTTTTTCACTAGAACGGGTCTAACAGTCCAGCAGTTCTTCAGTACTGCAACCCGCAAAAAAAAAACAATCAAGAAAAAGCAACTCACCTATTATACCGTAATATTAACTGTTTAACAAATATTGGTTGAACCTGACATTTCATTGGTATTATATATCTATTGAGATCAATTTTAATTATTATTTGCAACACAAAATAGCTTTAGGAGTATGACTGGCTCTTTATGTCACGAAAACTAACTAGCGAGTTCGCGATAGAACCGATAGCAGTCAGATAACAGACAGTTTTAATCCAATATTGTTATACACCTTTAGGGCGTATCTTGTATAATAGTTCAGACAGAAAGCATATAATTGATGGCTGATACGTTGTTAAAATCGATATTTGATACACGATGGTAATGCATGTAGTAATATAATTATGACAAGTATACAAAGAATAGAAAGTATAATGTTGGAGATGCACGAGGATAACCCGTTGTTTGCAGCATTTTTATGAAGATAATTCACCTCAAGGATTATTATTCCTAGATAGAGTAATTTTCTGTATTTATTAAATAAGTATACTTCGGGACAAGTGTTGGTTTAAAGCAAAATTTTGTATGTGTGTTAGGATATCAAATTGTAAGGTTTGTATTTGTTTACTATAAGACTTTAGAATTACATACGTATTGCGGATGTATCTACCAATTCTCTATAAATAAAAATTTACTACTGAATGTGGCTTTAATTGACTAAAAAAATATACTAATATAACTATACGACTTGACCCCTTACATTATTTCCATCTCTTACCGAAGGAAAGTATGGGCACTTTTCAATATTCACCGTTATATCCACCGGTAGAAGAAACTGGTTAAAAATATTTTATGCCGGTACATGATTGGGTCTGCGCGGTTGGTTAAACTATTGAAACGTTTCGGTTAAATTTCCCGCTTCTTTTGACACCTTTGACATTTGTAATTGTTCACAAAATATAGAAAGTAACTCGTGGCCACTGTGTTTAAAACTTGTGTTGTGTTTCCAGTTTTTTACCAATATTTCTTTTTAACTTATATTAAAGTAAGTGCGACATGGAGAATAATAAAGATGCTAGTATTCTAATGTTCCAAAGTTGAGAAAGAGACGTCGTGCAGACAATAGTTCTGAGTCTTCCCCAGAAGATGAAGTTTTAACGAAAATGGCCAACAGGATTGAGCATAAAAGACATGAAAAGATGAAACATTTCATTGAAGATATTTTTTTATATTATACACCTTCTGATTTTCAAGAACAATTCCGGATAAGCAAGACAAAATTTGAGGTAAGAATTCAGGTTTTAGATTTAATTTCACTTTATTAACAAGTACCATTAATAGTAAAGTTAAGTATTAATAAGTATTGTTTTGTAGGAACTTCTGACAGTACTGAAGCCAGAAAGTATTGAATGTGGTCATCGAATACCATATCCGTTATTGCATAGCCTTCTCGTAACAGTATGGGCGTTAGCATATACATATTAACTATATACTACGAGTTTCGTTCGTAACTTGACGCCAAGGAAAGCCTGTCTCTCTCTATCCTTTAAGAGTACTCTGGGTATGGTGCGCAAGTCTTAGTGACGTGAGATTGTGACAGTTCAACTGGAAATTGACCACTGGCCTGTTACAAATATATTGGTCATACTTCACAAAGACCTTCCTGCGCTAATGTTATTGCCAATGAAATCTTGTATGTCAAAATTTTCAAAATAATAACATTAATATTTCAAATTTGAAACTTAGAAACAGACGAGCTTCCCTTAAGGCATTTATTTCAGCAACTCGATGGGCAAACTACGGGTCCTAATGGATTTTCTGGTCCAATAAGAAAACAACTTGAACAATGCGAAAATATGGGCATTATACATTCTTTTATATTGAATCTCAGCTGCCAGAAGTTAATTCTGAGGATTTAAGTACGGACCAGAAGTACGCAGCCACTTCCTGGTGACTTCTGGGCAGAATTTGCTTAATATATAGCACATTTGAGCTAAGAGTTGCGTTTTCTCTTTATACATAGATTTTCAACCATGCAGCAGCGTCGGAAAATAAATGAACAACCAAAAAAGTTTTTTACTAATAGTTTAGAAATCCAGAAAGGAAAACTAACTTCACTATTACATATCAAAACAATAGAGTTTTATTTTCACGTTATAGTTAAGTTCCACCCTATTGGACAGCCCTATTTCTCTGCACTTGATTGTCCTGAGGAACGTCCACCAATATGCCAGCTTCAACATCTTCAACTTCCAGGTCTCGTAGCACAGCAGCTTTACGGAAAGCCTCCATCTTGAAATAATTATTGCTTATTTCATATGTTTATACACCAAATACTAAGTAACTTTTTTTATATTCCTAGCTTTGAGTCACTTTTTACTATTCACACGATGGACGTGACTCAACTTTAAGGTTATGTCTTGTAGCAAATGCTTCGTAGCACCGTCTAGAGTTTGAATCTATTAATAAAATAAGTAATAACCGGAAATATGCGGTAGCTAAAAACAGAAATCAACGTTAAACGCACTACCGGTCTCTTTAACGTGATTTTTTACCGAGTGGGTATTTTTATGGATGAGTGGCGATAACTCCCTATTATCAACATTTATTTGCCGTTTATAGACTAAATACTAGCGTTTGTTTCTCTTTTTTTACTATAAGACATAAAAAAAATACACAAAAATACGGTACTATCAATTTGGGTAAATGGTATCAAAATAATTTAAAAAAATTACTCGTCCATTTATTACTTAGAAACAAGTGTATAATTTAAAACTATTTGTATAATTTTACTTTTATTCAGGAATGACTTGCACTTCACACAACACATTAGAGAAGATACATGGCGTGTTAGCTTTAGTGTCTTTTCCACACAGTCGGTATCGACAAAGAGATACCACAAGATAATGAACAATCGCCTTTACAAACACTCCAACATTGTCATCACTATTTCCCAGCGAAATAAGCATTTATCTTAACTTAATAGCAGATATTTACCGTCTATTTTAACTACGGACGGTTTAAGAGAATACCGTTAACAATGGCATTTATATTCGCATGATTTTTTTTGTACGTTTATCACTCTGTGAATCTGAAAGATGTTCCGTTTTCGCATTCAAATGAATAAGATTTACTTCATCTATCTACATCTAGTTAGACGTATATTTGTCTGCATGGTATTGCAATTATATTTGAATTGTTGCTTGTTAAAGGATTAGAACATTATTTCTGTTTATCTAACCCAGAGGTCTGCACCTTTGTTTTGTTAAACGAAGTGTATATATTTAGTCTCTCACGTGAAAGTGATTATCAGTATCACATGTATTTTGAGGAAAGCGTACACACAGACTTTGATTACATGCAATTTTTTCACAACTGTTATTAAATTGTTACGTAGGGTACATCCCATATTCTTTTTTTAAATCAAATCGTCCTGCAGATGAGTCATCCGTGGGTTTTGCTCGCTTTCCTTGGTCGCATAGCAAGTCCTACACTTTTATGACAGATACACAACTATATCTCTTTCCTATCAGCTCCTATAATTTGGAGGGCGTCTTCTCCGGTTCTTACCATCTGTTCTTCCATGAAGCATATTGTTCTCTTCAGCAAATGTTGATAAATATCGATGAGATGATGGTGCTAGTACAATCTATTGCAGATTCATGAAGTAGCAGGGATTTTATTTTTTACCAAGGAGGTATTTTAATATTTTCAACAGAAGGTATTTTTAACATATTAGTTTAGATTTGGAAAGGAGGACCAGGCTGGTTGATCTCGACTACTGCGACCTCCTATGGGCCTATTGTGATTCTCCTGTTTTCCTCAGAACTCCTTATTAAGCTTTGACCTTTGTATCAGACTTCACAGCCCTTATAAAGACCCCTTAGTACAGCTATCAGCTCTTGGTTCCTTCTCTCGAAGTAGTTGAAATATCAGTCTTATTAGACCTTCACAATCGTATAGCATACGCACTAAGGTTTCCTCTTTCCTCTTTTTGGCCTATCTCTGCCCTGGAAAACTTTTGTATCATTCCAAATATTTGTTTTGAACCTATTTGTCAATGGATGTTCATATGCATGGTTCAGTTAAACAGAAGAAGGGTTCGGGTCCTGGTAAGGCCTTAGACACATCTTAGATCACCAGTTTATAAGCCTCCGTATCTCTCGTTTTCCTTGTCTCTTACTTTGACTTCCTAGATCTATAAGGGTGTTCAATCCCATACTAGACTCAATTCAAAGCTACACATAGAAAATTATATAATAGAAAGATTACACTGATCCAGAGCCAAAGAGAGTCGCGCGTCCATAGATGTAACATTAATTTTCAACTGAATGAAAACTTAAAAGCCATATTCTTTGTGAATAAGCCAAATAACCACTATAATATTTTTGATGTAACGACGGTTGTATCAAGAAAACTTACAAGTACTCCGGTAAAGAATTATATAATCGTTATTTTGAGACTAGGATGAAAAGCATTGATTCAGACATTTGCTCCAATAATAATAATAATAATAATAATAATAAAGGACTTTATTAACCAAATTAATATTACAATTTAGAATAACGACTTTACTGGGCGAGGTTCAGTAAAGCCCAAAGGCATCCTATTCTTCCACCTAACCCAAGACAAACAATATAGCCTAAATAACAAAATCGAAATTTTCCTAACTTATGCTTACAAGAAAGAAAGAATAAAAAACTAAGTTCTGAACAATGGGCATAAAATATGGGAAACAACAAAAAAAATACAACAAATTTTTGTGTGAAATCACTGCATGTTCATAATTAACTCAATCACATGTTTTCTAAAACCAGATGTATTTTTAATTTTTAATTCCTGGGATAATTCATTAATACAATTTGTAATATTGTACGAATATGATCTCTTAAAAAATTGGGTATGATGAACGGGAGAAGTAAGGGTACCCTTAAACCTAATGTTTAAATTATGGACGTCAGTCCGAAAACGTATTTTAGAATACACGTATGGCGGAATCTTGTTAATCAGTATATTAAAATACTGACAGACAGAGTGCAAATATCGTCTATTTTTCATGTTAAGCCAGTTATAGGTTTAGTGTGTGGCTAATACGATTAAACTTCCTTATATCAAAAATTAACCGCAAACAGGAGTTCTGAAGTTTTTGAATTCGAATACTATCAGTACCATTTAAACAAAGTCCATATATTGTGTCACAATAATTCAACTGTGACAATACTAGAAAATAACAGAGTACAGATTTAGATGTTTTGGTCAATACAAATCTATTTTAATATATTACTTTTAAATTTAAGTACGTCTTTTGTAGACATTTATTAATATGTGGCGTGAATCTCAATTCTTGCTCCATAATGAGTCCCCAATTTTTACAATATTTTGAAATAAAATAGGCTCATCTTTGATTTTGATACTGTTCTTAAACTCTAAAGCGAATTCATTTCTTTCCGATTTTCTGCCGAACACAATCACAGCTGATTTGCTAGAGTTAAGATGAAGACACGTTTTACTTAAAAAATCAAATAAAGAGCTAAGATCATAGTTTATGGCAGCGATTGCCTGCTTACTTTCACTCGCGTCAAAAGACAAATACACTGTGTGTCATCTGCGTAATAATGTTGTTTACATCAGAGAAAAATGGATGAAAAGTTAGACGAGTAGATTATAAAAAGTAAAGGACCCAAAATTGACCCCTGGGGCACACCCGTGCTAATGGTTAACATATCTGAGGATTCTCCTCCATACATTACCAGTAGAGATCTATTTTTTAAATAATTCTCTAATTTAGTTGCACCTTCAGTGACGCCGATGAAATGCAAAATGGATATCAACATCTTATGATTGATGTAACTTCAGGTAACTTTCTTAGTTAACAAAACCTTTACTCCAGCTCAGGTTGACCTTGACCTACGGTATGAAAATATCTCTTGAAATATATATTATATGGGAAACCTCACACAAGTTACATACGAGGAAACCTCAGTCCATGTATTGTGCAATTGTGAAGGCCTTGCTGGACTGAGATTCTAACTACTTGGCGAGGGAAAGCCAACAGCTGATAGCTATACTAAGGAGCCCTTATCAAGGCGGTGGAGTCTGACACAAAGGACAAAGCTCAACGCTAGATAAGGAGCTCTAAGGAAAGCAAACAGGAGCAACACAATATCCATGGGGGTCGCGACGGTAAAGGCCAATCAATCCTTCCTAAATCGAAATCTAAATCTACATGCGGTCCTGATGAATGATTTTATCGTTCATTAGGATGTATTGCTAGCCAGAAGCGACTCAATATTCCAATAGCATTTATCACCGTCAATCCCAGTCCTCCCAAACTCAATATAAAATTTACAAACATATGCTTCAAGGAAAATAGGATCTTCTGGTGCCAATCGATTGTCAGTCACCCAAGAACTGGCCAAAAACTGCCCGTTTCGAGGTCCTTAAAGATGGACTCGAATTTGAGTGATGGTTTGTCCTGAGATAAAAGTTTCTGAAAATTTCAAATTGAGCATACCTTCCTTTACCGAGATATGAGAGGTTCAAGTTCAAGTTGCCATTATATACCAATTGAAGATAGGTCACTGAATACTTTCCACGTGAATCATTCCAAGGTTATGACTAATAGCGAAAAATGTTTCAGACAAAACTTGTAGGGGTGTTTTTGGGCTACATAATGGTGACCTTTTTATTTTGGGATAATATTATTACTGTGTTTTTTTACAATGCTGGTCTTGGATACACTCCTTTAGCCAAAAGACTCTAATAAATTATCCGATATAATATATATATAATACGTTTATTTGCATACCTAATACACAATTTATTATTACAAAGAATATATACTTATATCAAAATTAAATTAAAATTAAATTAAATTAAATATGAATCTGTATCTGTCAAATTAATAGTTTGCAAATAAACAAGGTAACCCACAAGGCTTAGCCTGCACGTGGGTGATTTTTGTTTATAACAAGTTTAATACTTCATATAATGTAAATACAGTGGACGGTGTAATTAAGATATAATAGGAACCAACACAAGGTGGAAAAAAAAAAAGCAAAGAAAACAAATAATTACAGAAAAAAAAAACTAATTGTAAATTAACGGGCATATGTATTATTTGTAACACGGGATGTAGAAAGGATGGGTAAATTTAATCACTTGAAAAATATAAGATTGTTTTTGCATGGTAGTTGATTAGTTTATATAAATTTTTCAATTTCTCATTTCAATATATTTGTGTATATCACTTCTGTCTAGAGACAGTAAATATTTTCTTGCTTTTCTTTTAAATGCAGATAGTGTATGAGTATATTTTATTTCAGTAGGCAGTATATTATAAAATCTTGGGGCTAGATACAGGTGGCATCTTTGACCAACTGATTTCTGTGAAGTTGGTGTTTTATATTTATGTTCTTTATGTCTAGTTTGGTAATTGTGATCTATACTAGTCAAAGTGTATTTATGTTTAAATTGGTAGGTAATTACATTTAAAAAATATAATTGCCTTATATCAAGTACTTGCGCATCTTTATATAAATCATCGGATAGGTATGTACTAACTTTATGATATATTAGTTTCAGGAACTTCTTTTGTAATATTTCTAATTTCTTGACATAATGCACAACTGCACTACCCCATCCTATAATACCGTATGACAATCTTGATTCTACCAAAGCGTAGTACAACGTTTTAAATTGTTTTTGGTCTAGTATACTCCGACACTTTTTAAACTTAAAAAGAATTGATCGCAAGTTTTGTGCCACGTCATTTATATGGTAATTCCATCTTAGATGGTTATCTATGGTGACTCCCAAGTATTTTATTTTGTCTGTTTGTTCTATTGTACAATTTACATTGTCATACATGATTTTCAAGGAAACAAAATTTGGTAAACCACTTTTATAGCAAGAGAACGGTAAATATTTGGTTTTTTCAAAATTAATTGTAAGTAATTTATAATCAAACCACTTTTTTATATTGACTAGGTCATCTTCAACCTCTCTTTTTAATTCTGACCATGAACTATGTTTGTAAAAAATGACCGTGTCATCAGCAAAGCTCACAATATTACCACTCGATTTCAATTCGAACAAATTATTAATATATATACTAAAAAGTAATGGTCCCAATACCGTACCTTGAGGTACCCCGTATTCAACGATACGCCAATTACTTCTAACAGAGTTTATTTGACAATATTGTTTTCTTTCGTTTAAGTAACTTTTGAACAGGAGTAGAGACTTTCCTCGAATACCCATGTCTTCCAATGCATCTAATTGTTGTGGGTGACTCACCGTATCAAAAGCTTTTGCGAGGTCCAAAAAAACACATAAGGCTGGTTTACTTTCATCTAGTGCGTTATATATATTTGCAGTTACTTGTGCAATGGCATCTTGTGTAGATTTTTGTTCTTTAAATCCAAATTGCATATCCGATAATAGCTTAAATTTTTTCATGTACTCATTTAATCTAACCTTCAATAGTTTTTCAAATATTTTAGTAAAATTTGTTATAAGTGATATCGGTCTATAGTTCATTACTAATGATTTATCACCTTTTTTAAAAAGTGGCCTAATTATACCTTCCTTAAACTTATTGGGGCATACGCCACTGTTAAATATTTTATTAGTTAGAGACGCTATTTGTTCTGCAATATCTTCAGCGATTACTTTTATTGTTTCTGCTTTAATGCCATCTATACCTGGTGCTTTTTTATTTTTTAAGTCATTGATGATATTTATAACTTCTTTTTTGTTTGTGGGGCGCAGAAAGAAAGAAAATTGTGTTGGATGTCTGGGTATGTTAAAGGGTTGTCTTTTGATGTTCTTAGCCAAATTTTTCCCTACGTCTGCAAAGTAATTGTTGAATAAATTTGTTTTTTCGTATTCATTTGATGTTAGTACACCCAGTTCAGATTTAATCTCCTTTATTTGGCAGTCATGATTTTTACAATTATTGATTTCCTTTAAGACATTCCATAAATTTTTTGTATTGTTTTTATTACCTTCTATTTTTTCTTTATAGTAAGAAGTCTTAGTGGTTCTTAACAGTTCATTTAATCGGTTTCTATAAAGAATAAATTCATGTTTTAAAGTTATGTTGCTAGTATCTCTTTTGTATTTCTGGTATAATTCGTCTCTGTTGTTAATTGATTTTACTAACCCTGTTGTTATCCATTCCTTTCGTTTTCGATCTTTATGTTTTACGTGAATATTATATGAGCATTTAGTAATGACGGTTTTTATTGTGTTTATTAGGTAATCTGTTGCCTCGTTTACATTTTGAATACCATAGAAAAAGTTCCAACTAACCTGTTTAATTTCTTTTTTTAGCTTATTATAGTCAATTGCTGTTTTGATATTTTTTGTATGAATTTTTTCACTCTGTATTTCAGTGTCTGTAGATAGTTGTACAATAGTTGGGTAATGATCAGTAATATGAGTTTGTAAAACAATTGGCAAGATATCACCCCCAGCTTGGGGGGTTTTTATAAAACAATGATCTATACATGATTGGCTAGATGGTCTAGTAACAGCATTTATTGCAGATTCAAAATTGTACTCACTCATTATATTGAGATAATCATCGGTTACTTCATTATCTAATTTGATATTTATATTAATATCTCCCACTATTATATTGTAATCAACTTTTTCTCTGGCAATAACCTCCAAATAATTTTTTAAGCTAATTAAAAAGTTTTTTTCATTTGTTGAGGGCGGTCTATAAACAGAAGTGATTAATATGTTTTTGCCATTATAAGTTAACCTTGTTTTTATGGCTTTACATTCATATATGTTTACTATGACATAAGTGTAACTGATTGTGTTATTAATAAACATTACAACCCCATCATTTTGATTAAATTTACCTTCTGTGTACAGTGTATCATAACCTTCTAGATAAAATGAATTTAAATCATGTACTTGCCAAGTTTCTGATAACACAATACATGCAAATTTGGTTTCAAAGTGATCTAATAAAATGTTTAGTTCGTCGAAATTTTTTGAAATGCTTCTAATGTTCATATGAAACAAATTAAATTTACCTATTATATCGTTTTGGAGAGTTTTATCTAAATTAGTTATATTTGTTTCTATTGTATTTGTTGGTGTATATTGATAATCTCTGATAAATTGGTCCATTTTTTAATTATTTAATAATTTTTTGTTTTTTAGTGTTATTCTTTATTTTAGGTTTCCTTTTCTTTCTTTTTCCTTTTTTTCTCTTATTTGTTTATTTGAGTTATAAATGAAATTTATTATATATATAATTAAACTAAAGTATAATAGACTACAGTGCGTATATATTTATAATGAATACTATAACATTAAAATAATTTATTTCCCCTTCCCTTTTCCCCTTTATTTCTTTTTTCCTTTTTTTCTTTTTCCTCCTTATTTAGGTTGATTTCCCCGGCTTGATGATCGTTGTCTTATAACTTGCTTGGATTTTGTTCCTGTAGGTTTATCGGGTGTAATTTCCAATTTTCTCTTCTTATCTTCTAGAGGCAAGGGAAAGTTAAATACGGCATTTTCTATTGGAGTGGAAGGTACACTAGAAGATTTTTTTTCTTGTAAATTGGTGGTATCACTTAATTGTACTTGATGAGCATTAACTTCTTGTTCTTGTGATGCAATAAATCCACTATGTTTTAAATATTCATACGTATATTTTTCTCCATTGACTATTAGGGTATTCCTTATAATTTTTGCGGTGTAATGTTGTTCTCTGGCCAATTTCAAATGTTTATTAAGGAATTTTCTTTTCTGGTAGTCTTCTTGTGTGTAATCTGGGGCTATAAATAAACCAGTCCCCTTTAAGTTTTTTGCATTCAAGAAAATATTTTGTTTTATCTGGTAATTTAGTAGTTCTACCAGCACCGGGCGAGCTTTTCCTTCTTGTTTTTGACCAAATCTGTATATATCACGTATTTGGTGAGTATTGCAAACAATTTTCAAATTATCATTAATTATTTTCAATACGTTTTCTGTTGTTTCGGCTTCCTCTCCACCAACACCATATATAACAATGTTGTATTTTCGTAGTGTTTTTTCGGCAGTTGTCAATTTATTTCTCAATTGTTTATTTTCCTCTTGTAACTGTAGATTTTTTTTGGTAATGATATCAATTTCTTTCTTCAAATCTCCTCTAAGATCTTTGAGATCTTTTCGTATTTCACAATTTTGTTGTGATATATCAGTTAATAGTTTAAATAAATCCTCATGAGAAATATGTTCGGCTGTCATATCGTTGGCGTGTTGTAGGAATGCGGTGCGTTTGAACGAGGTATTTCTCTTAGCGGAGCGGCTGCGATACTAATCAAATATAGGCTCCGACTGATAGCCTGTGCGTATATGTTTCCCCGATGTACGTATATCTGTAAATTCAATCCCAAAGAAAAAACGAAGCGTCTCGTGGCCCTTTATATTTATCCTAAAGAACGAATAGGGATCTAGGCAATGGACACTCATTTCACTGATGACTTTATGTAATGTACGACTATGAAATGGACCACGGATAGAAAGGTTTTCTCAGCAGAGTAGCAAGAGAGCTCACGACACCGAGGGTGAAAGAGCTTCCTAAAATATAATATTTATTTATTAGTGTCTTTGTTTATTGGTTTATTAAAAAATATTGGTCAGTCTGCTTGCGCTCTGATAGTCAATCCTCATTTTCCGTGTCGCTGGAGGAGCAAAATCCTCAGACTTCTTATTTTGGCGGCCGCTATCTCACTTGAAAATTACCAAAACATATCATGCCCCACATCATTGGATTGGAAATATAATTTCCAATCGATCAAACACAAAAAAGGATGGGGGAAATTTTATCTGGAAACCGTTAGAACGGTTTATGCGAAGAGATGTCGAAATCGCATACATTTTTAATTCTTTTTCTTACTTTTTATTGGGTATTTTGCCGCTGAAAACTATATAAAAATTTTAATGAAAAAACCTCTGCGCCAAACGGATCAGACAGAGGTTGGTTCTTGAGTACTTGACTGTTTCAAAAAGTCTCACACCTAATACTATATAAACTAGAACAATGTTATAAACTAAAAACTGAAAATCGAAGCTATAGGTAGTTAACGTTTCGGAAGAGAATCTACTTCCGTTCTCAAAACTTTTTTGGCCGTCAACCATGACAGTTCTTTGTTTATGTATTTCCATAGTCACGTGAGACATTAAATTATATTTATCTTATTTTTACTTACTTCGTCTCTAAGGATGGGCAACCAACTAGTACAAAAATCTATTGAATAATTAGAAACGCATCTATCCTCGTTTAATAAAATAATCGCGGATTCTTGTAAGTTTTCTTTTAGTTCCGTTGCTCTCTTTTTCCAAAATCTTCGCCGAGTGCCATTTAATTCTATGATTATTATCCCACGCGTGTTCACAAATTTTGGATTTTTCAAATTCTCCCCTTCTAGCGTAATTTCTATGTTCACCAACCCTTACGTTGAAAGGTCTAGATGATTCACCAACCCTTACGTTGAAAGGTCTAGATGATTCACCTACGTAATGTTTTCCGCACTTACACGGAACACTATAAATACAATTTTTTGAATTTTGAACAATATTTGGAGGTTTGCTTCTTGATAAAACCGATCTTAGCGCGGAGCCCGTTTGAAAAACCGTTCGTACGGAAAACCTATTCCCAATTTTTCGTAATTTATCCGATAAACCATGTATATATGGAATTACTGCCATTGACCTAAATACCTCAGGTTGTGATAGTATATTCTCTCTACTACCAATGTTCAATAACTGACTATCACAAAACTCTCAGGATATTGATTATTTAATAAGACAGTTTTTATAAATTGTTTTTCGTTCCTTAATATTACATCATTTGAAGAAATAATTTTGGCCCTGTCATACAAACACTTAACAATACCTTTCTTAACACTAATATGTTGATTTGAATTGAAATTTAAGTATTTGTTTGTGTGTGTTTGTTTTCTATACACACTGGTTTGGTATGTGTTATCTAATTTTTAATTAAAATATCTAAGAAAGGTAATTCATTATTGTTCTCTATTTCTATTGCAAATTTAACTGAAGGTTCTTTTTCGTTAATCTGATTCAAAAAATTACTTAAACATTCTTTACTATAAGGCCATATAGCAAAAATGTCATCTACATATCTCCACCATACAATGGGTTTATAAGCTAGATTATTAATATTACTTTCCTCGGAATTTTCCATGAAAATGTTACTTAATATTGGAGATAATGAAGAACCCATGGCCATCCCAAAGTCTTGTTGATAGAAGTCATTATTTAATTGAAAGTATGTTGTTTTAATGCAAAACGAAACGAGATACAGAGTTGCGCCATTCGATTTCTCTCGCCTTCCTACGTACCCCTGATTTTTTTCACATTTTTGCGGGCACTTTAATTTTTTTGGAAAAACCATAAAATTGAAAAATGTATGCGATTTCGACATCTCTTGGCATAAACCGCTCTTTTTTTATACTTGATTGATTGGAAATTAAATTTTCAATCCGTTGATGTGGGGCACGATGTGTTCTTGCGTTTTTTAAGTGAGATAGAGGCCAACTAACTACACTAACTAACAAATAAACAAAGTAATAAATAAATATTAGATTTTATAAAACTTCTTCACCCTCGATGTCGTGACCTCTCGGGCTAGAGGATTACACTGGAAACGATTTTCCGAACCGACTAACTTCCCAAGTTTTACTAATTGTTCATTATATTTGAATATCACATATTTTTTACATATTCTATTAAAATTAAATGAGTATATATCGTTCGTTTCATGGCTCAAAATATAATTCATACTTAAAGGCATGACTAGCTTTTTCTCCAATAATCTTTGTATAAACATGTTAATTTCTTGTTTATGTCTAGGGCAAGCTAGGAAAATATGATTGATGTAGCCTGGACTTCCACGTTCGCAAAGGTCATTATTTTCTTTAACACCAATCTTACATAGATGAGAAGGGAATCTTCCACGATTAAACTGTAGGCGGGTAATTGTCGTATAAGTATTTCTTTCTACCTCTCCACTGTCATACCATCGCTGCGATGTAATATATGGGTTTAATAAAAATTAGTCAGATGTTCAGCATATGAATTATTATATCCATCCCTATTCTCCTTCAGAGCCCTTATTAATTCGCTATAGATTATTCGTAGTCTGCAATTGTTGCCTTTGTCAGTAAATCAACTTTGTCGTTATTTAGCATTCCTGAATGGGTTTTAATCCAAATGAAAGTTATCTTATATATTAGTGTGTTACTAATTAGTTACTAGTTTCATAACGATGACACACATACATCGATATACAAAGTTTATATCTTATTTATCTTAAATTATTACGAGAAAATTATGAAGCAGGGAAATTATGTGAGTAATTGTATCTCTTTTCCTCTATATACAGTTATACTGAAGAACTTCACACTATCTTCTACGGCCATGTCGTGGCCGTGGGTGTACTTTGTATACTTTGTAGTACCACTCGATATACGTGGATATCATATTACACCACAAGAAATGGTGAATATTAAATAAACAACTAGTTACCTATATAGAAGAATTTTAGTCATGCTTCATGTATATTGTGGCCCACGTAGCGACATAATTAGGACAAACCTAGCTAAGCCAATATATAGTTACAAAATGATGTAAAAAAACTACGAATTAAAGATTTATCCGATCCAGTGGCGTAACGATTATAGGACGAATAATTTTGTGCTCCGGAGTCAAGGAGGCGTCCAAGGCCCAAGCGTTTTTAACAGAATTTCCAAATCGGGGCCCAAGTTCTGGTTTTATTGCCTTTGCAAACAAATATGATTCAATAATGGGCACTCTAACATTAAATTAACGTGAATTATACAAACTACTATTGCATGAATTGAATTTACCTATTAGACCCATTTTAACAGAAGCATTCTGTCAAACAGATCATTTATAAGATCATTAGCAAACTAATTGAATCATTGGAGTCAACTAAATTCAGTTGAAATTGTACAAAAATAATTTAAGAGATTTTCTTGGAAAATGGTTTTTTTTATGACAAAAATTAAACAACATAAAAGTCTCAGCTTTGGAATATCGTTACGATCTGGTATACAAGACATCAGGAGGTAATGGGTCATTTAAATAATCACACTACTAAGGTTTCTTGGTTCTTGTAAACCATCCAGCGCTATTAGACTACAACGGTAACAGAAAAAGGAAGAAAAAAGCAAGAGTTACCCAAACTGGATATATTTTTTGTTAGGCTTGCTTGCTTGCGAACCAGAAATGCCTTTTCACAATGACTGATTTAATGAAGTGTGGTAGTATACCAAATTGGAATAAAATAAATAAAAGTATTATAGATGTGTTATATAACGATAAGCTAACAATAAAAAAACTTACTGAAAAGATATTGATATGAAACATCAGACAAGAACCTATCAAATGCATAATAGCTCCATTAATCAAAATGTATTTAATCATCATATGTTTTCTTCCGGTAACTACTTGATGTCTGGATATTAAAGAAATTTGGACCATAGCAATTTATTTTATGATGACATTTAACTACTCTGAAGTATGTGATGATTTAGTCACTCATCAGTTGGTGATAGAGCGTCATTTTGACACTCGAGTTTTGGCAGTCGGTTGACAGTAAGGAAGGAATGCGGATAACAATTATTTTACGTGCTGCAAAGGTCCCACACTAGCCTCTTAACACAGCCTGTTACACTAGGGCTGGGATAGCTACCGTGAAGAAACGGTAATGTCCAGCGGGTCTAGGAATAGTTGGACTTTACATACACAACAGTAAAAAGCACAGTTTAGACTATATACAAAAATTTATTATCTTAAGCCTACTATTTACAACAATACTTAAAGCTACTATTACAAACCAAACAGGCAACCCAGAGTTTAAACTAAAGTCAGGCTATGGCAAAAAGAGGTAAAAACGGGCAGTAGTACAGACAGTGCAATACGGATACCAGGAGTGAGTAGGCACTTAACAAGTTGGTACTTGAACAGACTTAATTTATGGATCTGCCAGGGCATTCATGTACTGATCTTTGTGAAATATATTTGTTGATATTTTGTTAAACATGTAGAAGCGCCACGCCGTACGAATATAATAATTAGGAACATTCAGCACTATACTTTATATACACATACTTTCCTTAGGAACTAATCTTGTTAGAAACTAAATTTAGTGAAAATCTATTCGCCAGTTTGGGAGACCTGACTGATGACACTTCAAATTTGGCAGCATATTGTATTTAACCTCGTGTTTAACAGATGCAATATGGAATGTTACTATGCATTAATCTGACTACAATTTTTTAAGAGCTTTAAAACGACATATCATAGCAACGCACATTTGGTAATCTATCATTTTTTGGAGGGGCACTCCCATTGACAGATCACAATGCAAAATTGTTTTCCAGTCTAATGTTTACACATTAAGTACGTACCAAATTTTCTTGAAATTAGTTGAACCGTTTAGAAATAAATTGAGGGACCCAAAAATAAACGACGAGACCGACGTTTTTAAAACCCACCTTTTGAATGTCTGGTGTCGCTCGAAAATGATAAAAAATTTCGTAAAGATCTCGAGAACATATTACTCGGATTTCCATTTCATCTAGCGACGGCACTGACCCAATCTTCTTTATTCAGATATTCTCTGTACCATCTAATACCGAAAGATACGGGCAGATAAGGATTAAACAACCTAACAACTTGTATCATATTAAGCGGTTACACGTTACAAATCACGCATGGGGATAACTAGGACTATTAAAAATTAAAGACAACATAAAAGTAATCCTCCCAGCAATTTAGGTTAAGTCGGCAACCGAGGCAGATTTTATCTTAATAACAAAATATGAAGCTGGCGGCAGAAGCAAATTAGATATATTTAATTATATCATCGGTAGGAGAAAAGTAAAAATTTCTAATCTTGTTTAATTAAGCCTGACAGGTGCTGGGTTTAAAACACACTCATTAGATATATCAACAACAAAATTTAGTACACGTGAATGAAAAACTTAAAATGCATATGCATGTAATGAGTTTTTTTCCAAAAAAATATATTTAATAAAACGCTTTCATAAATGTATTAACATGGAAACAATTTTTCTTTCTGATCTTATAAAAAAAATATTTTAAATTTATACAGGTTAATAAAACTAAAAGCGTTGAGCGCGAGAAGATGCAGTAGAAGTTGTTTCAATTGTTGCTCAACGCTCTTAGTTTTAATAAGCTATATAAAAAAAAATGAGATCAGAAAACATTTTTTTATAAGATCAGATTTTTTTTAATTTTATAAAATGGATCTCAAAGTGTTGCTCATCTGAAATACAGTCTTAACATAGAATTTAACACCTACAAGACGAACGTTTTCCAATATAAAGAATTAATGTTGGGTAACGTTCAGATTTATGTCGTACTTCTTTGTTATTTGCAATATTTATTAAAGTTCTATCAACAGAGACTTCAGCGTACTGATTGTTTCTAAGAATCTCATTGATAGAATCCCAGCATTCTGTTAGTCATATTGATTATCTTATCTATATTTTTTCTCTCTTCGTATCATTAGTAATTCGTAGTTCGTACATATAAGTCAATTTTTTGTTTATTTTACTTTCTCCCTATGTTGTATATCTGGTATTTCACTTAATTAATGCCTTTGTATGCCTTTATTCCTGTTCTGTAATTGGGTATCTTACCTGTTAAACAGTATATGCAATAAATAAATAAATAAAATAAACATGTGGTTGAAAGGGCAAAATAAGTCTCACACTTCACTGTCTTGAGGCTTTCGCCATTTATATTATAATTACAATTTACAATATTACGTTTCTTGGTAAATGATATTGATCAACACTTTTTAGTATTGAGAATTATTCTTTTTGCGTACAATAGGCATTTAGTCTGTTTAGACCACTTTGAATTTTTCGGCAATCCTCTATTGAATTTATTGCAAGAAATAACTTTAAACCGTTAGCACAAATTAAAAAACTGCAAGACATGAAACATTTATCTACATCATTAACATAGATAAATAAGAAGAACAGTCCAAGATGGCTTCCTTGAGGAACGCCAGAAGGTACATTAAAAGGATCAGACTTATGTCCAAGAACCGTAATAAATGTATGAATACATCCAGCGCAGGATGTCACTCCGTATATCAACCCCAGCTAACGATAATATTATTATATTCTTTTAAATTCTATCAAATGCCTTGCTAAAATTAATATGCACAGCATCAACCTGAGTCTGACTATCCGTAGCATTACATATACAATCCGAAGAACAGATCAAATTACTTTCAACAGAACGTTTAGGAAAAATCAATGTTGTTCATTTGTGATTAAATTCTTTACTACATATACAGATTCGGAAAATGCAGTTTAGGGTATAGGACGATGTAATTGACCACGCCCCGCTAGTTCCATAAATCGTGAAAGCAGAGACACACAATGAATTGAATTTAGTACGGCATGAACTAAGGATGGATGCGGACGGAGGTAATAATTTCTATACGAAACGAGAAAATATCTCTTCGTCAAAAGTGAAGAAGTTATTTATCACATTTTTGACAAATAATTTCTTCTATTGAAAGCAATTCTGCAGTATCTTTTTTAGCCGTAAATGCTATGGGAATAAAATAATAATTCTTATTAAAACCGAAATGAAAATAGAACATTAAAATAAAATTAAATAACTCGGAAACTAAAATCAACTAATAATTATCAAACAATAAATTAATGAACTAAGGATTCAAACAAACCACCTTCTTGTGCCAAACATTAGCCAAACCGATTATACAATGAACCTCTCATATCATTGAGTTGATTTGGAGTAATGCTTGCACAAAGTTGGATACGTTTTTCCCGTAATTCAACTAAATTATTGTTTCGTTCAAACGCATGTTTGTACGCGGATTCCTTTAAAAAGCCCCACAGAAAGAAATCATGGGGTGCTAGATCAGATGACCTGGGGGGCCACTTTATCATTCCCCTCGTAGCTATCAAACAATATTGGAAAATGTTCTTTCCAGAAAATTAATAACAGTTAAGGTATTGTGACTTGGGAAGCCGTCTTGTTGAAACCAAATGTCGTCAAAGTTGACAGGAAGATTTTGAACTGCAGGAATTATTTGGTTTTGTAAAAGCTCTAAATATTTATTGCCATTTAAATTGCCATCGATTAGCAGTGGGCCTATAATATGATTGTCTAAAATTCCCGTCCAAACGTTCAACTTTTGAGGATACTGAGTTCGCACAGCAACACTCAAATGTTTATTTTTTCGAGACCAATATCGTACTATGGATGGATTGTGTTTCCTATGTAATGAAAAGGATGATTCATCTGTAAACAATATATT
Organism: Stenurella melanura; assembly: GCA_963583905.1. Classification (NCBI taxonomy): domain Eukaryota; kingdom Metazoa; phylum Arthropoda; class Insecta; order Coleoptera; family Cerambycidae; genus Stenurella; species Stenurella melanura. The sequence goes on along the minus strand of OY757309.1, from coordinate 232,481,555 downwards.
CTTTAAGAAGTTTTCATTCTCATTCACTTTATTTGTCATGATTTCACAAAATTCCATCCGTTTGAAATTGTCCTCGGGAAATATTTCTTGCGTTGTTTGAACTTTAAAACAACTGTACAAATTTCTTTTCAAAATATTTCTTACAGTTCTTTCCTTCATGTCAACTTCATCAGCAATTTATCTGCTAGAACAAGTTTCACTAGTTTCAACAAGTGCACAGACATTAGTTTCGCAAATTTCACGTCCTTGGCTCATTTCATGATGACGGGGTTCGGGTTGACAGCATTTTTTACAATAATTCACGACACACCCGAAATTCTCAAATTTTTTAATAATGTATGAACTTATGCTAGCTGAGGGGATTGGTCTGTCTTAATATGCCACAGTAAATAAATTTATTGTGTCATCAGTGGAATGGCCCCCGAAGTACCATTCTATAATTTGCACTTTTTCTGCAGTTGTATAAACACACGGAATTTTAATAACGAAATTGAGATTATTTCATTTTATTGGGTGCGCTCGCGCTGTTCTCAACTCGTGGCGGTCAAGCGATGGACCAATGTCCTGTATTGTTCTACGACAAGGCATGGTTTATCTGCGCAGAAACAAGTTTACGTACCTAAAACTAAATTTGCTGAATCTGTAGAGTAATATTAACCGGCACGGTAGCTCAGTCGGCTAAACGTCTTAGAGGCGAGCGCGCTTGGTCAGACTGCCTAACGTGTACTGGGTTCGATCCCCAGCACCGGCACGGGCAATGTTGTTGGGTAATGGATGTTGTCTGCGTTTTTCAAATGTGGAACCCCCTTCCGGACAGCCTATGAGAGGCTTTGGATTTGGGGGATTGTCTATAATGTGTGGTGTTTATGTTTATGTTATGTTTGCTATGTACAAATAATTCTTGGCAAATATACTCAATTTACTGATAGGGCGAGAATTTGTCCAATTCTATGCACCATCTTTAAGAATTGGTACCACAAATGTCATTTTCCACTTATCCGGAAACGTCTACAAGGACGTATTAAAAATAATTTGAAAGGAATACATTAACATTCCTTGCATTGTTTAATGAAATAAGGAGATAAACCATCTGAACCCAGTCCTTTTTTTCTGTTCAGTAAATCGATAGAGCGCATTGTTTCTGATGTACTAATATAATCATTGTTGCCCCAAATACCAAATAACTTGAAGCAAATCGATGTAATTCAAGTACAAAATAATGGCCAAAACTAGGTAAGTACACTTTATAATCCATCGAGGCAAGTGCTTGTAGCAGCTCTCAACTGTGGGAATTATATGCGGATAAAAACAAAGTGTGGCGCAAACCTTTTACATTCCTTCCAAAACAAATAAATAAATGCAAATTTATGTAAATAATTTTTTTTCTGTTATGTTTTGTGTGGGTTTTTTCCTTTTTTATATGCCAAAAACCGTTAAAAGATATAGATGTTTATGTTTTGATAATCTATAAACAGTTTATAAATTATCATGACGTCATTTTATAATAGTAGGTCCAGTAGATGAAACAGTACCGTTCAATTTTATTAAATGCATAATTATTTACAAATTAACCATTTTATTTTCATCACTATAAGTTTTTTAAATACAGACGGTCATTAAGTAAACTGTCAGCATAATAATAATAATTATACTTTTGATAATTTGGTTGTAACTGATTTTTATTTACCTTGAGACAGGATTGATTTATGAGAAACTTAATGTAGTTTTATTTATCCCCTAAGAAAACATTACAATTACAAATGTAAATATCTACCCATCGTTTTTTTTTCCGATCGTGGCAATAAGCACAAAAGATCATAATCATAAAAAAATTATGTCATAAGCTCGAAAAAAATAATACTTATGATAATTTCTCATTTTCGGCAGGTAGGTTCTTAATAGTAGAATAGTATATTAAAATTTAAGTGGATATTAAGGTCTTTAAAACACGCGCGATTTTTCGAACACGACAGCGCAGCCGAAGTACATGTCTGCATGGGCGCCACTGGCGGAGCTATAAAATAACTATTCTAACTAAAATATGTGGTTTTATATTCTATTAAGAGTGGGTATGCCGTCTAAGAATCAGAAATAAATTAGCCTAAAACGCCGCACCGCCCGCGACAAATTATAATTAGACCATTGCAATTACGAAATTTGTACAAGCGAAAAATAGAAGAAAACATATCAATCTAGGTTTGTATCTTTTTAATATTTTGAAAAAAAATGGTATTAATTAACAAGATTTTTTTTAATTAGCAGCGAATTGCGAGAATTTATGATTTTTTTTTTAATATTTAGATTCAAAATATGAGAAAAAGGACTCGATACAAACCTTCATACATGTTTTCTGTGTATCGTACTATTTTTATTTTTCCAAAAAACATAATACTTTTTGCAAAAACATGTATAGCACGGAACCGTGCAAAGGCACATTTTGCAACAAATGTTACACTGATACGAGCTCCCTCTGGATTTATTATAGTTTAAGCTCCGCCCTTCACCCAGAATTATTTTATGAATGAGAAAATATAATGAGGGAACGAAATAAGAAATTAAACCAAACCATTTCTAATAACACGGGACGCCCAATAAAATATCAAATTCCATTAACTTACTATTATACTTAACAGGTACTCTACTCTTTGATTATACTACAAGTACCGAATTATAACAATATAGTAACTAGTTATATGTAGCCACCCATGCACTAACAATAATGTGTCATTGTATATCAATTCTTCTTTTTAAAATGGTGGTATGTTGGTATATTTGAAAACATTTATAGGACAATACAATTGATATTAAATTTTAAAAATGTGTTCTTGTCGTAAACACATGAATATAGAATTATAAGGGGCAATGCGATTTGCTATGAAAGGAGTTAGAAACACAAAAGCAAAGCGCACATTTTCCCATTCTCTCATCAAGTCACACGGATCAGTTTGTTGCATTAGACCAAGCAACAGGATTTTTTTCATAATAACTTTTATTTCTAGGAAAAATAGAAAGAAATGTTTGGGATAAAAACTGTGGGCAGTAAAGTTATCTATCGATCTGTCAAAATAATGAAATCTAGGCTCAAAGTGTAAAAAGAAACAGAGAAACCAACTTACTCTTTTAAACCCGAAAATATTTTCCAGAAAAAAGAAACTTTCGTGAAAATTTAACAAATCAGAGCTAAACGTATTGTCCAGAAGGTGATGTGGACCGATGTTGAAAATATTTTATTGTTGAGATGGCGCACCAATGTATATATATGTAGACGTTCTAAGACTCGAGTTGCAGGTTTTTATCCCTGCTTTCAAAATTTGTAGAGAAAACTTTTTTGAATACAAATTTTAGCCATCTTTTTTACTTTGAAAATTTTGCAAATTTTTAGAATCGCTCTAACATTCGTATTTTAAAAAATGCACTATTAAATTTCATTGATACAAATAATTGATGCTTTGAATTTTTAAAATCTAACCAGTAAAACCAGAGATATCCATATTTTTGAGAAATAACCTATTATGTCTAAAGTTATTAATGATATTTTGATGCGGGGTTTAGTTTAAAACGTCCATCACTAAACTTTTGTCTACTATAAAAGCAAATTTGTAAGTTCTCCCCATCCATATATTTTTTAAGAAAATATGAATAATAATTCGTAAAACTAAAAGTGTACACCAGGCAAGTTATTTTATATAATATGTGCTAATATGTGATATGTGCTAAGTAGATAACACTAGTTCATTGGTCAAATCGAGAACTACTGCTCCTAGAATGTAAAATATCAAATAAAAGGTTCTATCCTTGATCTTTGTTTATTCTCGATATACTTGTTACTGACTTCGAAAAATTGGCATTTGCTTGCTACATTTACGACTGCAAATTTCCCTTTTGGATTGTAAAGAAATTCTTATTTTATACTATATACTATCAAAACAGTACCTGAGAGGTCAACCACTTGTAGAAATTACACGAACTGCCAAGACTGCCTTGCCTGAGGCGCCTGCGTAACTCCAACCAGACGCACTTGCGGGACTTTCAATCATATTGCCGCCACTGCCATGGCTTCCGACAGCCTGCCTAAAATTCGGAGAACGAGGGCCGACTGTGGTTTACCCCTTGATAGACAACTACTGAATTTCATAAGGATCCGTTGAATAGTTTAATGATTATAAATAATTACTTATCACTAACTTTCTGCGAACTATTTCTCGGCGTCTATTGCGTCTATTATTGCATAACAATAATAATTAAAATTAGAAAACATTATTTTTTGTTTTAACTTGCCATAATTCAAAAAACGAAAACATTAATGGATCTCAATATTACTATGTCATCACTACATATTTATTAATGAACTGTGGTAATATGAAGGTCAAATTTTAATAATTGTGGAAAATATGTTTTTTTTTTCAAAAACAGTGTCGATAAAATGTGAGCATTTGCAGTTAACGAACGGAAAACCGTTTAAGTCTATGCTGAGAAGAAATAAAGATGGAGACACCTTTTTTATTTGAAACTGTTTTTCTAAGTTTAACAGTTTTTAAGAAAATCACGTATAGACAAATTAGACCAATAACTAACCAATACTATACGCATAACACTTATTGGATAAAACAACTTGCGTGGTGTATATTTTTGATTTTAACAATAGTTGTTAATTTTTGTTTATTGGTAAACTACCATTATTTGAGGGAGACTACAAAATGAAAATTCAAGAAGTCCTGAGGAATCCCCTGAGGAATTCCCTGAGGATCCATGAGTTTAAATTTTGATTTGTTGAATGATGTGACAGCTAAAGCTTTAAGCTTTACACATACGAAAACTAAACAACATTAAAATTTTAGGTTTTCTATTTAGTTATAAACAAGAATTAGTGCTCTGCCCCCAATAGCAAACAAGACTGCAGCTACGGATACGTATTTCGGAGTTATTGCTCTTCATATATGGCACATGAGGTACGAAGGTACAAAATAGAGTACTTACCATGTACTGTGCTTTCCTACCTTTGTTGGTCTTGCTTTTCATATAACAATATTATTTATGATATGCTACACTGATGAGGAGCAATAACTCTGAAACGTGTGTCCGTAGCTGCAATCTTGCATATCACTAATTTTTGTTTATAATTTTTGTTTGACCTCATCATCTCTTTCATTCCTTTTATTTAATATTATTATTTCCTTATTGACGATTATTATTAATTAATGCAGATTACTAATTATTGAATATCTTTTCCATTATGCAAAAATATAGATATACTGGTATACTCCATATTACAAATTAAAATTCTAGAGAAGTGAAAAAATACTTAGTCGCTTAAATTATAAATACTGTATTTATTGAAGGAATAATATGTTAAAAACGCATTTAGGTTAGAACGATAGGATAGATGTGGTCGGCATAACCTTTGAGCTTTGGCAGGTAGAATTTATATACAACTCATGAAGTAATTACGAGCTTATATGTAAGTTGAATCACGGTCATTCATTTATATTTACTACATAGTACTATAAAGACATAAAATAATATTTTATCGTTTTTAAAGGACCGCCCACTGGACTTTCCGTTTCACCTCCCCTGTTGCAAATTTTAGCAGCTTGTCGAGGCATACCTACTCTTAACACATACCAAAATTGAAAATAACGTCTAAAGTACTTTCTGAGATATTAAAGAATAACAATTAAATATAATTCCACCACTCTGTAGCAAGAAATTTAAGCCGCCGCGGACATATGTTCGTATGAATTTTTCGTATATAATGACCCAAGGAATCACACCCTGAAATATTAGCACCCCATTAAGGAATGCCCTGTATATTTTAATCATACCTACCATTTGTTTTACTTCCACATCCACGTAGTGGATTGGAAGTATAGTAATCGCAAAAAAATTTTCAAAAATTTTTATTCGTGAAATAGGTTTAGAATGTCATGAAACGTCGAGATTTTAAATTTGAACGAAAAAAATTTTCTGTCTGTCGGTCTGTCTGTCTGTATGTCTGTCTGTCTGTCTGTCTGTCTAACTTTTTTGTCCGTACGTTTTCTCCGGAACGGTTAAAGATATTGACTTGAAATTTTGTACACGTATATATTATAACGAGATCTGGAACTGGATTGTTTTTTGAGGATATCCGGTGAAGGGTTGGGGGTTAAATAGGGGTAAATAGGGGAAAATAAGTGAAGCAAGCTTGTAAGAGCACAGAAACTTGAAATTCGGTGTATGTACTAGAAGTTAAGGCCTCAGATTTTTTGCAATATTTTTCAACCCCCCACCACCCCTACCCCATTAGTGGGGTTGATAAAATAAAGTTGAGATATTCATTTGAAATTTCGTACACGTATGTATTATAACGACGTCTGGAATTATATTTTCAGATGATTCCGTTGAAGGGTTGGGGGTTAATTTGGGGTAAATAGGGGAATATAAGTAAAACAAGTTGGTGAGACTACAGAAACTTGAAATTCGATGTTTGTACTAGAAACCAAAGCGTCAGATTTTTTAAAAATATTTTTCAACCCCCACCACCCCTACTCCAATATGAAAAGGGTTGATAAAATAAAATTGAGATATTCAATTGAAATTTGCTACAAGTATGTATTATAACGACATCTGGAACTAGAATATATTTTGAGATGATTCCGTTGAAGGATTGGGGGTTAAATAGGGGTAAATAGGGGAAAATAAGTAAAGCAAGCTTGTAAGAGTAAAGAAACTTGAAATTCGGTGTATGTACTAGAAGTTAAGGCCTCAGATTTTTTTGTAATATTTTTCAACCCCCCACCACCCCTACCCCATTAATGGGGTTGATAAAATAAAGTTGAGATATTTCATTTGAAATTTCGCACACGTATGTATTATAACGACGTCTGGAATTAGATTATATTTTGAGATGATTCCGTTGAAGGGTTGGGGGTTAATTTGGGGTAAATAGGGGAATATACGTAAAACAAGTTGGTGAGACTACAGAAACTTGAAATTCGATGTTTGTACTAGAAACCAAAGCGTCAGATTTTTCATAATATTTTTCAACCCAACCACCCCTACTCCAATATGGAAAGGGTTGATAAAATAAAATTGAAATATTCATTTGAAATTTGGTACAAGTATGTATTATAATGACATCTGGAACTAGATTATATTTTGAGATGATTCCGTTGAAGGGTTGGGGGTTAAGTAGGGGTAAATAGGGGAAAATAACTGAAGCAAGCTGGTAAGACTACAAAAACTTTAAATTCCGTGTATGTACTAGAAGCCAAGATATCAGATTATTTATAATATTTTTCAACCCCCACTTCATTATTAAAAGGGTTGATAAAATAAAATTGAGATATTCATTTGAAAGTTGGTACACGTATGAATTATAACGACATCTGAAACTAAATTATACTTTGAGATGATTCCGTTGAAGGGTTGGGGGTTATTTAGGGGTAAATAGAGGGAAATAAGTAAAGCAAGCTGGTATGACTACAGAACTTGAAATTCGGTGTATGTACTAGAGGCAAAGGCCTCAGATTTTTTAATAATATATTTCAGCCCCCCACCACCCCTACTCCATTATTAAAAGGGTTGATAAAATAAAATTGAGATATTCATTTGAAAGTTGGTACACGTATGAATTATAACGACATCTGGAACTAGATTATACTTTGAGACGATTCCGTTGAAGGATTGAGGGTTATTTAGGGGTAAATAGGGGGAAATAGGTAAAGCAAGTTGGTAGGAGTACAGAAACTTGAAGTTCGGTGTATATACTAGAAGCCAAGGCCTCAGATTTTTTAATAATATATTTTAGCACCCACCACCCCTACTTCATTATTTTATGTTGAAAAACAAATGCAATTTTCTCTGTTTTTTTTTTGACATCATGGTAGTCGAGAATGTTCACATGTTCTGGACATAAAATGAGTGAACTTTAAATTTTTTGTAATTTTCGTTTATTTTATAATTTTGACCACAAATTCCTCGTGTGGCCAAAAACTAACTTTCACACATGAATAAAAATGCAAATTAAATTTGAGGGCATCTACTTTTAATAAGCCACATTCGTTTTTTATTATAATTTCGATTCAACAAGAATGTGCAATACAGTGTGTATTCTCAGTACTGAATACTTACATTCTTTTGAAAACGCCCTGTATATGTATATACATATAGAGCTTTTCAGGGAGTATTTTTTACATTTTTTTCTTCACATTATAATATTTTTTTAGTTAAAATATAATTCAATGTAAGGTAAATTTCTATATATCACATTTAATATTCATAATTGTTTGAAACTGTTTGACGCTAACTCAACATCACAAATAAAACATATTTTTTATAGGATTTTGCAAGCAGCGGAAAAAACTATCTATGAGAACTAAAAGGAAAACAATATATGTAAAAAATATTAATGAAATCTTTACATTCTTTAGATAACCTGACTTCTAGTTATGCTAGCAAATAAAAATGCTAAAACAAATCTGTCCAATTTCTTGTTTGACACTTTGACAGACTCATTATAATACTAGCATCCAACATAGTCCCCTACGGCTAAGCAGATTAAACTAGTATCTACATGACCTCCTACGGAATGAAGATTCAGTCAAGAATGAGGCCTAAGGCCTAAAATGGATTTATTTACCTACCTTGTCTTAATTTTTTTTTCATTCTAATGGATTACATTTTCATAAAATCTCTCACTCAGTTTTCTGGAAAGTCTTTGAAACGTTTTCGCCCTTATTCTGAGCTCATCAGAAAGGCACAAAGCCACTCATAACGATGTTTCATGCAAAACCAAGGGAATATCTATGAATAAGTATGAAATATTTATATTTGACATTGACTGATAAAAAACAATAGATAGTCACCTATCTATTAGCTAACCAGATAATGAAAATTTTTTTAAGACAAGGTAGGTAAATAAATCCAATTTAGGCCTTTGTTCTCATTGTTAACTAAATATTCATACCGTAGGGGGTCATGTTGATACTAGTTTAATCTGCTTAGCCGTTGGGGACTATGTTGGATGCTAGTGTTATAATGAGAATGTCAAATAAGAAACTGGGCAAATTTATTTTAGCATTTTGATTTGCTAGCATAACCAGAAGTCAGGTTATCGAAAGAATGTATATATTTTATTAATATTTTTTACATATTGTATTTCTTTTAGTTCTCATAGATGGTTTTTCTTCCGCTGTTTGCAAAATCCTATAAAGAATATGTTTCATTACTATAAGCAATGAAATAAAAAAGAATTCACTTTTAATCAACATCACAAACCTTACCATAAGTTATTAACGTTATTAAATTAATCAAAATTGAATAAATTTGTCCCACATATGGAATTAGGTATCGATCAAGTGATGTAAAGCTCCCGCAAAGCTTTTAAATATTATGTTAATCACCCAAACAAATCTTAACCTTGAACTATTGATGGATGAACGTATTATATAATCACGCTTTGGTTTAGAAAGTTATTTTTGACGTATTGTGAGCTTACGCATCCATAATTAATAAACCTTAATAACGAATTTGTAGTTAATTGGTAACATCTGTTAAATAACATGACATTGAATTTTCTGTAAAATGCAAGATTTGAAGGTCATTTTCCGAATTAAATAAATTAACCTCGTGGCCATGATAATACTCACAAGACACAAGTACACCGACTGGCGTTAATGATAAAAATAATATTTAAAAAAATACTAGTAATTAAGTCATGACCTAAAGAAAATCGTAGACAGCAAGGCCATATTTTTCACAGAAGCAAAATTTTGATAAAAATTCAATTTAATCTTTATAATATGTAATGCCGCACGTGTTGATTTTTTCAATTACAAAAATTTTTACGATTAGCATAAAACCCTTCTCACCATCTATCTGTGAGTTTATGGGTTGCATCTGTTCTATGGTAATAGAATGAAAGTATGTTCATTTTCATTTAAAGTGAGCGATTTTACCCACTTTTCCTAATTTTGGTTAGGCACATTAGAAAAACTAGTTACATACTTGTTGCACATTCTATGGGATACCCTTCGCAGTTTTTTTTTGTAAATAATATTTGTTTTAGACGTTTTTTGTTTAATGACAAAACAAAAGAAAAATTAAATTAATTAATAACTTTTTCATTTATGGATCGATTTTGTTCACGAGGATTCTTCCTCTAACTAACACTAACTTACTCTCGAAATTTCAATACAATCGGACTTTTCGTCCTTAAGTTCTCGCGCTTACAAAAAACGTGACGGAGGACAGACGGATGGACGGATTTTTTTGAAAATTGTTCAGAATTTGATCACAAACACAGTGAAATGAATTATTTTTTCTACGAGCAGTATTACCGGTTTTAGAAATGTGCCGATCAAATGCAATATACTCTTCATTTTGTATTTGCGAAGAGTATAATAATGCACAAATGCTATAGCAACTCGAATAATCTCACTTTTCATGTTACTCTAGTGTCGTTTGAGAAATTACATCGTTGACATTATAATGGGTCTACTTAATGAACTTTATGTTACTTCTGTAATTTTCCCTCATAGTACAGGCAACGAAGGGAAAATTTTGTAAAAACCTAGCAAAAATTAATGAAAGGATCATCTTTGGGATTTAAATAGGTAACAACCTGTAGAATGGAATGATGCATTCTTTGCACTTCCAAGTTCCGGGAAAATTGAAAAAAATTTGGGAAAACTTTTTGATTTTCGGTTCTTTTGGTTTAGTGGCTAAAATAATGAAAATAAGGGAAAAAAATTTCAACAAAATTTGTAGCTCTCTTTCTCTACGAAAAAGGTCTTTACAAATTTTTGTCTTACTTAAGCCGTTTAGGAGATAAATCCAGTTTTCCACTTATAGTTTTGAGCCGCCCCAAAATGCGCGGAAAATGCGAATTCCCTGGGAGTTTCGTACGACCGGGCACATCTATCGATAATTCATACTATTCAGAGTCGCTAAAAAAATTAAAACAACATAAAATGTAGAGAAAAGTCTCAGCTTTAATGTGGAACTAATCACAAAATTCATACACATTTTTATCATAGAGAAAAAAGTGTTAGAATATGGCTTAGTAAACTTTATACAATTGATTTATTCATATCTTTGAGTTTTAATCATTCTGCCTATTTCTCCTGTAACAATGGGTGCTTTTTCACTGCATAGATTCGATTCCATGCACTTTAATCTATATTTCGCGACCATTTCATTGAAGAATGTTAAGAAACAAATAAGTTCACTCTAAAGTCTTTCGAAAGAATATGTTTTATTGTACTTATAATCCAAAAATTAAGATTGTGCTATTATTATTAATTAAGATATAGCGAATTAAATTCCAAAATTTGGAGGTGATTGATCGATGAGAAATATACCCACTACTTTGATCGCATGGCACATTTTTTCAAGAAAAGTAATTGCAATAAAATGTTAATTGGATTAATATATCATTATATACGAATTTATAAGCGAAATGAATTATCATTCTAACGACTCCCGGCAAAGATATGAATAAATCTGTGGATCAACTGTACAAAGTTTACTAAGCCATCTTCTGACACTTTTTCTCTATGATAAATTTTTTTGTGAATTTTGTGATTAGATCCACATTAAAGCTGAGACTTTTCTCTACATTTCATGTTATTTTCATTTTTTTAGGGGCTCTGAATAGTAAGAATTATCGATCGATGACCCCGGTCGTACGAAACTCCCGGAGAATTCTCATTTATTCGCGCATTTCGAAGCGGCTTAAAACTATAAGTGGAAAACTCGATTTATCTTCTAAACGGCTTAAATAAGACAAAAATTTGTAACGACGAGCTACAACCTTTTTTGTAGAGAAAGAGACGAGCTACAACTATAGTTGGAAACTTTTTTCTCTATTTTCATTATTTTGACCACTAGAACAAAGAAGTTTTTCCAAATTTTTTTGAATTTTCCCGGAACTTGAAAGTGCAAAGAATGCATCATCTCATTCTCCATGTTATTACCTACTTAAATCCCAGAGGTGATCCTTTTATTAATTTTTGTTACCCTAAATGGCTAATTTGCCTGTACTATCATAAAAGTGACAATTTTCAGTTTAATGGCCAACGAAATAAAAAAGTAACTGTCACCAAAAATTTTGGTTATCTATTGTAACAACTTAGACTGAGTTCTCTTGTGAATAAACACATAATTTTTACTTTCTATTAATTAGATATATAATAATAATAAGAAACAAGATAATAATAATAATGTATATATGTATATCACAAAATGTTGTACGCTGTAAATTTGTCAACATATTTAAACAAATAATATTACATGTATATGAACACAGCACTAACAGAATGAAGATATTAAGTAGTTCCTTTGTATAGTAAGAAATTTCTTTTCCTAAAAGGAATTCTATACTAAAGCCCACATTAAACTTATTATGCAAATATCTTAAGTATGTCTATTTTGACTTGGTGGTCTTGCGTTAGAACTACTAGATGTTAAACTCATGAATATTTATAACTGTATAATTAACTGAGGTTGCGAATATTTCGTGATTTGAATCCTACATGAAAATTAACGCCACCTCATAGCATAGAAGGAATTGTTTGCAAGGTAATTAGATTTACAGTATTAAGTTGTATGCGCCTATAATCTAAATCAATTGGCAAGTTCTACGCCCATTTAGGCAAATATATCATGAACCGTTGGTAATCATGTTCTTCTCATCGGTACCACTCTTGTAGACAGTTATAATTCGCCGCCACCTGTTTATAGAGTAACAAACAGAAATAAACCTTTAAATATTATACAAGCTGACAGCGGCGGCCCGTCAGGGATGGCAGGGTAGGCAGTGCCCACCCAATTAAGAGCGCCAAAGCCAAGCAGTAGTTCGTCATAGAATTTTGACGTTAATTAATTTTAATATAAAAATTATATAATTAAAAAGTTATTTTTATTTATAATATTTTTAATATTTCACTATATATTAATCCGCCTCCACAAAGTTTACATACGAATCCGAATGAGCCAAAACTCGAACTACAATTAACCAGGGTGGCCAGTGGACGCTGAAATTGTGTTATACTACGCCTACGCATATGTTGGTCATTCACTTCTATCTTACGCCTGCAACACGTATTAACACGGGACGTATGTCTATGTCGTACACTGTCTGTCTGTCTTTAGGCGATTTATATCTTGGGAGGGCATGCCACCCCTAAAGGAAACCTAATAAATTTAACAATAATGAAAATTGAATTGTTGAATAGAATATGTTTACATTTGACAACATATCAAAATCAAACTGGGAAATGCAAAATGACTAATTAGGTAATAAATGTATTACATTGATGAAATGATTAATTAATTTCTTAATCTTAAGAGAATATCAAATAGAATATTAATTGTGTACCGAATTTCTAATTTGATATTTGATAAGTAATAAAAAAATGAAGTTAGTGTGATATTGATTATGATTATTATGAAAATAATATTATTTGTAAATGATGCAAATTCAAACAGATACCGAGCTTTGTAGTTTGTGGGTGGAATGTGGATACTGCCTGCCTCAATCCCTTCCCTTTCTTTTACAATCGTAATTTCTCGCCAAAGCCAAACATCATTTCAGTATGCAAGCAACAGAACAACAGAAGTTGTGTATTTTGTAAATTTGTATTTGTAATCTGTGGTGGTATTTATTAATTGTTTACTGTTTCGTGTTTACTTTTTACTTACTTTTTTATCAGGAAAAACTGAAATGTATGTTATGGCGAGGGTGACAAATAACTTAAATTAGCGGATTAGCCATGACCAACGTAAGACAAGCGGAGAGCGATAATACTTTCATTATATATTTTTTATTAAAGAACAGTTTTGCGTCCCTAATTTATGATGAATGATTACAAAATTTTTATAACTAAATTAGAGCGACCTTGTCCCGCTATGCGGAAACTTATTAATGTAAATTCAAAATCGTCGATCGGAAAATTTTGTGTCACGGCTTTTTGGAAGTGAAATACAAAATAAACTTTATTGCTGGCCATGCACGTTACTCAGTAAAAATAGTAATAATCCGTAGAATTCAACAGGGATAAATAATTTTAAAACCTTATACAAGGCAATTGAAAGACACAATATACCGAAATACCCTTTCTGGTTTAAAGTAGAAAGTATTTGGCCTTCAAAATATTCAAAATTCACTAGATTCTGTATTATTAAACATAATGAAACGCTCAAAGAAAATCGGGATATTATGAAGAGGTTAATTGATATGACAATATTTTTAATAACCCAAGAATTAGCTATTCGAGGGCGCGACAAAAAAAACTGGCTAACAAAACCGAGGTAATTTTAAGGAACTCATGGAATGGGCTTGTTCAATGATATTCTTTTTATATGGTTTTTATACTTTTTCATATAGTACACGATATTCTCATTATGCACTTAAAATTTCGTATCATTAACTTTTTCCGTTTTCGAGATATATGGAGTTGAAATTATTAGTAATAGTTGCAAAATCCGAGCGCTCATTTGTTACGTCACTATACGCAAGTGACGTAAGAAAAGTGGCTTTCTGGGATCTTTCAAATTTAACCTGAAAGGTCGAAAAACATGGAGTTTTCAAACGCTAGTAACTAAATAATTACTTCGAGCGGAAGTTCGTTCTATATCTCTACGGAAAGGAGAAAGTTGGCGATGAATCCTAATCGTAAATTGCAGGGTCAAAATTGAAAATTTGTCCCGACAGGAGCGAGAGAAAATTGTAATTTTTTGACATTTCACCAAATTGTACTCCCCTACTGTCAAGAAGTAAGCAAAACAAACAATGCTTCGAAAACACTTATAATTATTATAACAACTAACTAGCATCAAGGCTATTGAGATCGCCGAGTCTATGCGTATAGTGACGTAGCTCCTAGCCACGCCCCATTTTCGCGAGGTGGAGATTTGTATTAGTTTTTAAGATAAGGTCAGTTGGGGTATCTGGGCCCAGAGGGTAACTGGGCCATGTTTTTTTTCCGTAGAATTTGTGGGGGTAATTTCACTTCAAGCAGTTGGCAGCACTGAAGGACAATGTCATCTCTCTCATTTTTTTGAGTGTTGTTGCTTTCAGGTAGCAATTTTTTAAATTTTGTAGTGCAAAATTTTCATAGGAACGTGATGTAATCTTGATTTTTATGAAATACTACAGGTTTACTGTATATATTATCAACGTCACAGTTAATTTAGCATAAATTAGAAGCATGATATATCCCTAAAATGTTATTGCAAGCATGTATGCTGCGTTAGGTCATAAGCTTGAGTGGGTGGCCCAGTTACCCCCACAATTTTTCAAAAATGGGTTAAGTGGGCCAGTTAATTAGGGCATCTGGGTACGGCTGGGACCAAGTTACCCCAAGCACATTAAGTATGTTGTTTTTGTTTTTATTTATTAGGTAGATGTAGATCACTGCGCACAGTCACACAAAAAATAGCGATCTGAACCCGGGTCCCGACATATTAATCCCTATGTATTTTGTTGAACACGAATCTGATGTCCGTTTAGCTCCATTACCCACCATTTTTTTGTAAATCGCGAAAATAGCCTAAGCAGCCTTATTTCTTTAGATTATTTTCGCGATTTACAAAAAGTTGGTAACGGAGCTAAACGGACATTGGATTTGTGTTCAGCACGTCGAAATACATAGGATTACTATGTCAGGTCCCTGGTGTAGATCACTTTTTTTTGTGGGCCTGTGTTATTTATGCTTACTTGAAATTTGATGTTTTTTACATTTAATTTTGCCCTTTTTAATTTAACAGAAGTTGTGTTATTCCTAAATTTGAATAAATTTCCACCTAATTGTTATGTAGTAGTTCTCTTACATCATCGACAACTCGACTATGGTGTGGTTTAAATGACTTGTGGTAATTTTTGTACGAAGTTTACATGTTTACCAACACGCCCACTTACCCCAGTTCAAATAACAATCGTTTGTATGAAACCAAGATCCGTATGGTCCAGAGTAGTAGGTAAATAAGAGAGCTGGCGGATCAAGGTTAGGAGCAGCTCATTTGTGAGCCAATGACCCTGGATTTCCAGGAATTTACGTGCAGGTATGCGAGGTATCAAATTACATTTTAATGCACGTGTGTAGCAATCTTGGAGCAGGATCTTGGATCAGGATTTCCGGGAATTTACGTGCAGGTATGCGGGGTATCAAATTACATTTCAATGCACATGTGTAGAGGTTATTTGAAGGTCACCGACAAGTCTTGACAAGTCTAGAATGTACGTATATATCAAATTTCATTTCCAGGAATTTTAGAATTACGTAACTGAGCTACATGGTAAGAAACATTTAAAGGAACACCCTGTATATGAACACATATAATCCCTGTATACGATTCAATTAATATGCTGTTAAGTATATATGATTAACACTTTCCGTAGCCCCCTAATAATACAAAATGGTTAATCCGAATCAATCAATGCATGTACTAATAATTATAGGATATACAAAATGAATATGACCACAGCAATTTCCGTAGCCCCCTGTATATAATAATACCAAATTATTAATCCGAATCAATTAATGTACTAATAAGTATAGGAAATATAAAAAATACCCTATAACACATTTTCCGTAACCCCTGTATATAATAATACAAAATGATTAATCCGAATCAATCAATGCATTATACTAATAAGTATAGGAAATATAAAAATATCCTATAAAACATTTTTCCGTAGCCCCCTGTATATAATAATACAAAATGATTAATCCGAATCAATCAATGCATTATACTAATAAGTATAGGAAATATAAAAATATCCTATAAAACATTTTTCCGTATCCCCCTGTATATAAAAATACAAAATGATTAATCCGAATCAATCAATGCATTATACTAATAAGTATAGGAAATATAAAATATAAAAAATACTCTATAACACATTTTCCGTAGTCCCCTGTATATAATAATACAAAATGATTAATCCGAATCAATCAATTCATGTACTAATAAGTATGGGAAATTAAAAAATACCCTATAAGACAATCTCCATAACCCCTGCATGTGACATAATGATTAATCCGAATCAGTCAATGCATTATACTAATAAGTATAGGAAATATAAAAAATACCCTATAAGACAATTTCCGTAACCCCCTAATAATACAAAATGATTAATCCGAATCAGTCAATGCATGTACTAATAATTATAGGATATACAAAATGTATATGACCACAACAATTTCCGTAACCCCCCTGTATATAATAATACAAAATGATTAATCCGAATCAGCCTAATAATTATAGGAAATACAAAATGTTCATGGCCACAACAATTTCCGTAGTCCCCTAATAATACAAAATGATTAATCCTAATCAATGCATGTACTAATAAGTATAGGAAATACAAAATACCCTGTATGTGATATTTTTAAAAAACCTGCATGAAAGTTTATCAGAATACATAAAAGATGAAATGACCTATTCCAAATGTGAGTATGTACTGAGAAAGTAGAAAATACCATTCAAACTTTAGTTCAATAAATGCAACAAAATAATAAAATACCCTGTATACGACTGAATCGATATGCGCACATTCCTAAGTATAGGAAATATAAAAAATACCCTATAAGAATTTTTTCGTGCCCCTCTATACGAGTCTCAATTAAAGAACAGACTTCGAGAATGCATTAAAAGCAAGCTATATCATTTACCGCGTAGGCAGGTTGATAACATAAACATCTTGTCAGGTGGAATAACACCAGACAAAGTAGAAATTTGATTTAAGTCTGTACAAATAATCTATTTTATCACATTATGGGAACGCCTAGGGACTTCATATTCCAGAATTCTCTGAATAAAATTTATCAGAACGCATGAAATTAGATGTGTGACCGTGTGAATAGATATTTTTTCGTAAGCAATGGTGAAACTAGAGACGAAAACCGTTAGAACATACAAATTTCCACAAATGCATACGCCATGTGAATGGGTATTTTTGCATAAACATGGTACAAGACACCCGTGATAAGAAAAAACGTTAAACCTGAGAACGCAAAATAGCGGTGAGAAGAATTTTTCGTAAACAACTAAGGAAATCATATTTCAAGGCCAGACTAGAGACGCAAATTTGTTAGAACTTATATATATATTCAAATTACTTTCAAACTCGATTATCAATGAAAACCTAAGTAACATATATTTAAGACTGGCCCACTAGTAATCAAATCAAAGCAATTAGCGCAAGCTTTGTTTTTGAAATCTAATATCCCTGCTATTAACTGCATGCAAAAGACAAGATGCTGACGTACGCGTGCCTATACCGGGAGACAAATATGTGAAATGTACCAATTCAATTACATTACATTTGGAGTTATTCTTTAGATACATGCTTTAAAGTATGAAATATGTATACAGTGGGGAACAAAAATATGTGAAATATACCAATTCAATTACATTACATTTGGAGTTATTCTTTAGATACATGTCTTAAAGTATGAAATATGTATACAGTGGGAGACAAAAATAGGTGAAATATGCTAATTTAATTACTCTGCATTTGTGTACAGGAGGATTTAGATATATATGGTTTAAAGTTTTAAAAAAATATATACATTAGGACTATATGAGGTATGAAATATGCATACAGGGGTGACAGAAATATGTGATATACAAATTTAATTACTCTGCATTCCGATATATGCTTTTAAGTTTGAAAAATATACAAGGGTCATACGAAGAGTATAGTCATGTGAATCAACGTTTCAGGATGTTCCCACACAGGGTGCTATTTAGAGATAGCCAAAGGTTATTTAATTTTAGAATTGCAAACTGAGCTACCGATACAGGTGGGCAAAGGATCAAGTTCATAATGCACGTGTGTAGAGGTTATATGAAGGCTATATAGATCAGCAACCCTATGGGAAAAGCATCATAGCCGCCATTCTCACGGGTTACATATTTATTACATATATGTGCTACCTTATGCAAACAGGGAGTGGAACCAGAAGTGGGGAAAATACTTCTAGTGATGTGGCAACACTGCATATGATATACAGATGGCAACACTGGGCGTTACACGTGGGAATCACCCCCTCCCAACAACAGATTATATAATGCTAGGAAAAAATAATATTCTCCAGTACTGTATAGTCTATTGTATAACAATGAAGTGTGAACACTGCAAGAAAGTTATTTCAAAGAAAAGTAATTTAGTTCGACATATCCGTCAATATTGCCCTGTTCTAAAAGAAGGGAGTGTAGCTTACGAGCTGCCAAGCAAGAAGCAAAAGTCCGATAACACACCTTCTACAAGCGACATTAACAGAAAACAAAATTATAGGACAATGGAGTGCAAACACTGCAATAAAGTTCTTTCAAACAAACGTAATTTAGTTCGACATATCCTCAGAGATTGTCCTGTTCTAAAAAGTAGAAGTATAGATTGTGAACCACCAAACAAGAAGCAAAAGTCTGATGATGTACCTTCTACAAGTGGTTCAAAAACATGTAACTATTGTGGAAAAGACTTTTCATTATTTTCTAACTTACGACGTCATATAAGTGATAACAGATGTCCTGTAGTGAACGACTTGGCTGTAATTGACAGAAAAAAAATAAATCACCCTATTGTGACCAGTTTAGGGGATGGTGTGGAGGAACTATATTCAGCATTTAAAAGCAGGATCGTCAGCTATCGTTTTAGCAGTCCTAGAAGCCATATTGATTATTCTGATTTTCTAAAAGAAGTCAAACAAAAAGTATTGAATAAAATTAGTGAAAATTTGAAGAAACACCGGGCTCTGAAGACTAATTTTGAAGTGTTTGGGCTTTATATCATCCCCGAAAAGGAATTGAGTGATATTAAGTCTTTCAATACCAGAAATAAAATAATTACTATTTCAACGGATCTACATCAGATTTTCAATGAATTTGGTGAGGAAATGAGTGCACAAGCATCCGAATTCCAAGAGGGAAAATCGGATTGGTCATTAAGACGTATAATGTTTCTTGACGTCAACATAAATAAGTTTACACCAATGGGAGCTTCATAATACATTCAGTTACCCAAAATGTAATCAACCACATCTTATAACATGGAGCTATACACTATACATCTAGAAAAACATTATGAATGATTGCAGTGGGCAGACTACGTTTCCATAGGAGAATCGAGGCAGCTTCAAAATATACTTAATTATATTTTAGATGTAAAATATCTTCTGAAAGATTTGAAATAAAAGAACATATAACAAAAACAATTTGCTTTATTTAAATAAAATGTTTACAGGTTTATCCATTTATTAATCCAAGAATTGCGCTTACTGGTTAACGCAGAAAAAGGAAGGAATCCTTTTTCTTCTTAAAATCATTTCAACTAGATACATGTCAAGGCGTTCACCATCTGAATTTCATAATTTGAATAAATATATAGCTCATGTGTTCTTCAAAATAGCCAGCTCCAAATTATTATATTAAAAATATCGATAACATGAAGATATACTATGCGCACAAAAGTACCAACTAGTTTAATTATTCTAGATCGAACACTGAATAAATAAAAATCAATCACCTCTAAATTTTAACATGAACAAGAATCATACAAATTTAATGTTATGTATAGGGATAATCAAAAATTATTCCGATATACGATCATTAATACGTAATATATAGGGTACTCAATAAATAACACACTTCCTAAAAGTATACAGACCTAATAGAAATGAAGACTTGAGATACCCTTCTACACTGTCTTTTCTCAATTTTCTTCCCAATAATTCAAATAAAGCTAATATACCATACATTCAATCATCTTACGAAATTAATATATATTATTGATTGAAAATTAAAGAAGAAAATATGCTGAAACTAGGGATTGAACATAAAACCTCTAGAGCATCACTCTAATGTTATTAATTCAAGAATTGTGCTTACTGGTTAACATACAGCTTCCATCTTTTTTCTTCTTAAAATAATTTCAACTAGATAAATGTCAAGATGCTCAACATTCTGAATTTCATAATTTGAATAAATAATATATAGCTCATACGTTCTTAAAAATAGCCAGCCCCAAATTATAGTATTAAAAAATATCGATAACATGAAGATATACTATGCACACAAAAGCCTACCAAATAGATTAAGTATTCTAGATCTAACACTGAATAAACAAAATCAATCGCCTCTAAATTTTAGCATCAACAAGAATACTAAAAAATTTAATATGTTATGTATAGGGATAATCAAAAAAATCCTCAAATCACTGTTTGAACGACTATTCCGATATACGGCCATTAATGTGCAATATACAGGATACTCAATAAATAGCACATTTCTCTCTTTGGAACTTTAAAATCCCCTCCTACATCCTCTTTTCCAATTTTATTCTAAATTATCTCAAATAATATACCATACATCCAATCATCTTACGAAATTGACATATATTATTGATTGAAAATTAAAGAAGAAAGTATGCTGAAACTAGGAATTTAACATATAACCTCTAGAAGTACAGTCTAATACTCCCCACTAAGCTATTTTAACTCACATGAAAATTTATAAAAAAAAAATCTTTTGTGATTAGAAATAAAACAATAAATTTAAGTAATATAATATTTATTAATATTTTACATTATACAATTTTTCACTCTCCACAAAAACTCAAAATGTTTACATAATAAACAAAATCGGGTTAAACAATACGTAAAAAGAGGGCCTTCACAAGCATGACAAACCAAGGCGCTGTTTCCTAATTCCAAACCATAGTTAGTTGTTATATGTTGAGATACCTGGGAACTTTCGAAGTTTGCGTTACAGTTCATGGACGTATAAAAAAACAGCTCATACAAATGTTTTCGCCACATCTCCAACTAAAGCAATAAAGTAATGCTGACTTAGACACATATATTCATGGGCTCAATTCTGGACAAATTGCAAACTATTAACTTCATATCACTTTTATATTCTGGATTCACTGTCTAGATCCTAACTCTTCAGAAAAGAATGTCAACCATATATGATTCGACCCATTCTCTATTCTCGGGAAAAACTCAGACACGAATGCCAATCCACTATTTTGCATGCTTTATATTGCATTAATCTTCTAAAAAAATTACATCTTAAGGATTCATAGAACTCATTCACCCTATGCGGGGGAAAACCCTTTGTAGAACAGACATCGTGTCCAAAAACATGCCGGAACTCGAACACATGAAAATACATGTGTATGTAGGAGCTATATTATTACACTATATATTTTACACGAGACCCCATCAACCTTAAGAAAAATGATACGCTATCAGAGGAATACATTGTAAAGTTTAATTTAAAATCTCATTAATATACCCATGAAATAACGCCATGTCGTACAAAAACCGCATTTTCGACTATATTTACATCTACTTTACACACAGAACTAAAAATAAAATAGTTCTGTGATCCACCGATGATAAAGGCATTGTTTACTTATAAATAAAAAACATATACATTATTCATTGTTTTGTTTACCACAACATGTTTACATAAAAACGCATTTACAATTATTATAATATATCAACCGCACATTTTAAGTCCCTATTTACATACACGGCATCTGGATTGTGAGTCTGGTGCACCATCCACGTGACTGAACCATTCAGCTCAAATATGATGTACGAAACAAATTTTCTGCTTGAATCCTCGCTCACCCAAAATTAATGACATATATGTAACATAAAATCAATTATGCGGCAAGAGGTCCTCTAGGTTGCATGTCACAATTTACACAAACGGTGAATATTTTCTCATTTTTGGAGACATTGTACTCCTTCAATACACTTTTACACCTGATACACAGCCACGTACAGATAGGCATAATGAGGAAGTGTTTGGAACAACGGTAAAATATATACTACCTAATAACTTTACTACAATATCTTTAATTTTTACATGGTTCATTAATTTTCAACTTTGATTACTTTGCATTTGTGCATAGGGATTATTCTTTATACATGTTTACTGTATGATGTTGAATGAGCAAGTAGCCCCTATTCACCCCAATTTACCCCATTTTACTCCATTTACCCCTCCCAAGCATAGTTCTGAAGACATATATGCTACCTATAACCCCCACAATCGATTCAACGTTCGGTGTTAAACGCTCCAGCTATCGATTCCTACAGTAAATGATACAGAAGGCAAAAGTTTTAATTCTTAATTTGATTGTGCATGAGATAAATATCTTGTCCTAAGTGCAACCAGTATGCGTCGGTGTCGCCTTTCGCTCTCCTTTTCCTCAATTTCTGCTTGCTGTTTTCCGAGCCGGTCTCCTGGTCATTGGATAACTCTGTGTGTATTCTCCATACATGACTCTTTAGGTAGTCTTTTCTTTTAAACGCCCTATTACATAAACCACAGTTAAAGAGGCGGTCTTTGTGGATAAATGAATGATGACATAAGCCACTAGGCCAAGAGAATATTTTGCCGCAAACATTGCAGGTATACATGTTTCCACTGCTAGTTAATGTCACCAAATGATTAATCATATACAGCGAACTTTATCCTGTTCACAACAATTTTCAACTTTAGTGTATTCCCATTTAAAATTACTCTGTTCCCATATTAAATTACCGTGTTCCGATATAAAGTTACCCTGTTCCCATTACCGTGTTCCGATATAAAGTTACCCTGTTCCCATTCAAAATTACCCTGTTCCTAATTAAAAATTACCCTATTCCTATTCAAAATTACCCTGTTCCGGTATTAATTTACCCGGTTCCCATTCAAATTACCCTGTTCCGAATTAAAAATTACCCGGTTCCTATTAAAAATTACCCTGTTCCGGTATTAAATTACCCTATGCCCATTCAAAATTACCCTGTTTTACCCTGTTCCGAATTAAAAATTACCCTGTTCCTATTAAAAATTACCCTGTTCCGGTATTAAATTACCCTCTCGTAGTTCCGAAAATGTCCGTAGATAATTTGTGGGCGAAGACAAGATACAATCTACTTTGTGCATTAACAACTCGCGGACACTATATTTTCTACATACGCGTGCTTTATTATATCATCCGTTTAATTTATGTATGCATACAGGGGGTGCCAGAAAATATGTGAGGTATTTTAATTTAATTACTATGCATTTATGTATTGTGATAGTAAATTATCCTGTTCCCCAAAAAAATACCCTATTCCCATACTAAATTACTCTGTTCCGATATTAAATTACCTTATTTGTGTATTGTAATATTAAATTACCCTACTCCTATTAAAAATTAACCTGTTCCAAAAAAATTACCTGTTCCTATATTAATGTACACTATTCTTATAAAAAAAATATCCCGTTCTCATAACATTTCACTCTCCGCTAGGTTAGATGGGATTTCGGACTTATAGCGCAAAATATTAGGATAGGTTAGGTTCGGTTAGACACGCGTCTAACCGAACCTAACCTATCCTAATATTTTGCGCTATAAGTCCGAAATCCCATCTAACCTAGCGGAGAGTGAAATGTTATGAGAACGGGATATTTTTTTATAAGAATAGTGTACATTAATATAGGAACAGGTAATTTTTTTGGAACAGGTTAATTTTTAATAGGAGTAGGGTAATTTAATATTACAATACACAAATAAGGTAATTTAATATCGGAACAGAGTAATTTAGTATGGGAATAGGGTATTTTTTTGGGGAACAGGATAATTTACTATCACAATACATAAATGCATAGTAATTAAATTAAAATACCTCACATATTTTCTGGCACCCCCTGTATGCATACATAAATTAAACGGATGATATAATAAAGCACGCGTATGTAGAAAATATAGTGTCCGCGAGTTGTTAATGCACAAAGTAGATTGTATCTTGTCTTCGCCCACAAATTATCTACGGACATTTTCGGAACTACGAGAGGGTAATTAATACCGGAACAGGGTAATATTTAATAGGAACAGGGTAATTTTTAATTCGGAACAGGGTAAAACAGGGTAATTTTGAATGGGCATAGGGTAATTTAATACCGGAACAGGGTAATTTTTAATAGGAACCGGGTAATTTTTAATTCGGAACAGGGTAATTTGAATGGGAACCGGGTAAATTAATACCGGAACAGGGTAATTTTGAATAGGAATAGGGTAATTTTTAATTAGGAACAGGGTAATTTTGAATGGGAACAGGGTAACTTTATATCGGAACACGGTAATGGGAACAGGGTAACTTTATATCGGAACACGGTAATTTAATATGGGAACAGAGTAATTTTAAATGGGAATACACTAAAGTTGAAAATTGTTGTGAACAGGATAAAGTTCGCTGTATATGATTAATCATTTGGTGACATTAACTAGCAGTGGAAACATGTATACCTGCAATGTTTGCGGCAAAATATTCTCTTGGCCTAGTGGCTTATGTCATCATTCATTTATCCACAAAGACCGCCTCTTTAACTGTGGTTTATGTAATAGGGCGTTTAAAAGAAAAGACTACCTAAAGAGTCATGTATGGAGAATACACACAGAGTTATCCAATGACCAGGAGACCGGCTCGGAAAACAGCAAGCAGAAATTGAGGAAAAGGAGAGCGAAAGGCGACACCGACGCATACTGGTTGCACTTAGGACAAGATATTTATCTCATGCACAATCAAATTAAGAATTAAAACTTTTGCCTTCTGTATCATTTACTGTAGGAATCGATAGCTGGAGCGTTTAACACCGAACGTTGAATCGATTGTGGGGGTTATAGGTAGCATATATGTCTTCAGAACTATGCTTGGGAGGGGTAAATGGAGTAAAATGGGGTAAATTGGGGTGAATAGGGGCTACTTGCTCATTCAACATCATACAGTAAACATGTATAAAGAATAATCCCTATGCACAAATGCAAAGTAATCAAAGTTGAAAATTAATGAACCATGTAAAAATTAAAGATATTGTAGTAAAGTTATTAGGTAGTATATATTTTACCGTTGTTCCAAACACTTCCTCATTATGCCTATCTGTACGTGGCTGTGTATCAGGTGTAAAAGTGTATTGAAGGAGTACAATGTCTCCAAAAATGAGAAAATATTCACCGTTTGTGTAAATTGTGACATGCAACCTAGAAGACCTCTTGCCGCATAATTGATTTTATGTTACATATATGTCATTAATTTTGGGTGAGCGAGGATTCAAGCAGAAAATTTGTTTCGTACATCATATTTGAGCTGAATGGTTCAGTCACGTGGATGGTGCACCAGACTCACAATCCAGATGCCGTGTATGTAAATAGGGACTTAAAATGTGCGGTTGATATATTATAATAATTGTAAATGCGTTTTTATGTAAACATGTTGTGGTAAACAAAACAATGAATAATGTATATGTTTTTTATTTATAAGTAAACAATGCCTTTATCATCGGTGGATCACAGAACTATTTTATTTTTAGTTCTGTGTGTAAAGTAGATGTAAATATAGTCGAAAATGCGGTTTTTGTACGACATGGCGTTATTTCATGGGTATATTAATGAGATTTTAAATTAAACTTTACAATGTATTCCTCTGATAGCGTATCATTTTTCTTAAGGTTGATGGGGTCTCGTGTAAAATATATAGTGTAATAATATAGCTCCTACATACACATGTATTTTCATGTGTTCGAGTTCCGGCATGTTTTTGGACACGATGTCTGTTCTACAAAGGGTTTTCCCCCGCATAGGGTAAATGAGTTCTATGAATCCTTAAGATGTAATTTTTTTAGAAGATTAATGCAATATAAAGCATGCAAAATAGTGGATTGGCATTCGTGTCTGAGTTTTTCCCGAGAATAGAGAATGGGTCGAATCATATATGGTTGACATTCTTTTCTGAAGAGTTAGGATCTAGACAGTGAATCCAGAATATAAAAGTGATATGAAGTTAATATTTTGCAATTTGTCCAGAATTGAGCCCATGAATATATATGTCTAAGTCAGCATTACTTTATTGCTTTAGTTGGAGATGTGGCGAAAACATTTGTATGAGCTGTTTTTTTATACGTCCATGAACTGTAACGCAAACTTCGAAAGTTCCCAGGTATCTCAACATATAACAACTAACTATGGTTTGGAATTAGGAAACAGCGCCTTGGTTTGTCATGCTTGTGAAGGCCCTCTTTTTACGTATTGTTTAACCCGATTTTGTTTATTATGTAAACATTTTGAGTTTTTGTGGAGAGTGAAAAATTGTATAATGTAAAATATTAATAAATATTATATTACTTAAATTTATTGTTTTATTTCTAATCACAAAAGATTTTTTTTTTATAAATTTTCATGTGAGTTAAAATAGCTTAGTGGGGAGTATTAGACTGTACTTCTAGAGGTTATATGTTAAATTCCTAGTTTCAGCATACTTTCTTCTTTAATTTTCAATCAATAATATATGTCAATTTCGTAAGATGATTGGATGTATGGTATATTATTTGAGATAATTTAGAATAAAATTGGAAAAGAGGATGTAGGAGGGGATTTTAAAGTTCCAAAGAGAGAAATGTGCTATTTATTGAGTATCCTGTATATTGCACATTAATGGCCGTATATCGGAATAGTCGTTCAAACAGTGATTTGAGGATTTTTTTGATTATCCCTATACATAACATATTAAATTTTTTAGTATTCTTGTTGATGCTAAAATTTAGAGGCGATTGATTTTGTTTATTCAGTGTTAGATCTAGAATACTTAATCTATTTGGTAGGCTTTTGTGTGCATAGTATATCTTCATGTTATCGATATTTTTTAATACTATAATTTGGGGCTGGCTATTTTTAAGAACGTATGAGCTATATATTATTTATTCAAATTATGAAATTCAGAATGTTGAGCATCTTGACATTTATCTAGTTGAAATTATTTTAAGAAGAAAAAAGATGGAAGCTGTATGTTAACCAGTAAGCACAATTCTTGAATTAATAACATTAGAGTGATGCTCTAGAGGTTTTATGTTCAATCCCTAGTTTCAGCATATTTTCTTCTTTAATTTTCAATCAATAATATATATTAATTTCGTAAGATGATTGAATGTATGGTATATTAGCTTTATTTGAATTATTGGGAAGAAAATTGAGAAAAGACAGTGTAGAAGGGTATCTCAAGTCTTCATTTCTATTAGGTCTGTATACTTTTAGGAAGTGTGTTATTTATTGAGTACCCTATATATTACGTATTAATGATCGTATATCGGAATAATTTTTGATTATCCCTATACATAACATTAAATTTGTATGATTCTTGTTCATGTTAAAATTTAGAGGTGATTGATTTTTATTTATTCAGTGTTCGATCTAGAATAATTAAACTAGTTGGTACTTTTGTGCGCATAGTATATCTTCATGTTATCGATATTTTTAATATAATAATTTGGAGCTGGCTATTTTGAAGAACACATGAGCTATATATTTATTCAAATTATGAAATTCAGATGGTGAACGCCTTGACATGTATCTAGTTGAAATGATTTTAAGAAGAAAAAGGATTCCTTCCTTTTTCTGCGTTAACCAGTAAGCGCGATTCTTGGATTAATAAATGGATAAACCTGTAAACATTTTATTTAAATAAAGCAAATTGTTTTTGTTATATGTTCTTTTATTTCAAATCTTTCAGAAGATATTTTACATCTAAAATATAATTAAGTATATTTTGAAGCTGCCTCGATTCTCCTATGGAAACGTAGTCTGCCCACTGCAATCATTCATAATGTTTTTCTAGATGTATAGTGTATAGCTCCATGTTATAAGATGTGGTTGATTACATTTTGGGTAACTGAATGTATTATGAAGCTCCCATTGGTGTAAACTTATTTATGTTGACGTCAAGAAACATTATACGTCTTAATGACCAATCCGATTTTCCCTCTTGGAATTCGGATGCTTGTGCACTCATTTCCTCACCAAATTCATTGAAAATCTGATGTAGATCCGTTGAAATAGTAATTATTTTATTTCTGGTATTGAAAGACTTAATATCACTCAATTCCTTTTCGGGGATGATATAAAGCCCAAACACTTCAAAATTAGTCTTCAGAGCCCGGTGTTTCTTCAAATTTTCACTAATTTTATTCAATACTTTTTGTTTGACTTCTTTTAGAAAATCAGAATAATCAATATGGCTTCTAGGACTGCTAAAACGATAGCTGACGATCCTGCTTTTAAATGCTGAATATAGTTCCTCCACACCATCCCCTAAACTGGTCACAATAGGGTGATTTATTTTTTTTCTGTCAATTACAGCCAAGTCGTTCACTACAGGACATCTGTTATCACTTATATGACGTCGTAAGTTAGAAAATAATGAAAAGTCTTTTCCACAATAGTTACATGTTTTTGAACCACTTGTAGAAGGTACATCATCAGACTTTTGCTTCTTGTTTGGTGGTTCACAATCTATACTTCTACTTTTTAGAACAGGACAATCTCTGAGGATATGTCGAACTAAATTACGTTTGTTTGAAAGAACTTTATTGCAGTGTTTGCACTCCATTGTCCTATAATTTTGTTTTCTGTTAATGTCGCTTGTAGAAGGTGTGTTATCGGACTTTTGCTTCTTGCTTGGCAGCTCGTAAGCTACACTCCCTTCTTTTAGAACAGGGCAATATTGACGGATATGTCGAACTAAATTACTTTTCTTTGAAATAACTTTCTTGCAGTGTTCACACTTCATTGTTATACAATAGACTATACAGTACTGGAGAATATTATTTTTTCCTAGCATTATATAATCTGTTGTTGGGAGGGGGTGATTCCCACGTGTAACGCCCAGTGTTGCCATCTGTATATCATATGCAGTGTTGCCACATCACTAGAAGTATTTTCCCCACTTCTGGTTCCACTCCCTGTTTGCATAAGGTAGCACATATATGTAATATGTAACCCGTGAGAATGGCGGCTATGATGCTTTTCCCATAGGGTTGCTGATCTATATAGCCTTCATATAACCTCTACACACGTGCATTATGAACTTGATCCTTTGCCCACCTGTATCGGTAGCTCAGTTTGCAATTCTAAAATTAAATAACCTTTGGCTATCTCTAAATAGCACCCTGTGTGGGAACATCCTGAAACGTTGATTCACATGACTATACTCTTCGTATGACCCTTGTATATTTTTCAAACTTAAAAGCATATATCGGAATGCAGAGTAATTAAATTTGTATATCACATATTTCTGTCACCCCTGTATGCATATTTCATACCTCATATAGTCCTAATGTATATATTTTTTTAAAACTTTAAACCATATATATCTAAATCCTCCTGTACACAAATGCAGAGTAATTAAATTAGCATATTTCACCTATTTTTGTCTCCCACTGTATACATATTTCATACTTTAAGACATGTATCTAAAGAATAACTCCAAATGTAATGTAATTGAATTGGTATATTTCACATATTTTTGTTCCCCACTGTATACATATTTCATACTTTAAAGCATGTATCTAAAGAATAACTCCAAATGTAATGTAATTGAATTGGTACATTTCACATATTTGTCTCCCGGTATAGGCACGCGTACGTCAGCATCTTGTCTTTTGCATGCAGTTAATAGCAGGGATATTAGATTTCAAAAACAAAGCTTGCGCTAATTGCTTTGATTTGATTACTAGTGGGCCAGTCTTAAATATATGTTACTTAGGTTTTCATTGATAATCGAGTTTGAAATTAATTTGAATATATATATAAGTTCTAACAAATTTGCGTCTCTAGTCTGGCCTTGAAATATGATTTCCTTAGTTGTTTACGAAAAATTCTTCTCACCGCTATTTTGCGTTCTCAGGTTTAACGTTTTTTCTTATCACGGGTGTCTTGTACCATGTTTATGCAAAAATACCCATTCACATGGCGTATGCATTTGTGGAAATTTGTATGTTCTAACGGTTTTCGTCTCTAGTTTCACCATTGCTTACGAAAAAATATCTATTCACACGGTCACACATCTAATTTCATGCGTTCTGATAAATTTTATTCAGAGAATTCTGGAATATGAAGTCCCTAGGCGTTCCCATAATGTGATAAAATAGATTATTTGTACAGACTTAAATCAAATTTCTACTTTGTCTGGTGTTATTCCACCTGACAAGATGTTTATGTTATCAACCTGCCTACGCGGTAAATGATATAGCTTGCTTTTAATGCATTCTCGAAGTCTGTTCTTTAATTGAGACTCGTATAGAGGGGCACGAAAAAATTCTTATAGGGTATTTTTTATATTTCCTATACTTAGGAATGTGCGCATATCGATTCAGTCGTATACAGGGTATTTTATTATTTTGTTGCATTTATTGAACTAAAGTTTGAATGGTATTTTCTACTTTCTCAGTACATACTCACATTTGGAATAGGTCATTTCATCTTTTATGTATTCTGATAAACTTTCATGCAGGTTTTTTAAAAATATCACATACAGGGTATTTTGTATTTCCTATACTTATTAGTACATGCATTGATTAGGATTAATCATTTTGTATTATTAGGGGACTACGGAAATTGTTGTGGCCATGAACATTTTGTATTTCCTATAATTATTAGGCTGATTCGGATTAATCATTTTGTATTATTATATACAGGGGGGTTACGGAAATTGTTGTGGTCATATACATTTTGTATATCCTATAATTATTAGTACATGCATTGACTGATTCGGATTAATCATTTTGTATTATTAGGGGGTTACGGAAATTGTCTTATAGGGTATTTTTTATATTTCCTATACTTATTAGTATAATGCATTGACTGATTCGGATTAATCATTATGTCACATGCAGGGGTTATGGAGATTGTCTTATAGGGTATTTTTTAATTTCCCATACTTATTAGTACATGAATTGATTGATTCGGATTAATCATTTTGTATTATTATATACAGGGGACTACGGAAAATGTGTTATAGAGTATTTTTTATATTTCCTATACTTATTAGTATAATGCATTGATTGATTCGGATTAATCATTTTGTATTTTTATATACAGGGGGATACGGAAAAATGTTTTATAGGATATTTTTATATTTCCTATACTTATTAGTATAATGCATTGATTGATTCGGATTAATCATTTTGTATTATTATATACAGGGGGCTACGGAAAAATGTTTTATAGGATATTTTTATATTTCCTATACTTATTAGTATAATGCATTGATTGATTCGGATT
This sequence comes from Stenurella melanura, assembly GCA_963583905.1. NCBI lineage: Eukaryota > Metazoa > Arthropoda > Insecta > Coleoptera > Cerambycidae > Stenurella > Stenurella melanura. Next base: position 232,449,469 of record OY757309.1, on the reverse strand, counting down.
AATCATTTTGTATTATTATATACAGGGGGCTACGGAAATTGCTGTGGTCATATTCATTTTGTATATCCTATAATTATTAGTACATGCATTGATTGATTCGGATTAACCATTTTGTATTATTAGGGGGCTACGGAAAGTGTTAATCATATATACTTAACAGCATATTAATTGAATCGTATACAGGGATTATATGTGTTCATATACAGGGTGTTCCTTTAAATGTTTCTTACCATGTAGCTCAGTTACGTAATTCTAAAATTCCTGGAAATGAAATTTGATATATACGTACATTCTAGACTTGTCAAGACTTGTCGGTGACCTTCAAATAACCTCTACACATGTGCATTGAAATGTAATTTGATACCCCGCATACCTGCACGTAAATTCCCGGAAATCCTGATCCAAGATCCTGCTCCAAGATTGCTACACACGTGCATTAAAATGTAATTTGATACCTCGCATACCTGCACGTAAATTCCTGGAAATCCAGGGTCATTGGCTCACAAATGAGCTGCTCCTAACCTTGATCCGCCAGCTCTCTTATTTACCTACTACTGTCCAGTTGCCCCAATTTCTAGGGGTAACTGGGCCCATCAGACTTTATATTATTTAATTATAATTATAAAGAAAATTAAATTTGACTCGGGATTTGAATATTATATATTTAAAGACTGTATATTGTATTATATATAAAAAATATTTTAGATATTAATATAACTTATTAGTGGTTCTCAGGCAAGTTCAAAGTATAATCTCGCTCAGGTTGTAAAATCATGGCCCAAATACCCCAAGTGACCATACTAAACGTGCGAATAAGATTCTGATTTTTTGCAGATCCATTATTTTCTACTTGCACTTTCAAGTTATGAAATAAAAAAAAATGCCGAACAAGCCCATTCTTAAGTGGTTACGACCCAAAATTTAACACATTTTTACGAGAATCATCTGTTTTTACCGGTATGTCAAAAAATATACAGAATGATTTAACAGATTCAATTGACTATGTAGTTTGTAAACACTTATAGTCAGAAATTCAAAATTCAGTTCGTTTTTCATGCCAAGTCGATGAAACTACAGACATATCTTGCCATTCTCACTTATCAGTTATTTTTGGGTACACGCACGAAAGTAATATTAAGGAATATATTATGGGTTTTTTTTATATAAGTAAGGGACGTACAGCTGTTGATTTATTTAATTTATTGTATGAACAGTTTGAACAATTTAATTTCAAAATTACTCGGACAAACTTATGATGGAGCATTCGTAATGTCAGGACATTTAAATGGGTTACAGTCGCAAGTGAAAAATATTGTTCCACAAGCATTGTTCACTCATTGAGTGAAGAGTGCAAGAGTGCAAGAGTGCAAGAGTGTAAAATATTTTTCGCCACACTTTCCGGAATTTCCGTTTTTTTTTTTTTTTTTTTCAAAATCGACCAAAAAGGAACAAACGTTCTTGAAGATGTCTGCTCACGTAAAATCCCACGAAATGCGCAAGCTCGTTGGAATTTCAAATCACGTATTCTTAGCACGGTTTTAAAACATCGGGAATCTTTGCTTGAAGTTTTTGAGATAATTAAGTATAGTGAGTGATGATTTTGATTTGCGAAAGATCTGACAACTTTTACATCCAAGCATTTGGATATTTAAAATTTTTAAACGGTTTTAATAACTTGTTTTTACTTCAAGTTTTTTATTTAGTCTTTACACAGACAGATTTAATATATTCTTTTATTCAAAATAAATCTAAGTGCTGCGGCGCTCTCTATCAACCACTACTGCCCACCCACAGCTAAACGTCCTCTGGGCCGCCACTGCGCTGATGTAGCAACTGACATTATTATTACCTTATTAACTATTATAATACTCTCCGCAAATACAAAACGAAGAGTATATTGCATTCGATCGGCACATTTCTAAAACCTGTAATATCACTCGCAGAGAATAAAATTTCATATCACTGTGTTGATGATCGAATTCTGAACAGTTTTTAAAATGTTCGTTTGTCTGTCTGTCTGCTGTCTGTCCACCATCACGTTTTTTGTAAGTACGATAACTTAGGAACGAAAAGTTCGGACAATAAGTTAGCGTTAGCTAGAGGAAGAACCCTATTGTTTTTTAATAAAGTCGACCAATAAATAAAAAGTCAATAAATTTTGAAAATATTTTTTTATGTCTTGTAAATAAACAAAAATTGTCTAATACTAATATTATTACAATAAAAACTGCGAAGAGTATCCTATAGAATATGCAAAAATTATATAACAAGTGCAGTAAATCAGCGAAGATTTTCTTGAACCAAGAAGGTGACAGAATTTTTTTGTAGAACCTCATTGAAGAATTCAGCAATGATTTAGAACATACTTATATTATAACAATTCTTAATGCAAAAGAAATAAATAATTTTATTAGGTATTTGTTCTCTTCTGTTCAAATATGTATCTGTAGATGTATATCTATCTTATTAATCAAGTCACGTTTTAGATAAAAAAAATATTCTATAATTACGTCAAAAAATGTTCACTATGATTCCCTCCAGTGTACCCCAGTACGCAAAAATTTATTAAAAAAACCGCTGCCTAAGGAATCACTACTTCCACATGCAGATTCTTCATCCAAGTCACTTTAAAGAAAACATCTTGACTATATTTGCACTCTAGTATGTGGAAATTATTGGTCATAGAATTTTAATATTTGGGGCAGATGTCATAGAAAAGTTTGAGGAGTTGATTTCTAACATATACGTTAAAAATTAAGTTTCTAGTTTACCCTACTTATTTTCCACTATTCACAACCTACCACCTCCCACCTCTTCAATGCAGTCATCTCAATTAGATGTCACTACAATACATACGTGTACTAACTTTCAAGTGAATATCTCAATTTGATGTTATCAATCCCATTAATAATGAAGCGGAGGTGGTGGAGTTTGAAAAATATTAGAAAGAAATCTGAGGCCTTGGTTTCTAGTATATACACCGAATCCCAAATTTCTGTGCTCTTACCAGCTTGATTTACTTATTTTCCCCTAGTCCTCTTGTTAACCCCAACCCTTCTACGGAATCATCCCAAAGTATAATCTAGTTCCAGATGTCGTTATAATGCATACGTCTACCAAATTACAAGTGAATATCTCAATTTTATTTTATCAACCCCTCTAATAATGTAGTAAGGGTAGTGCAAGGGTTGAAAAATATTATTAAAAAATCTGAAGCCTTAGCTTCTAGGACATACACCGAATTTCAAGTTGCAGTACTCTTACCAGCTTGCTTTACTTATTTTTCCCTATTTACCTCTACTTACCCCCACTCCTTCAACGCAATCATGTCAAAATATAATCTAGTTTTAGATATAGTTATAATACTTAGATGTACCAAATTTCAAGTGAAAATTTAAATTTAATTTTATCAACTCTTTTAATAAGGGAGTGGGGGGATGGAAAATACTTTTTAAAAACCTGAGACCTTCGCTTCTAGTATATACACCAAATCCCAAATTTCTATACTTTTACCAGCCTGCTTTACTTATTTTCCTTTATATACCCCTATTTAACCCCCAACCCTTCAACGGAATCATCTCAAAATATAATCTGGTTCCAGATGTCGTTATAATACATATGTGTACTAAATTTCATGTCAATATCTCAATTTCATTTTATCAACCCCTTGAATAATTGAGTAGGGGTGGTGGGGGGCTGAAATATATTATTAAAAAATCTGAGGCCTTGGCTTCTAGTATATACACCGAATTTCAAGTTTCTGTACTCTTTACTTATTTACCCCTATCTACCCCTAAATAACCCCCAACCCTTCAACGGAATCATCTCAAAGTATAATCTAATCCCAGATGTCGTTATAATTCATACGTGTACCAAATTTCAAATGAATATCTCAATTTATTTTTATCAACCCTTCTAGTACATACACCGAATTTCAAGTTTCTGTATTCTTAGCAACTTGTTTTACTTATATTCCCCTATTTACCCCAAATTAACCCCCAACCCTTCAACGGAATCATCTCAAAATATAATCTAATTCCAGACGTCGTTATATTACATACGTGTACGAAATTTCAAATGAATATCTCAACTTTATTTTATCAACCCCATTAATGGGGTAGGAGGGGTGGTGGGGGGTTGAAAAATATTATAAAAAATTATGAGGCCTTAACTTCTAGTACATACACCGAATTTCAAGTTCTGTACTCTTACAAGCTTGCTTTACTTATTTTCCCCTATTTACCCCTATTTAACCCCCAACCCTTCACCGGATATCCTCAAAAAACAATCCAGTTCCAGATCTCGTTATAATATATACGTGCACAAAATTTCAAGTTAATATCTTAAACCGTTCCGGAGAAAACGTGCGGACAAAAAAAAGTTACAGACAGACAGACAGACCGACAGACAGAAATTTTTTTTCGCTCAATTTATAATCTCGACGTTTCATGACATTCTAAACCTATTTCACGAATAAAAATTTTTGAAAATTTTTTTTGCGATTACTTCCAATCGAGCTTCCAATCCACTACGTGGATGTGGAAGTAATACTTGGGTTGCCAGAGAAAGTACACATTTTATTGGTTGAAAAACACACGTGTGAATTTTTCATTAAAATTCTAAGCAATAGTTATATTTACAATAATTAGCCCACTGTTGTAAACCAAAATCTTAAATGGAACTGCTTAGACGCATTTCTCTAAAAAAGTTAAAATAACAAGTGTATTTCTCATAATTTATTACTACCTGGTTCACGTTGATGTATACAATAATTACACTATTTTAGAAACAATATTTAAATTATCCAACCAAGAATGTTACCTCAAAACTGGTAATTTAACTATTAATATTGATAAGTACAAGATTATCCGATGTAAGGAAGCGTACAGATAATATATTATAACTTTAAATCGTAGGTGAAAATTACTTTCCATCACTTGGCGGCTTTATCGTCTATTGTTCCTATTTCACAACGCTTAATCCAAAGTGTTAATTAAATTCGGTGATGATACATTCCAACATCCTTTTACGGGGAAGAATGCTCGTTGCATAGGAGAAATTAGGTGTTGAACAAGGACTTTAATTTTTATTACAATTAAGGTTGATTACATGAAGAAGTTTTGTCACTCCTATTACACATTAAGTTAATATTATCTTGTCTCAAATAAGGCTATTGTATGCGCATTAACATTCATGGCATCTCAAATGATACTAATGGAGCGAGCTATACTAAAAGATAGCCGCAGTGAATAACATTATAATTAATAAATTGTAAGATATTAATCAGAAGAGTTATCGTCCTCTGAATGTACAGATCATGACAGAATAAAAAAAATCTAGCATGTAAAATAAATAATAATAATATAAAACAAGCTAACCATTATACTCGCAGATTTACTGCACTTTTTATATAATTGTTGCACTTTCCATGGGATACTCTTCGCAGAGTAATCATAAATAATGCTAGTTTTTATTTAAGCCAACAAGCATAGTTCCTAATCTTATCACATTTGTGACAAATTTATTACTTTTAAGTTTATAAACATTAGGGACTATTAGCCGGTTTTGCAACGTAATAATATTTAATTTATATTTAAACTTTAAAATTTTCTTTATTATTTCTCTTATTCTTCTTTTTCCCTAATGTTTTCTCCAACGGGAGTGTTTTCGTTTCAGACGTTTGTTTAACCCTTTCGCTCACGACTTTTTTTTCTCAAGTAAAAAATCTGATATTTACCACTATAACAGAAGAATGTTTTAAACATTTTTTGACAATGTCCATTTTTTTGGGTAGCCCATTTTTAGGCTATCGGTTGAGTCCAAAAAAATACATTGTGAGTGATGGGCAAAAACAACAAGTAATTGTATATACAGATAGGAAGGCGAATTCAATGAAATTAGTTCATTTTTATTTGTTTATTTTACATGGTACTTTAGAAAACAGTTTTTTGTTTTGTTCAAACACAAGTGGACATAGCACTTGATACACGTGACCCGCGTCTGGTCTTTGAATCCAGGATTATTGCACCTGGATGCAAATGATTTCTTATCAAATTTCCGGATCTGTACCCCTCAATTTCTTCCCCTAATGCTTCTGAAGGGTCATCTTCTACTTGACTCGACACCTTGTGTTCACCTTCGGCTTCATCATCTAAATCAATACCCCAAAGCCCTATATCATCATTTTCGTCACTCATATATTCGGAAGCCGCTAATTCCATCAACTGAAGCAGCTCCTCATCCGTTAAGGATCTTTGCTTGTCTCTTTTTGTGATCTAAGCGTATAGATAATGGAAATTGTAAAAACAAAATCAAAATGTGACGTTATATTTAAAATGATTACTATACCCTGTTCTTCAGACTGTATCCGAATGTATAGAACGTTTTTTAACCATTCCACACAAAAATCTCAAGAAGAAACCAAAAAGTCAATTCTTATGTTCGAAAAAGCAGTGTTTTTTGCACGTAAAACAATTTTTATTTTCCACAAGATATCTTCACACTTTAGAAATACGTAAACAAACACAGCGAACACGGCAGTGCTGGAGTGATCATCTAATGAACTATTATAACACCCAATAGATTTCGAATTTACCTTATAGATGTCACTACATGTGGTCAATCAGTTCTGAATTGCTATACAACTGAATACAAATTTAATAAACGATCTAAACTGACTTTAACATCTCATAATAAAAATACAAAATCCGTGTATTCATTTGAATACAAGGTGAGCGAGAGGGTTAATTATAAAACTTTAAAAAATATTTTTTTTTAATTGAAATAATTAATAACTTTCTGATTACAGATCGATTTCGTTCAAATTCATTCATTTATCTGTTCACTCTTCCTGTAGCCAACACAAATGTACTGTTCAAATTTCAATACAGGCGGACTTTTCATTTTTAAGTTATCATGCTTACAAAAAACGTGGCAAAATGGAGGACCTATTATATCAAAATAAAAGAGCCATTGGATAATAGTCGTCTTCTAACCAAACACTGTTGACTTAGCAGACACTTGAGTTTAATGACTAGCAGCTGATGCAACATGAAGATTATGCCATCAGGAAAAGGGAATCTCAGTCCAAGTGCTGTGTCATTGTGAAGGCCTAGTTAGACTGAGATCCCAACTACTTGTCGATGAAAATCCATGGACTGACAGCTATAATAAGGAGTCTTTATCATAACTGTAGAGCCTGATATAAATAAAAAAGCTGGATGAGGAGTTCTAAGGAAACTAAAAAAGGAGCGCAACAATAGATCCACAGGGGTCAGCCAGCTCATCTTTTAAATATAAAAAATCTTGATCGCTATTTATCCATCTCTCTCTCTATTTCTACGAGATATGGACCTTTAGAGTGGCAGAGAGACGGTGTACTGATACCTTCAAAATATGGCTCTGGAGAAGTTTGCTACGAATTCCTTCAACAGCCTATTGCACTTAAAGCACATTTTTCCAAATAGGTTCCAAAAGAGATTCTCTGGCATCCTATTCTCACCATTCCTCCCATTTCTTGTCTGCGTCAACCAGAGAGCATACCCTAGCGAGGCAGGATAATAACTGAATTAACGAACATTCGCAAACATCTGGTGAGGAGATTTCAACCGCTTCTAGCGGCTACCCATTTTTCTACTACAAAGTGAAGTAAAGTGACACTTTTTTCCATAGCAACATTTTTCCAATTGGTAACACTTTTATTCATAGAAAGAGTTTTTTATATAGTGATGAACAACTCATTAGACTTACTGTTATAAATGTACACGTATGCAACATTATTAAATATTATGCCAGAAGAAGGTGCCACTGACAAAATATCAGAAACTGATAAGGAAGCACTCACTATTTTGTTTGTTACTGCTGTTTATTGGAAGCAGGAAATGCGTGTGTACAAACTACCTCAAGACTTTAAAACAGTCCATTCCTGGACAAGATATTACTGTGCCATTTCAGTTAATGATAAAATATATTCTAAGCTTGGAGAAACATTTCTGAAATACCCTGTATTAGTGTATACGTTCGCTTATGCATACCTCTAGAGTAAAGAGTTTAGAAATGTTTTCATAATATCGATAGCTTAAGAGATGCTCGGTATTCAATATACTCATGGGATTATTACACAGCGCTTAATAAATTCGAATCCCCCGACTATTAGCATATTATGTGAAAATTTCCTAAATAGAAGCGTTGAGTCACCGATAGGCGATCGATCATCGTCCCTTGACGTATTATATGTTTACCCCACCTATTATTGCATGAATATCTTCCAGTAAGGAACCAGTTGCATAACTTCACTTGAACGTTTCCGCCGTCAAAATATTTTTAACTGAGACAGGCAATTAATAACAATAAAAATATGCTAAACTCAATGAATAAGACTGCTGCTTAAGAAGCTACTACTTCAACATTTAGATTTCCCATTCAGGGCATCACAATTTTATTTTGATAACACCGAAAATAATGGAGTGGGGGTGGCAGATGCAAAAATGTTGAGACCTTGGTTTCTAATAAGTAGATACAAGTTTCTGGACTTCTATTAGCTTGCTTTACTTATTTACCCCTCTTTCACCCCCAACCCTTCAGGGGAAAAAGCTCAAAATATAATTTAGGTCCAGATCTTGTTATAATACATATGTGTACCAAGTTATAAGTCAATACCTTAATTTTATTTTAATAATGGAGTGGAGGTGATGGTGGGAATCGAAAATGTCATAACAAATTTGAGACCCCGGCTTGCAGCATATACACCAAATTCCAACTTTCTGGACTGTTATTAGCTTTCCTTGCTTGTTTATCCCTATTCGCTCCTATTTCACCCCCCCCAACCATTCAACGGAATAAGCCTTGAAATACCCATGCATATAGTCTTCAATCAATTTTTGGCTAAATTCTAATCACTTCACTTAAAGGTACAATTCTCACCAAAGTAAATAAAGTAAGTAAGCAATGAAAAGAAGCCACAATTAGGAAGAATGTCCGCATATCTGTGAATAATACTCAAGTATAGTAGCCAAGTACTGCATATAAATGAAATACTACAACTAAATATCCAAAATGATAGAACATTTTTATAAACAAATAAATGGAACCCGTAGGGGATTTAAGTGAAAAGATGGAAAGAGGCATAGATGGAATCATCTCAAATGACAAGCAAGAGATACTGCAAATGTGAAAAGACTACATCGATCAAATGCAGAATAGAAAATTATTTACACTATATGCTCCGAAAACAGTAACTAACGTTACAGCATAACTGGAAGACGTCAATGTCAATAATACAGAGGATGTGCAACTATTATTAATAATGAAATTAGTTTAGAATAATTTAGTAGGGAGTGCCGCAGTATAGCGTATTAACATTCATGTTAGTGACTTGCTTAAGCCGCCTTCTCTAATTTCGCGAATACTGCTGTGTTCTAGCATAGTCAGAAGTTCGCTAAAATTATATCAAATTGTAGAATAAGAGTTTGCAAATATAATATATTTTTTTAAGAGCCTTATTAATGCTTTCAGGACGTGGGTCTGGACACGTTTGCTACGAATACCATAAATAACCCAATGCATCCGTAATTCGATTCTCCAAGAAGTACAGCCCCCAAAGCATCTTTTCGGCATTATATTGTGGCATTTATTCACGTCGCTCGTAGGGTGCTACGAACAACGTAGTTAGCGTCAGTGGTTTAAACTGACTAGCACAGTTAAGGTACGGAGAACAAGGGGAAGTGAGTTCCAGGCTTGGGCGCCATGATTAACTAATGTAATCAAGAAAAGGAAAAGCTACAGATATTACATATATACAATAGTGCTCATATTACAACAATATTACATTACATAAAAATAAACTAGCCCAGTATCAACGATACTCTATAGCAAAATTCAATATCAAATACACATATCTACAAAATATACTATATTACATTCACCTAAATTCAAGGTAAGCTTGATACTTTTATGAGAACTAAATTAAATATATTACAAAAGCGATGTCCCTTAAATTATCTCCATATTAAACAAAAGCATATACTACACGACGACGAAATATATACAACAACGAAATAAGATAAAACGACTTGATATATTACAACGAATTAAAGATATAAGATATATATAACCTAACAAGAGATAAAATTTAATCCTATAACTTATTACCGAAGAAAAGTACAAACAATGCACGACAAGATAATAGAATTAAACCTAACAAAAGATAGATCTTTTCGCTTAAACTTGATATTTATTTCAGCCTACCAGTATATAGCTTCACCTCTGCGTAATGCCAAATACTTATAACGGGACACCCCAAAGCTATACAACAAAAAAATACCAGAACTCAATTCCTAGCAAATAGGTACACATGACACGACGCGACGCTCCAAACATCATCTAAATTCCTTTAATATAAATAATCCACACATGTGAAATGATTTGATGAGTCAAATCTAGAAAATTTCAGATTATACGACCGCGTATTATGTGCAAATAATTACCAATAATATGTCTAACCACTTAGACATATCCAAATGCCAATAACATCAAACAGAACGGTTCTGCGATACTGGCAAAGCTCAAATAATATTGCGATAACAAATAACTAAAATTACGTTAGACAAAGTTGTACATAACGACAATACGGTAAGTAGTAAACATACGAGTACTTAAAATTTGTTTACCCATCAAATAATTCCCTAAAGCTGCAGAAGTCATCGCTTGCTCTGATTTGCAATATATTTTTTAAACAGTTCTCTTCTTTAAAATTATTATAATCCATCAATGCGACGTGCCGTAAGCCAACGCGATAATGTGGAAATTTTGCGTAGCGCCGGGCCTGTCTCTAACCAAAGATTGAATAATTTTCAGGTATACTTGGAAATTTGCGAGATTTGGCATTTTACGGTTCGCAGACATGTAAGCATAAATAAACCTAATTAACGATACGTAGAAATAATTTCTTGTTTATGAATAAATAGGTAGGTACTTATCTTATTTTAGTATGTTCTGATAAAGGAAATTCCTATTAAACTGGCTCCAATTACACGATTATAACAGATTTAAATGTTGGTTGGTCGAGGGCCTCCATTTTACTCATCTGGAAATCCTCACACGCCGTAGCCTTGGGTACCATTCAGTACTCCGCTGATATGACCATTTTGAGGTTAAGAAATCATGAAGAGAATGTGCTCGTACAGAAAGTCTGTCGTTAAAAATATTTAACGTAACGAGTGTGACTTAAAATTAAAGGAAACTTTAAGAAAAACACGTCCAGAGCCGATTTTATATGAGAATTTGTAATAGAAGAAAATTTCTTGTTATAAAGAAAATTATTATAAAGAAAAATTTTCGTTATGAAGAAAAATCAAAAACAATATTTTAAACGTTATTTAATGATACATAATTATTTAAAACTCACCTTACGCATCCGTAAGTTTTCCATCTTAATATCCCCCTTAGAGGTTTAACAAAATTTCAGTTCATACATCGATCGAGGACTCAAGCGAAAAATAAAGAATTTAACTCGGCGTTTCATTAAATACCATCCTATTGTTTCCCGGACCGGTGGTCACGTGGCCACTTTGTTAAGGGAATACTAAAGATATTTATATTGCTCCGGTAATCTTACTTTTACGTGCGGCTAATAAACTCTCTTTTGAGTAAAGTTTGATCTATTAAACAATTTATTTATTTATTTACAACTTTATCATAGCGTGCGCCATCTATTATTGTGAGGCGTAAGCGTTAGCTACTGAAATTTAAATGTCCCCGTCACCCCGTCTGTCACAGTTCTGGAGTATAATAGTATGATATCGTTCGTACTCATATGGAAAACATGGAGAATTTGGAAAACTCAAAGGGAATTTAAAAATGTTTGAAAAAAAATGGAAATATCAGGTAATTTTACAAATTGTATACAAAATACGAGAATTCTGCGTCTCGATATGGAAAACCATAGAGTTCTTAAGAATGTTCACTGATTCAATTCAATGCAAGGAATTATTTTATGTCAAATAAAAAATTACTTCACTAAAAAATATATGGAAATTAATATTTTTGGTTATGGAAAACCTGGGAAATTCAGGGAATTTTTTCAGCTTCGCAAAGTCTAAACCCTGTTCGAGATCGTTAATAATTTTTCTAATAGAAAAGTAACGTAAGATCCTATTGAGCATATCGCACGATACAATATTCTTCCGGACGGTTGATGATAGTTCATTCAGATGACAAAAGGCGAAGTGGACGCTCTTCAAAGAGCTTTGATGTAACCGTAGAACAGTTTTGGTGAAGCCGTACCTCCAACAGGAACTGCTACAGCTAGAGCGGTGCTGTAGGACATAGCGTACAGCAAATGGAGGTCAGCTAGAATATCAAATGAACCACAAAATATCTGCCAAAATGTTGTGATTACGAAAAAACGCAATAATCTTGAATATTTACTACATTCTGTGTATCAAGAACATATATATTTAAGATTTCAAAAATGCTTTGAACTATTTATTCTCCATCAGCACATGTACATTCCGATATTTTACAGCAACTACATACCTATCAGGAATGGTAAAAACCGGCACCTTATCGTTCGAAATTAATTCTCCGAAACCGATAGCTATTTTCGCAAACACGGTTACATGTAGCGAGAACTTGCGTGGAATACGTAATAGAAGTCCAAGGTTATTTCTTGCATACTTAACAGCCGAAGGGTTGATAGAAAACAGCGATAAAGCAACGTAAAATACTGCATCGCTCTGATAATTCTCTATTATTTCCTGTGTAATGAAGTGTGCATGCTATGATTGTTTTTGTTATTTTGCTGAAATCAGAATACTAGCACATTTTATGATGGTACGGGATGTCTCGATACTCCGGGTCTGGCACTTTCGTGACATGATAAGGGTGGATGAACTCTGTACATCCACTAGGGAACGGAATCGTTTAAAGTAATGAGGATGTCTAAAGGGTAAAATTTGCCTTTAGATTTCTTGCGTGGAATTGAGCTAGAAATTGAGTAAAAATTAAATATCAATTATAATAGCACAGGAGCCAACATGCAATTACCTGACACATTTGTATCGGCTACAACGGTAAAAAAGTTATTGGCATTTTTTGGCAACTTACAGCTGATAGGGGGTGTGTATCTGCGCATCAATCCCCACATAAGGGGTTGCAAATAATAAATAATGGTAAAATCTGTAGACGGATTGAATTTTTCACATTTGAGCACTAAAAAAATGGTACAAATGAAATAATAATGCCTTACTTATCGCACTTATTACGCATTCAGTACCTCTCGACCACTATTATGGGGGTTGAAAGTGCTTCAATGTATACCACTGTGAAAATTATCGTAATATGAATGAGATTTGGTATAAATAGAGCATTTTTATCAGTTTCGAAATATTTTTAAACATGTAATAGAGTCAATGACCACTTTAGGGGTTGCAAAAATGGGGTGAAAATAAATGAAAACGTCTGACACCGACATATATCATTTTTGAATCCCTCAAGAACTTACAATGAGCTAGTCAGACGTTTATATCAATTTCAACGCCATTTCATAAGATTTCAAAATCAAAAAGTTTTTTCAAAATTTTGCAACTGTCAACCCTTGTATCTCAAAAACCGCACATGAAAAACATCTGACATTATTATTCAGACTTATTGACGTTGAATAGAACAAGTACCTACCCAAAGTTTAGTTCACAAATTCCTTTTTTTTTATTTTTGGAAAATTCCCGCCACAAAACGGCCCGTATCTTTCATCTGACATTTTTGCGGGGGGATGTGGAGTTCACGTACTTTCATAATACCGCGGTTTCATTCCTGACTACAATTTTTTTTTTTTTAGATTTTTACACCGCCCACCTCCCCATCCCTATCTCCGCTCTCGTCCATTTCCGAGACTTTTCGTAGAGGAAAAAGAGTTTAGAAATCAACTAGGTAAAGCAAATACTAAATGTCAGACATAACTACAATCGATAATCCCACTATTATTGCTTTAAATACAGATGCTGGTATTCTAAATCTGCAAGCTATGTCACTAGGCAAGACAAACAAGTAACAAGTTTTTTTTTAATGGCTTTGGGCCATAGACCACACATCCAGTCACAAAAGAGCAATTTATAATATGAAATACTAAAATAAAACCTAAGACAAAATGAGTAGAGAGAGATGAACAAAATGAGGAATTACAGGGACACACGCTTCTCGCCCTGGGGTCTGTCAGGGCATTAAATTATAATCAACATCACAAGAAGAACAACGGGAAGACGGGTATAACAAGAGGTAAGACAAGAGGAATACAAAGCTAACCTATAACTTTATTTTACTTTCTACCAAAGAACCGATAATAAATTCATAAATTTGCTTAGTGCCAAGCGAAAGGAGACCAACTAAGTTAAATGGAGCCATAGTGTTGCAACATAAGACAATATTTTTCATAAATATATCTGTAGCACTTTTATTTTTGAAACATGAAAAGAAACCATGGTCAAGATCATTAATGACACCACACAGATTGCACAGATGTAATAGGATAACGCCGATTTTATGTAGGTGAGCGGGAAAACTCGCATGTCCAAATCTTAGCCTGATAATAGTTGTTATATATTTTCGTGGTACGTTCAGGTTGTCATGCCAAAAATAACGAGGAATGGTTGGTTGCAAGTATCAAGTTGATTTCTTTGTTATAGTATTTCTATTGTCAATTAAAAAAAAATCGGTATAAAGCGTTGCTACCAGGATAAGTGATTACAAAGCCTATCTGTGATAGAATAACACCCGAGACTGCGTTGTCGATTGTTTACCTCGCTAACCATTACAAGTCCCTTATAAACCCTTGGTTCATTCTAAATATCGCCGGTAACATAGCCGTAGGTTAAATGATATTTATTTACTTTTATTGAATCATTTATGGAGTTGTTCATTACACTGACATTTATTATAAATAAATAGTGCATTATAAATAAATAATTTACATCATGTCTATCAATTCATAGAAAGTATTAAAACAATATTTACAATAATTAAAAAGTGATTCTAAAAATTGTCGGTCAACGTTCATGATATCGTTCTTATTGTCAACTATTCCGTTGTCGGTCTTTCTTATGATTTTCAAACTGACTTTAAAACTATATGGATTAATTACCACTTAGTAATTACAACGATTGGTTGTTAGTGGAGGTCCAGAGGCAGAAATTTGAAACCAAATTGAATGTTCTCTTCTGGGAAGAAGAGAATGACATTGTGACCCAAGACCACCTATTTCAATGCCAAAGAATATATCTTAAGAATAATAATATGAAAAAAATAAAAAAGAACAATCAGAGTTATTATTTTCATCACGCAACTATGAAAAGATATCACGGTAATAAATTTATGGCATCATAAATATTTAATCTGCACGTTAGCCAATTTATTTAAAGAAAAGGAAAAATAGACTCGGTAAAAACCAATTATTTACCATATCCAGTGTAAATGATTGCCATTGAATGCAAACATCAGAATTCTGTATTCTACGACACGCATACATTTTTCACGATGTATTAGGATTGACACATCAACCTAGAATATATCGACTTCTGTTGGAAATTAAGAATGAAATTTTTCCTGTTTTTAAAAACACCATCTAACTGGGATTATACTAGAGCTACTGAATTCTAACACAAACAATCCAAATTCAATGTTTATTAATGTTGTAGCAAATGCATGTTTTGTATGAATGTATTGTTATGTCTCTCTCGTTAAACTAATGCAGGAATTCTAGACGTATCGCCTTAGAACTAAATGGTCAAGCATAAATAAGAAATTTTACATTTGACAATATTTCAATTTCATCATCAGAACTAGTAGACTGTATGGCATCGAGGACACCTACTACTGTAGATGGATTGACGGCATACTCAAAGGCTGGGGGATATTTACCACCGTGATGAGCGGTGAATTTCTAGGTGCATCAGTTGCAGACGGCTGCCCACAGGAGGAATCTTGTCCCTCCTGCCGTTGACCTGCTAAGTAAATTCACAAATGAGAGATTTTAAGCCCGAGGATTTGTTGACTAGAGTCGGAGATCAATTACAAAAGGCCCTGAATATGATTAAAAAATGGACTATGAGAAAGGGTTGAAGGTAAGCCCATCAAAAATCAACCAATCCATTTACTATAAAGAGAAGCAAGAAAAATTGATTTCTCTGATCATTCAATATATACAGCTTCAGACGTTGGAAGACGCCATATATCTTGGAGTTGATATGGACTCTATACTTATCTAGGATTATACATAGCTAGGTAGCAATATGGGCAACATACAGCGTATCATGGTAAAATATGGGGCTCAAATCTGGTATACTGCACTGAGTCCATATTAGCGCAATAAGACCCAGCATCATATACTCTGCCTGAATTTGGTGGTCTAAGGTAACTCAGACAGGCTACAGTTATGAAAAGCACCATCACATTAGTCATGGAGGGATCTCCATTTCCTCCGGCTTTTCCCACTTAGCAAACTGGTTTACTGGGAGGTCAGAATACAGATTGCAAAACTCTAATATTCCAAATCTCCTTGGAGTTAGTTAGAACACGACACATAAGGGTTGTTAAATTGGTAGAAGATCCTCTATTGAACTTGAGTTCAAAACACATGATACCAAAAATTACTTTCAACAAACAAAGTCAGGATTGGAGATAGGCAATATTGGTCAACAGGAGTTCGTGATATATTACTTAGCAGGGATACATGCTGAAGGATCATGGGCAAGAATAAGCCTTTCTCTTGTGCAACATTTCACTGTATTCCAGTAAGAAATTCTTGATATACTTGAATATGTATGCCAGAAAGTAAGTCAATGATACGTTAGTTACCAGCATTTCATTGCATCAGGTGACTTAGACTGCAGATTATGAGGCCCAAAAACGGTGGATCACAGTATATTCAACTGCGAGACACTGAGCCGAAGAAAATGCAGTAGATATAGTATTTACGGGCAGACAAACAGACTGGGAATTTATTAACAGTTGATGAGTGTCAGTTCTGTATTACCTTATCTATGTAACAAGGGGATTAAAATGATAATAATATTTTTTTTACTGAGGGCTCTGTAAATAACCTGGTCATTATCCCTATCCCTGATTTGCGTCACTCATTTTCAGCACTTTTGATGGAACCTAAGAAATTGTTATTGGTGGTTCCTTTTATTGTATAGGAAAGGTAGTTTAGTACAGAATCATTGTGCTCACTTGCTCGTATTGAGGAATCTGTATTAGATACATAGCGTCATAGATATTACACACATTGTTGTCGATGATGCCATTCTCATATACACACATTATACATATTTTTCTTAACAAAATTTAGAAACAACTTATTTAATTCACAATTAATAAAACGAAAATATAGTTACCTTTCTGTTTCTTCGAATCATTTTCGAAAGAGGTAGATGTAGTTGTACTCAGTATTCCATGTTTCATCCTTATGACTGTTTTGGTTCACTTATTCACATTACTATTATTACTATTAGGAAATACAATCCACATATAATTTAATTCACTAGGAATTACTGAGAAAAATGAAAACATCTATGTCATTTCCATTGTTCGACGTTAAATGTTCACATGGCTACAAGCAGATTTTCAAAGAAGTGTTAAATGCACGAATGTAAATGAATTAAGAGGAGATGAAGCAATGGATGGAACAGTCAATACAGATTTCTTGATTTTTTAAATATATGAGATCTTTGAAACAATATTTCTACTAAAATCAAAGCATAGTTATGTACAAAATACCTAACTGAACCAATTTTATACTCTATATTAGAATCATCGTTAATTTACGGCGGACAATATAAGCAAAAATAGCAATATTACTTTTAAAAAGCGAACGTATATTAGTTGTAAATTAATGTCATCTCTTTGTAAACGTATCTTTGGATAATGTGGCGTGCGTCTCCCTTTCCGAGCGATAAATATGAAAAATATGAGTCGATACAAATATTGTCGGTCATCATCTAGAAAAGTATCCTTACTTCATCGACCCTCGGCTACTTTCTGCTGTAAATAGAGAGACGTTTTAGAGGGGAAAGCTCCCTTATGGTGCATTCTCTGTCGCTAACTTTAGTCTGGAAAAAGCTTAAGGAAAATTGTGTTCAATCATTTGGATATGTACAACTGCGGCCAAAATAAAAATACAGGCAGTTCACCCCTTGAAATAATTTAGTCAAATCAACTGTTTTTCTTCGAAATTTCATTTTCTGTAGCTGCAGAGAAGTGTATTAAGTCAGTGCAGAATATTTATACATTCAATGTGGTCCAACAGATATGACTCGAAAGGGAAACAAATTATATTAAGCAATGATTTTATTTTCACTTATAATGTCCATAGTTCTTAAATTATTTCCGAAAATGTATTCGAGGTCATGAATATTTTGAAAATTATATAATTTTCTTAAAATATGCATTGACAAGGAAAACTTTCCGGACATTACTTTAAGCTCGTGGGATATTCGGCAAGAAAATTTTACACGGAAATAAATGAAATAAACACCAATTTCAACTGACATTAAGATTATTCTAAGACATAACAAGGTATAAGACTAGTAGGCCATGAATGGGTCTTGACAAAGTGAGAGAAATGCATAGGAATTAGTAAGTAGTGTTGTGTCAAAAGTTAAAATTATAAGAGTTATTTGAAACTGGAATACCTATATATACGTGTAATAGACAAATAATATATTTTCCACCCATTTTAGTTCTAAAAAAATACTGAATATTGCTTAGGACAACTCTATTTGTGTGTTATGGAATAAGCATTATTCATTAAAATAGGTGGAACGTTGTTTTCTTTGTATATTTTCATGTTATATGCACAGTTTCAGCACATTATAACTTGACAGAGATGGCTTTGAAACAAATCGTCATTAGTTTTCATATGGAGGAAAACCAATAGTACGGGGGCCCATCGACAAAAGTTGATCGGGCACCGCAGTTGGTGAAGATGTTGTAGGCATCTGTATGTACCATTTTCCCCCAACGTGACCACGCCCTCTTTGAGAGAGAGGCAAAAAACAAAGGGCTGCCTAAATGTTGCCAAATAATTCTGAAAAATAAGCATTTTTGTCTATTGGTGTTTTTTTCCAAAGTGCTTCCTTTTCCCGGAAAAAAATTAAAGAAAAAATTAGTTTTTTTGTAATTTTTTTAGGGGAGAAGGAAGCATTTTAAAGAAAAGGTCTGAGAGGCAAAAGTTGTTTATTTTTATCTAAAGAATATGCCTGAATTTTTTGGGATTTTTCTGAAGAAATTTTTAAAAAATGGGGAATTGGCCAAATTATTTTTGTCTAAAAAATTCTGAAAAACAACAGGCGTGTTCTTTTGACAAAAATAAGCAATTTTTGGCTCTTGGAGTTTTTCTCTAAAACGCTTCCTTCACCCTAAACAAATTAATCAAAGTCTGTGAATTATTATTTTTGCAATTTTTTCCGGAAGTAGGAAGTACTTTGGGAAAAAACACCAAAAGACAAAAGATGCTTATATTTGTCCAAAAAATGTGCCTGAATTTAAGCGGTCCTTTGTGTTTTGCTTCTCTCTCTCAAATAGGGGGCGGTCACGTGACCTGCCGTTGGGGGAGATGCCTACAATATCTCCACCAAGCGGCGGAAACTGCGGTGCCCGATCCACTTTTGTCGATGGGCTCCCGTACTACAAAATGAGAAGTTATTCATGATCATAATTATCAAAAATAAAATAAAATGTTGTTTCGCTAAGCTCAATGATTTTATTTTCATCTCGTTTAATACGAAAAATAGAATTAGATTTTTATGTAATAGCAAATGTCAAATATGATCATATGTCAATAATTTGACAGAAAAATTTCCACTTAATAATTTCCGGAAATTTTTTGGGTTGCCATGGTAACGAGATAAATACAAACTTTTGGTTGGCTAAAAAGTGACCTGTGAAATTTTCGATTTAATTGCTTGTGGCTACGTTCAACTGCTTATTTTATTCTTTTGTTTTGGAGATTGTGCCAATCTCCATTAAAAATAACTTTTTAAGAGCATTAAATATTATTCGTAGTAAAAATATTTTCCATGTAGCGACCCAAATTTTTATTTGTGAAAACCTCCATCTTTATGAAGCTCCTCGTCCTTTATCATCCACTTTGTCACATTTTAGGTCAACCCCCTCCCTCTAGAATCGAACGTATTTATCGTAATGACCCCATAATAAAAATATAATATGTCAAAAGAATATTCCTGTCCAAAGTAGATACTTTTGTTACGCAATTTGCAGTTATTTAGATGAGTAGTTTATTCTCAACTAGTTTCATTTGTTTGTACATAGCTGGGTATAGTCTGTCCCGTATATAATTCAGAAATATAAAAAAGTTCGCAAAAAAGCTTAAAGGGCATACCGCATTATCAATTTTCAGTTTATTTACAAAAACGGTCATAAGAAAGGTTGAATACCTTCTTCTCCTAGGATCATCGCAAAAAAATTGTCGTTCATGCAGTTAAGAACATAGACAATACCTCTAAATATAATTGGTTGAAATTTGTCCTACCGAATTGATGATTCGTTCTATTTAATCAACGTGTACTGCACGACCAATGTCGGCGGTATACTAATCAGAAGTAGTCGGTCTTCTTTATGCTTTTGTCGATCTTTTTTATATATTTGAATTATATACGGGACATACTATAACAAAATTAGCATTCAAAAATCGTGTATTTGTCAGAAATTTAATGACGTTTCTGGTAAATTAAACAAATGTACTGAGTGATTTGCGCTACTATATTTCAGGAGTTAGAAAATTTAATTAAAAAAGGCTTGTTTCCGATTATTTCTTATTTTAATTATGCCTCGCATGCTCCGCTCTCCCATCTATACGTAAGCGGCACAAGTTTTGAGGTTTTTTATGTGCAGCAAGTATACGGATATAACTATAGGTAACTGCAATTTTTTACTCCACAATTTCTGCCTCAATTTATATAGACTACCTTGCATAATAGCAACAGAGTTCTAGTTCAGCAACGCGTGTTACATAATTATTCATATTCTTAATTCTCAGCGAAAATAAATAGTAAATATAATGCAAAACATGTATTGCATTATTATTATGTATTGTTTTTCTTAGAATACAATTATATATAATTATATTATTTATGAGAAAATTTTGCGCCCCTCTGAAATTTTACGGCCCTTTGTAAATCTTTGTCCTATTACCTACAAAAAAGTAAAGAAAAATACTTAAGCATCATAAAGAAATATAAATATAAATATATACAATCATCCCTTAAATTTTCCTCTATTAAAAATACAAATAAAATGGAGATGTTAGGAAGCAAAGAAGTCTTGCTAAGAAAGATTTCAAAAGTTTTCATAAATATTGTGATTACTTTAAGCATTTCCACGTAAAATATATTCAACTGTGAGATTTCATTTAAAATATATTAAATTGCATACATGGCATCAAAGGAAACAGGAAAAACACGAAGGAGGTTAGGGCGAAATATGTTTTACAAAAAAATAAATTCTTCAAATAAACTGCTTATCGGTAAACATTAATGAGGCCTCCAAAAAGCAACTGAGATACCTAAATTGTTCTTTTTTATAAAAGGAATTCTGACTGGAACTCATTGACAGTAACTGGAAGTAATTGCTATAATACCTTTTCCATCCATTTCAAAAATTGCAAAATACATTTTAGTCAAGAAATTTTTTATTTAAAATGGTAACATATTTTAATAATCACCCCAATTCAGTACTTTTTCACAATTGTAAATAATTGTTCTCAAAATATTGCTTTTTCTTAAAAGCTTTGGCTTCAAACACTTAGTTTCCATGTTTATTTCGTCCGTTAAAATACGCAAAAGCATACCCTCCAGCTTATTTATGAGTTATTTACCGACTGGGAAACATTCAAAACATAAATTCAAAATGCAATTTTTAACGCAAATATGGGAACTATAGATCAACAATTATAAATAGAACAATAAATACCAATATCTGAAAAATAAATACACATTTCTTGTCGTATTGTATACATTTTGTAACAAAACAAAAAAATCGGTAAAGGTCTTTACACAGAACTTCCCTCGTTATTTGTGCATGGCGGTCACTCTAAAAAATTAATAATTACGAAATGACATTGAGAATAATAATCGGAATATAGTTATTGCTATTATTACAAAGAAAACTTGATAAGTTTTGGTCAAAAAAATATACAGATTGCTCATCCAACAGCAAAAGCTCAATACTAAATAACAGGTGCCACATATGGCAGGCTTGCGCAAATATCTTTACAAATGTCCACCATGACTGAATTATTTCTTGGGATGACCACCCTGTACATTTTTCAATAAAAGTATAATAGGTGTATATGTCAGATATTATTGCCATCCGTCACATCAATCCAACATTCGCGTAATGGAGTGGAAGTATACTGGTGGTTAAAAAATTTCATTTTTATTTTAATTTTTCAAAAATGTTAATAAAATGTTTTCTTCTGAAAAAGGTTTAAAATGTCAAACGTAGAAATTTTAAATTTGAGCAAAAAGGAAAGTTTCCGTCTATTCTATAATAGTGGCAAAAGAAGTTTAAGATTTAAAAATTACATATTTTTTAAATAGGTTTAGAATGTCATGAAACGTGAAACTTTTAAATTTGAGTAAAAAAAGCTTCCATCTATACTAGTGTTAATTTTTTTCCAAACTGGTAACAAAATGTTGCAAACCTTTTTTTTCCGAAATTGGTTTGGAATGTCATGAAACGTGGACATTTTAAATTTGAGCAAACCAAATTTTTGGTCTATTCTATAGTAGTGATAAATAGATTAAAATTGTTTTCAAATTTTTTTAAAAATTTGTCAAAAACATTTTTAAATTTGTTTGAATAGTTTTAGAATGCCATGGAAACGTGGATAGTTTAAATCTGAACAAAGAAAAAAAATTATATCTTAGTGGTAATTTTTTTTAAAAATAGTAAACAAAATTTCAAATTTTTCTTTTAAATAGATTTAGAACGCTATGAAACGTGGAAATTTTAAATTTGAAGAAATAAAAAAAAAATTCATCTATTTTAGTGGTAAAAAAAATTTCAAAAATGTTGGTAAAAAAAAATTTCAAAAAATTTTGAAATTTTGTTTTTTTCTGAATCAGGCTTAGAATGCCATGAAACGTGGAAATTTTAAATTTGAAGAAAAAAAAATATATCATTTTAGTAGAAAAAAAATTTTCAAAAATGTTGGTAGTTAAAAAAATTTTTTTTTTTAATAGTTTTAGAATGCCATGGAAACGTGGATAGTTTAAATCTGAACAAAGAAAAAAAAATCTATCTTAGTGGTAAATTTTTTTAAAAATAGTAAACAAAATTTCTAATTTTTCTTTTAAATAGATTTAGAACGCTATGAAACGTGGAAATTTTAAATTTGAAGAAATAAAAAAAAAAATTCATCTATTTTAGTGGTAAAAAAAATTTCAAAAATGTTGGTAAAAAAAAAATTCAAAAAATTTTGAAATTTTGTTTTTTTCTGAATCAGGCTTAGAATGCCATGAAACGTGGAAATTTTAAATTTGAAGAAAAAAAAAAATTTTAGTAGAAAAAAATTTTTCAAAAATGTTGGTAGTTAAAAATTTTTTTTTTTTTTAATAGTTTTAGAATGCCATGGAAACGTGGATAGTTTAAATCTGAACAAAGAAAAAAAATTCTATCTTAGTGGTAAATTTTTTTAAAAATAGTAAACAAAATTTCTAATTTTTCTTTTAAATAGATTTAGAACGCTATGAAACGTGGAAATTTTAAATTTGAAGAAATAAAAAAAAAATTCATCTAGTTTAGTGGTAAAAAAAATTTCAAAAATGTTGGTAAAAAAAAATTTCAAAAAATTTTGAAATTTTTTTTTTTCTGAATCAGGCTTAGAATGCCATGAAACGTGGAAATTTTAAATTTGAAGAAAAAAAAATATCATTTTAGTAGAAAAAAATTTTTCAAAAATGTTGGTAGTTAAAATTTTTTTTTTTTTTAATAGTTTTAGAATGCAATGAAACGTAGAAATTTTAAATTTGAGCAAAAAAAAAATTTTTCATATTGGTAAAAAAATTTTCAAAAATAGTGAAAAAAATTTTTTTTTTTCAGAAATAGGTTTAGCGTGTCATGAAACGTGGAAATTTTAAATTTGAACAAAAAAAATTTTTTTTAACGTAAAAATTTTTTCAAAAATGTTAGTGAAAAAAATTTTCAACATTTTTTTTCCAGAAATAAGATTAGCGCGTCATGAAACGTGGAAATTTTAAATTTGAGCGAAAAAAAATTTTTTGCACTATTTATTCCGTTTAGACGGTCCACCCTGTATATTTTCCAGTGAAATTTCTACCATTTCTGCGCTGACAGTAGCGTCAACTACCTGCCAAATTTGAGTGCTCTCCGTCAAGTAGTTTTTTAGTAAATGCACCAACAGACAGACAGACAGACAGACAGACAGACAGACAGACAGACTGACGGAATTGAAAAACCTATATTTTCGTAATCTCCGTGATCTGAAACGTCAGAATCCGTAAAAATCTCGGAGGGTGATTTTTTCTCGAATACAATACTTCCCTTCGGTATGCGAGGGAAGTAAAATTTGATGTAATGGATTTAATTTCACCACTGCAAAACTTGTCAAATAATTTAATGCTTTTTCTAATTTATATTTAATCAAACCGATTTTATAACCAAATTGTATGAACTTGTGAAAGTAACCATGAATGCAGACAATAATTTGAATGAAACATTTTTTTCTCATTTGATTTAGGAGACATAAAACCTCAAGTTTCCAGCTTGACGATTATTTTGGTGTCGCATTTCAACCACTATTATTTGACAAATTTGGTTTTTATAGCACCTCACCTATTGCTGAGTAACTTAAAAGTGAAGTTGGCAACTGATAGTACGGCAGCCCGTTACCAAGATTTTCAAGTTACTACAGCGAAAATAATTCCAGCGTTTTTCATCAGTTCTGGGAGAAAAGTTCAGGGTGACGGAAATTTGTATCTGTCCTGAAGGGTTCAAATCGAGCTTTGAACATGTAAAGAAAAAAGGGTCATCTCGGTCTTCGCAGCGAGGCAGTTTCTTTTGCCTTCTTGTCGAGGAAAGTAAATGATGAGGAAAAATTTAAAACACGTATGCAAAACAAAATTGTATTAATGAAATTTTATTTGATTTTTTTTTTTTTAATTTGAAGAATTAATTTTTATATTTGCAAAAGTTGATTGAACTGAGTCTGCGGTAGGGTCTTATTGAAACATACTAAATAGAATAAGGATTAAAAACACTTGGTATTACTGATCCAAAATTATTATTCAGATTTCTTTGTCATACGTTTCGGCCTTTGGACCATTATCAAAGAGTTATAACAACTAACCTAAAAGCGACTATTACAAGATATTCAGAGGATTTGAGAGGTATAGATAACCTAATTAACATTTTATTACTTATTTCTAATATAGCTACTACTATAACGCGCCCAAAGAAAAAAATCGGTAAAGTTATTTACACAGAACTTCCCTCGTTATTTGTGCATGACAGTCACTCAAAAAATTATTAATTACGAAATGACATTGGGAATAATAATCGGAATATAATTATTGGTATTATTACAAAGAAAACCTGATAACTTTTGGTCAAAAAAATATAGAGAGTGTTCATCCAACAGCAAAAGTTCAATATACTAAATAACAGGTGCCAAATATGGAAGGCTTGCGCAAATACCTTTATAAATGTCCACCATGACTCAATTATTTCTTGGAATGCCATTATTCAATAAAAGTATATAATAGGATATGCCAAATATTATTGCCATCTCTCACATTCTCAATCCCACATTCACGTAATGGAGTGGAAGTATAGTGGTGATTAAAATATAGAACAAATTTTCAAAAATGTTTTCTGTCTATTCTAGTGTTAAATTTTTTTCCAAATTGGTGATATGTTGCAATTTTTTTTTTCCGAAATAGGTTTAGAATGTTATGAAACGTGGAAATTTTAAATTTGAGCAAAAAAAAATTTCGTCTATTCTATAATGGTGATAAATATATTACATAAACATGTTTTCATTTTTTTAAAATTTTTCTAAAACATTTTTAAATTTGTTTTAATTAATTTGGAATGCCATGGTAACGTGGAAATTTTAAATCTGAAAAAAAAATTCCATCTATTTGAGGTAAAATTTTTTCAAAAATTTTTTATTTTTTTTTTATTTTTCTTTAAATAGATTTAGAACGCTATGAAACGTGGAAATTTTAAATTTTGAGAAAAAAAAAATTCATCTATTTTGGTGGTAAAAATTTTTTCAAAAATGTTGGTAAAAAATTTAAAAATTTTTTTTTTCTTTAAATAGGTTTAGAATGCCATGAAACGTGGAAATTTAAAATTTGAACAAAGAAAAAAATTTTTTTTAGTGGTAAAAATTTTTTCAAAAATTTTTTTTTCCTGAAATAGGTTTAGCGCGTCATGAAACGTGGAAATTTTAAATTTGAGCAAAAAAAAATTTTTTTCACTATTTATTCCGTTTAGACGGTCCACCCTGTATATTTTTCAGTGAAAATTCTACCAGTTCTTCGCTGACAGTAGGGTTAACTACCTACCAAATTTGACTGCTCTCCGTCAAGTAGTTTTTTAGTTAATGCACCAACAGACAGACAGACAGACAGACAGACAGACCGACAGACAGACAGACAGACAGACTGACGGAATTGAAAAACCTATATTTTCGGAATCTACGTGTTCTGAAACGTCAGAATCCGAAAAAATCTCGGAGGGTAATTTTTTCTCGAATACAATACTTCCCTTCGGTATGCGAGGGAAGTAATAAAAAATGGCATAGTATTAATTTCGTAAAACATATTGGCAACTCCA
This sequence comes from Stenurella melanura, assembly GCA_963583905.1. NCBI lineage: Eukaryota > Metazoa > Arthropoda > Insecta > Coleoptera > Cerambycidae > Stenurella > Stenurella melanura. Next base: position 232,422,598 of record OY757309.1, on the reverse strand, counting down.
CTATCATGAAATTTTGAAATATTTTGTAATTAATTCCAGTGATTTATAATAAATCATAGGCTAAATTGGTTGGCCTAATTATTATTGAAACACTGACATACATTTTCTTTATTGAAGATATTTAATTATCGTGAAAATTGTTTTTATTTTATACATCGTGATAAACGGGGAAATTATTGCAGTTTGTTCCGTTTTTTGCTTAGATACTTACGTTCTAGAAATTTTACAGTAACACGCAGGTGGAAATAACCTAATCAATAAAATTGCAATTATTAGACGATATAATAAACACCATGTTATCCCATTTCCTAAAAGTGTTCTTAACCGGCAATGTTATAAATACTGGCGGCAACATAATAATAATTCAACAACTGACACAAATATGTGGTTCGCGTGTTTTCCTTAGTAATTCACAACTGCTATAATTCTTTTTCTAATATTGATTTAACAACACCATATGACCGCATAACTGGGGCACCGATAAAGGTAGGTCGCTCGATAGAGTTCCAACTATTACTGAATAATTTACTACCCTTCTCATTTACCATGTAATAGTCGATTTGTTATAAATTCCCCTAGTCAGAATATTACTTCCAAGTAGTAAGAATTTTTATTGGCACCTTCCAACCACCTATATTGCTGAAATACGCTACAGACATTTTAAGCACTTTGGGTTGGTAAAAAAAATCGCAAAATTCAATACGGTAGGTCCAGTATAACACCCTTAAAGAAAGGGCAGCTTCTCACGTTTTGACGCCCATCAAAAGGGGTTTCAGAAATTTGATTTTTCTTTTGAGGTGCGTCCATATCATAGCAATAGTTCTCAAAACTCGAAACGATGATGAATAAACAATATATGGTTTCAACTCTCAATAACGCAGCCACACAAAAAAAACAAACTTTCGCTTCCACCAACGAAACCTAGTACACCCTAGGTTTTTGGGGTCGCTGAATCCGAATCCGAGGTCGGTTTGTCGACATCAGGTCGCGTTAATTAACGTAATTTCAAGGTCAAATCATTAGATTTCGACAGAAGAATTTGAAAAAAAATTATATATAGGTTCTTGAGGTCGCCGAATCCAAATCCGAGGACGGTTTATCGGTATCAGGTCGCGTTAAGGTCATTTCAAGGTCATATAATTGGATTTAGACAGAAAATTTTGAAAAAAAAATTGTATATAGGTTTTTGAGGTCGCTGAATCCAAATCCGACGTTGGTTTGTCGGTATCAGGTCGCGTTAAGGTCATTTCAAGGTCAAATCATTAAATTTGGACAAAGGAATTTGAGAACATTTGTGTATAGGTTTTTGAGGTCGCTGAATCCAAATCCGATGTCGGCTTGACGGTATCAGGTCGCGTTAAGGTCATTTCAATGTCGAATGGTGGAAAACCTGACGAAAATATTCACCTGTTATTTCGCGATTTTTTCAGTTACTCTCACGTTGTGAACTTGGTCTATTTTTCAAATGGAACACATCGAGTTTTACGAGGTATGAACATTGTCGAGCATATCCATATCTTGTAATCGAGGGTGTTGTAGTCCTAATGTCCACTTTATTCTCATATGCTAAAGAAATTATAAAATGATTATTTTGCCTGCCTGAACCATTTTGCTTTTCTAGACATTTGGTCGAAAATAACTTATTTGGACAAAGTGTCCGATTTCAAGATACAGCTATTCTCGTAGCTCCAGCAATACCTTTTATGAGACCACTTTCAAGATAAAAATATATTTACGGCAGATCTACTCCTGTTTATGATATTGTTCCTTTGTAAAAGTTTTAAAGTGCATTTTGATTTCATTAAGCATTTTTTTAAATGTTTAAGTCATTCCTTATGCATCTTTAAATTTTATAAATGAATGATGTAATAAATAAGAATAAATCTACTGTAAAGCATTTTTTCGGCAAATTAGTCTTTACCTGCTGCCTCATCAAGTGCGATGTCGGTGACAACTGTCCCGAAATGGCCTCATCAGCTCTTCGAGGTACAAATTAATATTTATATATCACAAATCTAGCTTTTTACGCTATACATGTTATACATTTTATACATCCTCTGCTTATGCGTGAAATATCAGGTGAATATTTTTGTCAGTTTTTCCACCATTCGACCTTGAAATAACCTTAATGCGTCCTGATACCCACAAACCGACCTCGGATTTGGATTCAGCGATCTCAAAAACCTATATACAATTTTTTCTCTCGAAATCCATTGAAATGACCTTAACGCGACCTGATAATGACAAGCGACCTCAAAAACCCATATACAAATTTTTTCAAATTTTTCTCTCGAAATCTAACGATTTGACCTTGAAATGACCTTAACGCGACCTGATACCGACAAACCGACGTCGGCTCTGGATTCAGCGAACTCAAAAACCAATACACATTTTTTTTCAAAATTTTCAGTCGAAATCTAATGATTTGACCTTGAAATGACCTTAACGCGACCTGATACCGACAAACCGTTCTCGGATTTCGATTCAGCGACCTCAGAAACCTATATACAAATTGTTTCAAATTTATTGTCGAAACCTAATGATTTTACCTTGAAATGACCTTAACGCGACCTGATACAGACAAATCGATCTCGGATTCGGATTCAGCGACCCCAAAAACCTAGGGTGTACTAGGTTTCGTTGGTGGAAGCGAACTTTTTTTGTGTGTGGCTGTGTAATCTGACATTGGACGGTGTGATTTCATTTCCATCGATCTCATTCATCGTTTGTATTATTTTTAATCTCCAGTCTTCCCTAGACACGGATGCAGTTTGATCAACCAGATCCTTAACTGGTTCCCATAAATAAAAATCTAATGGTGTCAGATTTGTTGATCTTGGGGGCTAAAGAAATGGACCTCTATTGCCCCACCATCTGTCTTGAAACAGTCCTCTCAGTCTTAAATCTACAGCATTTATGTACTGGTTCTCCAGCCATTTAATATCGTAAATAGACGACCTGCTGCAATCGAAGATTATCGACAAAATCTTGAACTATATTGTTAATTTAAAAGTGTTATTTTTTTGTTTGCTTATACATGTAATGAAACATATTCTTTATAGGATTTTGCAAACAGCAGAAAAAAACTATCTATGAGAACTAAAATAAAAACTGTTTTTAAAATTATTGATTTACAATCTTTGGATAACCTGAATTCTGGTTATGCTAGCAATTAAAATCCTAAAATCAATTTGTCTTTCTTATTGGACAATTCCCATTCTAACACTAGTTTCTACACAGTCCCCTACGGCTGTGCAGAATAAACCAATTTCCACATAACCCCCTACGGCTATGAATATTCAGTTAAATTGAGAACTGTTTCGTCCGCATTAGCAATAATAAATATACACCTATTTATCCAGTTGTTTAGTTTACTTTCGCGGGTTACATTTTAAATTCTCCTCCGTTGAATGGTATTATCAGGGTTTTTTGTGACTTTTTACGGCCATGCGCCTCACGCAAAAGGAAGTCAGATTGCTACCACACGTTCGTGGACGCATATATATAGTATCACTCGCCGCTATCATTAATTGTATTTTATATTGTCTATTTTGCTTCGAATTTGTTATACGTTTCGCAAATTTGCCGATCTTAAGTGTGTTCAACGTGCCTGCCAGCAACGTGATCCAGTCCAGGTGGTGTGAAAGCTCTCCCTCCAAAACCACCCCAACATCAAGACATCAAGGAGATCAAGGCGGGCCTTTATTAAGGTAAGAAGTTTGCGAAATTCCTCTGTTCTTATAATTCAAACGCAATTAACTACAGTCCAAATCCGGGCACTCATTCGAGCTGCCATTTTTTAAGTTAATACCGCACAAGAACAAAGGCCCAAAATGCTGCTTGGAAAATCCTATACATAATATGTTTCATTACAAGTATAAGCAACCAAAAAATAATTCACTTTTAAACATGTATAGAGTATATAGACCATTACAGAGGTGAAAATCTGTTTCTTTCATTCAGTCAATGTCAAACAATGTCAAAAAAGTTGGAAATTGTCTTGGCTTTTGCACGGAACATCGTGTGAGTGCCTTTGTGCCTTTTTGATGAGCTCAGAATAAGGGCGAAAAACGTTTCAAAGAAGATAATGATAGATTTCATGAAGACATAATCCATTTGAATGAAAATTTTTCCAAAAGACGAGGTATGTAAATAAATTCATTTTGGCCCTTTGTTTTCATTATAACTGAATCTTCGTAGCCGTAGGAAATTATGTGGATATTGGTTTATTCTGCATAGCCATAGGGGACTGTGTAGAAATTAGTGTTAGAATGAGAATTATCCAATAAGAAAGACAAATTGATTTTAGGATTTTTAATTGCTAGCATAATCAGAATTCAGGTTATCGAAAGAATGCAAAGATTGTAAATCAATAATTTTATAAACAGTTTTTATTTTAGTTCTCATAGATAGTTTTTTTCTGCTGTTTGCAAAATCCTATAAATAATATGGTTCATTACATCGTTAATAATCTCTAACTATTTGTTCTCATTCAAATTTGTATCATACATGTACCAATGTAACCGATTATTCTATTACTACACAGAAAACAGAAAATGTTTATGGAAAATTGAATTTAAATTTCAACTTTAAAGATTAGGTGGGGATTTACGACGCCCGACGGCCGAAAAATATCGAGTTCTTATGTTAAAAAACTCCCAAATTCCGCTTCATTCATCCAAATAATTCGTCTCAAGAAGATAGTCTTCTTGTATCTTCATCAAAAGCTCTTCACAAAAACTTATTCATCTGGAATAGTCAGTTGGTCGAAGCTTTTGTAACCATTTGAAAGAATAAGAACGTCTTCTATGATCATGTAAAATTATCTGTATCGAGGAGTAAGTCAATCACAAATAAAAAGTTGCTGCTCGTATCCATGATATTGGAAACGCGCCAAAATATCCTAGAGCGTTTATTTTATTGTCTTCAGATTCCCTAACCGATTTAGTTCTTCTTGGAGGATGAATATTTCCAGCACAAAGTCTTTTTTGTTTATTCATCAACGGCAAATTGGGATATTTGACAATAATATTCGCGACAGGTTCTTGTAACGATTTTCTGATAGTTGCCGTGTATCACAAATGAATCAAAAATCACTTAATTGGATTAAGGGCCATTTTCGTTTACGAAAGGCCAGCAAAACGTAACTAATTGTAACTAAAATGTGACGGTTTAAAAGTCCATTTGTTATTTTGTTTCTTTTGTGTCAATTGTATCATAGGCTTCTGTTTTTTTTTGATAAATTATAATTTTCAAGAAAAAACTGCGTTTATTTTAAAAAGTACATGTTTTAGGCATAGAGAGGGCATGCTCATGCTGACATATGTCCACCTCAAATTTAATTCTACATCGATTATCATAATAAAATTTGATATATGATATTTGAAAAAATTGAGTTTTTAATATTTTTGTCATTTTCAAAAAATCACATCAATCACTGGAAACTACGTTGGTCTATCGCGGCTATTTAAATGATTGCTTGAACTATAGGGAATTGGTTGAAAAAAACTTATTTACCTAGCTTGAACGGTTTAAGAGATATGAAATTTTTAATGGACCCTTGCGACTCTAAAATTTAAGAGAAAATTTGAGATATTATGTCAAAAACTATTACAGACAAGTATAAAAAAACTGAACTCTTTATACCAAACCTCAAGTATCTATCTCATTTGCAAGTGGAAAATATTCTAATGGCCGCCTGAAAAGAATCACCCTGTATAGACCGTACGGTGTTCCACTTGAAAATCAAAGGTTGGCATTACTCTCGGAAATGGAAAAAAATGTGTGTGTCAAACAGTGACGCTTATTAAGTATGTTGGATGTTTCAGGTTTCATTTGTCTTCAAAACTAAGTGAAAAAGGTGTTTAAAAGTTTTATAGGCAAAAGAAATTAGTAGGTACTGCACTAGAGAAAAAAGTTTTGTAACGAGAAATATACGAAAATCAATAAAGCCGCCAATTATAGAACAACTTAATTAAATTTTATTTTAAGAACGAATATTTAAACAAAATTCATGCCGCTTGATGTAACTGCTTTAAAGATACGAATCAGTGATTATTTGCAGGCAGTGAATGAGCAAATCAAATTTTCCATCTCTCCACCCCTCCATCGGAATTTATTTTTCAGACATCTAACAATTTTGTGTTCTCTTAAGCGCATATAAACAAAGTTTAACAGTTACCAACTTGTATGAATTGCTCTCACAAATCAAGATTTTTCAATTCTTTCTTTGATATCTTATAGGTTTCTCATTAGCCACATGTTTTACAAATTGTCGACATTGTACATCTGCAACAGGTGTCATATCTTAGAGTAAAAAGATGATGTGATATATTTATTTACTTTTGAAATTGCATAGTCTATTCTATATACATAAAAAAATATATTTTCAAGTAATTTAGTAAGCTTAGAAAATACTGTAACTTGGGGAAACAACGTCTTTTATATGAAGCAGTAAGTGAAGTACCTATATTAACAATTATATTAAAAATTCAACTATTCTAAGGGAACATTCAATCTATAAGTTCACTTTGAGTGGGGGGGAGTGTTCACTGAAAATGTGAGAAAGTTGGGAGTTCACAAAAAGTGAATGTTCTCAAAAGATCAACAAATTATTTGTTTAAGAAAATTATTTTTTTCATTTTTAAATATAGGAGGAATTTGCAAACGAACGTTAATGTAAGAAATATTTACAGGGGTACAAAAATTAACCATTTTTGCAATTGTTAAATAGTCACTAAATTGTAACTATAGTTTTACATATTTTAGACGAGAAAAAAACTTAATTATTTTTACTTGTTGCATTCATTATTTATCATTAAGTGGCCGCGTGTAGTTTGTATTATGAAACCAAATGAGTACACTTATTGGGTTTCACAGTTGTCTTACATATATGTATCATTAGAACCAATTCAATTTTATTTCATATTAGAATAAGCTTTAATTAACATTAAGTGAACAGGTTTTTTTTTTATTTAACTCCATCAGAATAATTCCCTATAGCATACTGGGTGCACCACTTATGGGTGTATTGTATTCCCATTAAACGAGCTGATAAATCGCGTTTTTTAGGAATTTATATTAGGAAAACTAATAGATAAATCATTTTCAAACTTTGGAGATATATTTATTATACATTAAAGCAATTACTACATTTAAATTTTTATGTGATTATAATGATATTTGTGGCTTTAAAAGTTAGGCATGTTTTGACACATAAAATAACATATTCCCCCACTCTTATCGGCACGTATAATATACAGGGGTGATATGAAAAGGAAATGTGTTTATCGTTGCCATATGGCAACGCACGGCGTTAATGGGTTAATGCACCTTGAAGCGAGACACGCTCCCAAAATTTCTCGGGTGCCGACTGACACAATTTCTTTTCTCCAGATTATTTAAAACAAAAAAATATTTAAAGCAACAACACAGCAACAAAAGACAAAAGGAATTAATATAATTAAAAACAAGCTTTTATTACAATGTGCTAAATAGGAAATTGCATCTGGGGGTAAAATCATCCCTTTTTTATTAAGGGGAAAATTGAATTACAACACTTGTCCCAAATTGACAAGTGTATTTAAATAAAGGCTTGTAATAACGTTCACTTCACAATAAATAGTAATTATTAAGTTAATTCAACTAGGCAAAAAAAGTGTAGACATTAGAGTTGTGCATAACAGATATTGTTCAGAAGTTTGTCCATTAACGTGAACAGAATAACCCTTCGTAAGTTTTGCTGGTACAATTTTTTCCATCACTTACAACCTACCCTTTTGTAAAATCCAATTATTTTAAAAATTGTTCCGTAAACCTGCGTTTGTTTGCAGTTCATTGCCAAATTTCAGAATTTTTGCCAGCTTCACCTCGTTTTGGTTCCACTGTGTGCCGATGCTTTGTGATAGCACGCCTAAAAGAGTATTTTATTTTTTTATATATACAGGGTGGACCATTAATAATAGGTCATAATTCAAGGGTACAATCTTTGGACCAACACATGAGGATATCACCAAACGCGCTTTAGTAAACTGTTGCTGTGGAAAATGATACAAGGTGTCAAAGTTGTATTTTTTTTCTTTTTCTTTTTGCAATATTACAACTACCTCTTGACCGATCTTCTCCAAATTTGGTAAGGAAACATTTTTTAAGCTAAGAGGCAATAATATATGTATCAGTCCTTGAAGGGCGCCTTATTCGGTATACCTGATGATGAATATTTATCTCTATATTTTAACGAAATGTTGTGGCACTTTTGACTAGAAAGAATTCAAGAACTCTTTGAAAACAAACTTAATTTGAAAAGGACAAATTGTTTTAGTCGAAAAGTGTGCTTTGGTGACGTCTTAGTTCTGTCATTTACATACAATTGCATTATTCTGACATTTTATTTTTCTCTTGTGTTCGTTAATTTTAGAAGTTTCTTTTACTTCTTCATTTGAAATGCCACGACATAATTTTTCCAGTAGAGAGATGAGGGATATGATTTGTGTTTACGCACAAGAAAATTTCTCCGGACGTGCTGCAGCTAAGAAATACTCAGAAATGTCTCGAAATAGAATGCAGCCACATCATAAAAATAAAAAAAAAGAATTTAAAGATCTGCTTCGTTGCTTGGTAGAAAGTAGTTCATGTCGCCATAAAAATGAGGACAATCAACCGGCACAAATTACTATAGACATGGAAGAAGAAATTTTAGTTCGTGTAGATGAGAATCCTCAAGTCAGGTCAAGTCGTTTATCAGCGGCAATAGGAGTAAGTAAACAATCTGTTCTAAGAAAATAACGCAAAGAAGGCTTACACTTCACTCCTGCACAAAATTTGCTTGGAAGGGATCTACCACGAAGGGTAAAATTTTGCCAATTTCTTTTCAATAAACACAACACAGGTCGACACTTTATTTGCCGATGAAGAAACTTCGTAGAGACATTTTTAATTGGAGAAATAGCCAGTACTGGGAAATAGAAAATCCTCAGGCTGTCGTGCTGGAATGGCATTTTCAGCACGAATTTAAATGAACGTTGGGTGTGGTATTATCGGCGATCTGTTAATGGAACTATTTATCCTCTCTCAAAATTTAAATGGTGAGTGTTATCTGTTACTATCCCTGATATATTTGATGATTACTCACTAGACATACGGGGTAGAATGTGGTTTACGCAAGACGGAGCTCCCCCTCATTTCTCCATTTCAGACAGAAATCATCTTGATGAGGCATTCACATTCACAGATGGATCGGTCGAGGAAGTTAATTGACCTGGCCGCCAAGGAGTCCTGATTTAAATCCTCTGGATTATTACGTGTGAGGTGATATGAAGTCATTAGTGTATGCAGATTCCATCAATTCAAGACAAGAATTGTGCGAATAAATACAAAACGTATCCAATTTTATTAGAGGGCAGCAAAATGTAATTTTTAAAATAAGATCTATTGTCAAAAGAATTAGAAAATGCATAGGAGCAGGCGGAGGCCACATCGAAAATTTACTCCAAGTTGCGGCAAATAGTTCATAGGTCAGTGCGCTTGCGTAGCTGCCACTCTTTAGTTTTTACGTTTTCAAATTGAGTTTGTTTTCAATGAATTCTTTAATGTTTTGCTGCAGTTTTCTCAAAAACGGTTGAAATTATCAAGTGTACATTTTTTACCTAGAAAAGACTCCTGCATGAAATTTTCTAATCAAAAGTGCTACAACGTTTCGTAAGAAAAGAGGAATAATATGAATCTTCAGGTATAGCTCATGAGGCGCCCTCCACGGGATAATGTGATGTGATACATAAGCTATTGTTTCTTAGCTTAAATGTTTCCTTACCAAATTTGGAGAAGATCAGTAAAGATGTTATTGACCACTTCTTTAATTAAAAACCAAATACTTACGTTTGTTTAAATCAAAATAGGCTGCTTCCCAGCGTATGATTTTTATTATGTATGGTTTTTTGAAAATGAGATGCAACAAATAACATACAACCAAAGTTACTTTAATAATTGTAACAAGTGGAGAACAAATAAATAAGATAATTAAAAATTAGCATCAGAAAATTTTCTATTGCCTGGCTATGATAACTACTTTCATATGATATAAACGTACATTCAGGAATAGTGAAATGAGTCGGAGAAATGTCCTAGTGAAAGAAGTAATATAATTTGGTATTTAATAGTCTGATCTGCAACTTTATCAAATACGTATAAATCATGATAATTTACAGCATCCTTAAAGATAATTTTACCTCTTGGCTCTCACAATGTTGAATTTAAACTCTATTTATTTTACGTTCTGATTATTGTACACATACAAAAGGAAAGGATGAGAATAGCTTTTTATTAAATTTCTCACAATAAAATATAAAGAACATACAATTGATGATAACATTTATTTTTGTTCAACTGATAATGACAATGTTCTATGCGCAGAATATGGGAATTAAGAATTTCTATACTCAAAAAATTACGGATATAATAGATAAATTTCACATAGGTATCGGGCAAAAATGCGGTATCGTATCCATTTTCAGTTTCCAACTAACGTCATATCCATCAATCAACTTACAAGGTAAAACTTAATGTAATACAACAGGGTCATTCGTAATTACGAAGCAATACTTCAAGTCCCATAAAGTGTTATATACAAGACCATAATAGTTCGAAATCGCTTAATAATGTCGATACAAAACCCTTTGGGGGTTTCCATAGTAGGACAGAACGCCTTAAAACTTGGTTAAAATATCCAAAAATCAACTCCTTAGAATTACGTATATAAATGCGTACATAGTTAGGTAATAAATAGTTCCTAGAATAATACACTACCCTTTCTACCTGCACCCTTTGTAGCACGCACACAAGGTCAGTTTAATTGCAATTGTGAGAGCATTGTTTACTCTGAATTGGAACTATGAAAGTTTATGTCTGTGTTTACGCTGAACTTTGTCCTTTAAAATTTTTTTTAACTATGGATCAAATTCCTCTTTAATGCTACTTAACACTGATGGATAATTGTTTGATATAAATGTATAATAAATTCTTTATTTCAATGAACAATAAAGATTGTTAAATAACAAAACTCCCGTTGAGTTATGAAGTTAGATCCGCTTAGACCCACGCTAATTTTTTTTGTCATAATATTTTATTATCATTTTTATTGCTTAGTTACCAAGTATATAATAGTGTACTTATACCATTGCGGGCATAAAGTGCATTTTATGGCCCGCGCGGGTCTAAAGATACAAAAAAACATTTTTTCTGAACAACCACGTGGTTGTAAAGACATGTAGTTTCTTATCAGTTTTTAAACTGTTCATTTCGTCTTCGTCAACAATGGTAAAAACGTGCTTTTTATCGGTTTTTGTCTCTGGTACATTTACCACGAAAACTAATTTTCTATCTTCTACGTGAGTAACTAGCACATTCACAAGTTCTTGTCGTCGATATCCACCAAGTACACCAAATATTAAGGCAATTTTGTTAATTAAAAACATCTCATTCAGTGCCTTATGAATACATTTTAAAACATCTTCTCTAGACAGAACTTTATACTTCTTTGGCTGGTATCCTTTTGACTGTTGCTTCAAATATGCGCTTAACTTATGGTAATTAGCGATGTTAATATTCTTCTTATTTACCATTAAAGTCTTCTTTACCATTGAATGTTTGGACCATAAGAAAGCTGAAGAAAATGTTTCAGCGAGATCGCCGAAGTATGCAAGCAGCACAGTTTCATCAATAGGTATATTCTACAGTTTTCTGTCATCCAGTTTAGTAATTTGTCATATTCTCTGTTGTAGGCGTCTCTCGATTTATTCGCCAGCAAGTTTTGTGTTGCCTTTTCCACTTTTTTGCAATTTCGTCACAAATTTCAAAACGTTCCTGCATTTTGACTTTTGTTTGACTGCTAACAAAATTTGTTTATCCAACAAATAAATAATGCATTTCCCTAGCAACGATATGATAAAAGGAAAATGGTGTTATATAATCAAATTGAATTTTCGGATTATTGTGGATGCAATAACGAACTAGTATAACATAAAAGTTTGTATACACCGCGGGAATTAATAGATGTTTATGCTTTCGGCCGACTTACAAACCCTCGGGCCAGGACCCTCGGGTTTGTAAGATCGTCGCTCTCAGGGCATAAATATCTACTTAACTACCTTGATACATAAATAACTAAACAATATGAACCTTATACATTGTAAAACAAATGAGGAAAAATGTACTTTGCAGTACTGTTGATTGAGTTATTTTATATTAAATTCCTACGTGTTAGCTGCTGAGAAAAACCGAAAATTAAACAACTTTAAACTATGTAATGTTTTAATCTACTTTTAGCAGAATAATACGATCTTTGTACTTTTTTATTTTATTAACTGTATTCTAATTTTTTTTTTTGAGATCAAGAGGGATCCGTCTTTTTCAAATATGGAAAAATGAATCTGGTTGTAATTCTTCTGTAATGTCAGCACGTTGCAAATGTAATTTTAGACCAGCCACATATGTCGGAGCTTCCAGAAAATATTCAAAATGATGTAAGATATAATATATATGGAATTTGTAGCAAAATTGGAGAAGGATGGAACAAAAATGGAAGAGCATAAAAACGATTTCTGAGCAATAATGCTGAAAGAAAAATATAATTTATTTCGTAATGCTGTGATGGAAAACGATTTACCCAACACTTCTAGATTAGCAGGGAGAAAGAAACTGTCTTTTGATGAAAGCAGTGAGGCACATAGTGACTATGAAAGTGACTATTGATAAATAGTAAGTGTTTTCTTTTCTAAAATATGGCATTTAAGTTCAGATTTTACAAATAATAATAGATTTTTTGGTTTTAATTTTAATTTTGTAATTATATTTTAAATTGTTGTGTTATATTTTTACAATTATTGGTAATATATTTGCATTCGTTTTTGCAGACATTTTGTGGTTTCTGAATTTTTTATTAAGTCTTCTTTACTTCCACTTAAATTCACCCTATTTTATAAAAAATGTAGGTTGCAGTCTCTGTAAATAATTTCTTTTAGAATTTTACTCAATTATTTCGAATTCCACCCCATGGAATCCCCAGTCTCTCGATGGTATTTTCTCTGCAATAGCCAGCTGATTTTGGACGAGTTTCATAAGTTTCAGAATACTGGCCAAAAATTGGTTGACTTCGACCCACTGTGGGTTCATGAGAGTTATCTATCTATGTATCTATGGATATTGAACATAACGTAAACATATTCTTAAAGCTTCGTACATAATATACATACTACAGAGATTTTGTAATTAGGTTTTGGGAAAAGAAGCCCATTCAGTTTTTGGAACGTAAGCAAAATTCATCAATTTAGCATTTTTATTTTTACTCATATCATTGGTCAAAAACATCCCTATCTATTCCTTTGGCGTAAAAGTCACAAGCGTTGACGTTATTTTTTAGTAATTAGTGGATAATTCTATTATTTTATAAATTCCGCAGACATTACTTTTAGAAGTTAATAGATAAGTGGTAGAAAATCCTGAGAAGAAAAACAGAATATAGTTCTCTGCATATATTTAAGTCACATAAAAAGTGTCGGCGCCTTTGACTTTGCGGTAAAGATCAAATACCCCGACACTTTTTATTTGCCTTAATTATATGAAGAGAACTATAATTAATATAATCTAGATCTTTTAAGCCTGATTAGAGGTAACCTAGATTCAATCAGACATCAACTTTGCATACCGTGTCACAAAAAATACTAGTGTTCGTCTAAAGTAAGTAAGTAAGTAATCTTTATTAGCAAGAAAGGAATGCTATATCTTACAATAAAATACAATACACTACAATTAATGAGATAGTAGTAGAAGTACGGAGGAATTAATTTTAAACTCATTCTATGAGTTAATATAAGAATTATTATTTGTTTAACAAAAAAAATATTCAACTAATTTAACTTTTTTCTTACACTAGCATATTTGTTGGTGCTTAAGATAATTCTTAACGCTCGATTTTGTACCACTTGCAGATTCTGTATATCACTTTCATTTAAGGTCAGTAGTAATAATGAACAACAGGTAAGGTGAGGTTCAATAATAGCTTTGTAAATAGTTCACTTACACCATTTAGTTAAATCCTGCCCAATTCTACCCAAATAATTAAATTTTTTATTCATTTTCCGCACTACATTCAATTGTTCATCTAAAATTATTCCCAGATATTTATGCATTTTAACACACTCAATATTCTCATTATCAATATTTATTTTAAATTCCTTTTTATTAACCTCGTTAAATGTACTATTAATGAACATTGATTTTGTCTCTTTTATATTCAGCTTCAGTTCATTTTCACTTAACCAGTCATGCACCAATTTAAGTCCCTCACTTAGCACTCCTACCAATTTCTTTGTATCATTATCATGCCAATATATTATAGTATCATCAGTAAACATTTTTATTTTACTTTTATGTGTTATTTGATTTAGGTCATTTATAAAAAGAATAAACAGAAGTGGTCTCAATACAGAACCCTGCGGGACCCCATAGTCATTTTTTTTTAGATTACTAGACACATTTTTTTCATATGACACGTATTGATATCTATCTCTTAAATAGTCACAAAACTACTGTAATACCTTTCCCGACACTCCATATTTTTTAAATTTTGTTAGCAAACGATCACGATCTACAGTCTCAAATGCCCGCTTTAAATCAAGAAACACTACCTACCCCAATTTTACTATGACTGTCATTATCTAAAATATCTTTCCATAAGATGTTAATTGGTAAATGACCTGCATTCCATATCACGAGATTGTAGTAGTACAATTTACTAGTATCCATTGACCCGACCCAGCAAGCACGTGCTATACTAACCTAAAATCGAAATATCGTGGCTTATAAGTTATTCTATTAACCATAATAACTACCTACTAAATTCAATTATCTATCATTATGGACAAAAAACGTGCCTCATTAAAGTTTTAATTAACTTATTTCTCTGTTAAAAATAATAAACCGTTAATTAATCTAGGTATTTGGAAAACATTATGGTTAAATATGATACACATAATTTATTAATAGATTTCTCATACAATAGGTGCATATACATAATGTTTTTAACAAATGTTTTAGAACAAGAGGGTCAATCTTACACTGAAATCTACTTTTATCAGATTGCTTATGTTTGAAAATATCTAACAACATCAAAATATGAATTGTTTAGACATTAAGACTCTCCATCTTTGTGGTGGTGAAGTATGTCTTTCTCAGTGGTTGGCTAATCTTGGGGTATCTTCTGTGATATTCTGGAGATGTCAGTTTATTAATTACTAGTCATGGTTGTTATACAATTGAATGTTCATATTATCAGATGTTATTATATTGAGTTAATGTACTTGGTGTATATTCTGTTTACTGTTTACTGCTCGTTTTGTGTTTGATATGGTGAGTGTTTGTTATGGCTCTATTAATTGGACCTCCTAGATTGAAGATGTTTATGAACTATATTATTATTTCATTTACCTTTTCTCTTCCAATAGTTTTACAAGTATTGTTTAAGACTAAAGCTAAGAACTTAATAGTAGCTGAAAGAAATAAACACAATCAATCTCTTACATTACCTATAATTTGATGCCACTATCATTAGGAATATTGTCTATATGTTATTTGTGGCATTATCTTAATTTTTTTTCTTCTTCAATTCTTTGGGACTTCCTGCCACATGTATTTTTTCTTTTTAAGCGGTGGTCGGGGAATCTACAAAATATCACAATTAACCAGTATATTACTGGTAAATAACCTCTACGCCTGTGACTTTTTCGTCAAAGGATCAGTTGGAGTTTGCTTTTTTTAAATAAACAACACAAATAAGTATAAAAACTTGAAATTAAATATTTCGCCGACGTTTCGGAAATCTAATCTGTTTCCTTTTTCAAGGCTTTTCTTGAAAAATCTTTTTTTGCTGTGTATGATGAATATTAAACAATGAGAAGCGGTTTATAAAGGAAGTTCTTCTAAATAACCACTACCCTGGGGATTTTGTCGATAAAACCTTCATAAATATTGAAATTAACAATCAGGTACGACAAAGATCTGAAAAACGTTACACAGCGTTAATTCCTTATGTATGCGGATTATCCGAAAAGTTGCGCCGCATCGGTGATAGATTTGATATTAGGACGATATTTCAAACAAACAACACTTAGATCTATTCTGACAAAGACGAAACTGAAGAACCACGAGCAAAATTCAAAAAACTGCATGTATAGTATTCCATGTGAGTGCAACAAACAATACGTGGATGAGTCATCCAGACCTTTTAGTGTAAGATTGGGCGAACATCAAAATTATATCAGAAAAAATGAAATTCAGAGGTCCAAGATCTGCGAAAACGCTTGGGAGAACGGACATGAATAAACTGGGACTCGGCAAAAATTTTAACAAAAGAGGCAGATAGCAAAAAAGAAAAATTAAAGAATCCGCGATAATATTATTGAATGAGGATATATGCGTGTCGAATTGTTCCGTAGATGTCTGTACAACTTGGTTGCCAATGTTAAAAGAAGAACTTATCATTGTATAAAAACTAAAAAAACTGTTAACTATATCTATGTAAATAGTAAGTATCTATGGATATTGAATATAACAAACATTCTGAGAGCGGTGTATTTATCATACACAGCAAAAACGGATTTTTCAAAAAAAAGCCTTGAAAAAGGAAACAGATTAGATTTCCGAAACGTCGGCGAAATATTTAATTTCAAGTTTTTATACTTATTTGTGTTGTTTATTTTAAAAAAGCAACCTCTAATTGATCCTTTGACGTAAAAGTCACAGGCGTAGAGGTTATTTACCAGTAATATACTGGTTAATTGTGATATTTTGTAGATTCCCCAAGCACCGCTTAAAAAGAAGTCCCAAAGAATGGAAGAAGAAAAAAAATCAATAGGAGTATTTTAAACAATTTATGTCTGAAAATATTCATTAAAAAATAAAATTCATTTAATGAATTAAAAAAAAACATAAATCTGTTATTTTATTGACTCATTAAATCTATTTCCAGAAAAAGACACCGTTAATCTAACAATGTTATAATCAAGGTGCGACAAAGCAATCTATCGGTGTTTTTAAATTTGTTTCGGTGGTAAATTAATGAGTATTTTCTATGCTTTGTTAATGAGCGCAAGATTGCATCTCAGTTTTATATTTAAGTACCTATTCAACATATAAATATGGTTGATTGTATAGGATTCATATAAATATGCTTTAAACATGCTTGTGTTTTTATACATACTATAATTTAATTTAATATAGCCATGCTTGTACGGGAATAATGAAGTACGGCAAACTTATTATCATTTTTTTTAAACGCTAAGCTGAATTTACAAAATTACTGTTCAATTACTGAAATTAAAAACTTGCTAAAAGTGATTCAAATCTCACTCCACGAATCTATCTGGAAAATCATTACAGATCAGTAGTCTCAGAAAAAGAGGTCGTTCCTAGTTACTGCTATGGATGACAATATGCACTTGGATTCCTTCCATTTAAACCGACTAGACTATAACACTTTATTAACAAAATTTGTAAGATTTTCTTAGGTACATACCTCTTAAAATGAATCCTAGATTCTAGAATGTAATATTCATCACACAACTGAATTCACATAAGTTTCGAACAACTTCAAGGCCTTACATCTCTCTAATTTGAATTTTACATATCATGTTGAATATTGGAATACATACCGATAACATTGGGTTGACTAAAAGTAAAATTATCAGTTGTGAACTTGCATTATTCTCTGTATTCTTAACAGATGCGAGAACAAATTCCACAAGGAAAAAAACACTGTTTTTAAGATTTTGTTATGTATCCACATATATAAAAAAAGTTGAATTTATAATTAGCTGGAAGTGGATCTCAATATTCTTAGTGGTCCATTGTCACACTTTACAAATAACGGTTTTATTGCAATAACAAGTTTAACAATTTGACGAACTCAAATCCGCAATGCTTTCATCGTTAAAATTTACTTTCAATAGTTATTGCTAAAGAAGGAGAACCACTAGTTTTAGAACCAAAAAGCAGCTATAAAATATTTATATGTGGTTTGAAATACAGTTACCAAGCAGGACATACACCATATACTAAAACAAAAATAAAGTTGCCCAAATTTAGACTAAACAAATCGCAAGATTCTTAGTTTTATAATTTTATAACGTATTTCTTAAAATCTCAAAAAATCTCGATATGGGTGTAAAGATATCTAAAACAAATATGTGTAAAATTCTCTTACAAAATGCCTCTTACACATGTGAAGATTATATTGATTATTTTGGCTCTTGGCCTAATTTATCTCTGACTAATAAATGTATAATTTTTGCATCAAAGGTTTTTGAAATTATCAAACAATTTCATATTTATGTTATTCTTTCTATTAAAGATTTTTATGGTTATGTATTTATACTTTATATTATATTTTTATATATTTTTAAATCTTAAATAACCCCCCTTAAGTTGTTACCTGTTTTAACGTATGCAAACATTATAAATATGCAGTGTGGTTCAAAATTCATTATTTTTGTCTGAAGAAATTTACTTTTTCCCAAAATGTATTTTACTGTAGGCGAGCTAGGTTTTAGCCTCAGACTAACTGCAACGTCAGCAAAAAAAATACTTACATATAGTTTACAATGTACAAAAAAAATTGCGAAAAGTCGCGACATTTTTTCGCGTTTTAAAGGACTCATATTTGACCATCGCGGTTGTATTCTTCGAAGTTTACTCTACAACGTGTTTTTTTTGTTCTGCCAAAAATTGATTGGAATCATGCGAAATACGCGATTGAAAACCGTTGATTTCAGCACTTTGGAAGCGGCGAAGAGTGAGGGTAGCCGATTTTCCCTTCGCTCTCGCTACCCCCACTCTTCGCCCCTTCCACAGAGCTGATATTAACTGTTTTCGATCGCGCTTTTCGCATGCTTCCAATCTACTTTTAGCAAACCAAAAAAAAAACACATTGTTGTGTTAGTTAAACTTCAGGTCTTTCGCGGCGCTGTGCCTTTTTGCAAAAAGCAACGGTTTGCAAAAACTACAAAATATTTTCGATTGAGGGTAGATTAAGAACTACTAACACTCCAACGTGTGCAACTTTCAGCCTTTAATATGTATTTGAACCGGAGTTATGAATTTTTGAAAAAACGTACAATTTTAGGGTTTTTTTGCAGTTTGATTTGATTGCTTCCCTAATGGATCGATTGAGTTCCATCGGGGCACATTCTGTTCGTCTTTTTATTGCGCGCATTTTTACTCAAACATTTTTTTTCGAATAAACTCAAATTTTCCTTTAAAACGCGAAAAACCGCTTTTCGCGACATTTCGGATTTTTTTTGCAAATTCCACCAAAGATTCTCTTTCCAAAATAATACCATCTTCTTTCAGACATCGCAAACTACATGTTAATGTTTTCTTTGCTGATGTTCCAGTTTGTCTGAGATCTGGGTCCCTGAACAGCTAGCTCGCCTATACTATATGGGCTAAGTTTGCAATTCTGAACATTTTTTGTAAATTAAATTTTTCAGTTAAACAACAGTCCAATAATTTGAAAAATTTCCATAACAGAAAATGTTATCTGAGATTTTCCTTCAGTAACTGTTAGTGGAGGGATTATACATCACAAAACTACAAAAATCACCCCTTCGATGAAAAAAGCCTTATTTTCCTGATAACTCATTAACCGTTGCAGATATAAAAAAAATGCTCATCGTAAAACAGAAAGCTGGACCAATTTCCCTAAAAAAAGTCCTCTTGTAATTTTCTTGTATATGCCATGATTTTCGAGAAAATCGATTTTGGAAAAAACTGCAAAATTTGTATTTTTAAAGCGTACGAATTTTCGTTTATTCGAAATTTTTTGCGTGCGGCCTATAGAAAAATTGAATTGCTCGAAAACCAAAGAAGCTAGGAAAAAAATCAAAAT
Source organism: Stenurella melanura (assembly GCA_963583905.1). NCBI lineage: Eukaryota > Metazoa > Arthropoda > Insecta > Coleoptera > Cerambycidae > Stenurella > Stenurella melanura. Next base: position 232,402,665 of record OY757309.1, on the reverse strand, counting down.
GGGTTTTAAAGGGGATATAAAATACTCTCTTGTGTTTCTGTTTTTGATGCCTCCTTCATAGTAATTAGCTCTGTAAGAAAAAAAAGCTGATAGAAATTTGCATAAAACAGAGTGTAAAATTATGTGAAATCAGTGTGTTTATCATTTTTTTCAGACTTTAACTTGTGATGTACTTGACGGGAGGTGCCCCGTCAGAACTATATTTTGTGAATCGTTATTATTCATAAAACAATAGAAATACCTGATAGAGCTTACAACGACGACGTGCCGAAGACGTTACCCAGCTACTGTACCATGAGGTCTAGACCATTTTTTTATGATTTACGTAGAAATATTGTCTTTTATGTAGGGTGCGATAAAACTAGAGAATTTACGTTTTTGTGATGTTTTACACCACCTCAAAAAAAATTGAATTTCCAGTCAAGTTGGAATGCAAGAACTGTAAACAATCTATCTATGTTCACCATGTGATAACTGAGCTATTAGGTATAGAATTTAATATGTTAGTATGGCGACCTTCTTATAAATTGTGATGTTTATGGGTGCATAGATCGAATTCTATTGAATGAAATACAGACATTTTGAAAATTTTCTTATTTCTTTTCAAATTTTTGAAAATAAGGAAAAATATTTTCAAACCGTCGCATTTAATTCAACAAGGATTGTTTTATTCCGCTGAACTTATATAAAAAATATGTATTAAAACTGATCTCTTCAAGCCTTCTTCCTTAAAACATTCTGTTATAATTGACATAGGAATTTTAATACGCATTAATCTCTAATCAAGGCTAAATTTATTTTGATATTGCAGCATCAGTATTTTATGTGGATTGACAAAACTAGTGCACCGTGTTAATTACTATTCAGACAACATGTTTAAATCAATTTGTAAACAATCCGACTTTTAAAAACACTATTCTGATTGATTGATGTTTCCATTTTTCCCACTGGCATGGCAGCTGATGCGGTTGGAAAAACAAATTAATCGCAGCATTTAACCTAATAAACCACTCTGATTAAATTAACACACTTTTCATTCAAATGTCATTTACCACAGAACAATTGCAATCCGCAGATAACCAGATGTCACACGCCCATTAACATTAACACGCGACTACCCGACGAGGCAAGCGGAAATCGCCGGGATACTTTAAAAAACCGGGAGCTTACGATATCCCTTAGGGGTACGAAATATTGTCGGGGTATTCATCGGGAACATGCATCGTTTTGCACGCACTGCGTAGACTTCAAGACGACGTCGAGCGTCCTGGCGCTGTAAGCAAGCGTCAGAGGGAAATATGACTAGGGAACGCGCCCGCGCCAGAGCTTTCCGATGGTGTGATGAATGAAAACTGTTTTTGCGGTCAGGTAGAAACCAACCAGTTGATTTCAGAACAAATCGAATGTTCTAAACTCTTTGAAGTTATGAGGCCAAGTATTTACTTCTCGGTTTTTGGGGAACGTTAACTATTAGGTACTTAACCTAAATATATTATTTTATTTATTTCATTCATTTGTGTACAAATCTACAGACCATATTATAATGTAGGTGCAATTACCAGTGTATTTATATTTTAGCGACTGAACTAAAAGTGTAAACACTAAAACTACGCTTGACCGAACTGTCAATACTTAGTATTTTACATGGTATATTTTAAAAAATCGCTGCGTAGCAGACGTCACAATAAAAGATGTTTTGGCTTCTTGTATATACACCAAATCTCAAGTTTCTGGTCTTTACTAGGTTCCTTTACTTATTTGCCCTTATTTGCGCCCCAACCTTTCAAAGGTTATTCCTCATCATTGCTCAAAATATAGTAGGAGGCGGCAGATGTCATAAAAAATCTGAGCCCAGTCCATTATTAAAGGGGTTGATAAAATAAAATTGAGATTTTCACTTGAGATTTGCTACACATCTGTATTACAATGACATCTGGAACTAGATTATATTTTGAGACGATTTCGTTGAAGGCTAAATATGGGTAAATAGGGGAAAATAGGGGAAAATAAGTAAGAGTACATAAACTTGGGATTTGGTGTATACAGGGTGTCCCGAAAATGGAGGGCAATCTCTCGGATTTGGGTAGAACTAGTAAAAAATAAGGTCACTTAGATATTCGCTCTTGGAGATGGGGGTTAAAAATCGATTTTTCGCGATAACTTTTTTATTGTTCAATCGATTTTAATAATTTTTGGGTCAGTATCATATTATTTCAATCCAGTTAGGTCAGCATATTAGAATCTTGGATACCATTCTTGGGGGCTCGGGGGCAGAGCACACATTGCCTTAATAAGTTGTAAACAAAATTTCACCCTATTTTGTATTATTTCTAAGGTCATTTTCAACTATTTGGGCTCTTTTTACGTAAAAAACGTATACATGTTTGATGTCGGTACTTACCGTTTTCGAGATAAAGGCACTTAACGATGAAATTGCGATTTTAAATCGCACAAATAATAGTAATTTTTACTTTGTCATATTATGTATGACCTTCCCGTCGATTATTGGAAAAAAAGACGACAAAAAATGGTGCCGCACATGCTGAAGCCCAAGTTCTGGGGTCCGCATTGAACGTGTTAATATTATAATTTTTTTAAATATTAAAAAAACAGCTACATCGTCTTATCTAGGTAAGACGATGTAGCTGTTTATGTACAAAACCAAACGAGTAATAATGACAGTTTATGGTTACCATGGATCAAAATATCAGATAATTGGAGTGACATAATTTTTCAGTATTAGCTTAATTGACTTTAATTTAGTAATTAATCGGTTGAAATGGCTTACACTGACAATGAATACGCAGATATGCATTTAATGTATGGAATGGCTTCTTGTAATGCCTTGAAAGCAAAAAGACTATACGCTCGACGGTATCGCCATCGAAGGATTCCTGATCGCAAAACTTTTGTTTTGAACGTGTTGATCAACGGCTGAGAGAAACTGGTAAAAAATAAGATAATTTTTTTGAAAACTAAAAATCTAAGAATTCTATCTCCACTTAGGTCGATTTGTGCCAAATGATGTAAACAGGGATGCTCCGCGGACAACACGTACTGTTGAAGTAGAAGAAAACGTATTGGATGCAGTCGCTGTGAATTCATCTGTCAGTATTAGATCATTATCATTACAAATGAATGTCCCAAAATGTATCGTTGGAAGACTTTTGAGAGAGCAACTGCTTCATCCGTACCATATACAAAAAGTACATGCCTTTAGCCCAGCTGACTTTCCTGCTAGGGTGCAATTTTAGCAGTGGTTTTGTATACGGAAGAAGCGAGCTTTGGAAGAAATGGAGTCATTAACTTATTAGCAATTTCAAATTAATGTTTGGGCCAGTACTTGTTGGGCCCATTCGTGTTACCAAATCGATTGAATGGGCAACTTTATCTTGAATTTCTCCTACAACAGTTACCACAACTTTCAGAAGACGTTGACATTGCATCTCGAGAGAACATGTGGTTTATGCATGATGGGGCGCCCCCGCATTTTAATCTTATAGTGAGGAGTCACTTGAATAGAGTATATTCAAACCGGTGGATAGGTCGGAGTGGGCCTGTTTATTGGCCTCCCCGATCACCCGATTTAAACCCCCTTGATTTCTTCCTGTGGGGGGCATTTAAAGAGTCTCGTATATGCCACACCAGTAGAGACAAGAAAAGAATTATACGAGAGAATTATGTATCATTCAAATGCAATTAGATAAAACGAACGAGTCCAACGATCGTCAGTTTGTCGTGGACAAGCATGCATTAGGGAAGGAGGTGCTCATATTGAGCATTTGTTATGAAATTTCATAAATCTTTATTTTTCCATGTACCTAATTAGTTTTCTACAGTCATGTTTCAAATTTTGTGTTTAGTGTGTTTTTATAAGTTTAGGTGCGTACTTACTACCTCATATAGAAATAAATGTTGTTTTGTACATAATCCTCCTGTTTATTTATTTTAAAAAATCACTGTTATTTGTGTGATTGAAAATCGCAATTTCATCGTTAAGTGCATTTATCTCGAAAACGTTTCATATTACCGACATCAAACAAGTATACGTCTTTTACATAAAAAGGCCTCAAAAAGTTGAAAATGATCTTAGCAATAAAACAGAATAGGCTGAATTTTTTTTACAACTTATTAAGGCAATGGGTGCCGTGCCAAAATCGATTGAAAAGTTATCGCGAAAAATCGATTTTTAACCCTCAATTTCAAGAGCGAATATCTCCGTAGGGGTACCTCGGGGGAAAGAAAAATATAGGAACTTGTGACCTTATTTTCACTAGTTCTACCCAAATCCGAGAGATTGTCCACCATTTTCGGGACACCCTGTATACTAGAAGGCAAGGCCTCAGATACATTCTCAAGCATATCGAATATGCAAATGAAATCGTCGGGTATTAATAGATTGCAAGAAATTATATTGATTACCTATTATAAACAAACAGTGCAGGCTAGTAAATAAAGTGGAATTTTCTACATATAATTGGTTATTAAAGAAAGTAATATTTGGATTATTCTAATGTTTGTAGATTTCGCTTGAAACTAATGCATTTAATTTCCTAGATTTTGTTGAATGATGTAACATTTCAATTTCTCTATGGACGGAAAAGAGATAGAATGAAAAATTAATTTAAATCTAACTTAATTTTAGTATTATTATAAATGTTCAATGTATCTTTTATGAAATGCCCCTTATGTTTTACTAATCTATTAACCTCTATTGCATTCTTCAAAAGATATATAAACCGTTGTTTTTTATATTTCTGTTTTTCTCGTTTTGCATTGTAAGACATTTAATAGCTTCTGGCTCGAGAGACAATTTTTTCCCATATTTTTCTTTAATTTTGGAGTAGACTGATTGTATTACATATCTAAAATTTAGAAATATCTTGTCACAATGATTGTAATTGTAAGTGCATGCTTTTAAGCAAGGAACTCTAGTGATATATTTGAAACAATTCCTCAGTATAATATTGTTAGGAAGTCTGCTCCACCCTCTTTAATAACTTGGAAAGCTTTCTTATTTTCCCACGCCAGTTTTCATATGTCTTAAATTTTATCACTTCATTTTTATAAGTATCGTAATATTTTGCCACACTATTTGTGGAGCTTATTAGGAACTAACTTACTCTTATGTTCATGTTATATGTACATGTAAACTGTATAACTTGAATAATTGCATGCTCATTTTCACTCAATCCCCTAAGAACATACACGGAAATCATAATCTCAAATAATAAAGACCCTTGTATGTGCTTGATTTCCAAATCTCTATTCTTGTCCTGAATTTGTCTTGATTTAGTAAAGCACTCACTACTTCAGTGATATCAGCTCAACGTATTAAAAGACGTTCCCTTTACATAACGCAACTACAATGATATGACTAAATGAAGGTTATCTTCACCCGAAGTAGAAGCATTTATTATGGCTATCGAAGATTGCACAGTTCGCACAGTAGACTACAAAAATTTTTTTTTTAAATCCCGGGAAGTATAGATATGTGTAGAAATTGTAATTTATATGAAGAAGTTACGAATCTGATATTCAAAATGTCATAAGCCAACCTGCACGATGGCGAAATCAATGGCGGCTATAAAATGCTAAAAAATTATGAAAAATAAAGTATCTAATTTTTCATCACTTTTTAGCATTTTATAACCGCCATCTTGCAGGTTGGCTTATGAAAATTTGGATATCAGATTCGTAATCAGCGACCTCAAGAACCCCCGAGTAACAAGATTTATGTAAATTGGATAAGAAAAATGTTTTATTAAGATTTAAATGAAATATGGACGAAATTTCGGCTAAGCTCGATAATTTTGGTTGTCATAATTCAAAAATCGGCTCCCTTACGTTTTTTGGCAATTAAATAACGAGTATTTAAAACAAAGTTATCCCAATCAATTGCGAAACAAGCGCTCTAGATAATTTTGAACGAAAAACCTGCGACTCGTGCCACTGTGCGGTGGTATATAAAACATTCAGGTCGGATGCCCGGGATCGGCAGCAATGCCTACCTTACGCTGGCAAATTAATCAATCAATAAACTTTTTTTCACACAATATTTAAAAGCTTGTACAATTTTTTTCCCGCGAATTAATTGAGGAAGCTTGTTATATAATTTGGGATCGATGTAATGAGGCGACTTTTCGAATAAAGTTGTTCCGAGAGTTGTTCTGTGCAATCTTTTGGATTTTAAATTAGTTTAATAAAACAAGTGATCATCCAGATAAATCTGGGTAAGTTGTAATTTTCATATAATTCAAAAGAACACGTGATACCATTAAGGTAGCATACAGCATATTAATTTTATATTTTTATCGTAGACGGTTTTGGTGAGGGCAGAGATTTGCCAATTAACGTTTGGTTAGAGCAGAGTTTTGATTGGGGCATATGGTACCCGTTTTAATAGAATTTTGAGAGACTTGGCCGCATGGTACGCCACTTGGTCAATCCTTGTAGTTTCATTATAAATAATTAGATATTAATTGTAAAACAAGAAGTTTTGATTGGATTTATGTTCTACAAATGCTGGTTTATGGATATAAAATATCAATTTGACGAAGATAATTTTATATCTGGTAACCATGGTATTTTACGGAGATACCAAGTATTCCTGGAGGTTTTATTTGGAGCTTCTGGACTTCAGTGTCGTCCCTAATACTAAAAGATAAGTTACTTCATTCTTAATTTTCGATCATATAACTAGTGAGCCAATACCAGTAAATTTCATACTTTTTCATTTAACGTTTAATTTTTAATAATCGTCGAACTGTCAATTTTATGTAATAATAACTAGTATTTCACTGTTTTCATTCATATATTATATTGTAGATTCATCGTAAATGTTAGTATATTTTATTACCCCTAGAATTTTGTTTCACTACTTTATTTTTTATTTATATCACATGTAATTGTAGTTAAGCTTTACATTAAATAGATAAACCAATACTTGTGTGAATTTGTGTAATGTGAAATTGTGTTAATAAATATATTTTGTCTTTTAGCTGTTCTATTTATATGTAACCTCTAACTCACACATATAGGATTTGTAAGACCTAGGACCTCTTTGTGTCAAGTGTTAGATCCTTCATAATAGATCGCAACAATATTTTTAGGATATTTTCCTCCAATCAATAGCAGTATCCCAATACCGCCTATTAACGTAGCGCATTATTAAATACGCAACAATTATATCTCGCAAAACAAGTTTGATCTGTTCAGCTGCAACATAGCCGAGATCAAAATCCTAAAATTATAGTTTGTACCGACATTTATTATCCCTGTCTGTTCTATTATATATATTCTCATTTAAATGTATTTTTGTAGTTTTGAATATTGACATAATTCGGTTTTTTCACAAATTTTAAAATATCTTTGACTGTGAAGATAATACTTAATGATGGGTAAAAAAATGGAATTTTCCCAAGCAATCAATTTATTCCTTAAAATAAGCCCTTTTAAACATGAATTTAAATTTTACCGCGAAAAACCATACGTCACCGTATCCCGCACTGATAACATCAGAGGTTATATTGTTGGTAAACAAACATGGGTTGTGTATTATAAATACACGTTATTTTGCAAAACCTTAACGTTTTATAATGGAAAGTAAGTGGTGTTTTGTGCCAGGATGCTAAAATACATCCAAGAATGCACCTGAAAAGGTTTTCGTGACAGTACCAAAACAAAAACAACGCAAAATAAAGTGAATTAAAGCCGCTAGACGTGATCCACCTACAACAGCATCAGTATTTCTCTGCTGTGAGGATCATTTCAAAGTAAGCTGAGTAAGTAAAGTAAGTTTAAAACTTCATTATCATGCACGAGTATTACTCTAAAATAATGAATAACTAGCTACCTAACACTGTTTACATTACAGGTTTATGACCAACATTTATAGGTTATGTTTATATAATATCAACATTGTACCTATGATATTATATTGAGCAACTATATACAATAATCATAATATAGGAATTAATGAACTACGCTAAAGTAATAATAGACAAATACAAGAATAAAAAAGTTTAATACTTATGTTTCAGCTATAGATCCACTCCTACTATGTTGAAAGGTTCATCTTTCTTCATAAATTCTGCGATCATGAACACATCCACCGCCGATAAATTTCCTGAAGTAGCTCTTACGAATCCTGTATTTAGCCATTTCGAATTAAATCACAGGTAAAAACGTACAAAAAGTCTTTAAAATGCTATGTTTATATACTACATACATGTGATATTACTGTTTGATGCAATCGATGACGTCACCAGTGTCACCACCAATAATGGCATGTTTCGCGTAGCTGTGCAAATATTCAAATTTTATGTTATTTATTTGTTGAAATATTAATTTAATAGACGGCGGATGGCTTTTTAAATACAGGGAAATGCTTTAATACATTAAGTACTTCGTTTTAATAATGTCGAAAAAACTAATTTAAATATAGTGAAATTACAATAAATCCTGTATGTATTGTATCCATTTAATACCTAGTGTTATATTGTCAACTGGTATAAGCTAAATAAATTAGGTAATTGTAAAGTAATACCTCGCTTACATAATAGTTACTACACTAAATAGCTCTGGCATACCCTGTATGTTAAAAATTTACACTGTCATGAATTACATTGTCCCCACAAGGACTGAAAATCTTAAGAGGCGTATAAATATACAACTAACACATGAATACATCTTAACTGTCAATGAACTACTATGAGATATGCATTAGTCATGGTCCGTAACTGGGAGTAAGTAATGTATCATCATCACTAACAAGATTTCTTCTAGACAATATATAGACGTTTTTGTTTCAATGAAAATTGTTTACGCAATTCATATTACTCTCATCAGATTAGATACCTTTGAAATTTACCGATCAATCCATCTTCCGTCAATCATATTTGAGGAATATTCCGCTTTCTGAATTTGTTCACATTTGCCAAGATTTATTTATTTTTCAAGAGAATGTTCAATTTTTTTGGGAACTTTCATTTTCGTGAATTATGATCTTGGTGCATATATATCACATATCTAGAACATCGGATGTGAATGAACTGAATCTGAAGTTTGAAGTATTTAACAGCTGGAATTCTAGCAACTTAGCGTAAAAGGAAATACTTGTCAACAAGTATATTTTGTACAATGCGATATATGTGGAGGCGGTAACATATTTGTTTAAACAATGGTAACGCATTTCAGTTCTCTAATGTTAAGTAAAACCAGCTGACCATTATACTCTGCGCCGATGTACCGCACTTTTTATATATAATTGCGCATTCTGTAGGATACTCTTCGCAGTTTTTATTGCAAATTATGTTAGTTTTAGATGTTTTTTGTTTAATTACGACACAAAAAAAATTGATTTAAAAAAACAATTAATCAATAACTATTTTATTTATTGATCGATTTTATTCAAAGACAATAGGGATCTTCCTTTAACTATCACCTACTTATTGTCAAAATTCAAATACGATCGGACTTTTGGTTCTTAAGTTATCGTGTTTACAATAAACGTAGCGGACGGACGGACAGGCCGTTCAGAATTCGACAACCAACACGGTGATATGAATTTTTTTTTCTACGAGCGATATTACTGGTTTTAAAAACGTGCCCATCGAATGCAATATACTCTTCGTTTTGTATTTGCGAAGAGTATAATACATAGTTTATAGAAAAATTATGCTATACAATGGGCTTGTTCGGCATTTTTTACTTCCCTCGCATACCGAAGGGAAGTATTGTATTCGAGAAAAAATCACCCTCCGAGATTTTTACGGATTCTGACGTTTCAGAACACGTAGATTCCGAAAATATAGGTTTTTCAATTCCGTCAGTCTGTCTGTCTGTCTGTCTGTCGGTCTGTCTGTCTGTCTGTCTGTCTGTCTGTCTGTCTGTCTGTCTGTCTGTCTGTCTGTCTGTCTGTCTGTCTGTCTGTCTGTCTGTCTGTTGGTACATTTACTAAAAAACTACTTGACGGAGAGCAGTCAAATTTGGCAGGTAGTTGACGCTACTGTCAGCGCAGAAATGGTAGAAATTTCACTGGAAAATATACAGGGTGGTCTAAACGGAATAAATAGTGAAAAAAATTTTTTTTCGCTCAAATTTAAAATTTCCACGTTTCATGACGCCCTAATCCTATTTCGGGAAAAAAAAATTTTGAAAATTTTTTTCACCAACATTTTTGAAAAAATTTTTACCAAGATAAAAAAAATATTTTTTTGTTCAAATTTAAAATTTCCACGTTTCATGACACGCTAAACCTATTTCTGAAAAAAAAAAATTTTTGAAAATTTTTTTCACCAACATTTTTTAAAAGTTTTTTAACTACCATGAAAAAATTTTTTTTTGCTCAAATTTAAAATTTCTACGTTTCATGGCATTCTAAAACTATCTAAAAAAAAATTTAATTTTTTTTACCAACATTTTTGAAAAATTTTTTTCTACTAAAATGATAATTTTTTTTCTTCAAATTTAAAATTTTCACGTTTCATGGCATTCTAGGCCTGATTCAAAAAAAAAAAAATTTGAAAATGTTTTGAAATTTTTTTTACCAACATTTTTGAAATTTTTTTTACCACTAAAATAGACGATTTTTTTTTTTATTTCTTCAAATTTAAAATTTCCGCGTTTCATAGCGTTCTAAATCTATTTAAAAGAAAAATTAGAAATTTTGTGTACTATTTTTAAAAAAATTTACCACTAAGATAGAATTTTTTTTCTTTGTTCAGATTTAAACTATCCACGTTTCCATGGCATTCTAAAACTATTCAAACAAATTTTAAAATGTTTTTGAAAAATTTTTTTAAAAATTTGAAAACATTTTTAATCTATTTATCACTACTATAGAATAGACGAAAAATTTGGTTTGCTCAAATTTAAAATTTCCACGTTTCATGACATTCCAAACCAATTTCGGAAAAAAAATGTTTGCAACATTTTGTTACCAGTTTGGAAATAAAATTAACACTAGAATAGATGGAAACTTTTTTTACTCAAATTTAAATTTTTTCATGACATTCTAAACCTATTTAAAAAAAATATGTAATTTTTAAATCTTAAACTTCTTTTACCACTATTATAGAATAGACGGAAACTTTCCTTTTGGCTCAAATTTAAAATTTCTACGTTTGACATTTGAAAGCTATTTCAGAAAAAAAATTTTAAATTTTTTTTTTTAACATTTTTGAAAAATTAAAATAAAAATGAAATTTTTTAACCACTCCATTACACGAATGTTGGATTGATGTGACGAATGGCAATAATATCTGACATATACACCTATTATACTTTTATTGAAAAATGTACAGGGTGGTCATCCCAAGATATAATTCAGTCATGGTGGACATTTGTAAAGGTATTTGCGCAAGCCTGCCATATGTGGCACCTGTTATTTAGTATTGAGCTTTTGCTGTTGGATGAGCAATCTGTATATTTTTTTGACCAAAACTTATCAAGTTTTCTTTGTAATAATAGCAATAACTATATTCCGATTATTATTCTCAATGCCATTTCGTAATTATTAATTTTTTAGAGTGACCGCCATGCACAAAGAACGAGGGAAGTTCTGTGTAAAGACCTTTACCGATTTTTTTTATTTCATATCGAAAGTGCAAGTATAAAATAATGGATCCGCAAAAAATCAGAATCTTATTCGTACGTTTAGGGCCGGTACTTTCATCTATAGATAGCGACATTTATTCTTTAGAATAAGTCTTATCTAGAAGATAAGCAAGAAATCGGTATTTTCACCTACAAATAGTGATATCAGTCAGATAAATATGCTTGTTCCTAGGATAAACTATTCGGCGCCCAAATCGAGGAATAAGGCTTTTATCTACCGGATAAATGAAGCCACGCCTACGCGCTTGCGCTCTGATTGGCAGTGCTATTCTATTTTCTAACCTAAGTTTTGAAAAGTTCTTTGTTGTTTTGTGTTTAACAATATTTTAGATAAGGTTTGGCCAGTGGTGACTTTTATAACTGGGTGATTTTACGGACTTTCACAAGCCACGGCGGGAAGAATAATAAATCTAATAACTGCTATTTATGTATTTCCTCACTTTGTCCAAAAATATATCACATGAAACACAGTTTTATTTTATATATACCATTTAAAAATATGCAGACAAAATCGCACAATAAAAGCCATTGTAAACACTATACTCACAATGATAAACAACCAAAATGACTCAAATGTCATTAACAGGTAAGGAATAATAGTAGGGGATTATTTCTATCTTTATTTGAAGTACATAGCTTCTGCATACATTTCTCTTGTTTTACCACATCTTAAGTTGGCAACACTTACTTTTGGAAGTGTCTAAAATCCTATGCATCGAATTGTTAACCGAAGGTGTGATTTGAATGAAAGTACAGATAGAAGATATCCAATAGATAGCAAATTCTGGTTATCTTATCCTTCGGATAGTTATCCGCCGGATAAAGTATATTTATACTTAAGTGAAAGTACCGGCCCTTAGTATCTTAAAAACTATTCCAAATCTGTACCTTGCGAAAATGGGGCGTGGCCAGGCGCTACGTCACTATACGCATAGACTCGGCGATCTCAATAGACTTGATGCTCCTTAGTTGTTATCATTTTATAAGTGTTTTCGAAGTATTGTTTGTTTTGCTTACTTCTTGACAGTACGATTTGGTGAAATGTCAAAAAATTACAATTTTCTCTCGCTCCTGTCGGGACGAATTTTCGATTTTGACCCTGCAATTCGATTAGGATTCATCGCCGACCTTCTCTTTTCCGTAGAGATATAGAACGAATTTCCACTCGACGTATTTATTTAGTTACCAGCGTTTGAAAATTCCATCTTTTCGAACTATTAGGTTAAATTTAAAAGGTCCCAGAAAGCCACTTTTCTTACGTGACTTGCATATAGTGACGTCACGAATGGGCGCTCGGTTTTTGAAACTATTACTAACTTCAACTCCTTATATCTCGAGAACGGAAAAAGTTAATAACACGAAATTTTAAGTGCATAATGAGAATATCGAGTACTATATGAAAAAGTATAAAAACCATATAAAAAGAATATCATGGAACAAGCCCATTCTACAATACTTCAAAAACAGGAATGAAAATGAATTACAAAATGATTTCCAAGGTAACCACAAATAGGATAGATTATGGGATTATGAAGTTATTTAATTTCGTATTTCACACCTCTAATCTATTCAGGGATGTAATATTCGTATTTCAGGTGGCAAGTAATTAAATAATCCGAGCAAGGTAATGCTGATTTCGTCGACCACCTTCTTAAGTTGTCAGCATTTAATAATTTTTCCTTCTATGCCTTGTATCATACATATTATCAATTCCTGTAACGTAAGATTATTTTTATGTTGAAATAGTAAGGGGTTCAAAAATGTGCTTTGGGGCACTCCGTATTTAATAGTTCGCGCCTCGCTTCTAACAGAGTCAATTTCAACAAATTGTACTCTATCAAATAAGGTAACCTTTCAATTAAATTCAAATGATTTCCCCAGATACCTTTATCTTGCAGTGAATCTACTAATTTTGAATGGCTGCCTGAATCAAACACCTTAAAAATATTTAAAAATATGTATAAGGCTGGTTTACTTGCAACTAGGGGTTTATAAACCGTAGTTATTAAACCTGATACGTCATCTTGAGTGGAATGTTACTCTTTAAAACCAGTCGCATTTTCGATATAAAATTATTTTTTTAGTATAAATATCAATTTTCAGTTTCGAAATTTTTGGTAAAGTTGGTGTTCTCATAATGTAATTTTATTGCCCTCAATTTAAAGTTAAGATATGTGACTTTAAAATTTAATAAAAATTATTAAAAATGTATCTGTGTAGATAATGATTTTTAAAACAAAAATTTAGTGATTTTTCGCAAATAAAATGACAATTTTCTTTTTAATTGCAAATAATCCACTAATAAAAATTATTAGGTAAGTAATTGAAAGTATTTTAAGAACCTACAGTAATTAATAAGCAATATTATTTTATATTGTATTTTCTGTTATTCTCTAGGCATTTTTTTTTCTAAAATAATAGAGTTAAAAGCATTCAAATAATTGTATCTCGGTCAACTGCTGTTGTAGAGAAACAAGAAAAAACAATTTAAAGGTACTTTTAATACTTACAGAAAAGACATTGTTTGCAAAAATGTATATTTAAAGAGATATTTATTATCATAACAATGCGCCAAGACGCACCACAACCCCCTATTTTTTTCGCCTAAACTTTTTCAATCGTAACACTTTTTTCTGTATAAAATTCTGTTTGACAAAAAAATTTCAGGGTAAGATTTTCTACTTACGAGTAAACATGCTTAAACACTTTTTCATTTATAAGTTAAACAAATTGTGTCTAATAATATCGCCAAGTAAGATAAAACTATAACTAAAAGTTTTATTGAAAACAAATAACTTATATTGGATTTTGTTATCACCCTAATCTTCTGCCTTCACCACCATATTTGATTAAGCGATACCCCACAACGCGCAAATTGATTCCAGTGTGTATATATCAGATATATTGAACTTTCTTTCCATCATGTGATGAAGTTGCTGCTAAAGTTTGCAAAGAAGCGTACTGGAGCTTTTCAAATAACCTTAAATATTATCCTCCCTTACTTAAATTGGATCTCTTGTTTAGATATGGAAAACAGGGTGTGTGAATGAGGCCTCAATCGATTAAGTCGAGATTAATTAAAAGTTGTGGAATTATTTTTTACGACAGGGATTGTCTTAAAAGATTAATTAAAACATTAATTGAAGCTTAGAAGGTTGCTATACATTCACAGAGTTCAACAATAAGATGATTTTAGTACCTAATTGATAAATTATTTATGTTAACTCAGCGCAATTTCGTAACATAACAGTGCCTTGTCAGTAAGTTTGCAAATGTTCTATTACTTCTCAAATAGATCTATAAAATATCATAGAATTCCAATGCTCTTTTTGCAGTAGTGTGGTTATCATACTAATGCATTTAATTAAAACTAGTGACATTTTAATTAAAAGAACAGGATAGGAAGATGAAACTGAACACGGATATGTTGATGGACAAGGATAGACAAACACTTATACATACGCAACTAGTAAACATAACAATTTTGGCGCCCAACGTGGGGCTAAAATTGTTATGCTTACTAGCTGCAATTTTCAACCACAAGTTTTACAATGTAAATCAATAACTAATTTATGTTGAACAAAATATCAAAAACTTTCATTGTCATTAACATTTTTAATATTTTAGGGCGTAAAATATCATAGAATTCCCCTCGCTACCATTATTAAACTAAACAAATCTGGACGAGTCACATAAGTCGATGTTAGCAATGAGATGAACTGAAGCTCATTGCCAAGTTTCGGGTATGAGGGACTGCATCACATGCTCTTTTCACAGTAGTATGGTTATCATACTAGTGTTTTTAATAAAAACTAGTAAAATTTCAATTAAAAAAACATGACTAAAGAATGAAACTGGCCACGGAGACCTTGATGAACAAAGATAGACAAACACTTATACACAATTAGTAAACGTAACAATTTATTTTAAGCAAGAACAAAAAGCAATACTGGCAGCAATGATTGGCAGTAAGTATATATTACTGCCAACATGTGCTGGATGACTGGCAAGGTAGGAAGTTACATGGAGGCACGAAGATGATACTACCTTACTCGCAGCAAGTGAAGATGAGTTCATACTATGTAGGTTTCAGACAAGTCCCAATTATGGTTTAAGTTTAAATTACAACAAAATGAAAATTATATTTAAAGGCCGAGTAAATGATAGATATCCAGGCACGTTAAGGATAGGTGACTGCGAGGTAGTAAAGAAGATGGTATACCTTGGAGCCCTTGTGGACGATACCGGCAATGCGAAAATGAGATGAACGAAAGATGCAGATGGCAAGACCGGCAATTTGCCAGATGAGCAAGCTCGCTAAGTCCCTAATTTGCTTCATCTTTCTTTACTCCTCTGAGCCATGGACTGTTATGAATGCAAACAATTGATTTCTAAATGTGGGTCTGAAGACGTTTGCGGTGAATTTTCTGAACGGTCCATCGCACCAACAGCTCGATTTTCCAATAAATTAGTCCTCCAAGGTGACCTCAGACAATCGTATTCTCCCGAAGTGTCTAATTTCTTGACCACGTCATCAGAAGAGTGGACAAAATAGAACGGTTAATAGATCAGGCAAAACTAGATCGCAAGAAACAAGCAGGATGCAGTTGAAAACGTTGGACTAGTGGCACCAAGTAGACGCTGAGATGAAGCTTTGATAGGCCATTCCTCATACAGAAAAATGTGCAGAAGAGCCAAGAACAGTACCTTCTGGAAATCATTATTCAACGCTTTGAATCAATAATCTTTGAACATAATAAATTTCTTTAAAAATACCTTACTAAAAGATTTACGGGGTTCGATATTGTCTAAAATTTGCAGCAGTTAGACATGGTTAATCAATGTAAACAGTTTTCTCAAATCGACAACTGTATCAAATAGTTAATTTCATCTGTGAGATTACCAAACATCCATCTACTTTTATCTCCAAATTCAAATTATTGATACGACAATATCTTATATTTGGTCAAGCAGTCGTTAAGTCTTTTAAATATTACATAAAAAATGTAATATTTTTTTGTATGAATTGATTTAATGATTTGGCAGACGGTTAGAGTTTAACAGAGAATAATGGCAATTATTGTCCAAGTACCAGAAGTTGGTGAATGAACATCCTTTCTACCTATTTTTGTACCAAAACAATTTTGAAAAAATAGATTTATTCTAATTAACTTTTTGTGAAAAGAGGATTAAATGTATCTGAATAAAGTTTTAGACAATAAAAATAACTATCTAAGCCAACAAAAATTAATCTAACCTCAAAACTTCAAAAAACCATAAAAATTAATTCTAATCTCAAAACTTAAAAACCAAGGGAACCAACTTACTCACTGAACCCAAAATTATTTTCATATAATATGCGATTGAGTACAATTGTGGCAATTATCATTCTTTTGGAGCGCCTACAGAACTAAGTATACGTTATTTTATTTTTGAAGTGTTGCCGTGCTTCCGGGTGTTTTCCCGTGTAGTTGATAGGGTTCTTGTAGGAACCACGGTTGTCCAAACGTTTATTTTCTTTTTAATGTTTATATACACATTTTTTCAATTTTTTTCGTGCAAAGAAAATAATCAAAATTTTTTTGGCTTCAAGAAAATGAGCTTTAAAATACAGCATCTTCTACCTCAACTTGACGCATGTTGTGTTTTTTTTCGCCCCTGGCGCTTGATCTATTATGCACCTCGGAAACCTTTGTATCGAACTTGGGTAGTTAGTTCCCTGGAGAAACCATCGCACCAACAGCGCAATTACGTCCCTCAAAAGCAACTCCAGAATCGTATTTTCTCGAAACCTCTCATTCACATCAACCGAAGAGAGGACGGTATAGAATGTATGATTGTCCAGGAAAAACTGGGATGGCATAAGGTGAAGAGAAAGACCACCAAAACGTTGGGCTAATGGGAAAAAGCTTTGGTAAGGCCAGACAGCCAAGATATATAGATGACGTTATGCTGTCGGACACGCTATGCAGCAAAGGGGGGCCAACTAGAACATTACACGAATCACAAAACGTCCGAAAAGACGTTGTGGATAAGAGGCAGATAAGAAGAAAATTATGTAAGGAAGAACCATCAAACCCTTAAAATCCCGATTCTTTTTATTTGTTGACTTGGTCCCTTACTGTTTAAACACCCTGTATTATAACTTCCAGTATGTCTAATTAACCTACAACGACGTGATATAATTATTTCCGTCATTATTGACGCAAGTATCGAGAAGGTTTTAAAATTATGCAACAGCAAAGCATTCTTTTATATTTTTCGCTGTCATTGACACAAGATTTATATCCGTTAGCAAGCTGTTGGTCAATATTTGACGTATTCATTGTTGCAACTGCAGTATGTTTTCTTAACTGTCAAGATCAATAACACTTTATTTTCCATAACGCTAACAGGCGAATTCATAAGTAAAGGTGTAACGAAGTCCACGAACTTTAACCGACCATACTTTGAATTGAGCTTAGCATTAATAATAATACAATATTCTATTGTGGTTGATGCGTGTATTAGCCAATTTAAGCCGGTAGTAATTTATTAAGACTGATCAACTGACTCACTGATTCTCAGGTTCACATGAGTTCTTTAGGTTTGCTAGAAAAGAGAAAGTTATTTATTTACTTTTTTGCATTATTCTAATAATGCATAATGATTCGGTTTACCTTAGAAGGTCATTTAATTTAGTTTTGTAAATTATAATGGTACGTGCTCCTTAGGTAACTATATCCATATAAATATTCCTATTTATATACACAGGGTGTTTTGCATGCCATAGTCCAAACAAAACAGGGCGATAGAGAGCTGAGAATGATATTAAAATAATTCCATATTACCTTATTTGATTTTTTTTGCAACTTCTGAGTTATAGCAGTTTTTATGTTTTGAATGGGCTTAAAAACGATATTTTTTATATATTTTTATAAAAATGTGCACGTTGTAACTTAAACATTGCAATTTAATTTATTTCTCTAGCACTTAAAATGGCTTTACAATTAATTGTTGAAGTTCGAGCAATTAGTCCACGCCCTCATCTTTCCTAGTAGCAGCTCGACTGAGTGCACTACGTCATCGACGCCCATTTACCCCGTAGTGATCATAGTACCGATGCTTTGCTGCGATGTTATAGAGATGGCTACACAAAATATTCGTTACAAATACTGTGTTGTGCCTCGATGTACCAATACAACAATCACTACGCCAAACAAATTATTTATAAGTATGCCAAAAGGTGAAAAAACACGAAAACAATGGTGTGATGCAATAAAGAGAGATAAAAAGAATAATATCACCTTTTCGAGTACAAGTAATCGGTTTTGTTGTGAAGACCATTTCGAAGTTAACTTAAAATTGTAATAGTTATCTCTACCTACATAATGCAATACTTACATTATCCAGCACTCACATACAGGGTGTCTCAACAGTGTATCAGTCATATATCCCAGCCAGCTCGGTGGCGCAATGCTGAAGGTGTTTGGCTTGCTAACCCGACAAGACACACTACCCGACAAAACAACAAACCCCCCTCCCCAAATCCCACACCCCACCACCCACCCCTGCCCCATACCCATCGATACCTTATAATTTTATTTTTTTATAAGTGAATGCTCACACATAATCATAATTTTTATATCTTGACAATATTATCTGAAGCAGCATTCTACATTTTTTCCTGCATTTGTTAATTGAGCTATTTTCGTTCCGCCAAGAAACTCTCGAACTAATGAGCTTTAAGCTCGATTAAAGCCAAGGCAACACATTGATTATAATTGATATAAATTGATAAAGAAATACCAAGATAAAACATAAAAATAAAAAGAGCCGTATTTTTCTAAAGTCTCCAGCCATACCATCGGCTGTGTCAAGTTCTATATTATACTTTTTCTGTAGTTTTAGGACGTGAAAAATAATGTACTGTACGTACCTACTTTTATATGTGATATTCATATATATATATATATATACCTTTAGAAATAAGCTTCATACAATGTAATATTTTAATTAATAAAATTATATTTAAATGGAAAAAAATGTTTGGCTTGCGACCACGGAGTTCCGGGTTCGAATCCTGGCCAGGGTATGGATGTTGGTGGCGTTTTTTCATGTGTTACCGAGACGGTAGCAGTGATTTAGACCGCTGTTGGGTGGCACAACATGTCTAGTCGCTGTTATCTCTCCTGAGTTCGAGTATCAGCTGCGGTAGATGGCAATATCGCAGGGAATGGTTGTTGTGTTGATGTCTATGTGTACGTGTCCTGGTTGAGTGGTAGAGCAGCAATAGCTGAACTCCGCCAGGATGTTAATAAAAATAAGGCATTAAAATAAGATAAAAAAAAAATAAATAAAATATTGCTCTCATTAAAATAATTAAATTTTTTTTTTATGTAACTGGTGTAGTGTCGAAGAGTGCACACTTAAAAATTATTTTTAAATATACAGGGTGATTTAGTACATCGGTGCATATATCTTTACATTTTTTCAATGAGGTTAAAATTTTCTTACCAAGTTTTTAAGTTTTTGATGCCGCATTACCGAGCTTTATTAAATATTGTAAATATTTTTTCCAGATAGGTTTAAAAAGTGAATTCGGTGTGAGAATTAAGAAAACATATTTTGCTGTTATGTAGCCCCAGGACGAAAATTGATTATATTTTGTATATCAAGCTGGGTAACCAATGGGAATAATAATTAAACGTATTAATGTTCTTTATTTCAGTCAATTTTTGGCAAGTTATCCGACTGTCCACGAACAAATCCCTGCTCCATTATTGTCACAACTACTTAGGAACTCAGAATAAGACTGTTTCAATTCAATCAAATAAGGCGAGCGGCGTGCGACATCGGCGCCGATTACGTCACAGCCGGCCAGCTCGAGTTTCGGGCATTGCAGCAAGCCGTATCGTTATTTGAAGATTTTAAAAGCTTATATCTCTGTAATTAATAATCGCATTGACTTGATTTAAACGCTACTGTAATTATAATAATGATTCGTATTGATTGTTAAAAAAAAAAACGAGACTTTCTAAAAAAAATTTCCAAGCCCATTATCGGTAACACATTCTATCAAATATTTGTACTAATCTGTTTTTATTTATTTTTACGCCTTATTATATATACTCTTCGCAAAAACAAAACGTAGAGTAATGCATTCGATCGGCACATTTCTAAGACCGGTCGCAGAGAAAAAACTTCCATACCACTGAACAACTTTCAAAATGACCGTCTGTTTGCCTGTCCGTCCGTTACATTTCTTGCAAACACGATATCTTAAGAACGAAAAGTTCGATTGTATTGAAATTTGGACAATGTTAGTGATAACTAAAGCTGTCTTTGAACAAAATCGATCTCTAAATAAAAAATGTATAGATTATTTAAATTTATTAAGTTCATATATTCATATAACATTGCAAAATCGGCTAATAGTCTTAACAGCAACAAATGCGATAAGACTATGAATCAAACTTTGGCGACTTTCATTCACTAACTGTGAATGAAAGGTAGTTAAGTCATTAATACAAACATGATATTTTATATACAATATAATGCGGTTAGTCATATGCGTAATTTGGGGGGGGGGGAGGGTCAAGGATAGGCGACTGCCCACCCAATATTTTGAAACAGCATTAAATTTTTTAAGGCAAATCTAGCGAATTACTAAATTTTTCCGAAAAAAATATAAGTATAACAAGTGTGCCAATCAAGTCAAAGGTTTTCAATACAATTAGGTAGGGTCGGATTCAGGTGGAGCATTTAAATTTTGAGCGGCGCCTTTTTGCAATTCTCGTAAAACCACAGACAGGCGAGTTAAACCGCAGATGTCCGGGGGAAAACGAGTTCAGTACTCGTAATTCGCAGACAGGCGACTTAAACCCCAGATGCCCCCAGTTCAATACTCGTAAAATCATAGGCTACTAATTATAATTATACATTACCTTTACGTGGCACGTCTATGATCGTATAGTATACTTTAAGGTCGAATAGGTTTAAAGTTTCTTTTCTAGGCGAACGGTTTGCTTGGGGTGTTTTACTAATTTTTATACCAGTTTCTAAAACCTGGTTTAAATTTAAATTTTTAGCGAAATCGTCCCATGGGAACCCATTTTTTAATTTCAATTTTATAAACAAATCATAAATAACGCGATTTTCGATTCCAAAACAATTTTATCTTAGAGTATGAGTTAATACAAGAAAAAAATCTTATATGTACAGTGTGTTTCACTTAGGAGTGTAGCAGCGTACTAATTGTTTTGTTTTCTGTCCGATTTGATTCAAACTGATCTTAAAAGATAAAGATCACCAAGGTCTATTGAAGACCACCAAATCACTCTCCATCTTTAAATGCAAGGCCATCTACGATACTAAATTTTATGAAATAATTCAAAAAATCATAGAAGGCATTTTTTATTCAATACATTTTGTTAACAAAACTTGTTCGAAATTATTTAAAAACCCTGAATCAAAAGCTTACTTAAATTCTAAAAAAAAATGATGTCTTGATGAAAAAATCCTTTTGGGGCATTTAAATAAAAAATATTTCTAAATTAATTTTTTTTTAAGAATTTACACAAATGAATAATAAATACAACCAAAAGAATTAAATATTACGTTCTATCAAAGCTCCATCTTAATCCTAATGCATGCCTCAATTCGCTTTCTGTTATTGTTCATAACTTTTCGGAGGGTTGCAGAATTTAAGTAAACTTCGGATTCATTGTTTTTGAATGATTTCGAGCAAGTTTTGTTAACAAAATTTTTTGATTAAAAATGCCTACTATGATTTTTTAATTTTTTTCATACAATTTATTTGGATTTATAGAGTTATCGTTTAAGAATTACAGGGTTCATTTTGCTTTCATCTATTGGGCCATCTGGGAAAAATCCCTGCCTACCTAATAAAAATGCTGAAATTGCGCCACTGCGGACAGTATACTATAGAATGTGCAACAATTAAATAAAAAATGCAGGAAATCGGCGAAGAGTATAATGGTTAGCTTGTTTGTATTGATTATATTTACGGCCAGCTAGACCTTCGAACCTGACACTTCTCAAGTTAACATTATAAAATAATTTGCTGCATCTAGAACAGTAGGACAAATAATGTAATTTCAACATAGAATTGGATACGCAAACCGGTGCGGCATTCTAAAAAAAAATATGATTTTTCTGCTGTCATTGGCCCTGGAATAGAAATTACAAAAATCTGTACCAGTTTTTATTAATATATTACCAACATGCTCTAATTTTCAGAGCTTCAAGTTATCAAAAGTTTTGAAAAAACATGAGATTTAAATGTATTTCTTTACCACTGATAGTTCAAGCACCACATTTGTAGTGTCTTAAGTTTTATTTTTCTATATTGTCATATTTTCATTTCATGCAATTAATTGTTTTGGAGTTATTTAAAAAAAAGGAGTTTTTTCAGCAAATACGTAATATTTTTCTTAATTTAAAGTAAGCATATTTTTAAAAACGATTGCTTCAAATATACCAAAAATGCATGTTAATAATTCTATATATTAATCTATATATTAATAAAAATTGGTACAGATACATACATACATACATACAGAACAATCAATAAATAAAAAAATCGGTAAAGGTATTTACACAGAACTTCCCTCGTTATTTGTGCATGGCAGTCACTCTAAAAAATTAATAATTACGAAATGACATTGAGAATAATAATCGGAATAGGGTTATTGCTATTATTACAAACAAAACTTGATCAGTTTTGGTCAAAAAAATATACAGATTGCTCATCCAACAGCAAAAGTTCAATACTAAATAGCAGGTGCCACATATGGCAGGCTTGCGCAAATACCTTTACAAATGTCCGCCATGACTGAATTATTTCTTGGGATGACCACCCTGTACATTTTTCAATAAAAGTATAATAGGTGCATATGCCAGATATTATTGCCATCTGTCACATTTTCAATCCAACATTCACGTAATGGAGTGGAAGTATAGTGGTGGTTAAAAAATTAAATTTTTTTAAAAAATTTTCAAAAGATGTTAGTAAAATAATTTTCAAAATTTTTTCTTCTGAAATAGGTTTAAAATGTCAAACGTAGAAATTTTAAATTTGAGCAAAAAGGAAAGTTTCCTTCTATTCTATAGTAGTGCTAAAAAAAGTTTAAAAATAAAAAATTACGTATTTTTTAAAATAGGTTTGGAATACTATGAAACGTGAAAATTTTAAATTTGAGCAAATAAAAAAAAATTCGATCCATTTTAGTGGTAGAAACTTTTTGAAAAATAGTGAAACAAATTTTCAAAAATTTTTTTCTGAAATACCCAGGTTTAGAATGTCATTTAAATTTGAGCATTCTAGTGTTAAATTTTTTTCCAAACTGGTAACAAAATGTTGCAAATTTTTTTTTCCGAAATTGGTTTGGAATATCATGAAACGTGGAAATTTTAAATTTGAGAAAAAAAAATTTTTTCGTCTGTTCTATAGTAGTGATACATAAATGGATTAAAAATGTTTTCAAATTTTTAAAAAAATTCTTCAAAAACATTTTTAAATTTGTTTGAATAGTTTTAGAATGTCATGGAAACGTGGATAGTAAAATCTGAACAAAGAAAGAAAAATTCTATCTTAGTGATAAAATTTCAAAAAACTTTTTTTTTAATCAGGCTTAGAATGCCATGAAACGTGAAAATTTTAAATTTGAAGAAAGAAAAAAAAAATTCATTTTAGTAAAAATTTTTTCAAAAATATTGGTGAAAAAAATTTTCAAATTTTTTTTTCCTGAAATAGGTTAAGCGTGTCATGAAACGTAGAAATTTTAAATTTGAGCAAAAGCAAATTTTTTTCATCTTGGTAAAAATTTTTTCAAAAATGTTTGAAAAGAATTTTCAATTTTTTTTTTTCTGAAATAGGTTTAGCGCGTCATGAAACGTGGAAATTTTAAATTTGAGCAAAAAAAAATTTTTTTCAACTTGGTAAAAATTTTTTCAAAAATGTTTGAAAAAAATTTTCAAATTTTTTTTTTTCCTGAAATAGGTTTAGCGCGTCATGAAACGTGGAAATTTTAAATTTGAGCAAAAAAAAATTTTTTTCATCTTGGTAAAATTTTTTTCAAAAATGTTTGAAAAAAATTTTCAAATTTTTTTTTTTTTCCTGAAACAGGTTTAGCGCGTCATGAAACGTGGAAATTTTAAATTTGAGCAAAAAAAAATTTTTTTCACTATTTATTCCGTTTAGACGGTCCACCCTGTATATTTTTCAGTGAAAATTCTACCAGTTCTCCGCTGACAGTAGGGTTAACTACCTACCAAATTTGACTGCTCTCCGTCAAGTAGTTTTTTAGTAAATGCACCAACAGACAGACAGACAGACAGACAGACAGACAGACCGACAGACAGACAGACAGACAGACTGACGGAATTGAAAAACCTATATTTTCGGAATCTACGTGTTCTGAAACGTCAGAATCCGAAAAAATCTCGGAGGGTGATTTTTTCTCGAATACAATACTTCCCTTCGGTATGCGAGGGAAGTAAAAGTTATTAATTTTTTAAATTACAAAGAAAGATTTTTTTAATGTTTCGTAATTAAATAAAAAAAATTCTAAAACTAATATTATTTACAAAGAAAACTGCGAAGAGTATCCTATAGAATGTGTAACAATTATATAAAAATGCAGTAAATCGGCGAAGAGCAAAATGGTTAGCTTGTTTATATTTACAGAGGTCAATCGATTGGCCAGCTAGACTTCCGGACCTGACACTTCTCAAGTTAATATTATAAAATAATTTTCTGTATCTAACAGTAGGACAAATAATTTGGAGTATATGTAGCATAGAGAGGGGATTGGTCGCATACCCAAACCGGCATTCGACAACTGTTTATATACGAAATTTAGAACAGCTATTTCGACACTGTCATGCGATAATGGGGTACAGTTTCAACATCTTATTCCCTAATTTGTTAATCTTTTCCAGTACTTAATAAAATATTTTATAGATCTTTTCTATCCCTTAAAAAATAATTTTACTTTCTAGGGTTGACAAGAGAATTGCATTTATTCTGAAACTCCCTTTAACGGATAGCCTATTAAAATACCTTCCTTTTAAGATGTCGTCACAAGAGGTTACTTTCTATTTGAAAGACAAGTTGAGGTAGCTGGGGATGGAATAGGGTAAAATCAATAATAATTATAAATTGAAAATAAAGCCAGACGTGTTTCGGGACGTTTTTACAATTATAATTTTAAAAGTTATGGTCATGTTTTAATAACTTTTATAACTATAAAATGTCACAAAGTTTTAAATGTGATTTGAAACTTTCCACTACTGTTACTGAATGATCAATACACAAAAATAAGAGCTTTTAAACTCAATTCAATTTTTTCGTATAAAAACTATTCATGTTCAGTGAAAATATATTCAATACCGAAATTTGTGCAATTAGCATAAAAAATTTAATATTTCATGTCAAACTGCCCTTCAGCTATTTTCATGGAAAACCTAGTTGAAACGATGTTTACCACTTGACCACTTACCATTCTAACAATACCTCAAGGATTTCCAGAGACAATATTATATAAAGTATTATCTAAATCACTGGAATAGGCTAGGCTAATGATATTTAAAAGAATTTAAAATTAAACAATGCAGTTTTCAAGATTGTTTTACGAATGTCAAAGAAAGTATTCCAACTTAAATAACAGACTTCAGTAAAGCATATTGAGTTACTTTGTACCTAATTTACAGAAAACAATATGTGTATGTAAAAATGTGTGCATAGGCCGATTAATTTCGGGAGATGGAACTACCTTAGATCTACTGGGAATGAAATAAAATGAATAATTTAAGAAGAAACCCCGCGGCGGAAAAGGAAATTCAATCTCAAAGGTATTGAACAGATTGGGCCGTTACTTGATGAAAATCCATGATGGGAAGAAAACTATATTAGTTTATGATTTTCCCTCTATTTCTTGTCAACATGACAATTGTTTCGCCACACAGTGGCTTCTTCGGATGTTAAATACTGGTATACTAATTTTACAATGCACAAACTATATGGTTTTATACAATTTCGATCTAATCCTAATCTGAATTGCTAAGCGGAAAAGTACAATATAATTTTAATTACTAAATGGAAAGGTACATATATTTCTAGGTAATTTATTGAATCTAATTTTAATAGTCTAAGTAAATAAATTTAGTATGGAAGATGAGTTTGTTTCAATTTGGTCATTTAATAAAATATCAGACGATTTTAGTTTATCTATTTCTAGAGATTCTAGTAAATCGAGTATTAACCATTTTTTCTCGGTGTGTAAAATTTTAAACTCTTCGTTGAACACAATTTCTTCCTGTTTGTCCAATATATACCTTAAGACAAGCATCACAAGTCAACTTATAGATGCCTGTTTTATTTTCTGATGAAATTTTGTCTTTTGCATTTTTTTAAATGTTTTCCTATTATGTTATTAGTTTTGAAATATCATCTTTTAACTTGTTTCACAGGAACTAAACGACAACTCAACAATTTCCTAAATTTCATAAACTCACTCCACCCTAAAATAAAATTTACTCTCGAAACTGAAGACGAACACACTATTAACTTTCTAGATTTGACTATTAAAAGACTCAATAAAAAACACGATTTTTCAATTTTTCATAATCTGATACACTGATATAACAATACACAACACCTCAGCACATCTTCGCCAACACAAAATAGCAGCATACAACAGCATGATACACGGGCTTTTGACTGTCCCCTTATCGGAAGAAAATTATATCAAAGAACTGCAAATAACAAAACAAATTGCTTTCAACAATGGTTACAACCCCGAAGTAATGTCTATTACTTCGGGGTTGTAACCATTGTGAAAATTGTTTCAATAAAGCCATTAAAGAAGTATATCCAACAATAAAAGATCAAAATAACAGTTTCAAAGTTCTCACTTATATCGTCTACCCAACAGAGAAAACGTCCTCTTTTTTAACAAAACGTAATATTAATGTAGCTTTCAAAACTAATAACAGAATAGGAAAACATTTAAAAAATGCAAAAGACAAAATTTCATCAGAAAATAAATCAGGAATCTATAAGTTGACTTGTGGTGCTTGTCTTAAGGTATATATTGGACAGGAAGAACAAGGACAACAGGAAGAAATTTTGGTAAACGGTTATCAGAACATAAAAGAAGTTACATCAGTAATAAAACAGACTCAACGTATGCTAACCACATAATAGAAGTCACGAGAAGAAGGTCACGTGTTCAACGAAGAGTTTAAAATTTTACACACATAGAAAAAAGGGTTAAAAGTCGATTTACAATTTCATTAAATGACCAAATTGAAACAAACTCATCTCCCTTACTAAATTTATTTACTTAGACTATTAAAATTAGATTCAATAAATAACCTAAAAATATATGTACCTTTCAATTTAGTAACTAAATTATATTGTACTCTTCCGCTTAGCAATTAAGATTAGGATTAGATCGAAATGGTATAAAACCATATAGTTTGTGCATTGTAAAATTAGTATACCAGTACTCAACATCCGAAGAAGCCACTGTGTGGCGAAACAATTGTCATGTTGACAAGAAATAAAGTGAAAATCAAAAACTAATATAGTTTTCTTCCCAATTATAATCTTAAAGGTAGTAAACAAGGAAACAAAATTAGAGCTAATGGGTAAAAAAAAAATTAGTTGATTATAGCGCAATAGTGGAATAAAATTGAGAATATGAATGCGCCTTTAAATTTTTCCTAAATTAACAACATTGAACATAACTTTTTCGGTCAAGAAATATTTAAAAATTCGTTTGTATGAAAAAATGTAAAATATTTCCTTTTATTATAAACAAAGATGTTTAAACAATATCAAACCAATTTATTGTATGGTAACGTGAATTTTCATAATCGGTAGTCTTCTGAAGGGATTCCAGCAAAGAAACTGCGTCCAAAATGTCTTCGAAACTCGTGCGCCCCTAATGTTTGCTCTAAATAATCTATTACACTAAATTTATAACTTTATTTGCTGCTATGCTGAAATGTTTATTCATTAGTCAAATTTCTACACAATATGCCATTTTCTCGAGAACTGCTATATATTTACTAAAATAAGATGTTTTCATCTTGTGATTTTTTTGGAAAATGCATATTTTGCATGATAACTTGAAAATTCCTAAAAGTGGAAGAGGGGAAATGTAAAAGTTGAAAAAAAAATCTGAAAAAATGTATTGACAACTTTTCTGTAAAGTGCGTTTTCACCGAGTTTCTCCGGAAAAACATGAAAAATTACCCCTTTCTTTGAAATTGTAGCGCTTTAAAAACATGTAGCTTAAATATTTGAAAAAAATCAGATGTATGCATTGAGGCCTTCTAAACATTTTTTGTGTCGGGGAATTTTTTATAACGTGCTAATTTTCCGAGTTACAGACAGTTTTTCACGATAAATAATATGCTACATTCTTTGCATATTTTCAATTTAAGACTTATATTGAACCTTTAAAAATAGTATACCTGTATAGGTTTCATATTTTTTTACAATATATAAAAATCACGCTCATTTTTCGAATTTTTATGTAGTATGTCCAAAAAATGTAGTATGTCATTTATCACATTGCACATGGTTTCATCAAAATCCATTAATTAGCACTCATATTAGCGATTTTGGTCATTTTAACGCTCCGGTATGTTACCTGGACTAATAGGAGAGTTTTAAAGTCACAATTAATCCGATGACAAGCAATTATGAAATTCAATGTCTATTCTCGTAACATTTTATGGTACCCCTAAATTGTTACAAGCTAGGTTTCAATAATTTTGTATTTAGGTTACTCTAAATTCTTGGAGCTTGTAAATAGTCTTATAAAATGACAGGTACAGTCCTTAATTAATACGTGTATGTATAAGTAAGCACGAAATTTACTGTATGTAAGTTATCGAATCTTTAATCCGATTCATTAAAGGGATTTAAAGGATCCCTGGTATTTGAGGACTTCTTATTAAATTATAAACCTATCACCAACGTTTATCCATACTTAATTTATATTAATGAATAGATTTGACAGCAAAAGTATTCATTTGCAAAGTAGTAGCTGAAATTATAATGAGTTTAGCGATTTATTCGTGATACACCTAAAACAAAAAAAATCGGTAAAGATATTTACCTTGGTATTTACACAGAGCTTCCCTCTTTATTTATACAGGGCGGTTACTCTAAAAAATTATTAATAAGTATTATGAAACGGCATATGAGAGTAAAAATAATAAAATAATATTTTTAAAATATTATTTTATCCATTTTGCTGCAGTAGAATGCTGACCTCATAGTGCAAAACGGGTAACGACATTGTGTTTAGCTCATCAAAATGCTATGGAATTAGCTATTTAGGTCCGATTTTGGACAACTGAACAGACCCGCTTTACTCAATTTCGTATTGTAATCCAGTTCTTAGGGTACGAATATAGGTAGAAATGGGCTTCTTAGCACTTTTAGGTTAGGTTTTCTCAAAATTGTGACGTGATGGCGCAAAAAGGCCAACGGCATCGTGTTCAGCACGTCAAAAACTTTTGTAATCACTTATTTGAGTTAAGAAAAAAACCTTGCGGGTCAGTGTAATCGTTATGACTATTATTACAATGAAAACCTGATAACTTTTGGTCAAAAAAATATAGAGCCAAAATTAAATATTAAACAAGCTAACCATTATACTCTTTGTCTATTTACCTACTGCAGTTTTCATATAAATGTTGCACATTCTATATAATACTCTTCGCAGTTTTTTGTAAATAATATTAGTTTTAGACAGTTTTGTTTAATTACAAAATATTAAAAAAAATATTTTTATTTAAATCTAAATAATTAATAACTTGTTTACTTGTGAATCAATTTTGTTCAACAATAGGGTTCTTCCACTAGCTAATACGACCTTATTATCTCAATTTGAATACAATCGGACTTTTCATTCTCAAGTTATCCTGCTTACAAGAAAAGTTACGGATGGACAGGCAGACAGACAGACAGAAGAACATTTTGAAAATTGTTCAGAATTCGATCACTAACACAGTGATAAGAAATTATTTTCTCTATAAGCCATGTTACCGGTTTTAGAAATGTACCGATCGAATGCAATATACCCTTCGTTTTGTATTTGCAAATAGTATAATAAAAGGTGCCACATATGGAAGACTTGCGTAAATATCTTCCCACCATAGTTCAATTATTTCTTAGGATACTCACACTATATATTTTTTAATAAAACGATAATAGGTGTCTTCCTTGCCAATTGTGTTAAGTGTTAATTATATACCAAATATTATTGCCATCTGCCTTATCTCTAGTTGTACATCAACATAGTGAAGTGGAAGTAGAGTACTCATTTATTTTTTAAATTTGAGCAAAAAAAATCATTATCTATTCCACCCTGTATATTTTCCAGTGAAAGTGTAACCATTTCATCGCTGGCAGTAGCGTCAACTGCCTACCAAATTTGACTGTTTTCAGTCAAGCAGATTTTTAGTTAATGCACTAACAGACAGACAGCATTACAGTATTGAAAAACCTTTATTTTCCTAATCTACATGGTCTGGAACGTGGAAATCCGAGAAAATAGCAGAGGATGTTTTTTCTCGAGTACAATACTTCCCTTCGCTAGGGAAGTAAAAATGAGTTCCAGCCAAAACACTGAAAGTGCGAGAGTTCAAAAACAGCATCATGAAGGTGGTGTGATTGATATTAATCAATATACTTTAACTATTAGAAGAACCCTGCCCAGGCATGAATCCCACAACCGTGGCTTGCATAATAGTCAGGCTCATAAACGAAGCAAAAGTAGAGGTGGAAAAAATAAAGAAATTAAAAAAACCGCTGCCCAAGGAATCACTACTTCCACATCCATATTTTCCATCCAAGTTACTTTAAAGAAAACACCTTGACTATATTTGCACTATAGTATGTGGAAATTATTTATCATAGAATTTTAATAATATTTGGGGCATATGTCATAGAAAAATTTGAGGCTTTGGTTTTTACCACATACGTTAAAAATGAAGTTTCCAGCTTGCTCTACTTATTTTCCCCTATTGACAACCCTCCCCACCTCCAACCCCTTCAAGGGAATCACTTCAATTTCATGTTATCAATCCCTTTAATAATGTAGTGGAAATGGTGAGGGTGGGGGATTGAAACAATTAGAAAGAAATCTGGGGCCTTGGTTTCTAGTATATACACCAAATCCTAAGTTTCTGTACTCTTATCAACTTGCTTTACTTATTTTTCCCTATTTACCTCTACTTAGCCTCCACTCCTTCAACGATATCTTGTCAAAATATAATCTAGTTTCAGATGTCGTTATAATACACACGTGTACCAAATTTCAAGTGAAAATCTCAGTTTAATTTTATCAACTTTGTTAGTAAGGGTGTGGGAGGGGTGGAAAATATGATATAAAAAAATTGTGGCCTTCTCTTCTAGTATATACACCAAATCCCAAGTTTTGTACTTACCAGTTTGCTCTACTTATTTTCCCCTATTTACCCCTATTAAACCCCAACCCTTCAACGCAATCATCTCAAAATATAATCTCGTTATAATACATGCGTGTACCAAATTTCAAGTAAACATCTGAATTTTATTTTATCTACTCCTTTAATAATGGAGTAGGGGTGGTGGGGGGTTGAAAAATATTATAAAGAAATTTGAGGCCTTGACTTCTAGTACATACACCGAATCTTCAGTTTCTGTACTCTTATCAGCTTACTCTACTTATTTTCCCCTATTTATAGAAAATTTATAGAAAATATTATAAAAAATTTGACGCCTTGGCTTCTAGTACATACACCGAATTTCGAGTTTTTTTTACTTTTACCAGCTTGCTTCATTATTTCCCCCTATTTACCCCCCAACCCTTCACGGGATATGTTAAAAAAAAACAATCCAGTTCCAGATCTCATTATAACATATACGTGTACAAAATTTCAAGTTAATAACTGTTGAAACTGAATCTTCCCAACACATGCGTGCACCTCAGTGTATTCATGTCTCATGATAAAGCATCATCAGTAAAACGGATGATTTTTGCGCTTACTTTTTGAGAACGCTCAGGTGCTACTTATTAAATTCTAAGACACCCACAAGTTATCATCACCACCAAATTATCTCTACATAGCAGAGTCGTCAGGGGATTTGAGCTAGCATCAAATAGTCCTTATGAGAACTTCTGACTGTTTGGTAGGTTTTTAGTAGTGGAAAAATATTTTTAAAATTTATCAATGCCACCATGGGCGCAGATGTATTTTTTTAGATAACTTTTAAAAGACGAAAAATACAAAAATTATCATAGAGACGAAAATCAAAGAGCAGGAAATGTTACAAAAAATGTACTTCCAAAAAATTACCTCTATATACGTAAAATATGAATAAGAGTTATTGGTTGCCGGTCAACACACCGACGCCAAAATTAGCGTCTTCCGTGTGTATCGGCACTGAAATTTTAATAACCCTTGAAAAATTACGTTTTGTAGAATAATTTAATCATTTACTACACAATGAGTAAAAAAAAGTAGGTACGCTGTGAGCGCCGCCTCGGGCGTCTCTTACAAGTTCACTATATACAATTCATATCCACGCGCGGATTTTCCATGTGGATACACTTAACTTTATTATGATTTAAGCACATAGTTTTAAATAGTTTTTGTATAAATACTCCTGTATATATCTATTTGCATCTAATAAAGTTATATTATTATTATTATATAATTGAGACAACTGATATTTTATCTTTCGTTCACCGTAGATAACAACTGGAAAAAATGTGAGTATTCAGTACTGAGAACATATTTATAAAAAATTTCCTATTTTAAGATACATACAATAAATTACAAATTCGTGTTGAATCTAAATACTGAAAACATGAATATTCCGATATGGCTT
Organism: Stenurella melanura; assembly: GCA_963583905.1. Taxonomy (NCBI): domain Eukaryota; kingdom Metazoa; phylum Arthropoda; class Insecta; order Coleoptera; family Cerambycidae; genus Stenurella; species Stenurella melanura. The sequence goes on along the minus strand of OY757309.1, from coordinate 232,369,145 downwards.
ATTAAAAATAGATGCGCTTAGTTTTAATTTGCAAATTCATTCATGTGTCAAAGTTAGTTTTGGTCATTTGCGAACAATTTGGAATCAAAATGTTATAAATTAGAAAATAAATGAAAATTACAAAAAATTTAAAGTCCACTCATTTTATATAAAGAATATGTGAACATTTTTTATCACAATCATACGGAAATGTGACATATCAAGATCTCAAAATCAGACCTGACCAGACATTACCCAACTAGCACAATTAGTCGTGGGAACGTAGCAATGACTATTGTAGGCACTTTAAAGTGTTTTGGTAGTAGTCACAGGCATGTAATAGGAACGTTCCTAATATGTGTTTATGACCAAAATGGGGAATATTTTTTGGTGACGATAACGCTCCAGCCACGTTCCTGGAACTTGTCTGGCTACGTTCCAATGACGTTGACGCTTCGGAGCGGCGACGTGGCGGCGTATACGCCGCAACTTTCAAAAACCTTTACCACTCCCTACTTTTTCAAATCGATGATGCCCCTTCTTTGTCTTGCAACCGATTTTATCATATTTATGTTTCATTCTTACATATTATTCTTGTTCTTGTTCATTTCCCTAACTCAGAAATTTAATAGAATATCAGAAGGTAATATTAGACAGCAAAACTTGTGCTATTTTCCAATGGTCTAAGGGTCACAATTAAAACCAATGCAATTTTACTGACAAACATAATGATAAAACGTCCGAATCTAACCACGCGCCTTTAAAATTTGAATTTTTTAATGAAAATATTGTTTTTAAAATATGTAATGTCATGCGAGAATATGACACACCAGATGCAGAAACCTATTTTGTATTGCTCTGCGAAACTTAACACTACTTTTTCTGTATTCATTTGGTGAAGAAATGGCGATAAATTAAATTTATTAGTCAATTGTGAAATTATGGTTCGTGTGTTATAACAATGGCGTCGATAATTTTGGCCATCAACATGGCGTATTTCAGAAAATATGACTTTAAGGTCGTTTTCACCAAGAAATGCTACTTGAAAGTAATTGCTACTTGGCGATAGTGACGAAAACTGCAAATACGTAACTTTAAAGTTATTTTTTTTGTTTTTTTGTTTTTTTGTTTTTTCCTTCTCCTTGGGACTTCTTGCCACATGTATGTTTTCTTTCTAAGCGGTGCTAGGGGAATCTACAAAATATATCACAATTAACCAGTATGTTACTAGTAAAAAACCTCTACGCCTGTGACGTTTACGTCAAAGGATCAGTTAAAGGTTGGTTTTTATAAATAAACAACACAAATAAGTATAAAAACTTGAAATTAAATATTTCGCCGACGTTTCGGAAATCTAATCTGTTTCCTTTTTCAAGGCTTTTTTTGAAAAATCTTTTTTGCTGTGTATGACAAATACACAGCTCTAAGAATGTTTGTTATATTCAATATCCATAGATACTTACTATTTACATAGAACTGTTGATATAGTTAACAGTTTTTTAGTTTCTATACAATGTTAAGTTTGTGAAGTTCTTCTTTTAACATTGATAGCCAAGTTGTACAGACATCTACGGAACAATTCGACACGCAATTATCCTCATTCAATAATATTATCGCGGATTCTTTCATTTTTCTTTTTTTGCTATCTGCCTCTTTTGTTAAAATTTTTGCCGAGTCCCAGAAGAAGAACTTCACAAACTTAACATTGCATAGAAACTAAAAAACTGTATCAACAGTTTTATGTAAATAGTAAGTATCTATGGATATTGAATATAACAAACATTCTTAGAGCTGTGTATTTGTCATACACAGCAAAAAAGATTTTTCAAAAAAAGCCTTGAAAAAGGAAAGAGATTAGATTTCCGAAACGTCGGTGAAATATTTAATTTATAGTTTTTATACTTATTTGTGTTGTTTATTTATAAAAACTAACCTTTAACTGATCCTTTGACGTAAACGTCACAGGCGTAGAGGTTTTTTACCAGTAACATACTGGTTAATTGTGATATATTTTGTAGATTCCCCTAGCACCGCTTAGAAAGAAAACATACATGTGGCAAGAAGTCCCAAAGAATTGAGGAAGGAAAAAAAAAATAAGATAATGCCACAAATAACATTTAGACAATATTTAAAGTTATATTTACCACAAATCTGCGAATGGAACTGTAGCATCACTTCAAAGTCGTAGCAAAGTTGTGACTACCACAAATTACCTCTTCAAAGTTGCCGCTGCTACTTCATGGTTACATTTTTCCCGATATTGATTCGGAACGTACGTGTTAGCCGTACGTTGAGGTCTAGACTGAACGCGTTCCTAGCTTTTGCTGTTTATCATTTACCTAACTTCACATTGAAGGACCTATCAGCTGTCGCAATTTACTTGTATGCAACCATATATCAACGACTTAATAAACATAAACCTTGTTGGTATAATATACTATTACAGTGATAGATAACATAGAAGAAAAGGTAGGTGTAATAAAACTGTGTTGAAACATTAAATTTTGTTGCCTTATTTTGAACACAAAATGTTGCATAGCATAATATAGCAGCATATAATTCTAGTCTAGGTTAGCCAAACATATTATATAGGTTAGATTTGTTGCATTAACTTTATCTATGGTCAACATTGGGAACTAGATGGTGAAATTTACTTCATGGTAAATTTCAGAGGTGATGTGCACTTTGTAGTAGCCGTTCTGTAGGTAGCAGTACCGCCATTAACACCTATGAATATTACTTACAAGTTCCACTACTTTAAAGAAATAGTGAAGGTTCCCAGAACGTCGCGGTAACTATTAAAGCTACTTGAAGGTGATTGCAACTTTGAAGTCACATTTCAGTGATGCGAGTTAGTCGCTGTTACTATAGTTTACCACTTTCAAGTTCTGAAAACCCGAAAGTCGTCCCACTGGTAACTACCACGTTCCCATGTACTACGAAAGCTACGTAGAAGTTGCATAATTATAAAGTAATCATTAGTGGTAGAAACTACGAGGCAGGGATTGTAGACTTGTCAAATGAAGTTATTTTTACACCAAAGTCGTAAATTTAGTCGCAATTACGTAATGGTTACTCATACGAAGTTCCTATCTCAGTTACTGTCACTTTGGTGCTAGTTGGGTAACGAGTATATTTCAAGACAAATAATTTAATGGAGTATATATTCTAAAACAGGGAAAAGTATTGCATTTGTTTTTCAATATAAGAAACAAATGTTATGATTAAAATATATATTATTTGTAGTAATGACAGCTGCATCTTTGAGCTTTATAATACTTTTTCTTATTTTTCTTCAAAAGTTATCAATGCCTTTGCACCAAAACGCAGGGAAATAGTCGTCGTGGGTTGGCTTGTGACGCCATTAGTTTGATTCTTATTTTACGCGAGAACCGTGATATGTACGAAATATTTGGTCAAGGCATCTTTTTTGTAGAATTGTCTGCTCTTTGATTTTCATTTCCACGATAGTTTTACCATTTTTCATATTTTAAAAGTCATAACCAGACGAAAAAATGTTTTTAAAGTTTGACGCCATTTTGTTTTCTGATCCGCTCACAGTGGCTTTGATATCTCTTTAAAATTATTTTCTACCATTAAAAACTTACCAAAAATTCAAAAGTATTATAAGGATTTTTTTTTCCAAGTTTTTGCCACTATTTTCCTCCTGGAAACTGGGACATAAGGTCAGTTGGGGTATCTGGGCCCAGGGGGTAACTGAGCGATTGTTCTTTTCCATAGAATTTGTGGGGGTAATTTCACTTCAAGCAGTTGGCAGCACTGAAGGACAATCTCATCTCACTACAACAATTAGTCTCATGTTTCTGAGTGTTGTTGCTTTCATGCAGCAATTTTTTAAATTTTGTAGTGCAAAATTTTCATAGCAACGTGATGTAATCTTGATTTTTATGAAATACTACAGGTTTACTGTATATATTATCAACGTCACAGTTAATTTAGCATAAATTAGACGCATGATATATCCCTAAAATGTTATTGTCACTAATTGTTAACCTAAAATGTTATTGCAAGCATGTATTCTGCGTTAGGTCATAAGCTTGAGTGGGTGGCCCAGTTACCCCACAATTTTTCAAAAATGGGGTAAGTGGGCCAGTTAGTTGGGGCATCTGGGCACGGCTGGGACCAAGTTACCCCAAACACATTAAGTATGTTGTTTTTGTTTTTATTTATTAGGTGAGTTGTGGTAATTTTTGTACAAAGTTTACATGTTTACGAATACGCCCACTTACCCCAGTTCAAATAACAATCGTTTGTATGATACCAAGACCCGTATGGTCCAGTTGCCCCAATTTCTAGGGGTAACTGGGCCCATCAGACTTTATATTATTTAATTATAATTATAAAGAAAATTAAATTTGACTCTGGATTTGAATATTATATATTTAATAAAGACTGTATATTGTATTATATATAAAAAAATATTTCAGATATTAATATAACTTATTAGTGGTTCTCAGGCAAGTTCAAAGTATAATCTTCTCGCTCAGGTTGTAAAATCATGGCCCAAATACCCCAAGTGACCTTAATTAATACCAATAAATAGATTTGTCAATATCGAGCCCTTCATCCGTATAAAAAATATTTATACTGATACCTGGAATTTGAGAATACCCCAGGTATCCTTCATCTAATTTAGGCTATCGCTAATCCTATTTCCTCTTAATTTATATATAAATAGATTTATCAATAGCAAAACCATTTATTTGTGTAGTAGCTAAGTAGCAGTGTCTAGTGATTTACTTGTTACGAACATGAGTTCCGCCCAAAATTTTGAAACTACGGTGGTTAAGGAAGTACATGAAGATGACGGCGTTGTGGATATAAAACAATACACACTTAGACTAATAGGAGAAACTTGCCCAAACATGGATTCGATAACCATAGCATCTACAGCAGTAAGGCTTATAAATCGTGCGACAGTAGAAGTGCAAAAAAGGGAGATATTAAGGAATATGGAAACATATCATTCCCAAAAAGTGAGTGTACCACAGCAATTAGGTAAAAATTCGGCTGAAAATACTCAGTATCATCCCATATTACAGTCCCAACTTGAACCAAAAATACAAATTGAACAATTAAATAGTGTGGAAAATGGATATTCCCAAAATATGTGTCAACCACAGAAATTGAACCAAAATGTACCTGGAAATAATTTGTACCGTGAATGGAATGTCAACGCCCCACTTTCAGATGCTACAGTAAGTACTACTACAGACTTCAGTGTCCCGCCCCCGAGTTATATGAAACACCCTCAACAGCACCCAGGTTTTGCAGTAAGAGATCCAAGGATATACCAAAAATCCGCACCTTATTTAAATTATAACCACATGGACGAAAGGAAGCCAAGAAATGGATACACTACAGATTGTGAACGACAACCTGCAAACAGTTCCTCTCAATATGTTAAACTGCAGCCCAGAAACGGCTTCGAAACGTACCACAAACTTGGACCCCAAAACGACTTCACCACGAATGGCATGAAAGGAAAACGACGTGGGAAGTATTCACAGAATAATGCAAATGCCAAGAGACAAAACCTGCATTGGTAAAAATTAAAAACTAATTTAATTCACAAAATAACATAGTGCTACTTTAAAATACGATGTATTTGTAGCGATTTATATCCTGTACTTTATAGTCCAGTCAATGAACATGGTAGGGAACAGAATTTTTGACTTCAGGGCTGTGTTTGGAGTACTTAGCAGGTAAGTATACTAAAGTTCCCGGTCCTACAAGGTGAGCGGGGTGCAGAGCGACACGCATAATGTCAAATTTTTTCGATTTCACTTATATCTCGAAACAGTACATCGCAAAGAAAATATTATTCTATTGAAAATGAAAGCTAATAAAATTTCCTTTAAGATTATTAATATAATTATTTTTCTATTCTCAGTAGCTTTCGAGATATGCCCTGGAGTAAATTGCAAATTTTCGAAAACGCTTTTTTCGTCTCAGTCCTTTAGTCGAGTGCAATTAGGTATTTACCTCGAAACCCTGTTATAATGAATAGATTTTCATGATTTTTCTTGCATTGAGTTTCTAGTACTAAGTACAAAAAAATGTACCATTTAAAAATTGCCGCTTTTTACTTGGGGGGTGGTTCCCACCTCCTCTAGACAGGTTGGCAAAGAATCTGATATAGAATCATATTGTAAGGAAAAAAGGTAGTTTACAATTTTTCATGAAAATTAATATATTCCAAGCAGAGCTGTACAAGTACAAGTACAAATTGTACTTGGTGGCACAAGTAAATACTTTTACATGTACTTGTACTTGTACTTAAAAGTACAATAATTACTGAAGTACTTGGTACTTGTACTTTAGTAAATTTAGTGAAGATACTTGTGCTTTGTACTTGCGGTTTTTATTCTCCTACAAGTACAAGTCCTTTTATAAGTACAACTCCTTATATAAGAACAAGAACTTTTAGAAGTACAAATAGTCACATTTGCAAGCTCCAAGGTGCAAAAGGCTGTTATTTGGTGCCTCTTGTTATCTGAGAGCGAAGTCAGTGTTTCTATGACCCAAATTCAGAGAAACATAATTTCACCATGTGAAGTAATTTCAGAATTAAATGTAAATGAGGAGCATGTGGATGCTGATGATGGCACTTCGATTTCGATTTTAATGAAAGTTTTGACCAATTAACTGCAAATGAAAGTACAACATAACGGGCAAATATTGAGGTTTTGCAGTACTTATATAAAAGAAAAACCTTAAATATCTTAGATATTTACCCATTGATGAATCAGGTATTTGTTAAATATAATACTAGGCGTATAGTAATGAAAGCAAACTGTGTGTTGTTTGAGTAGGCTATTCCGAGGGTGAAATTTTCAGATTTTTTAAATTTTTCTTTTAAAATATGATTTATTTAACATTTATAGATTATTTAATATATTTTTGATGTTCTTATGTTACATTATAATTATATGAAAAAATGTTTAGTTTCGAATATTTATAGAGTATTTAATATATTTTGTTGTTCTTATATTACGTTAAAAGTACATGAATAAATATTTAGGTTCTGGCTTTTCTAAAAAGTTTTATATGTACATGCTGTTTTATTGTACTTAGTACTTTTCAAAAGTACTTGAAAGTCCATTTTAAACTACATGTACTTGTACTTGTACTCAAGTACATTCTATTCCTAAAGTAATTGTACATCCGTCAAGTACATTTTTTTTAAAGTTCTTGTACTTGTACTTAAGTACTTTTTTGGGTACTTGCACAGCTCTGATTACAAGTTATAACGATTTGGAAATTACGATTTTAGCTTTAAAAAATTGGTACCCTTAGACTGTTTTTCGTAAATACCTCAAAAGTTTTATATTTATGGAAAAAGTGGTGTAGCACAAAAAATAAGATTAAAATTACAAGTATTTTATATTTTGTTTATTTCTGTGCAATGAATAGTTCTAAAAATATGATAGTTTAATAATGGCTATTGAATGTTTATCAGTCGAGAGATAATGTTTAAATCTCAGATAGGTCAGAAACAATCAGTTTGATGTTAAAAATACATATGATAGAAATTAAAGGGCTTAAAGTTTTCTTTTATAGAATTATTTGAATATCCGTATAGCGTAAAAGATAACAATGTTATATGCAAAAAAATGACTGCTTTGCAATTTTTTTCGAAGAGAAAACTTGGGATATTCCTGCTGCCATTGGCCATACTATACAAAGTCAAAAAGTTTGTACCAGTTTTCGTTAATATTTAACATTACTAACATTTTTAAAGCAGTCGTTTTAAAAAATATACCTACTTTAAATCAAGAGAAATTTTCCGATTTTGCTAAAAAATATTCTTTTTTTTGTAAATAACACAAGAACAATTTCATTAAAGGAAAATTTGACAATATAGAGAAATAAAGCTTAAGAAGCGATATATTAATTTGTTTTTTTTAAATATTTGTAGAATTAATGGTTTCGGAAATGACAGTACAAATGTGGTCTTTCAATTTTTAGTGGCAAAGAAATAAATCTCATATTTCTTCAAAACTTTTGATATTGATTTGGTGGAGCAAAACTGACACCGGATTCGAATTCAGCAAGCCAAAATACACTGGAGATGATTGGTCCGGTCCGTGTAATCGACAATTTTGCGTGTGTGTGCCTTTGTAATTAGTTTCAATATGAATTTCATGGTTTTAGTCAAGAATTGTGCATCTGACGAGAAAACCGCATGAAACCGTTTTCATGTAGAATTGATCAGGCTAATCGGGAAAAATATCGACATGGAAAAATGTCAGTGGCGTACCACTTTTTTTGTAAAAAATATAAGAGGACACACTCGCAGGGACGCCACTGGTGGAGCGATAAAATAATGTTTCTAATTAAAATATGTCGTTCTATATCCTGTTAACATATACCAAAATTGAAAATAATATCTAAAAGACTTTCTGAGATATCATAAAATAACGATTAGAAAAAAAAAATCAACACCCTCGAGCAAAAAATTTAATCGTTGCAGATGCAGACATATGTTCATATGTTCTTTTCTTCATAAAATAACCTAAGGTATCACACCCTGAAATATTAGCACGTCATTAAGGAACATGTTTTTGATCGTCTAAATACATGGATCGAGTAAGTATTTTTCTTCAATAAGCACTTCTTTTTTTGCCTTTGCTTTTACCAATCAAAAGTTATAGCCGTTTTTGTACGGAGCACGCCTCATTTTTGGCTCATATGCACGTACTATAGAGCCATCCATATATTAAGTAGACCTTAATTAACAAATTCACATCTCCAATGGATTTGATGGTAAATACAACAAATTTTCTTACACATTAGTTTCCATTGCCGCAGGTAGTTTTTCGGTATAATTAAATTTTTAAGGTTATTCGCGAAAAGCAGTAATTGTACACCTATTTTTTTTAATAACTATTACAACGGCACTTTTTAGGAAGCGGACTTTTTATCATGCATATATTATTGACACAATTTAGAAGAGAACGAAAAAAAGTCCGTCCTGTTATTTCGTAGCTGATTACTTATATTATTGGACTAAATATGCTAAAACATATTTGGCGTCATACCCATAGTAATATACAGTTGAATTAATTCTTCGATTTACGCTAGTGCATATCTCGAAAGCTATTGGAAATAGAAAAAAAAATTTATAGTAATAATCTTGTGGCAAATATTGTCAGATTTCATATTGAATAGAATAACCTCTTCGCTAAACAGGTGACCTTCTACGTGCCTCCCTGCACCCTGCTTACCCTGTAGCACAGTGGTCCCAAATGTGATTTTTTGGTTAAAAAATGGGCAGAGAGCGCGAATCTTGTCGAAAATGAACATTTTTTTTTTTAATTAAAGCTTACAGAATAGGGATGTTCATAATAAAATTAAATCATGTTTAAACATCATAAAATGGTTAAAAATAGTCTAATAATAATATCTACAAAGTTTTACAAAAATCAACAAATCCGTTCTAAAGAAATACGAATATTCATTTGAATGAGCGAAACGCTCCTTGACTGGTGTGACGTCATGTTGCTCATAGTTAAACGCTCGCGAAAATAGTGGCTAGGCTTTCATGCACGTTTCATATGAGAATTACGGATGGCAACAAATGTAATATATCAATATATGAATCATTTGATACATCACAAGACTCAGATCAATATATTCGATATATCAACAAAAAATTATCGATATTTCTATGTATCGATATATTTTGTAGATTAGCATTTAACATAAAAAATTAATGAATATTGCTTAAGGTATAACTTCGGAAAGCGGGGGGTGGCATTCTTTACAGTGCAATATTTATCTCGATTATAATTTCGAAGAGCGGAGAGTGATATTCTCGCAATAAAATTTCTATCTCGATTGAAATTTCGACGAGAGGGGGGGTAATATGCAAGTTGACCCTTTTCAATACATTTAGAAAAATATCGATATTTCAACCCGATATATTGAAACGAAAAAACGATATGAATATATTCATGGTTTAGGATTAATATTTATTTTATGTCGATACACCGTTGATATCCCTAATAATCGGAGCCCGATTTTGATAAATGCGTTTAAGGTAACAAAAGTTTTTAAAAAATATCATTGGTTTAAATAAGGACCAAAGCTTCTTTCTTTTTAAATTTTGTGGCACAGACATAAAAACCTTTTCTGGGTTATTTACTGATGTATTTGTACATCCAGGAACAAAACAATACTTGTTTCTATTAACTTTCCCATCATTAGAAAAACAGAGATAAAACAATACTGAAACAAACAATCCATATCACGTTGGTATACGAGTTCCGCTATGAGCATTATGACATCACGCGCGCTACTCTCACTGCAGGGATCGTTTACTAGCCTCGTTAATTTCGGAGTTTTTATTTTTAGTTTATTTTCAAGAAAAAAAGTTTTTAGGCGTTTTAATGGTTATTACGTGTTTCGGTAGCCTTAGAACTATCATTTTTTATTACAATTAAAAAATAGAAAACCCCTATTTCTAACAAATCCTCGGAGCCCGAATTTTGAAAAAAAATTCCCTTTTTTAAAATTTTAAGTTAAAACCAAAAGTTTTTGATATAATATACTGAATAACTTCACACGATAAGAATGGCGAGTCCTTTAAACTGAGGATTAGAACTCGAGTATTAATGATGTCACTGGGTTAAAATTTAATGCCTTATTTTTCATAAGACATTTATTGACAGCTTGACAGTTGTCAAACGACATATGACCTATACTTTACAATTTTCAGACAAAAATAGTTGCTTCGAAGTTATTTATATAATTAAAGCTATTGTCTCTTTTTAAACCAGGAGGAGTAAACATGAAAGTTCCATTCACACCATAAAAGTAACTAGAAAATACACTGAAACCTTTTTGGCGTTTTGGGCAACCAATAATGCACGACTACAGTGTTTTTGTGTGTATTTTATAAGATTATATAATCCAACGACCTCTATTTGACCTCTAGGTATTTTATACAGTATCCAAACCATTTACACAATATAAAGGCACCAAGCAATTAGCCACTTTTACCTTCAGATTTATACAAAAGGAGTTAAAACTCATATATAATGTGCAAACAATAAAATAGAAATTATAACCAAACAATTTATGACACGAAATTAAATTTTTTACAATACATCAAAATTTTCGACTATGGGCTTGTTCCATAATATTCTTTTTATATGGTTTTTATACTTTTTCATGTAGTACTCGATATTCTCATTATACACTTAAAATTTCGTATTATTAACTTTTTCCGTTTTCAAGATATAAGGAGTTGAAATTGGTAATAGTTGCAAAAACCGAGCGCTCATATGTGACGTCACTATACATAAGTGACGTAAGAAAATGGCTTTCTGGGACCTTTCAAATTTAACCTGAAAAGTCGAAAAACAGGGAATTTTTAAACGCTGGTAACTAAATAAATACGTCGAGTGAAAGTTCGTTCTATGTCTCTAAGGAAAGGAGAACGTCGGCGATCAATTCTAATTGCATGGTCAAAATCGAAAATTCGTCCTGGCAGGAGCGATAGAAAATTGTAATTATTTGACATTTCACCAAATTGTACTCACCTACTGTCAAGTAGTAATCAAAACAAACAATACTTTGAAAACACTTATAATTATAACAAGTAAGGAGCATTAAGTCTATTGAGATCGCCGAGTCTATGCGTATAGTGACGTAGCGCCTGGCCACGCCCCATTTTCGCGAGATGGAGATTTGTAATAGTTTTTAAGATACTAAACGTACGAATAAGATTCTAATTTTTTGCAGATCCATTAATTTATACTTACACTTTCGATTTATGAAATAAAAAAAAAATGCTGAACAAGCCCATTGCCTGGTGTAAAACTGACGAGGGTCTATCCAATCACAGATGTATGATTTAGTGCCTTAAATTTAAAACGCTCCTCCTGGTTTAAAAACAGACTATAGTTAGAAAATAAAGTAAAGCAGAATCAGCTGTCAAATCAGACAAAAAAGTGTCAATTGACAGCTGCGAAATGGGCTTGTTCCATGATATTCTTTTTATATGGTTTTTATACTTTTTCATATAGTACTCGATATTCTCATTATACACTTAAAATTTCGCATTATTAACTTTTTCCGTTCTCGAGATATAAGGAGTTGAATTTAGTAATAGTTGCAAAAACCGAGCGCTCATTTGTGACGTCACTATACGAAGAATGGCTTTCTGGGACCTTTCAAATTTAACATGAAAAGTCGAAAAACATGGAATTTTTAAACGCTGGTAACTAAATAAATACGTCGAGTGGAAGTTCGTTCTATGTGTCTACGGAAAGGAGAAGGTCGGCCATGAATTATAATCGTAAATTGCAGGGTCGAAATCGAAAATTTGTTCTGGCAGGAGCGAGAGAAAATTGTAATTTTTTGACATTTCACCAAATTGTACTCCCCTACTGTCAAGTAGTAAGCAAAACAAACAATACTTCGAAAACACTTATAATTATAACCAATAAGGAGCATCAAGTCTATTGAGATCGACGAGTCTATGCATATAGTGACGTAGCGCCTGGCCACGCCCCATTTTCGCGAGATGGAAATTTGTAATAGTTTTTAAGATACTAAACGTGCGAATAAGATTCTGATATTTTGCAGATCCATTAATTTATACTTGCACTTTCGATTTGTGAAATAAAAAAAAAATGCTGAACAAGCCCATTAACATTTGACTTATATTCCAATATTTTTTCACAAAATTTGTAAATCCTTAATTTTGGATTAGTTTCTATACATAGAGAAAAAATTTCATTGTTTAGGATATATACAGGGTGTTTCAGTTAACGTTACCTCAGCCGATATCTTGAAACCTAAAAAATATATATTTATGCTGTAAACGGTAATAGATTTCTATTGTTAATTTAAAAAAAAATTGTTCATTTGTGACAAGATTTGCGCTCTCTAGCCATTTTTGAACCAAAAAACTACATTTGGGACCACTGAGCGTAGGTTTGGGGACTTTTAGTATGTGTACCTCGTAACTACTCTAAACATAGTCCTGAAGTCAAGAATTCCGTTCCCGACCATATCTTCTACATCCCCCTTTTGAGCGTTCATTGACTGGAATATTTAACATGTTTTTAATAAATTTGCATATTTTAAATATTTGTTTATTTCCATACACCTAACAGTGGTATATATTTTGTCATTTATACTGAGAACATTTACTCTAATAATAGGTAATCGTCACCCACGACTATATCAAAATTGTAAGTCGCAGAGTCTATTTAAATATATTGTTGTGATTTTTAACGTGATGTGGTGAAGGTTGAAAAAGTTGAAATTAATGAAAGTAATTCTATAGCGGCTTGGAATTGTTTCTCTTATGCGGATTCTTAAAAATTAGGGTACAAAAATGACGCCCTTTTTTGTGCTAGATCAATTGCAAATTAAATTTCCAATTCGATGATGTAAGGCACGATATTTATTGGGCGCTTTTCAAGTGAAATATCGGCCGCCAACGTGAGAGGTCCGACGATTTCGGTTCTCGAGCGACACGGCCTAGCATCGAGGGCCATTTCTGCCAAACCAACGCTAGCAAAAATCTGAAAACATTCAGGGATGCGTAAGAGGATGTGAGAAATCGAGTGGTGCGAGCCTGACGTCGGTATGTGCCTTGGCTTTCGAGATATGGCCGCTCGAAGTCACCGGAACGTGAAAATCGATTGTCTTTACCGCTTCGCGAGGCCATATCTCGAAAATTAAACTAGATAATGTTGCCTTCACATTTCTAAGTCACATAAAAATTCCCGTCGAACGAGTCCGCGCGGCGGTATTGAATAGGTAAAGATGCCGCCTGCCCGCTTTGTACTTACCGCATTTTTTACATGCCTTAGAATTATGAAGACGAATTTACAAAGCTACGGTTTACGCCATTCGATTTCTCTCGCCTTCCTACATATCGTTGAATTGTTTCAGATTTTTGCCGGCACTTTAATTTTTTTGCAAAATTTCTAAGATAATGTTGCATCTAAAAAACTCAGGGGTATGTAGGAACGTGAGAGAAATCGAATGGCGCAAACCGTACCTCTGTATCTCGTTTCGATTTCGAGATATGGCCTCGGGAAGCGGCAAAAAAAATCGATTTTCACCTTTGAATTTTAGCAGCCGTATCTCGAAAACCAAGGCACACACCGACCTCCGGCTTGCACCACTTTATTTCTCGCGTCTTACTACATATACATGATTTTTTACAGATTTTTGGTAGCTTTCATTTGGCAGAAATGGCCCTCGAAGCTGGGCTGTGGCGCTCGAGAACCGAAATCTTCGGAACTTCCCTCGTTATTTGTGCATGGCGGTCACTCTGAAAAATTGTTAATTACGAAATGGCATTGAGAATAATAATCGGAATATAGTTATTGCTATTATTAAAAAGAAAATCTGATAACTTTTGGTCAAAAAAATATAGAGTGCTCATCCAACAGCAAAAGTTCAATACTAAATAACAGTTGCCAAATATGGAAGGCTTGCGCAAATACCTTTACAAATGTCCACCATGACTGAATTATTTCTTGGGATGACCACCCTGTGCATTTTTCAATAAAAGTATAATAGGTGCATATGCCAAATATTATTGCCATCTCTCACATTTTCAATCCCACATTCACGTAATGGAATGGAAGTATAGTGATGGTTAAAAAATTTCATTTTTTTTTTAATTTTTCAAAAATGTTGGTAAAAATATTTTCAAAATTTGCCTTCTATTCTATAGTAGTAGCAAAGAAAGTTTACAAATTTAAAAATTATGTATATTTTTTAAATAGGTTAGAATGCCCTGAAATGGAAACGTGGAAATTTTAAATTTGAAGAAAGGAAAAAAAAATTTCATCCATTTTAGTGGTAAAAATTTTTACCACTTCCCTCGCATACCGAAGGGAAGTATTGTATTCGAGAAAAAATCACTCTTCGAGATTTTTTCAGATTCTGACGTTTCAGATTACGTAGATTACGAAAATATAGGTTTTTTAATTCCGTCAGTCTGTGTGTCTGTCTGTCTGTCTGACTGTCTGTCTGTTGGTGCATTAACTAAAAAACTACTTGACGGAGAGCAGTCAAATTTGGTAGGTAGTTGACCCTACTGTCAGCGAAGAAATGGTTAAACTTTCACTGGAAAATGTACAGGGTGGAGCGTCTAAACGGAATAAATAGTGAAAGAAAATTTTTTTTGCTCAAATTTAAAATTTTCACGTTTCATGACATGCTCAACCTATTTCTTCTTCTTTTGAAAAATTTAAAAAAAAAAGATTTTTTTTTAACCACTATACTTCCACTCCATTACGTGAATGTGGGATTGAAAATGTGACAGATGGCAATAATATTTGGCATATGCACCTATTATACTTTTATTGAATAATAGCACCCCAAGAAATAATTCAGTCATGGTGGACATTTGTAAAGGTATTTGCGCAAGCCTTCCATATTTGACACCTGTTATTGTATTGAACTTTTGCTGTTGGATGAGCACTCTGTATATTTTTTTGACCAACAGTTATCAGGTATTTTTGTAATAATAGCAATAACTATATTCCGATTATTATTCTCAATGTCATTTCGTAATTAATAATTTTTTAGGGTGACCGCCATGCACAAACAACGAGGGAAGTTCTGTGTAAATACCTTTACCGATTTTTTTGTAAAAAAAAATTTCAAAAAAAGATTTTTCAATTATTTTAGTGGTAAAAATTTTTTCAAAAATGTTGGTGAAAAAAATTTTCAAAAATTTTTTTTCTGAAATAGGTTTAGCGTATTGAAACATTCTTTATAGGATTTTGCAAACATATTAATGAAATCTTTGCATTCATTCGATAACCTGAATTCTGGTTATGCTAGCAAATTAAAATCCTAAAATGAATTTGTCTAATTTCTTATTTGACAATTCTCATTCTAACACTAGCATCCACACAGTCCCCTACGGCCATGCAGATTAAACTAGTATCCACATAACCCCCTACGATTATGAAGATTCAGTTAAAAATGAGAACAAAGACCTAAAATGAATTTATTTATCTACCTTGTCTTAAAAAATTGTTCATTCCAATGGATTACATTTTCATGAAATCTATCATTCTGTTTCCTGGAAATGCTTAGCCTTTGAAACGTTTTTCGCCCTTATTCTGGAGCTCATCAGAAAGACATAAAGCCATTCATAAAGATGTTTCATGCAAAACCAAGACAATTTCTATGAATAAGTGTGAAATGATTATATTTGACATTGACTGATAAAAACAACTTCACCTATCTATTAGCTAACTAGTATTGGAGCCTATATACTCTATGCATGTTTAAAAATGAATTATTATTTGTTTGCTTATAATTGTATTGAAACATTCTTTATATTTTGCAAACAGCAGAAAAAATAACTATCTATAACTAAAAGAAAAACTTTGTGTAGAAATATTAATGAAATCTTTGCATTCTTTCGATAACCTGAATTCTGGTTTTTAACTGAATCTTCATAATCGTAGGGGGTTATGTGGATACTAGTTTAATCTGCATGGCCGTAGGGGACTGTGTGGATGCTAGTGTTAGAATGAGAATTGTCAAATAAGAAATTAGACAAATTCATTTTAGGATTTTAATTTGCTAGCATAACCAGAATTCAGGTTATCGAAAGAATGCAAAGATTTCATTAATATTTCTACACAAAGTTTTTCTTTTAGTTATAGATAGTTATTTTTTCTGCTGTTTGCAAAATCCTATAAAGAATGTTTCAATACAATTATAAGCAAACAAATAATAATTCATTTTTAAACAGGTTTAGCGTGTCATGAAACGTGGAAATTTAAAATTTGTGCAAAAAAATATTTTTTTCACTATTTATTCCGCTTAAGTCCACCCTGTATATTTTCCAGTGAAAGTTTAACCATTTCTTCGCTTAGAGTGGAGTCAACTATCTACCAAATTTGACTGCTCTCCGTCAAGTAGTTTTTTTAGTTAATGCACCGACAGACAGACAGACAGACAGACTGACTGACTGACGGAATTGAAAACCTATATGTTCGTAATCTACGTGATCTGAAACGTGAGAATCCGAAAAAATCTCGGAGGGTGATTTTTTCTCGAATACGATACTTCCCTTCGGTATGCGAGGGAAGTAAAAATTTAAGTCCAGTCATGTTTTTGCATTTTTGTAATATCCGCATTGCATGCTAGCGCAGCATAGCAGTTCGTGCTTTTTATAAATTTATTTTTTTGCAAAAACTCGAAATGTTGATATGCTAATACAAATAATGGTAATAATCATCATCATAACAGACCTCTCTCTTATTCACAAAATTACAGGATAAAAAGTCTTGACTGGTGGCAAATAGGATTTGATAAGGTCAATTTATGGCCATTGCCCAAGAACTAATCCTATAATATGGGCACAGTTGACTAGTTGGTAATTGCCTATAAAAATTTGAAACTACACAAAGAGTTTAATTACACTGAACCGGACCTAATTGTTATAACGCAATGCTCAGTGCTCATACAATAGCTGCAGCATTAAAACTCCAGCGACAACCCATGGGAAAGATATAATGTAATAGTGGATACAGCATTTTGCAACTGTTGGGTGTAGTTTTAGTTGAAAGCCACACCTTGCATCACATCGATAAATACCCTTTGACATGACATAACAGGTACGGACTGTTTAATAAGCTTAGTATCGTCGACATCTTTATTTAGTAAGACAGTAGAAAATGTTTGACAAACTTCGGAAATCCCATAACAAAATGACGGTTTTATTAAAATATGAAGTCATTTGAGTTACGTAGTGGAGAATAGAAGTATATTAATATTAAAAAAGTTTTCAATATTTTTTTTATTGAAATAGGTTAGGATGTCATGAAACGTCGAGATCTTAAATTTGAACGAAAAAAGTTCTATCGCTCAGTAATTAATTTGTGTGCACGATTAGCTCGGAACGGTTTAAAATATTGGCTTGAAATTTGGTACACGCATGCACTACAACGCGATCTGAAACTATATTGTATTTTCAACTTATTCCGTTGACGGGCTGTGAATAAGGGTAAACAGAAAAATATGTAAAACTAGCTTGGCATTTGATGTATACATTCTGGAAGCCAAGACCTCAAATTGAAACAAACAAATGATAACAAAAGTTATTGCATGGCTTACTTAGGTCTTTTTGCATTTTTAAATAAATAATTATTTTGTTGTAAAATTAACTCAAACTAGTATACCTAATACATTTTTAAACATGCATAGAGTATATAGGCGTCAATACTAGTTAGCTAATAGATAGGTGAAGATCTGTTGTTTTTATCAGTCAATGTCAAAAATAATTAATTCATACTTATTCATGGACATTGTCTTGGTTTTTGCATGCAACATCTTTATGAGTGGCTTTATGTCTTTCTGATGAGCTCCAGAATTGAGCGAAAAACGTCTCAAAGGCTAAGCATTTCCAAGAAATTGAATGATAGATTTTATGAACATGTAATCCATTAGAATGAAAACATTTTTAAGGCAAGGTAGGTAAATAAATTTCATTTTAGGCCATTGTTCTCATTTCTAACTGAATCTTCATACCGTAGGGGGTCATGTAGATACTAGTTTAATCTGCTTAGCCGTAGGGGCCTATGTTAGATGCTAGTGTTATAATGAGAATGTCAAATAAGAAATTGGGCAAATTTATTTTAGGATTTTTGATTTGCTAACATAATCCGAAGTCAGGTTATCGAAAGAATGCAAAGATTTCATTAATATTTTTTTCATACAGTTTTTCTTTTAGTTCTCCTAGATAGTTTTTTCCGCTGTTTGCAAAATCCTATAAAGAATATGTTTCACTACTGCTTTGAGTTATGAAATGGTTATCAAATTTAGCTAACAAATTGTAAGCAGATTTTTTAGTTGAAAATAATATTAAATCTGTTTTTAGGGTATTTAAAGAGGTTGAGGCGTTGCAGTCCCAACCAAAAGTAAGTCGAATTCTAAATCGGAACTTTTCCATTTAAAATTATTACAAAAGGTTGGAAGTCGATTATTGTCATAAAGGCATACATAAATCATTTTTTGTTACGAATTAATTATTTAAGTAGATTTAATTATTTTACTTAATGAACTAACTTTTGGATGTTTTGTCCAAACTTACTAAAAAAATAATAATAAATTTATGTAAACATTCGTATATTTTACAAATTTATTTCAGTAAATAATTAGAAATAAAATGAGAAGCAGTAAAAATTAAAATTAAATCATTAAATAATTGAAAAATCAGTTAAAAATCATTAACGAAAAGAGAAATTTGGCAGTTTACAAATGTTTAATATATTTTTTTTATTTATTAAAAGTTTCCTGTTTAAACTGGAAACAATATTAAAATATGCGTAAGACATCAATGCTTTACATAGTTAGTTTCCCGAACTGCTGACATTATTTGGTTATTTGACATAAATAATGTACCAAAAAATTAATTGAAGGAGCCGTTACTCTGTGGTAGTTAATCATTTTGCACAAGTAAGTAAATAAAACATACTACCATGTTTTCTATCACTATGTGGTAGAAAACATAGTAGTGTGTTTTATTTAGTTACTTGTGTTAAAATGTACCGTTTGCATGTTGACATATTTTCCATAAGACTACATGTAAAAGTTTTTAAATTTTTTTAACTTAATGAGTTTCCTAATGACTTTAGATTTTTTACAGAAAATTGTGTCATAAAAATCTATTAAAAAAACTTTATTTCAGATTTTTTTTTCATTATTATCGTCTAACGCCTCAACCTCCTTAAATGTACAATAATGATGCATACTTTTGACAGAGGCATTGACTTTATAACTCAATTCATCAGTACGGTTGGAGTCAATAGCAACACTATTATCGTCTGCAAAAAGTTATATAAATACATTTTCCATATTGCACCAAATAGGGTTTGTGAATTTAATGAATAATAACGGTCCTAAGATACTACCCTGTGGCACCACAATAGAGACCGCAAGAGAACTAAAAGAGGGGGTGTTGCCAGCGTTATTTATTGGAACAAAGCAAGTTCTTCCAGTTAGATAACTTAATCCAACTAAGGACTGTAACACGACCGCCACATTAGTGGTGAAGCGTGTCTAATACTAATGTATGGTTATTCGTGAAAAACGCACGAAAAATACAAACAGGAAGTTTGTTTCGAAGTTGTCCAACATAGAATTATAAAGATAAGACGGCATCTTTTGTTGATATAGGTACCTTGAGAGAAGCCAAACTGATTTCAAGGGCTCTAGAAAATGCCGAAAGAAGTGCAATTCCTCTATAATTACTAATTAGACATGTATCCTTTTTATGTATTGGTATAATTATATAAAATGTAAACAATAGTTTTTCTTGCATTTTACATACTTGAGGTTAAAACAATTTATTATGTGCCAACCAACTCTTGAGTTTCGCTCCGGTTCTGTAATCTATTGTTGTTTTATTAGGTTAATGTCGGTACATTATAAAGCGTTTGTTATACTATCAGTTGCAATTTTTACACGAACTATTGCCCTATTATTATGTGTTCTTGTCACTTGATCCTTGGATTGATTAATCGTGGTAAAATTAGCTTTAATGCTATATATATCTCGTAATAACTCCTAGGAAATAATAGTCAATTAATAGTCTATTAAAGAATCTCATAATGCAATAGGTATCTTGTTTATATTTTCTGCTTCATTAAGCCGAGAAAATGTTATAACAACCCTAATAAATTTAAATAATTTATGTACTTATTCATTCCTGTTACAAATTATTGCTTTGTGCAAATTCCACTAGTATGTTTCGCTTACGTCACTATCAATTGAGAAGGGAAAGTGATTTCCGAAATTCGATCTATTGATAGAAACGTATTGACGTCGCGTCGTACCAAAACTGAAATTAAAGACTATAATAAATATCGCTCTCACCTGGTACATAATTGAAATACTCGATTGAAAATGACATATACATTATCTTATTGACAATCAATAAAATCTTGGTTTAAGGTGGCCATTCCCTAGAAAGAGACATCCGATAGGGAAATATTTATTATTTTTGCCCATAATTTTTTTTCTTAGTACGTATATTTTAAAAAACTATAAAAGTACCTAAGTAGAACCACAACAAGACTATTACTATGAATTTTCACGTCGCTTAATTTGTCATATTTTTGGGGACCTCCTTCTCACTTTAAAAGTAAAGATATTTGTTGAATTGCCCTTAGTATAAACATTTATTAATTTCATTTAAATAATTTAGTAGTGTAATTTTGATTTCCAATTATATACTTATAAACCAGGAAGTAGTGACAGATCCCCTAGAACGATTAGTTGTCGTCTGCCAATTTAAGGGTCAATTAATTATTATTATAGACGCCAACTAATTGTTCGACATTTGAATTCGTTTATATGATGTTATTATTGTTGTATACAGGGTGGGGCTATAGTGCGTCGGACCTCGATATTTCGAGTTCTACGATAGCTAGAAATATTTAAAAGAATTGCAAGTCAACTAGATAAAAAGTCTATAACTGGAAAATATTTTCGAACATACAGGGCGAGCCAAGACGAAATTACAGGACCAAGTGCTTTTTTTTTAAACGGAATGCTATGTATATCACTACATTTTTTAAAGCCTCTTCCTAGGCTCTATTCATTCCTATATTAGCATTGAATATCTCCCGACCACTTGGATGTAATGAATTTTTTGTTGAAATAATGCAATCTGCAGATGGATATTAAAAAAATCACCACAGTCACAATTAATTATAGGTCCTACTAAATGGCCTCATTTCAAAATTGCATAGAGATGTGTGTCAATCAAAATGGGCAACACGTCGAACACCGATTTTAAACTTTTCTAATGAATTATTTGAGGGAACCTTTTTTTAAGTTTATGCTTGAATTTGACACTTATTTATTTATAAAACGAAAATGCTTGCAATTAGCCATAGGGAAGTACTTACAAAAAATGCTCGTTTTTCATTTCTACATCACACCGTTGGAAATATACAGGGTGTTCCATTTGAAAAAGTTGGCACTTGGTCCTGTAATTTCGTTTCGACTCGCCCTGTATGTGATCATTTTTTAAAAATTTTATATTCAAGTGATTCATAAAATTTTATTTGACCCGTATTTCTTTACTTTACATTCCAAATTCATTTTAATGGTTAAATTAATTATTTAAGTTACGAAATTTTGAATTGGCGCCTACGGTCAGATGTGACAGCATGCGCAGTTAACAAATATAGGAATAATCAACGGGCGTCATTCGTTTACTGTTATAGTATCGACGTGAGTCATTGTCATATTAACTGTCTTCAAACTATTATTCTAATTGTTATCGGGTTTTAACTTGATTAAAATATTAATTACACTGTAAGCTAAAGTATGTAAATGATTTTCTATTAACAATATACTGTTGCAGATATGTTTTAAAATAGAAAATACAATTTAAAATTTGTAGGTTATACTTTATAATGAAAAATCAACACAATGTAAACAACAAATACGCAACAAATCAACCGAGCACTACCACCAACTTGATAAACGAAAACATGAAAATATCTAAAATTGAATTCTCATTACATACGTCATCATTTACCGCCTTGTTCAAATTTCGTTAATGATTTTTAACTGATTTTTCAATTATTAAATGATTTAATTTTAATTTTTACTGGTTCCCATTTTTTAAAAATTATTTACTGAAACAAATTTGTAAAATACACAGATATTAATAAATTTATTTTTTTTTAATAAGTTTGGACAAAACATCCAAAAGTTAGTTCATTAAGTAAAATAATTAAATCTACTTAAATAATTAATTAATAATAATTAATTATTTATTTATGCCTTTATTACAATAATTATTGGTATCATCGACTTATAACCTTTTGTAATAGTTCATTATGGAAAAGTTCCGATTTAGAATTTGACTTATTTTTGGTTGGGACTGTAAGGGCTCAACCTCCTTAAATTGGCAGACGCTAAATAATCGTTCTCAGGGATCTGTCACTACCTCCCGGTTTATTAGTATATTTATTGCAACCATTGTGCAGCACAACTGTACAATAGTAAAAGATTACTTTCAATTATTTTAATAACATGAAAATTAAAATTTGTTTGCCCGATCGCCTTTTATTACACTCGCAAGAAGAAAATTATATTTGGACGAATACCATTTAACATAAAAGAGTATATTCCGTAAAGTAAATTAATATTTAATATTGTTAGCGCCACCTGCACAGAAGCCGTTGAAACGGTAAGCCGTTGAAACGGTAGCAGATACCTTACTACTGCTATAGTGCTCACATCTGGCAGAGAATGTCTAGATATCCATAGTATAAAATCTAGTCTTCTATATTCAACTCGCGGTTTGGAGCTGGGCTAGTATCAGGGTGTCAAAAACTAACGTTAGATGCTTAGCGATAGTTTAAGGCAGTTAAGAAATTTAATATTGCAAGCATTATTTATTATTAAACTTAAGCCTATGACATAGTAATACTAAGGCTTTGTTAACAGTTATTACACATATTTCTTTCTACACTGAACTGAATTTGTGGTAGGCTCCATGTGAAACATCTTGAGAATAATTGTTAATTATAAATTAAACACTGCTTTTAGATGAATTAAACAGTATATCATAAATAATACTCTACGTACGTTTCAGCTTGTTAGGCCTTTGTCAATAGTATGTGGTTATTCTATTCTAATTTATACCTAAATGTATTTATGCTTTAATCTATTTATGATCCAATCTATTTAAGACTAATAATAAGAATAATTAATTATGGGAAATATCTTTTTTAGGTAGACCTAACTGTCCTAACCTGATTATGTAAATCAATGAATAAATAGTTCTTAACAATTTGCTTATTATAGGAGTATTCAAGAAATTTAGCTGATAATTCGTGGTACAAGGATTATTTTTAAAAGATTTATTAATTTCTAATTGTTCAAAAGATCTAAACCTTTTCCTTCTGAATGTAGTAAATTTATGTTATCTGTATCTACGAAATGGGTGTATTTTTATTGTTATTTAAAAATGATTTTTTACGTTCTCTTACACTGTTCACGACGGTTCTACCACTCTGACCAATATAGACATAGCGTTTTATTGGTATTACAATCTTTACATTTGATTTTATATACAGCAGATTTACAAATTTTATTTAATTCTTCCTTGTTATTAACCAAAACTTTTCATAAATTCGTTTTATTCACACTTTATTGTAGAGATACCTAAATTATTTATTTTCTAGAAATATTGTTACTATATTTTGGAGCATAATTAATAAAACTGTATTTTGTTGATTTATTATATTTTTTCTAGTCGCAACTATCTATATCACTAACGTATTACCTCTAATTAATTATTTACAAATAAACTATTTATAGATTTGACCTTTTTCGGGTATATCACCTTAAAGTACGTCATTACTATCTCGTAAATTATACTCTGGTCATGCGACAAAATAATTTTTTTTTTTAAGTTTTGTATTCTTTAAATATTCACTTAATGTTAGGGATGTTTAAGTTCGTTAACTGAAACGAAAATAAAAATTAAACATTAAACATAAACATAGAAAGTAATGAGAATAATACCGTGAACGAGTATCTCTCTTTAATGGGGCAATATGGGTTTATTTCGTATATAAACTCTCCCACAAGGGTGACCTCTGAAACAGAATCTTGTATAGATCATTTATTTCTCAGGAAAAAAAATAATCTAGATAACACGAAATTGAAGTCTTTTATATTAGATATAACAGGATAATAACGGATATAACAGATCATTTTCCAATAATGGTAAACATTTATTATGAACAATTTGCAAATAACGCTCACGAAAATAAAGTCAGCACCTATGAAGTATTTTATATTATACATTATTTAAAGATAAAATCTCTTCTCAGGACTGGTCTGAGGTTTTTAACAATTCTGAGCAGACAACTAACACCATTATTTAAATTTTTCAACGCATCCTAAATAATTCCAAAACAAAAAATCGGTAAAGGTATTTACACAGGACTTCCCTCTTTATTCATACAAGACGGTCACTCTAAAAAATTATTAACTAAGAGATGACATGAGAACTATAATCGCCATGTAGTTAGCCGTCTTATTACAGAGAAAGCCTGATAACTTTTTTCCATCTGGGGAAAATTTTATTAATTTTTTTTTCAATTTTCAAAACATTTTTTTGTTGAAATAGGTTTAAAATATAATGAAACGTGGAAATTTTAAAATTAAAGGAAACACATTTTTTTCCATCATATATTGTAAATAGCAAAAGTTAAAATTTTTTTTTTTTTAATTTTCAAAACAATTTTCTTTCTTGAAATATGTTTAGAATGTCATGAAACGTGGAAATTTCAAATTTGAGCGAAACATTTTTTTTCCTTAACCCATTTTATAAAAAAATTTCGAAATTTCAATTTTTTTTTCTATTTTAAATTTTCAAAAAAAAACTTTTTAAATAGGTTTAGAATGTCGCGAAACGTGGAAATTTTAAATTTGAGCGAAAAACTTTTTTTTCCATTATCTATTCCCTTTAGATTTTCTACCCTGTATATTTTCCAGTGAAAGTCTAACAATTTCTTCGGCTGCAGTGGCGTCAGCTACCTACCAAATTTGTCTGTTCTCCGTCAAGTAGTTTTTTAGTTAATGCACCAACAGACCGACAGACAGACAGACAGACTGACGGAAATGAAAAACCTATATTTTCGTAATATACATGATCTGAAAATCCGAAATAATCTCGGAGGGTGATCTTTTCTCGAATACAATACTTTCCTTCGGTATGTGAGGGAAGTAAAAAGACAAAAATAACTCAGACAAAACAAAAAAAGAAAGAATGGATAACAACGGGTTTAATAACTTCAATACGAGGGGTCAACCACTGCCAGAAATACGTGTACAAATTTTCAGGAATACCACGGGAATACTCGAGAACACTCGAGAATACTCAGTAATACACGGGAATACTAAGGAATAACCCGGCAATACTCTGGAATATTCAGGAATACCCGGAAATACTCAGAAATACTCTGGAATACTTTGGAAATAGTCGAGAATCCAGTTAAGGATATGCACCGGCTTATAGTCTATATATATGGTATGATTAATAATACCATAAACGAGCCATCAAATATTATGACATTGTTTTATAAACTGGTCCATAGGCTCTTTAAAAGTCTACTAACATTTACCAAAAATAATATACAGTGTGATGTTAACGACCCTAAGAGCCATATTAAAAAAATGGTGGTCGGCCCTGGAATTTTTCCAAAATCACTTCAGCTATTCATTAACCTAAAAGAGTATAACAGGTATTCCAAATTTTATCTAAATAAGTGCAGTAATTTCAAAAATATGGCGGACTGAAGTTCTGCTCAAAAACCATAAAAAAACCCGTATCTCAAGAACGGTTCACATTCAACGGTAAGTATAGGGGTGTTCTGAACTCAGCTAAGTGTGCTCTAAGTTTCACTAGCGTATGTCCGTTTAAATCTGGGACACCCTGTATATTTTTTTAAATCGAGATAAAAATAATAAATGTATTGAATTTAAACCAGTAGTTCTGAAATTATTAATTGTCTAATAACAGGTTTACAAAATATGAATCAATGTGAATTTGATAGATTTGAGGGGTTAACCACTACCGGAAATACGAGTAGAAATGTTCAGAAATACCACGGGAATACTCTGGAATACTTGAAAATAATGTGAAATATTCGGGAATACTCGTAAATACTCGGGAATACTCTGGATTACTCAGGAATACTCAGTATTCTCGGAAATACTACGGGAATGCAGTATTGCTGGAATACTTGTACACATTTTGGGCCAGTGGTCGACCCCTCGGGGTCAACCACTGCCGGAAATACGTGTACAAATTTTCAGGAATATCACGGGAATACTCGGGAATACTCAGCAATACACGGGAATACTAAGGAACACCCCGGCAATACTCTGGAATACTCAGGAATACCCCGGCAATACTCAGGAATGCTCCGGAATACTTTGGAAATAGTCGAGAATCGAGTCAAGGATATGCACCGGCTCATAGTCTATATATATGGTATGATTAGTACCTATGTATAATATATAATACCGTCGCAAAATATTAAAACCGCCTCAGTTCATATGCAGATGTTGGCCGCAATAGACCATTACTTCTTAAAATAGAAATCAGCAGGTAAAAAAAACTCTTCTAGTGTAATACGTCAGATTAACTAAAATTTATTTTAACTTTCCAATGACGTGTATTGCGTATTTTAGTATAACAATATGTATTACGTTAATTGGCTCATTAAATGAATTTCGTTTAGTAGTTGTGGATACAGTATTACTTAAAATTAGGCGATATTGAAAATTTTTGATGAATCCAATATGTGGTTCTCGAAATATACGACTTTTAAAGAACGCATTTGAAGCGCGGTGCGTCACTCAGTAGGGCACGAAACGGTCGCGTAACATACCAAAGGTCGCATTCCGCTTGAGATTGTCGGTTCTTTCTCAGTGTTCTGTGCGTCTTTTTCGAGCTAAAAATAAAATAATGTGCTGGACCCCATTTTTCTGTACCGGTCCGGAATCATCTGAACCAGCATTACACCAACAGATGGATTGGTCGCGGAGGTTCGGTAAACTGGCCACCGAGGTCTCCTGATCTTACACCTCTAGATTATTTTTTATGGGGTCATCTCAAGTCAGAGATGTACAATGAAGTCAATACACGAGAACAGCTTTTAGAAAATATGATTAATGTATGTGATAACATTAGAAATAACCCGGAAGTGATTGATAGGTTAGTGAAAAACATATTAAAACGTTCTCGTAAATGTATTGATGCTGGGTGCATTCGTTTTGAAAACCTGTTATAGTTTTAATTACTTGCACCGATTTTAATTTTTTTCTTCAATTATTTAAAGTTCTAAATAAATTTTTTTGTCAAAATAAAATTGCAAACATTTATCTTTAATATTTTGAAGTTATTCTCAAAAGGTGTTTAATATTTTTTTAAATTGTGCTTGTTAATTCAAGCCTCTCCACTAACATTATTTTTCTTTCGTGGAAGAAATGGATAGCAACCTCTTTTACGGGGTATTTAGCTAAAATTAATATAATAATGAGCAACTGGACTGTTATTTGTAGAATATCAAATTTGGTCTTTCAATACATTTGAAAATTTATTGAAGAATAACCATAAACGTGCCATCAAATTAATATAACATTATTTTATAAACTGGTCTATAGGCTTTTTAAAAGTTTACTAACATTTCCAAAAAAATAATCCACAGTGTGATGTTAACTAGCCATATTAAAAAAATGGAGGTCGGTTCTGGAATTTTCTCAAAATCACTTAAGCTATTCATTAACCTAAAAGTGTATAATATGTATACCAAATTTTATCTAAATAAGTGCAATCATTTAAAAAATATGGCGGACTGAAGTTCTGGGCAAAAACCATAAAACACCCCGTACCTCAACAACGGTTCACATTTAATGGTAAGTAAAGTTGCCTTCATATTTCCAAGTCAGATAAAAAATTCCCGTCAAAAGAGTTCGCGCGGCGGTATCATTGAATAGGTAAAGATGCCACCTGCCCGCTTTGTACCTACCGCATTTTTTACATGCCTTTAAATTATGAAAACGACTATATAGGGGTGTTCTGAACTCAGCTGAGTGTTCTCTACCTTCCACTAGAGTATATCCGTTTAAATCTGGGACACCCTGTATATTTTTTAAAATCGAGGTAAAAATAATAATTGTATTGGATTTCAACCATTAGTAGTTTTGTAATTATTAATTGTCTAATAACAGGTTTACAAAATATGAATCAATGTGAATTTGATAGGTTTGAGGGGTTAACCACTACCGGAAAAACGAGTAAAAATGTTTAGAAATACCACGGGAATACTCTGGAATACTCGGAAATAATGTGAAATACTCGGGAATACTCTGGATTACTCAGGGATACTCAGTATTCTCGGAAATACTGCGGGAATGCAGTATTCCTGGAATACTTGTACAAATTTTTGGCCAGTGGTCGACCCCTCGTTTTTACCTAATAAACGCAGTTCAAAGAACTGAATTGTTTATAAAAAAAACCGCAATAGGCTTTCGAAGTCCAAAACTCAGATATATACTCCTGGTGGTAAGAAATCAAAATTTTGCGGTTACAAAACTATGCACATCAATGTCGTTTTTCCACTCCACTACTGATCACCTTACATTAATACCATATAAAAGTTATTATCAACCATTAATTTAGGACTTCATATATGGAATAAAATTGCAGCAGTCCATTTTATGCTTCAATTGTTTTGTTAATATTTGTATGTCATTGCCGTGATATTAGAGTTGCTATTGATTTTCGTAACATGCCATTGTTACATGCCTACTAAAAACTAAAATGCATGTAATCCTGGAAGACTATTAAATTATTAACAATATATTATTTGAATGCAGTAAATGTATTTTTGTGTTCTGACGTATTAACTTGAAAAAAAAAGGAAATACCTACCGCTTAAAAAACAAGAAGCTATAACTTTTTTTTATGCTTTTCATCGAAACAATATTTTTCTGTTGGATCATCTATCGGTAAATTATCGACTTGTGTCATGCACCATTATTGTTACCTTGACCTAGCGTAGTTGTGAGGCATCGTTAAATAAGTGCTTCTAAGTAATGTGCGACATCCAATTGTAATAAAATATCGTGTGCCAACTGACGTGCCAAATAATTACATAGCTGCAAATTGTTTATTTTGTTATCGCTTTAAACGGTGACTTGTTTGTTACTCGTTCTCTTAACTTAATGAACTACAAAGCATGAAAGTTTAACTATTATAATATAATTTTCTTTTAAAACTGTCCTGTAATGAAGCTACTTGAATTGACTTCTGAATGAAAGCAATTATACTAATACTGATTTTTTCGAATAGAAAAGCGAAAAAGGAGTGGTTCGCAAAAATTACTACGCAAGAGATATAATTAATTTATAAGGAAAGCCGTTAATTTATTCGTTAATTCGGATGTTGTGGACTGAAGATAATCTATATAAAAATATTTGTTTATTTATTTAGCAGGCACTGCTGTCGACAGCAATGCACATTTATCGTAAAAGCATTATTCTACGTAAAACATTTTATATACACGTTAAATAAACTGAGTTTGGCATCTATTTACTTCATGGCCTCGAGTGGCCTCGAAACCATTGTCTTTTGTATATGTAAGTATATTTTTTTAACAAAAAATTTGAATTTCTGTACATTGATAAACATTGCAAGCTATGACGAGAAATTAAATACATACATTTAAAGATCAATTGTAAGTCTTCGATAGGTCTGCAATTATTTAAGACTAATTGAAGTGATAAGTGAGACGATTTCTAACTAGTAGTGCCAAAAAGAATGAATACCTAGGTACTCATAATGATTGGTTTTGGAGATCGAATTCGAACTCAAGAAGAGTTATCTAATTTATTGAACAAGACTCATCCAGACTGGCCTAAAATTTCCCAATCTGGGAAATCTTCAATTTCAACTTGTGACTAATTTATTTGTTGATGATATACTGAATGATAAGTTTTTTTTAACAAGATAGGTCCCCACCGCAATCATCGTTCGACAGTATTTGGCTAGAACATTCTCCAGCATGTGGGTAGAAAGGAGGGGAGATATTGGGTAGCCACCTAGTTCACCTGATTTAACCGCCTTATATTTCTTCTTGTTAACATTAAGGATTTAGAAGTTAGATTACGTCAAGATATTTGTCTGATTTCATACGAAATACCTCAAAATGTCTAAGAGGAAATAATTGTTCGACTTTATGAATGCTGTTGAGTAAACGGGCAATAGTTTTAACATTTATTTTAAAAGTAGTCAAGTATGTTAGTTTATCCATCATCTTTGATACGAGTTGAGTAATTATATTATTATGAATTACACCCCCTTGGAACTGGAGCCTATGCCTACTAATAGTGACTGGAAAGAATCTAGAAAGAGCCATGAACTTTTCTAGATTATGGTTGGAGAAGATTCTGGTTTAATCTAGAGGTAATTTCGGAGTATATAAGGCGCGATTACCAGCGCGGAAGAGGAAGATTATAAAAGGGAAGTTTTAAGAAGGAAGTTTATAGAAGTGACGTTCGGTAAAAGTGAGGTTAAATAAGAAGTAAATAAGGTTATTTTGAAGCATTGTATAGACAGTAAATTATTAAATAAAGTGTTAGTAGTGTTTATCTCTTGTTAAAATTATTTAGAACCCACGGATTCATACAGGGTGTTTCCTAAAAGGTGGAAAATTCGCAACATTGGTGTCAGACGCGGAATTTTGACAAGAGGATTTTTCGGAAGTGTTGAGAAGACTGGGACAGTATTCTCGGAGTTTCTGCTAACACAGGGAGGACTAATTTACTGGACATTGTTCGAGGATTATTTTCGAACAGGAAAATAGTGTCAAGTGCGTTTCTAGACATTGTAGAACATTTGTGTTAGGACATTAGTGATAGTGATTAAATCCTAAGAGACAAAGACTCTGAACAAGACTTTTTTTTCTTGTAGTTAATTAAGTGTATTTTCGTGAACTTTCTAGAACTTTTCTATTTGGACAGTAGTTTAAATAAAGGACTTTCTCGTGCTGTTTTGCGATTTCTCTGGACAATTCCATTACCGATATTGACGTGATTATTAAATTTTGTTGATAATTATATGCCGGTAACAACCAGAAGCATGGCATCCGAAAAACAAATGCAGGACTTTATGGCACAAATGCAAAAGATGATGATGGACCAAGAAAGAAAGTGCCAGGAAGCGAAAGAAGAACGGGAAAGAAAACGACAAGAAAAAGAACAAAAACGCCTACAGGAAAAAGAAGAACAAGAACGAAGACGTCAAGAGGAAAAACAAGAAGAGAAACGACATCAAGACGAAGAGAAATGACGTCAGGAAGAATTGAGAAAAATCATGCAAGACTTGGACATTAAACAACAAAAAGAAAGAGACGTGTTACCTTAAAAACGCCTATTTAAAATTTTTGTAAATTTTCGTGTACGTTATTAAGATGTTTTCATGGTAACCTGCGAACGGCTCTCAGTTTTTCTTTCGGGAGCTGGGTAATGGGTATTGAAAATGATATTAATTTCTTTTAGAGGTTGATAGTAAATTATTGCATACAGGGGCGCCAATTAGTTTCTTCCAAATTAAATGATGTTAAATTTTTTTTAAAGACAACCAACTAATAAGTTAACTTTCAAACGTTAACATTATGGAAATAAAACAAAAATTATAAAATCTGTGAGATTATAATGTAGTAAAGAAGTTCGTGAAATTTTGAAGTACAAAGTTGAAATATTTATACTTAAAATTAGTATATGTATTGATAAGTAAAAAAATGTTTATAACGATTACATTACTATGAAAGCGTGGTATACATGTATACGTAGCCGCACAAAAAGGAAAAAAATCTTATATCTACTATATGTACATAGATATATGTATTTTATAATAATTTCACGTTTAAAATTTAAGAAAAAATATACTATACTATATATAAAGTTTACCAATATTGTTGTTTTACAATTTATGGAACGGTAAGAAAAACAGCTTCAATATAAAAAGAAATTAAACTGCATACAACCTGTTTTCTTGAAGAGAAGTCCTTGAAGGATGCTCTTATGTAGTCTACATAAATTCTTTTGCAGAGTAATAGCAGGGCTTCAAGATAAAATTTGGCAAGGCTGGGCATAAAAAAAGTGGTTTGGAATTCACAAAAAAAATTCTCGATTTTTGCTATTGATACCAATCTTGACAATGCCAGCTCTTGATATTTCTTAATGCTACTTAATCAAAATTTATTCTCAATACATGAAGTAAGGAGAAAATTGTAAAGGATTCAAAGAAAGACGAAAGCATAAAAAAGGAGGAGGCCTAAAATTAAGGGAAAAACTTAAATTAAAAAAAATATACAGAAATTATTATTTTCAGATGAATTTAAAAAAGTTCTACTAACCGTAGGTGGTATGTGGCCTCAAAGTGAAAGTACTTTAATTAATTTTCCCTTGCATACTGTACAACTCACGACCAAAGGTGATTAAATCTTTGCCAGTTTTTTCCTATAATCGTTTTAAGTGGTTGGGTACTAGGGAAAACTTTAACAGTCTGTATCTTTTCGAAACTCACTTCAGAATGAATCTCTTTAAAACTTTGTATGAGCAGAGGGCAACACTAGTCAGGAGAGTGAGAAGCTACATCTATGTATGGTGTTCTATTTTTGAACAAATTACAGTGTACTACTATGGTAAAAAGTAGTTTAAAGTGTGAATTTCTTTTCCTATTTATATTTCTAGCTAAGTGACATCTTTTAACGATTTGGTTTATTAATTGAAAATAATTACAGGATAATTTTGTTATTTTTATTTATATCAGCATAGTAAGAATAAAAGGAAATTGTATGGTTATCTGTAACTCTCAGTTACTGTGGCAATTGAATTGCTACAGACGAACTAAGGAAAATTATAGCAGGCCAACAGAGTGCCATATGTGCCGTCACTGAAGAACTTAAAAATAAAGTCGAGCAAGAAGTAAGCGAAGTGAAAGAAAAAGTAGACAAGGTTGAAGAGAAAATGCACCAGGTAGAAGGAGAAATTGACCAGCTTAAACAACAATTGAGTAATAGAGGAAACCAGCAATCAGGCCAGCGATTAAAAATTCCCTCCTTTGATGGTCAAAGTTCCTGGATGACTTACAAGACACAGTTTGAGGCAGCAGCGAGTGCAAACAACTGGAATGACGAAGAGAAGGCTAAGGCATTAATCGTGGCTTTAAGAGGCCAAGCGTTGGAGTTGCTCCAGACAATTCCGGTAGACCAACAACGGAATTTTAGAGTTTTAGAAGCCGCCTTAGATCTACGATATGGCGATCAACACCTTGCTCAAGTATACCAGACCCAGCTGAAAGTGCGCGTTCAGAAAGCTGGAGAGAGTCTGCAAGAATTTGAAGCTGCGGTGTAAAGACTGGCACACTTAGCATATCCCAATGCGCCAAAAGAGTTTAAAGAGCAATTGGCAGTTGGGGCATTCCTAGACGAGATAAGGAACGAGGAGATCAGGCGAGTCCTCAGGCTATTCCGATATAAAAGTAGTAGTGAAGCCTTGGTGCATGCACTAGAGGTATAAGCTGTCTATAGGGATACTCCAAAGTCAAGAGTACGGGCTATGACACTTGAAGAATCGCAGCCAGAAGAGAGAGACCAAAACCCTATCTTGAACGCGATTCTCAAAACGAATAAAATGATCAGTCAATTGCTGGCTACATCGAATCCTCCAAGAAGACAGGAAAACCAACAAAATAGAGAAAGGCCAAGTGGAGATATTAAATGCTACAACTGCGGCAGGATGGGACATATCAAACGAGACTGTCGATATCGGAACTCAAGGAAAGTGACTACTAGAGAGGTTGACGAGACTCAGAATAAAAGTAGTGGAAGGCCAAGTGGACGGCGCATGAAATGTTACAGTTGCGGAGAACTAGGACATATCCAACTTGAATGTCCACGAAGGAGATTGGAGAGAGTGAAAGCCAGAGATGCTGTAAAGCTGAGGGGAAAATCAGACGAAGCTGGTACCAGAGAGACTGTGACAGATAGGGAACATGGTACCCCGAGAGAAGTAAAGATTTCTCAGCTTCGAAGCATTTCGAGAAGTCCACTACTACCAGGACGTGAAAATAAAATGAAACCCCAGAAAATTGCAGATATTTCATCCGGAAGAAGGTACAAGAAAGATTGCAAGCAGTACCACCAGGAGAAACTGCAGGTCACGGGAGCAGTCAACACTGTCAAGGTGGAGGTGCCGGATGACAAGACAGATGAAGCGCTCAGACAAGAGCAACTCAACGATGAGGAAATTGGGCCTATATTGAGAGCCAAAGAAAGGGGAACTCGTCCAAAATGGAAGGATGTTTCGGACAAAAGAGTGGGACTGAAGGCATTATGGGTGCAGTGGGACTCACTGAAAGTCAGGAACGGGCTGTTGCGGAGAGCATGGGAAAGCCCAGATGGAAAGCAGGTGGCTATGCGTCTAGTGATTCCCAGGTGTCGAGTAGCGAAGGTGCTTCAGGAAGTGCACAATGGAACATACGATGGACACTTCGGTGTTAACAAGACCCTGAAGAAAATACGAGAACGATTTTATTGGATAAGAAGTCAGGATGTGGAGGCTTGGTGTCGCAAATGCAAGATTTGTGCAGCCAGTAAGGGACCACAGACTGGCAGTAAGGGTGAAAAGAAGCAGTTCAACGCCGGAGCTCCTTTCAAGAGGTTGGCTAACGATATAGCGGAACCATCACCAGCCAGTGACCGAATGAAGGCTCGATACGACCGGAAGGGTAGTTCAGAAGGGTTCAAGGCAGGAGACCTGGTTTGGCTGTAGAACCCACAGCGGAAGATAGGAAGGTCACCGAAACTTCAATCACCTTGGGATGGACCGTATACTGTTATTACCCGAATTAATGACGTCGTCTATCGAATTCAACAAAGCAAAAAGTCCAAGATGAAGATCGTGCATTTGGACAGGCTGGCGAAATACATCGATGATTCTGAGTTGCCTGATCGGGACGATCAGGCTTAAGGAGGGGGCAGTGTTATGAATTACACCCCCTTGGAACTGGAGATGATACGCCTATGCCTACTAATAGTGACTGGATAGAATCTAGAAAGAGCCATGAACTTTTCTAGATTATGGTTGGAGAAGATTCTGGTTTAATCTAGAGGTAACTTCGGAGTATATAAGGCGCGATTACCAGCGCGGAAGAGGAAGATTATAAAAGGGAAGTTTTAAGAAGGAAGTTTATAGAAGTGACGTTCGGTAAAAGTGAGGTTAAATAAGAAGTAAATACGGTTATTTTGAAGTATTTTATAGATAGTAAATTATTAAATAAAGTGTTAGTAGTGTTTATCTCTTGTTAAAATTATTTAGAACCCACGGATTCATACAGGGTGTTTCCTAAAAGGTGGAAAATTCGCAACAATATCAATTTTTGTCAGTAACTATTTATAACCAGAGATCGGGAATTTTTATCCCTAAATTTGTTTTATGTTGTGTAATAAACTACTTCCACTCGTTACAAAACCAGTCCGTTGCCTTTCAGTGATGGTGTATTATATATTACCAGATGTTTATTTTATCGCACTAACCACTTGATAAATGGTGTTTGGTCGTCTTGTCATAGGTATAGGCACTTAATTACACTCGCTTTATTTGATTCTATTTAAAAAGACTGTACGCTTAATTATTAATTCCACATGAACTTTGTTTTTCTATTATGACGTTTCACTCCACGCAGAATTTCTTGATCTATCGGTGGCTTAAATTTTAACAAGTTTAACGCGGTTTTTTGAACTTTTTTAGCGGTTTTTTTTTCGAGAGCATTTTACAGCACATCTATACACGAGGCTAGTCCAACTACGATACCTCCTACCTTGAACGATATTGTGGTCAAAATTTTGTTATTTTCTTCCGATATCGTAATTCGTTGGAAAGCATGGAATAAATAAAAACACCTTTTTGAAAATAAATGAAGATTAACGCGGACCAGAAATTATACAACTGGATACACATTTGGCAAGAACTGAACTGCTATAATTTCCTGAGTCTCCAACAACGTCAGAAATGAATGTTACTGATATAGACGAATAATTAAGTGAAAAGTCCGAAGACTCATTAAAAAGCGAATCTAACGTAAAATAATTCACTTTTAATTTGTACTTTTGCTAAATCAAAGTAGTCTACCATCTTTTATTTTTAATTTTTGTCATCACTACCTGTCTCCTCATTGTATGGTCACCCTGTCTAATTGTTGAAAATGTCGATACAGTAAATCTAATCCTAACAAATGGTAATATGTCAAAAAGTATAAAGCTTATTTCCGTTCGAAAATGTTACGTTATGGCCACATAAAAATGCCGAATAATAATATGACATCAAAAACCGCCCCCAATATGCTTACATTTCTTTCGCTAAGTTATCCTACATCAACAGGTATAGTATTATTATATTTACAAAGTTACAAATATTGTATATTATATATTATATATTGCTACATTTAGTTAGATATATTTATTTTTCACCCTGGACACATGTGTCAGTGCTTAGATTTTTGAAAATATGGGTTCAATATATTCACAAAGTTCCAGAGTTTTAAATTATTATTTATTTTTCGATCCCCTTAATACTTATAAATTTTTTCCATATTTTTGGTATTTTTACAGGAGTAATATTTTCACTCACAATATTTGAAATTAAATTACCCCCCTCAATACTTAGAATTTTGAAATTATTTTTCAGTTTCAAAGATAGATTGAGTTTACTTATTAAATTAGAGGTTGTGGTCGGTACATAGTACGATTTCTAGATACATTTATAAGTAACTTCCTCTCTTATATAAGTATAGTTTTTCGTAAATGAATTTAAACCTTTTGTACGGTTCTGGTTGTATGTAAATTAACTGCCGGTTTATAATATCCCATTACAAGATACTTTTGCCACATATAAATCCCATATGCACACTGAAAAGGACAGAGATATTTTGTGCAACACTAGCACAGATATATCCAGGTTAAAGAGCCGAGACTCATACGCATAAACAGTTTAGCTGCAATAAAAGATTGAATTTTCGTAAGACACACAAATTTTACTATTATTTTAAAATAAGCGTTACAAATGATACAAATAGGTAATGTAAGGAATTATGCGATGTAGATAAATGTATTGTATGATGCAGATATTATAATTATACGATTAAAATCCTCCATTACCTACTTCAGTCAGGTACTAAAATTCCGATTCGGATTATCCGAATCATCCCGAGCTTATTTAATCTTCACGTGTCAAATCCACAGTAAAAGTCCGAGGTTATCGGCGGCATTTCTGCTGGATCAAAGGAGTGTCGCATATGGGATTTATATGTGCTTTTGCATCAAAGGATCAGTAAGAGCTTGCTTTTTTTTTTAAACAAATGACACAAATAAGTATAAAAACTTGAAATTAAATATTTCGCTGACGTTTCGGAAATCTTTTGCAAGGCTTTATTTTGAAAAATCTATTTGGCAGTGTATGATAAATACACAGCTCTAAGAATGTTTGTTATATTCAATATCCATAGATACTTATTATTTACATAGTAATGTTGATATAGTTAACAGTTTTTTTAATTTTTATACAATGTCAAGTTTGTGAAGTTCTTCTTTTAACATTGGCAACCAGGTTGTACAGACATCTACGGAACAATTCGACACGCATTTATCCTCATTCAATAATATTATATTATCGCTGATTCTTTAATTTTTCTTTTTTTGCTATCCGCCTCTTTTGTTAAAATCCTTGCCGAGTCCCAGTTTATTCTATGTCCGTTCTCCCAAGCATGTTCGCAGATCTTGATCCTCTGAATTTCATTTCTTCTGATATAATTTTTATGTTCGCTCAATCTTACAGTAAACGGTCTGGATGACTCACCCACGTAATGTTTGTTGCACTCACACGGAATACAGCAGTTTTTTTAATTTTGCTCCTGGTTCTTGGGTTTCGTTTTTGTCAGAATAGATCTTAAAGTGTTTGTTTAAAATATCGTCCTAATATCAAATCTATCACCGATACGGCGCAACTTTTCGGATAATCCGCATACATAAGGAATTAATGCTGTGTAACGTTTTTCAGGTTTTTGTCGTACCTGAATGTTATTTTCAATATTTATGAAGGTTTTATCAACAAAACCCTCAGGGTATTGGTTATTTATAAGAACTTCTTTTATAAACCGCTTCTCTTTGTTTGGTAAGTATTTCATCATTAGAAGAAATGATTTTGGCCCTATCATACAAACATTTTATAACACCCCTCTGACTGCATCGACTGATTTGAGTTGAAATATAAATATCTGTTGGTATGTGTCGGTTTTCTATTTATCATACACAGCAAAAAATATTTTTCAAAAAAAAAGAATTGAAAAAGGAAACAGATTAGGTTTCCGAAACGTCGGCGAAATATTTAATTTCAAGTTTGTATGCTTATTTACGTTATTTGTTTAAAAAATGCAACCTCTAACTGATCCCTTGACGTAAAAGTCACAGGCGTAGAGGTTATTTACCATTAACATGCTGGTTAATTGTGATATTTTGTAGATTCTCCGAGCACCGGTTAATAAGAAAAAATACATGTGGCAGGAAGTCCCAAAGAATTAGAAAAAATTAAGATAATGCCACAAATAACATTTAGACAATATATATTAAACTATGCTTGATAACAGTTAATTTTTGCTCATATTCACTCTTCCGTTAAAGTATGAATTTAAAAAGTACAACCACAATTATTACAACAGGGTTACTAAATATTGTCTAAATGTAATTTGTGGCATTATCTTAATTTTTTTCCTTCTTCAATTCTTTGGGACTTTCTGCCACATGTATGTTTTCTTTCTAAGCGGTGCTATGGGAATCTACAAAATATATCACAATTAACCAGTATGTTACTGGTAAAAAACCTCTACGCCTGTGACGTTTACGTCAAAGAATCAGTTAGAGGTTGTTTTTTTTTTTTTAAATAAACAACACAAATAAGTACAAAAACTTGAAATTAAATATTTCGCCGACGTTTCGGAAATCTAATCTGTTTCCTTTTTCAAGGCTTTTTTGAAAAATCTTTTTTGCTGTGTATGACAAATGCACAGCTCTAAGAATGTTTGTTATATTCAATATCCATAGATACTTACTATTTACATTGAACTGTTGAAATAGTTAACAGTTTTTTAGTTTCTATACAATGTTAAGTTTGTGAAGTTCTTCTTTTAACATTAGCAGCCAAGTTGTACAGACATCTACGGAACAATTCGACACGCAATTATCCTCATTCAATAATATTATCCCGGATTCTTTAATTTTTCTTTTTTTGTTATCTGCCTCTTTTGTTAAAATTTTTGCTGAGTCCCAGTTTATTCTATGTCCGTTCTCCCACGCGTGTTCGCAGATCTTGGACCTCTGAATTTCATTTTTTCTGATATAATTTTGAGTGTAAATACTATAATGGAACTTTTAACTATGTGTATAAAAACAACTTCTTTTCAATTAGAAAATGACTTCTATCAGCAGGATTTCGGTATGGCAATGGGTTCTCCATTGTCACCGATTTTAAGCAATATATTTATGGAGGATTTTGAGACTAGGCATGTTCAAAATTGTGCATACAAACCGGTTATCTGGTGGAGATACGTAGATGATATCTTTGCAATCTGGCCTCATGGTATTGAGTTACTAGATAGTTTTTTGGATCATTTAAATAATAAAGAACCTTCTATTAAATTCACTTTAGAAAAGGAAACTAGAAATGAATTACCATTTTTAGATGTTTTAATTAAAAGAGTAAATGGTACAATTGAAACAAGTGTTTATAGAAAACCAACACATACCAACAGATATTTAAATTTCAACTCAAATCAGTCGATGCACGTTAAGAGGGGTGTTGTAAAATGTTTGTATGATAGGGCCAAATTCATTTCTTCTACTGATAAAATACTAAACAATGAGAAGCGGTTTATAAAGGAAGTTCTTATTAATAACCAATACCCTGGGGGTTTTGTCGATAAAACCTTCATAAATATTGAAAATACCAATCAGGTACGACAAAAACCTGAACACACAGCATTAATTCCTTATGTATGCGGATTATCCGAAAAGTAGCGCCGCATCGGTGATAGATTTGATATTAGGACGGTATTTCAAACAAGCAACGCTTTAAGATCTATTCTGACAAAGACGAAACCAACAAACCACGAGCAAAATTCAAAAAACTGCATTTATAGTATTCCGTGTGAGTGCAACAAACAATACGTGGGTGAGTCATCCAGACCTTTTAGTGTAAGATTGGGCGAACATCAAAATTATATCAGAAAAAATGAAATTCAGAGGTCCAAGATCTGCGAACACGCGTGGGAGAACGGACATAGAATAAACTGGGACTCGGCAAAAATTTTAACAAAAGAGGCAGATAGCAAAAAAAGAAAAATTAAAGAATCCGCGATAATATTATTGAATGAGGATAATTGCGTGTCGAATTGTTCCGTAGATGTCTGTACAACTTGGCTGCCAATGTTAAACGAAGAACTTCACAAACTTAACATTGTATAGAAACTAAAAAACTGTTAACTATATCAACAGTTCAATGTAAATAGTAAATATCTATGGATATTGAATATAACAAACATTCTTAGAACTGTGCATTTGTCATACACAGCAAAAAAGATTTTTCAAAAAAGCCTTGAAAATGGAAACAGATTAGATTTCCGAAACGTCGGCGAAATATTTAATTTCAAGTTTTTATACTTATTTGTGTTGTTTATTTATAAAAAAACAACCTTTAACTGATCCTTTGACGTAAACGTCACAGGCGTAGAGGTTTTTTACCAGTAACATACTGGTTAATTGTGATATATTTTGTAGATTCCCATAGCACCTCTTAGAAAGAAAACATACATGTGGCAGGAAGTCCCAAAGAATTGAAGAAGGAAAAAAATTAGGGTTACTAAGTATTATTTTTTACTATTATGTTTCCATAATAAAGTTGCCACGCCTTAGAAATGTTCCCATAAGACGAATAATTGTTTATATTTGCAATTATTAATTAATCTTGTACAGAAATGTTAGTAAATAGACAATAAATAATGTATACAATATCAAGGCAGTTATAACAAAACATTTTATTTATAGGATTTGTCAAATTTTAAATTGAATTTATCTCTTTCTTAGGTGACATTTTTCATTATAAAACTAATATCACAGCTCCTTACCAATATGAGGAGTAAGTTTAAAATGAGAACAGAAACCTACTTATTCAATAGAAAAATAATTGCAGAAATGTTTTAAAATGAACTTAGTTACAAACTTTGTCTCAAGAAACAAAAATTACTTGCATTAGAAAGGTACTTCCAGAAAGGATTTTTCTGTCTGTCATTCTATCTCTTGGAAATGCCTTTGAAACGTTTTTCGCCCGTATTCTGGAGCTCTTCAGAAAGACAAAGCCACCCTTAAGACATTTCATACAAGAATAAAGATAACAGTTTAAACAATGTTTTCAAATATTAGTTTTCCATAATAATAAAGTTTTTTAAATTAGACATGAAATGGAATGTTTGAAATCCTATAAGGAATATATTTTATTAAAATTACATGCAAACAAAAAATAATGCACTTAAAAATCAATGCAGTTGTGTCATGGCACTACAAAGTGTTGAAGTTTTTTTAACAATTCTTTTTTGTCTAACAACTGCAGTCGACCCGACACATACAAATTGGCGTGTATGCTCCTACCTATTGTAAGTTAAAAATGCATTGTCAACTAAATTATTGATGAGGAAGCAAAATTAGTTTACCCCAAGTGCGCAAGCAATTGCGTGAGGAAGAATGCATCCCGACATATCTTATCTGATCTAAAAATAACGTAACACTGTAGTCCTTAAAAAAGGTGTGGCATTTATGGCATTCGAGGAACGATTCTGGGGCGCCCACACACAGTGGCGGTGCTTTGACAGCTTAATAAAGGAGCGGTTTCAACTTGTTAGCAATCAATTTGTTGCAATGCTATTTGTTAAAAATGACGTCTCTACAGCATAGCAGATCCTGGAGGAGACAGCATGGGTTAATAATTTTACTGTGAAGCAAATCGAATTCAATTTATTGAACACCAAAAGAATTACGACACCATTTATCCCTAAAAAGAAGGCGCATTCTCAAATACAATGGACATGTCGTACACACAATGCAAAACCAAGAATTTTACAGCTTTCTTGGGTTATGACTAGATAATTCTGAGCAGTTTGACCAAATGCCAGCAAAACATGAGTTGAAGTATACAAATCTCATTATATCTGCTCACTTTCAAGCATTTTAATTTCTTTTATATACAGTGTGGGCCAAAAGAAATTGCTTAGATAGAAACAGTAAAGAGGACACGACGTTTGAGCGACAAAGACCTTATATCGCCATGGTTTTTTGGTGAATCTTCGAATATTTTCCTCGTTAATTCAAAATTGGGTCATAGTTCTTAAACTATCCGGTCACTACAAAAATAGTTTTGCAACGCTGATTAGTGCCTTTTTGATTGAAATTATATAAGAAAGTTATACTTCATCAGCGAATCATTTATATTAAAAAGGTATAAAGCACAGAATGAAGCAAAATGCAATTTGTTTTGGCATTTTTCGCTAATATCTTGAAATTTCGAAATACTTTTTTATTTTTAGCAATTTAAGCAAATATATTGGCATTATGAACATTTCCTGGCATTGATTTTTGTTCACTGCATAGAAATTCAACACATCTGTTACATACTTTATTAATTTTATATTCTATAGTGGCCAAAATGGATTTAGGGAGAAACATTCGTGCGAGTCAGCTTTACAATTTGTATGTGGACAATGGATGAGAGACATTGGCGAGGTGAAGGTTACGCTGAGTGTGTTCGTTGACTTGCAGCGCGCCTTTGAGGCGATAGACAGGTCTAGGTTATTGTGGAAATTGAAGAAATATGGCATAAAATCGCCTAACCTAAGATGTATGGCAAGTTATTTAGAAAACAGGTGTCATAAAACTA
Source organism: Stenurella melanura (assembly GCA_963583905.1). Lineage (NCBI taxonomy): Eukaryota > Metazoa > Arthropoda > Insecta > Coleoptera > Cerambycidae > Stenurella > Stenurella melanura. Next base: position 232,325,558 of record OY757309.1, on the reverse strand, counting down.
AAGTTAATAACAAAATATCAAACTCGGTTGATAGTATATATGGGGTCCCGCAGGGAAGTGTGCTAGGGCCACTCATGTTTGTGCCATACATAAATGATATTAGTAAAATTTTTAAAAATTCGTTTGTCAGTTTATTTGCAGATGATACACTAATATCTGTGTCTGGGTACGACCTGAAGGATATAGTGCAAACTTTAAATGTAGAACTTGATATTTTGTATAACTGGTTATGTGTTAATAAATTAAAGCTGAATTCGGCCAAAACAAAATGTTTGTTAATTGGATCTAAACATAACAGCCCAAAATACTCCGGAGATAATATTGATGTATGTATAAAAAATAATAAAATTGAAGTAGTGTCTGAGATAAAGTATCTGGGAGTGATTTTGGATCAGCAACTTACCTTTTCTCATAATGTTGACTACCTTTGTAAGAAAATAGGGGAAAAAATTGTTTTCGTCTATCGTATTTCTAGGAACCTGTCAGAATTGATTAAATTGTTAATATACAACACAATCTTGTCAAGTCATTTTCATTATTGTATTTCTTTGTTAATTTTCTGCTTGAATGAAAACATACATAGATTACAGATACTCCAAAATGAAATAATGAATAATGCTGAATTGTGATAAATATACCCCTATTTTTGATGATATGTTGAAATCACTGAAATGGCTATCCGTGAGGCAAATGTCACTTTAATTCACAAAATCAGACATAAAAAATCTCCAGAGTACCTGCAATATTTTCTAGTGACAAGATCTGAAAAACACTGGTATAATGTAAGGTCAAAAGATAATTATAATGTCGAATTCGTAAAATCCAGTAAATTGAAGAAAACTCTCTTTGGCGACTGTCTGAGACTTTTCAATGCTTTACCGAACGAATTAAAAGGTGTTCGTAGTGTTGGGTTATGTACAAAATTAGTAACGAATTTATATCTTGATTAAGGGTGTAAGCTTACATTAAATGTTGTATTCTTTTCCGTTGTATACGTTTGTATCTAAAGTTGTTTCATCTATGTATTCAATGTATCTCTTTTTTTAATGTATACAATTAGTCTGTGCTAAAATAAAGCAAATTATTATACTATATTATTAATAGCATAAGCTAGATTTCATATATTTTTACACTATTTTATATGAACGAAATTATTTATATCAATAAAATTTGAAGTTAATCATGTGTATAAACTTAAATATTAAATAGTGACATTTGTAGAATAGATTAGCCTGACTACATCTTGTATGTACTGTCGGAATATATAAATTTTCTCTTGATGTTGTGTCGTGTTCATGAATGTTCCTCACGAAGGTATAATGTTCTGATAAATGTTTTGACACTAACTCGTGTAATATTTTGTAAATAAAAGTAATTGTGTTTAGATTTAAAATTTGCTTCACTTTCAGTCACTTCGTGGCAACAAGCATTCATTTTATATTTGCATATTTGTTATGGTTTAGAATAATTCACAATGCTTGGTTTTGATTTTTCTGTAACATTAATAAGTACTAAACTCCTTTCGTATGCGTCCCAGCAAATTAACTTGTTTAGCTATGTTTTCAGTAATATAAAGAGCATGGCTAGAGAACGTTAAATGATCATCAATAATTACACCTAAATACTTGAATTCATTAATTTGCTCAATTTCTGTTCCATTAATGGTTATTCCTTAATTACTTACTGTGTTTACTCGGTTGTTTTTACTTTCAATTATCATACACTTAGTGTTATCTGTATTTAGGCTAAAGCTATTCATGTCCAACCACTTTTCTATTTCTTTAACTGACTATTTATTATGTTTATAGTCGAATCTACATTATCACCAACTAAGTATATCAATGTGTCGGCAGCAAATAGTTAGTTGTATGCTGCATTTCTTAACGTACTTCATAATGACATTTATGTACAGAAGAAACAGATAGGCCCCATAACGATTCCTTGCGGTACACAGAATTTTATCTCTTTTGGTAAGGATGTGTCATTACTCCCATTTTTATATTTGGTGACTTGTGTTATATTTTTTAACTAACTGGTCATTCATTTCAAAACTTTATGTCCAAACCGTAATCTCTTAACATTAATATTAATAATTATTTATCTATTGTCTCAAAAGCTCTGCGGAAATCTAGAAAAACTAACTCAATGATCAGTTTCGCATTTAACGCGTTTTTCCAACTTAATAATGTTGTTTGTAAAGCAGTGTCGTACGAGCAGTATCTAGTTATGACTCTTTGTCTTGTAAATAAAGACAACAATTTATTACATCGGCCCAATCTTTGCAATTTTTTAAAGTTTGAGAATCTATTAAGGATGTTTAAATATTTAAAATACTGAAAAAAAATATTCCTAAGGTATTTTGCAGACAACTTTCATATACTCCATGTAACATTTAATATGAGAAGCAACAAATCACTTTTTCATTATGTACATGATGATCCACTTCTAACCATGTAAGTCATTCTAAAATTATTAAAATACATTTTTGTCCGAAATCTGATTGCTTGGTAAATCGCATCATAAAAAAACATTCGTTTCCTTTGCCAGGCGGGAATTATAACTTAACTAATTTCTAACTGCCAAGGGAAGGCATAAGCTATGCTTGTTTAGGCGAGATTGCGTGGTTGATATACAAACATTCAGATGGCATGTAAAGCATCCAGTACTTAAAAACTTTCATCTCCACAAATAGGAGAAATAACGAGCGATAATGTAAGTAAAAACTCATTGTAAATCATCAAGTGTATTATCGCAATTTGAATACTATACTTTATGTACGATTATAAAAATAAATAGTAATGTAATGGTTTGACAACGTCCAAACTATTCAAACATGTCAAATCCCCTCAATAATAACACAGGCACACAAGGAAAAAAGATGTCGATTTCACGGACCAGACCGCTCATCTCCGGTGTATCTTGTCTTGCTGAATCCGAATCCGGTGTCAGTTTTGCCACCGTCACCATGTCACAATTTTTTGCTATCCTCAAGAAATGGTTAGAGAAATGCAAAAATTGCATTGTTCTAAGTGTTTTAACTGTTTCTTGAAGTAAGAAAAAAATTGGGACGTGGTAGGGCAAAACTGACACCGGGTACCGGATTCGGCAAGCCAAAATATACAGGAAATGATTGGTTTGGCCTGTAGAATCGACAACTTTTTTTGTGTGCCTGTGTCATGAACCATTCTATTTTATTTTGAGCTTTACATCGATTGGACAGGCTAGGCATGAAGTTAAAGGTGATTGATGTAAAAATAAATCACTAGGGAGTTTTAATAAATCACGCTATTTGTTTGTGGATACTATTACATGTTCAAAAGTAGTTGAGTAATTAATATAAGAATATATAATATAGTAGTTAAATTATTTAAAAGTACGTTACATCACACAGCTCCAGGTTAGAAAATTAAAGACAATTTTTTTTAAATTTTTGTACTAGTTGCAAATCAAAACCTTACCTGCATGTTACAGAAATAGTAGTAGTACATATAGGATTTAACTGGGTTAACACTCACCTGAAAAAAAGAAAAGAACGTTTATTACATTTATTTCTTATGAAGTATGTACAGGATTTGATCGAAATATGGTAACAGTGATATTACTTAAAATAGAACATATTTTCAGTAGGTACACAGAATGTTTCATTTTTCATGGAGCCACTCTAATACCTCGCTTAACTGATATCCAAATATTTAAAATATAGGTGGTGAGTATATACCTAGAAAGTGAATCTTTACAACATTTGGTTTTAGTCAGAGGCGTCCGATTTTAGGATGGAAAAAGGGAGTAGATTTAAAAAAGATGTTAACGATTTTTTTAGAAATAAACTAGTACTTGAGATATTTTTAATCAGCACCTTTAGAACCCCCTTTGTACAAGATTAGATTATACTGGATTCTAAGGTGTTCGAGATAGTATTGTATGTATTCTCAATTTTTTCTTCAGAATAATGCATTGTACTAGTTTGAATTGATTTTCTAACAAATAAACACTTCAATGAAGACCTGAGTAGGCCATGAAAAAGTTATTGCATATATCAATTTATTGTTGAACTTTAAGTTAGTCAATTAAAAATCATGTCAGTGCTGACTTATATAATAAGTGAAGTATAAATTTTTGTAAATTATATATAGTTCGAAGTTTAACAATGCGAAAAGAAGTCGAGCTGATTCGTTTAGTCGGAGATAATGCCAGATCATTTAGACAAGCTGCTATTGAATTTAATCTATGGCATCCTGACCGCCACCCTCCCATTCGGCATAAGTTTGTAGCAACTATCAACAACAGTTATAACAATACAAGAAATGTATGTAATATGTAAGTTAAAACCAAAGAATTATAATTTAAAAAATCGGCCATTTAAAGACGAAGAACGCATTTTACAATCGTAACATGGAAAGAGCCAAATCTGACCAAATAAATAATAAATTAAAATTTATCCTAATAAGATAGACCTCGCGTGTTTTCTTAAATCCACTGATAGTTGTCGAATGTTATAAATAAGGTTTAACCATGTGCAACCCGACATGCGCAGGGCGCATCATCTGACAGAGCAATTTATTAACAAAATCCTTACTTCTAATGTCCCTCTCAAATTAAAAACTATTAGAGTTTTGTTCCGTCAGTCCTAGAAATTGGGTGCCATCGAACTTTAAATTGATTCCCATCATTTATTTAGATAATAATGTTACGTGTTTTCCACCTTTCAGGAAACACCCTGTATGAATGCGTGGGTTCTAAATAATTTTAACAAGGGGTAATCCACTAACACTTTATTTAATAATTTACTGATTACAAAATACTTCTTAATTAACCAAAATAACCTTTACACTTTGTTTACTTTATATTTAACCTTACTTTTTTGCTGCCAAATTTCACTTTAATAAAACCTCTCCTCTGCGCCGGTAATCGCGCCCTATATACTCTGAAATTGCCTCTAGATCCATCCAGCACCAATCAAGAATCTTCTTCTACCACAGTCTAGAAAACTATCTCTTTCTACAAGTTTCCAGTCACTATTAGGCATAGGCGTATCAATCTCCAGTTTCAAGGGGGTGTAATACATAACAATAACAATGTTATGTTGGCATTATCTCCTATTCTCTTAGAAATTGTGTGTTGGCTTCACTGTCGAGTCTTTTGACAAAGAAGAAGTGTTCGCCAATCACAAATTTCTTTTACACAGATAGAAACAACCACTCTGGTGGAAATCTAAACTTAACAACACGATATTTTATTAAAATAAATATAACATTTCGAATTGCTCTTTGTGTAGGGATAATTATAAAGGTATACCCTGGTTCTTTTTTGGGGAGATACTGAAAGGCTAAAAAATATTCATCTCCAGACAATTTCATAATCATAATTGGAGTGTAAAGTTGAGGGGCTGCACATGTTTTGTTGGTACGAGTGAAGTAGGTAATTTGGAAATTAAGACAGACACATGCTGAATGGCCAGGAAACACAAGTAAGTCTAGGTAGAAATTTCGGCTTAACAATATCATAACTTCAGGAATGTAACCCCTTTACTGTCCAAGGTATTTAGGCGATCTTATTATATTTCGTTAGAAGCAATCAGCTTAAAGAAAGAGAATAGCCAAATGGTCTCACAGTGTGTATTTGTCTGTATATATCTTCTGACCATTTTCATATTAAGTTACGTTCGAATAATTAGGAACATATGTGATAAAATAGCAGCCAAGAATCATTCTTTATATTTGTAAACTGTAGGTAAATTTTAGCTGGCCCTGGTTGTTTGTAATATATTCTTATTTATACCAATCTGAGCCACAGATTTCCTTTAGGTTCCCATTTCTTTCCTTGGGGTTTTGAAAGTTGGCGCTGGGCAAAATTCAAGTAAATTCGAAACAAACCCGACTCTACGCAACAATGACTAGTCGATTTGCGCTTTTGATATATGTGGCAATGGGGGTAAGTGGCTACTTTACTGTTGCATATATTTTAGGGAAAATTCAAGATATAGCATACCTTTAAAAAACAGAAAAAGAGCATTCAAGCCAAAATTTTCGCATACCCTAGAAGAGGGTGGATTTATGGTTTTGGGCCCAGGGTCAATTTTCAAACAAACCATTTACCACCAATGGGATAGTATCCTTCCAGAATTTCCGTATTTGAGCTGTCGAAAATCCCCACTCGTTTATCAGCACTAAAAGGCAATATGTGTCAAAAGTTAACGCTTGGTGTGGAATGACCAGATTATTGGTCCGTTTTCATTCCAAAATTGAATGGGGAAGGGTATTCAAATTTGTTGCAAAATGAAATTCCTTCGTTTCTCAATTATCTGCCATAAGATGTCAGAAGAGACTTGTATTATCAAGTTGATGGTGCCCCGACTCACAATGTTGCAAGAGGTTGGTTTGAAGACAATTTTTCAGGTAGATATATGGGTCTAAAAAGTCAAGTGTAGGAGTTTCCTACTAGATCTCCGGATCTGACACTACTTGATTTTTATTTGACTCGTCGTTTAAAAATATAGTCTATAAGAGCAGACCACGTAGCCAAGAAGGGTTAGTAATCAGAATTAGAAAGCATGTGTTGAAATCAGTCTGGCTGAGACTAGAAAAGTTATTCGCCATTTAAGAAAACGGATTGATGATGGTTACATAGAAATACAAAGAATTATAATTAGATTGACACTTGCAATAACTTCTGTTTTCATGGCTTACTTATGTTTGTATTGAAGACTATTTGTTAGAAGAATGGTGGGTATGTATGAATCAGAATTTTTGTCTTATTAAATAAATAACTATTTTGTTGTAACATCAATTCAAACTAGTACAATACATTATTCTGAACAAAAATAAAGAATACATTTTTTTTAATTTGAGAATTCATTTTAAGGGCGCCTTTTCCATCCTAGAATCGAACGTCTCTGTCTAAGATGAAATGTGGTTGCGTAGAAAGACACACGTTGTACGTATATATTCACCAACACTATTTCAAAATATTCGTATATCAGATGAGCGAGATATGAGGATGGCTCCATGAAAAATGGAACACACTGTATAGTAATGAAACTTATTTATAGGATTTTGCAAACAGCAGGAAAAACTATCTATGAGAACTAAAAGTAAAGCTATCTGTAAAAATATAAATTTTCAGTCGTTGCATTATTTCATTATTAGAATAACCAGAATACAGGTGTATTCTGGTTATTCTAGCAATTAAAATTCTAAAATGAATTTGTCTATTTCTTATTTAACAATTCTCATTATAACACTAGTATCCACATCCCTACGGCCATGCAGACTAAACTAGTATCTATATAACCCCTTACGGATGGGAAGATTTAGTTAAAAATTTATAGACCGTACCAAACTTACAGCAGTTTAAGTCGCAAAACGGAGAAACGCACGATCTAATAAAGACTTACGAAAGACGAACGTCTGTTCAACAAGAAATTAAAATATTAGAATTTTGCTTTTCCACCAAGGCTACAAATAATTGAGGACACATAAGTAAATTCTCCTGCTGATTAAATTGGATTTGCTGAAGTCTTATTGAATACTTCTTGCTAGATAAATCTTATTGAACAACAGGTATGTACACTTGCTTGCAAATAAAATAGTACATTATTAATATTATTATTTAAATTGCCGGCTACTGTGCAACAAAAACACGAGTAAAATTGGACGCCGAAACTTTTGACTCGAAACGCTGCCAATACCGTTAGAGTTATAAAAAAATCGACATAGATGATTTTGTGGAGAATTAAATTCTCTATAAAAAAGTAAGTGGTGGCATATGTCTATCGTCAATATTTTAGGCGTGAGAGTGATTGAAAGATAAATACAAACTTTACAGTTGTCCAGTATTTAAGATAGATTTATGCTACCACTGATATTTTTATAGAAGATTTAATTATCTATAAAATTGTTTACGTCCATTTTCTTCGTAACTCTAACGGATTTTACAGCGTTTCACTTTTACATCTGGTTGTGCTAGAGACCAGAAAAGCCCTAAACTGACTTTATTTACATACCATGTCTTTAAAGTTTTTTCATTCTAATGGAGGATTGGTTATCTATCATTTTGTCTCTTGGAAATGCTTCTTAGTCTTTGAAACGTTTTTCGCCCTTATTCTGGAGCTCATCAGAAAGACATAAAGCCACTCATAAGATGTTTCATGAAAAAACCAATACAAGCTCCAGATAAGGGAGAAAAACGTTTCAAAGAGACAAAATAATAGATAACTAATCCTTCATAAAAATGTAATCCAGTAGAATGAAATATTCTTAAAGACAAGGTATGTAAATAAGGTCGGTTTAAGACTTTTCTGGTCTCTAGTACAACCAGATGTATGTCGTCAGAGAAATATAAAGTCTTGTTTTCAGTAGATTTTAATTCTTTATTGAATAAATAGGCTTATGTTCTCATTTTTAACTGAATCTTCATTGCCATAAAGGGTCTATGTGGATATTAGTGTTAAAATGAGAATTGTCAAATAAGAAATAGACACATTCATTTTAGAATTTTAATGGCTAGCGTAACCAGAATATGGGTTAGAAAAGGATGCAGACTGAAAGTTAAAATTTTTACAGATAGTTTTTCTCTTTAGTTCTCATAGATAATTGTTTCTGCTGTTTGCAAAATCCTATAAAGAATATGTTTCATTATATGCAAACATTTTTAAACACTGTATAGTTTTACCAGTTTTGATACTTTCTATCTTTCCTTAAATTTTCAAAATATTTCAGTATTAATAGTTAAAAATGCAAATAAATTAAGGTTTATCTTTTTTCTCTCTATACGCTATAACTCACACGGTTCTCATATAGGGACAACAGTGCTATATTTTAGGATCATTAGAACTCGTTTCAAATCTCACTGGGTGTAATATACAATAACTGTAAAATTCCTACCGCTGGGAAATATATAATGAAAGTTTAGCACCTTTAAACATTAAATAAATACGTGAGATTTGAAAATTTCTATTTTCGTATAATTATTTCGGTAGCTATATACTAACAAGATAAACACCATTGTTCTGTCTATTAATAAACAAATGATTATAATGAAAGAGAAATTACCAGAATGAAATGAATACTGATTCTTAACAGCATTTAAATATATTTGTCAAAAATTCACTTTTAATACATATTAGCATCTTGAATTCTCATGACATCATTTCCTATACTTTTTTAACAATAATATTCTCTATGTTCTGAAACGTACTTATTTGTATCATAATCTAAGTTTATCAAACATGAATAAGATTTCTAACTCTGATTCTTTTAATAGTTAGATTTGGGGATTTAGTAAATAATTTAGTCGAATTAGATAAAAAAAGCGATATCAAAATGTAAGTTAACCAATTTTTTAAAACACTCTAGAAATGTAACGTGATAAAACGCCCACCTAGTTCGAGGAGTATCTCAAAACCATTCAAAACCATCTTTAAACCATTTTTGTATTATTTATGAAAGTTAGTGTCTCTTTAAAGTAAACTATGAGATAAACTTAGGGTATAATAATACCAATCTTTATATATTTATATACTATACCCTATACGTATACAAAATGAGACAGTAGTAGAGTTTCATGTGATCTATCACTTCCACATTTACGTAGTGGACTGGAAGCATAGTAATAAAAAAAGCAGTAAAACAGCTTATTGTTAATCATAATTTTAATGATTAACAATAAGCTGTTTTTGCAAATCGGGTGATGTTATTTAACTGAAAATATGTATAAGTTGTACATAAATAAATACTACAGGATTGTTGAAGACTATTTTTGGATAGAATTTGATTATAAGGGAGATATCTCCTAATTTGGTGCTTTATCCCCCTCCCCACTAGCCTTACGTGGTGTTCCCTCTTAACGTTGGTGCAATGGGCTACCTTTCGACATCGTCAATGCGCCGTCTGCCTCCCTCTCCTAGTTCACGCACTATTGTTAACTTTTAAATATCGCTCTCAGAAAAAAATTATTTCTATTAGTGAGCGAGGTTTGAATAATTTTCCCGTCTGCCGTCTGTCATGTTTCTTGAAAGCGCGATAACCAATCATATTAAAATCTGGTGTAAGTAGGTTTCAGGTGGAAGGAAAGTGATTAGTAAATATGAGAGTTATTAAATATTTTATTTTGGATTAAAAATATACATGAAGAAGTTTGGAGCCTTTGAAATTTCATCAAAAAAGTAAAATACTGCACAAAATAGCGACACGGATATCGTCAACCATGCCATCAGAAGATGATATACAGGGTGTAATCAGTTTCATTTCATTAAAAAAACTGGTAATGGGGACCGACTAGACAAACAAAAAACCTTTATGACTTTTCCCTCTAGGGGCACTTTGAAAAACACTGATCTAGGTTAACATATTTAATATTATGGTAGACAACTATTGAGTCGATGGACTGTCGATGGACTGTCGATGGACTTGTACTTCCCAATTGTACAACTTTTAAATTGTCATAAAAAAGTGCTGGCCGGCACACGCGGTGTCAAAGGATCATCGACCGCCTTTGATGTACCGCCTCAACTGAACTGAGGCAAGTATAAAGAGGTAAATAATTCGTTCTCTCTTCGTGCACAATTGCAAGCAAATAATGGCCATAGAGGTTTAAACAGAGCATTTCTTTACATGTGTGTTTTTTAATCTGGAACAAAATATTGGATTGTTTATAATTTAGAAAATTTAAATGTGGTTTATTAACATTTGTAAAATAAATGAGTGTCCTGGGTTAAAAGCTTACTACCTACCTAAATATTTCAAAATCTCTGCATCTGTATCAATACACAGTTCGGTACGTCGAATTAAGTACATACGCACTTCGTTCAACACTAAACACTAAACTATCAACTAACGTTGTCAATAAAGAAAAATAAAATAAAAACTTGGTACAAAAGCCAAAAAGGAATACAAAAGAACGAACAAGTAAGTTGTGTCTGTACGTAATCAAGAATTTGACAACTTGAACGGTAAGTCAATAAAATAAATCTTAACTATAAATACACAATGACGCGAAATTCAAAAATAACAAAAACAACGAACGTTGGACGTGTGTACATAACGAAACACCGACAGTAACTAAAATATTGCATAAGAGAGAGTTAGAGTATAGTTTTCCTCAGATCAGATCTAGATCTAAACCTACCTCAATATTCCAGCAGTTCTCAAAAAATTTTATTGAAAATTTGCGAATTTTTTGTTTATTTTTTTTCTCTCCAAAACTATGAGCTTTAGACCCCATGTTATATAAGGTTTTTTTGTTTGTCTTGTCGTTCCCTACCACCAGTTTTTTTTAATGACATGAAACTAATTACACCCTGTATAAAAATGTAGAAATTAAACCTAAAGGATTATGTCCTTAAAATAAAATTTGAAAAACGTTCTATAGCTTGTTCAACAATTACATACAAATTTCCATAAACCTCTCTTACAATCGCTATATGCAAAAATAATAAGGATATTTTTACACATCCAATAATGTTTTTTATTCAAAAAGAACTTTAAATAAAAATTCTACTTCTTGTCAACATATAAAATAGTCGAATATTTCGAGATTTAGCAATTGAGAATACTGCACAATATTTTAAATAAAAAATATGTGCAATAAAAACATGTGCAGTTAAAATTGAAGACATATCCATTCTTACTTTACCTCACGCACACTTAAATCTTGACTAATAATTAATTATTATTATTATTATTAAATCAAATGGAACAGCACAATGCCAAGTACGGAAGATGTCTGGATGTCTCACATATGTCGAAATATGAACAGTCGGAAATTGTGAAATAAATGATTCATGTAAAGTTGCAAATTTTTAACATTTACATACAAATACCACGCAATTAACAGATTTTATTGAAGAGGTGCGCCTCCTCTAAAAATAACAGTAAAATAATTACTCATAAAGAATTGAGTACCTAATTATACTGGTATCAATATTTGTTACGAATATCCCAACGAATATTCTACTCTCAAAAAATTCAGATTCATCTTTCCAGAGCCTTTTTTAAAATACTTTTATCTACCGCAAGATTACAGTCCGGATCTCATGGTGCAATTTCACAATTATAAGGGGCGGACTCAGACTAGTTTGCAAGAACGTTTTTACCTTGTACGTCTTTGAGGGACAAAAGCAATACAATATAATAACGCTAAAACTTGATAGAACACACACAATACAACACTTGAAACACCAAAACTACTAATTGTGGTGGCACAAAAATAAAAGTAACAGTTTTTGTAAATGTTGATACTTCAAACTGTTGCTTGTCAAGAACCGAGAATATTCCGAAAATCATTCTTTAACATCCACAGATGTAGTAGGGGCATTCGTACAGTACGTATAATGTTCTACAGATAACGATGTGTATGTTTTATGCTTTATATTATGTTTTCCCCATACAGCACTCTATTACACTCTTAGTACTATTACGTTCTCCCTTCTCTTCAGCTTATGGTTTATCCAAAAATGTGTTCTACATACTGGATATTGTTCTTTAGTATTTAGGAATGTTCAAAGCCGTACAAGCAGAAATATCTGCAACATCATACCGTTTGCAGTTTACTCGCTCGACAGCGAGTCGGCGAATGCCTACCTAAATCGATATATACAGTGACAATAATCGTATCTGCGCTTTGAAAGTACAACGGTCAGCGGTAAGCGACCTTGACTCGCACGAAACGAAATAAGTTTCTGGACTTACACCCTGAGATACGGACACTACTCATGACAAGTTTTGAATACAAGCCAAAAGACCACCTGTAATACACTTTCGTACAAGCAGGGGCGATGTGTATGCATACAATATGTCCAAAGTGCATAAGGGTGTATACGTGGTAGTTAATTATTGTGTTAAATTTGTTTTATAGTTGTAATGTTTTTTTCCTCCCATTTATATGTATATCTAATGAAGCATTCAACATATTTTATTGTAGTATATAAATAAAGCATTTTATTATTATTGTTATTACTAAGTAATTACAACGCAGTTAGTGACAATGTGAAGCGTATTAAAATTAAATTAAAATATTTAATATAATTAGCAATGTCATTTTTATTATGATAGCGATTAATTATAGTCAGGTAAGTTTTATCTCGTTTTATTAAATTCCATTTGCAGATAAGAATAATTATAACTTCAATGTAATAATAAACAAAACAATTTCTTACTTAAAAAATTATAATTCAAAACTCGTTTAATTATGGCAAATAAAATACTAGTTTCAAGCAATATAGTCTTCATCGGTTTATTGAATATTTATATTGTTGTTGAACAGTTAGGAACTCATCCCAGTTTTACTAATTTAATTAGATTTAGTAAAAATGTCTCGCAAAAATGTATCAAATACAACGGGATCAAATTATTTAATGAACTTCCACCACACATAAAAATAATGGAAAAAGCGATTCAGACGAGAAACAAAAAAATATCTGATTGACAACTACACTACACTTCTAGCCATCTTAGCGTAATTTAACACAAATTACCGTATATTATTTGCTCACTATAATTTATATTTATATATACAGGGTGTTGCATCATGAGAGGGACATAGCTTAATAGGAGGTAGAGAACATCAGTGGTAACCGGAACCTCCCATAGAAATGTCTCATTGGGCTTTCACTACGAAATTACAGGGTGTTAAATAATTTTTGGCCAAACCTGTTTTTTGTCATAACTTTGACAGGAAATGAAATAACGGATTCATATTTGGTACGGCTAATGTACAAACGAGCCCCAAGAGGTACATGTATAAAAAAAAATATATCCAGGTCCGGACTCACTATAATTTATGTTTCTTCTTTGCATCAATAAAACATCACCCTGTATATAATTTTTTGAAATTTCGATACGATATTCGAAAAGAGCAAGAAAAAACAAACAAAATGGCCTATTTCATTTTTTTGTTACACCTTCGTGGTTATTTAAATACGTTGTTAAATGTGCAAGAAAATGGATTACAGAACCCTATTAAATGAGAGGCACGTGAAATAAATAGTTTTATAACTAAAATTTGCAAAAATTCTATTGAGCCTAGGTGGTCTGGGTGAATCCTAATTCCGGCACGTTTTAAAGGTCCATTTTGGTAAAAAACTGTGGTCCTAATAAGTAATCGGGTATGAAATAACAAAATTTTTAATCAATCACAGTAGGCTTGTTCAAAGTGACAGATAATAAAAAGAAATCTCCTAAACAGTTGAATAATTGTTTGTTAGTAATTTAATGTGTCAATAATCCGCATTTAGTTAGTGAAAACTTGTGAAAATATTTTAACTATGCCAGTAAAATTTACAAACGGGGAATATGCTGACATAATATTCATCTATGGTTTCTGTAATGGAAATGGTAAGAGAATATCGGCTGCGATTTCCTGGTCGTCGATGCCCTAATCATAAAACCTTTAGTACGGTGTTCCAGTATGCAAGACAACACAGAAAGTTTCCTACTTCTGCAGTTGTGGAGCGTGTTTTACAACAAGGTGTGCAGGAACAAAACAATATTATAAACGTAGTTCAAGAAAACCCAAATATGAGCACTAGACGAATCAGTTTGGCAACTGGTATTCCTCATTGGCGAGTATGGAGAACCCTAAAAAGAGAACGTTACCATCCATATCATATCCAGCAGGTACAGCGTCTTCAACAAGGCGACGATATCCCCCGCCTGGCATTTTGTTGTTGGTTGTCTAATCATCGCCCAGTCATTTACAGAACCTTATTTACGGATGAGGCACAATTTACAAGGGATGGAGTAAACAATTCACGAAATAATCATAAATGGGCACAGGAAAACCCACATGCGGTACGCCAACGCCGTTCGCAACACAGGTTTTCTGTAAATGTTTGGGTCGGACTTGTGAATAGACATTTGATAGGGCCACATTTTTTTGAAGAAAGATTGAATGGTGAAATTTACTTTGATTTTCTTCAAAACATTTTACCGAATATGTTAGAAAATATCGGTATAAGAGGCATGTTGTTTCAGCATGATGGGGCCCCACCACATTTTAACCTTCAAGTAAGAGAACACTTAAACAATGTGTATCCTAATAGATGGATTGGACGCGGGGGTCCACATGAATGGCCACCAAGATCTCCTGATTGTAACCCTTGTGATTACTTTTTATGGGGCCACTTAAAAAACGAGGTTTATAGCATTGAAATTGAAAGTAGACAACATTTAATCCAACGCATCGTTACAACCTGCGACGAAATACGGAATAATCCAAAAATGATACGTCGAGCAATTGGTGACCTTTCTAAACGCGCAAGAAAATGCACAGAATTTGGGGGAGGACATTTTGAAAATTTGCTTTAGTGTCAATTACGTTTTATTTTTAAACACATTTAGTTATTGTTTTGTTATTTATTGTTAATTGAATGGAAAATATTTTATTTATTTAGATTTTAGTTTGTTCTCTTCCAATTTTTATTAAGTATAAAATGTTGATCATTTTCTTGATCAAAGTAACTGGTTGCTTAGGCCTAAATGGTTTAAATTACCTGTCACTTTTATTCTTTGAACAAGCCTACTGTGATTGATTAAAAATTTTGTTATTTCATACCCGATTACTTATTAGGACCACAGTTTTTTTACCAAAATGGACCTTTAAAACGTGCCGGAATTAGGATTCACCCAGACCACCTAGGCTCAATAGAATTTTTGCAAATTTTAGTTATAAAACTATTTATTTCACGTGCCTCTCATTTAATAGGGTTCTGTAATCCATTTTCTTGCACATTTAACAACGTATTTAAATAACCACGAAGGTGTAACAAAAAAATGAAATAGGCCATTTTGTTTGTTTTTTCTTGCTCTTTTCGAATATCGTATCGAAATTTCAAAAAAATATATACAGGGTGATGTTTTATTGATGCAAAGAAGAAACATAAATTATAGTGAGTCCGGACCTGGATATATTTTTTTTTATACATGTACCTCTTGGGGCTCGTTTGTACATTAGCTGTACCAAATATGAATCCGTTATTTCATTTCCTGTCAAAGTTATGACAAAAAACAGGTTTGGCCAAAAATTATTTAACACCCTGTAATTTCGTAGTGAAGGCCCAATGAGACATTTCTATGGGAGGTTCCGGTTACCACTGATGTTCTCTACCTCCTATTAAGCTATGTCCCTCTCATGATGCAACACCCTGTATACAATAATTGCCGTATTAATATTGTCTCATTAATCTACCGCTCACCGATACATTTTTATTATATTACAACATTTTTCTAATATTTTCATGACTCTCACCTCTGTATCACTACATTGACCCTAGACTGTCTTAAATTGTTTGTATTTTTTTCTCTTTTTCTTTTTTTCTTAACATATTCATTCGCATTTCTAGACTCATTCTACTAGCTATTATGAGCTTTATATTTTATTATGTTCCAAACTACATAGATATTAGGTTAGATACTTAGTATAATAAAATAAGATACTTCAGCAATTCCTTTTGTTACTATTAGTATATTAGAGAGTTTCCTAATCTTACCCAGAAGCTCACAATTGGATGGGCACATAAAGATCCAAAATTTTGCTGTAGCTGATAATTTTAAATTATTTTGGAAAGTGCACTAGATTATGACAATAGGATGAAAACGTAAATTCAAAATGAACAATCTAGAAAGTACATTAATTTGGAACTAGTTTCTTTTCAAGATTATCAAAACTGTGTTAGGTTGGTGACTTGCATTAAGGTGACCATTTAGTAGAAAAAGACATCCGACAAGGAAATATTTATTATTTTTAGTCATAACTTTT